>OW240913.1:221373516-221518654 GCA_933207985.1 Pelobates cultripes
GGGTAAGAAGAACAAGGGGGAAGTAAGAAGAACACAGAGAGGAGGGGGGTCATAAGAACACAGGGGGGTGAGGAGAACACATGGAGGGGGGGGAGTGAGAAAAACACAGGGAGTGTGGAGGGGGGTGATGAGAAGAGCACAGGGAGGGTGGGTGAGTGTGAGAAGAGACCGCTAGGTGAGGGTGGGGAGAGGAAAGACCACTAAGGGGCAGGGGAGAGCTCTAAGGGACAGAAGAGACAGCTCTATAGGACAGGGGGCAAGACAGGGAACTCTTTCACACTACGCGCGCACACACACACAATGCATCCCTATACATACACAGAAACACACTATGCATCCCTACACACACAGAAACACACAATGCATCCCTACACACACAGAAACACAACATGCCTCCCTTACACACAGAGAAACACACAATGCAACCCTTACACACAAAGACAATGCAATCCTTTTCACACATACACAGAAACACACAATGCAAACCCTTACACACACATGCAAACACACACACTGCTTTTCTTACATACACACAGAAACACAATGCATCTCTTACACTCAATGCACACACATACAGACACACACCTTGCATCCCTTATGCATACAAACACAGATTCACACAATGCATCCCTTACACACATCCAGAAACACATAATACATCCCTTATACACAAATACACACTGTTTCCACTACACACAAACACACTACATCACCTGCACAAACTGGTAACCCTATACACTACATACCATAAGCACACATATTAGATCCTCTACAATAACACATAACATCCCCTACACACTCCACTCCCTGTGAGCGAACTCATGGGTGGGTGGAACATATAAGTGGACTTATGAGTGGGCCTTGTGGGCATACTCACCGTCAGGCCCTGGGGCCCAGAACTTGAGCTGTGTAAGGGGCCCCCAAAAAATGGAGCTACTTCCAATTCTCCCAGAACATTGAATTTTGTGACCACAGTTGCAAACAGCCTCCAGAGATCCTGTTCTACACCAGACCAGTGGAGCCAAACTGCAGCCCATCATCATCCTCATCTGCTTGTAAGTAGGCAATCTAGTATATTAGTGACACTAATCTATAATGTACCTCACATTAAAGGGACACTATAGCTTAATGAAGTGGTTCTGGTGTCTATAGCTGGTCCCTGCAGGCTTTTTAATGTAAACACACACTGTGTGCAGCACTGGCGTTAGTTCATATGGGTGGGGCATTGTGATGTTACATGGGGGGGCAGCAAATTTTTATTTTGTCTAGGGCGGCAAAAATCCTTGCACCGGCTCTGATCCTGGGCAGGTGCACCAGTCTACTGGTGACCCACAGGAGGGGAGTGCACTGATTGCACTGCACTCTCCTCCTGTCCAGCCCCATCTTTACCGCAGTGCAAGTGCCCTCTGCCCCTAATTTACAGTGGCTCACACTCACAACAAGCAGTGCCTGGAGCCGTGAAGGAGCGGGTATGGCAAAGAGCTACTGATTAGCATAACATCAATATCCGTTATAAAACCAGGAAAAGGTGGGCATGGATGGTGAACTGATTTGGTGGTGCAATGGGCCACTTGACTGGTTTTGCCCTCCAGGCCTAAGGCTGCCAGCCCTCCCCTGTCTGGGAGGGAGGGTCTGCTGGAGATTGGCCGGGATGTGTCAGCTGACCAGAGTTCGCCACGAACCGTTCGCGAGAAGTTTGTGGACGGTTCGCAACATCTCTAGTTTTTTTATTTTATACATAGTAAGTTATGTTTCACATATGAATAGTTCATGGGAAATTAAAGCCCTGTTTCTCGTGAACAAAATGATATATAATAAGTGTGGGTGCACTTAATATGAAAGAGGTGAATTACGGTTGAACAGACATATAGCGCAAATTCCAGGTTTTGTTTACATTTTGTTTTGATCAGAACGTGTACGTTTGACTCCATCCTGAAGGGGATAAAGCAAAAATATGATCTATAGGTGTAGTATAGCACGATACCAAAAGCCAAAATAGTTTAACCTAGTGCAGCTATTGTGTATAAGCTGCTGTAGCCCCAACAGCAAGCAAAATATAGCAATCCAAAGTATTCATCGACAAAGCGCAGCTTAGCTAAAGGGGCCCACTAGTGCAACCCAAATTTATTCAAAGAGAATTTAAAGTACAGACATTTTGGACCCTATCCTTTTATCACTTATAAATGCATTCCAGAGGGCATTATGCACAGAGCAAATTAACTTTGCCCTGCATTTACATGGCAGATCCTGAGCAGTGGTGGGTCGGATATGTCTCTGCAGAAAAGTTATGGTTTGCATGGGCATTTAAAAGATCAGCATGCATAAATCTGGTCCCTGTGCCAATGCAGAAGACAGCTATTTCACTGTGGCACAAGAAAGGGTAAACAACAGCGGTGTTCCTGGCAGTGGGTTGTTGGGCAATGATTTCGGGAAAATGTCAATGTGACTTCTATTGACTCTGCAGAGGGACCAGAAAGACCAGATGATGATTTTATCTTGGCAAAGGTTATAGGAACATATAACGTGACTTGGAGGGAGGACAGATAGACAACAGTAGGTCTAGTGCTATGTCTGAACCAGTGGGGTCCCTAGATATATAGTTATTTGCATCCACACTTCCTGGGAAGCGGGTTAGTGCTTAGGGCAATTACTCAAACCAGACTCTATATCTAAGGACCCCACTGGTTCAGACACAGTACTAGACCTACTGATATCTATCTGTCTTCCCTCCAAGTCACTTTGTAAATTTGGATCCACCCTTAGTTACATTACATGACATATTAAAGGTAGACTCTAAGTACCCTACTTCTTAGTGAAGTGAAGTGTGTGCATATATTCCGTCCCTGTAGTCTCTAAATGTAAAACAGCAACATTTAGTCATAAACATGCTTTTAGTGGTTGTCAGGTAGACTTTAAAACAAAGCATGATGTCGCTGAACACTGTGAATGTTACTAATATACATGTATCAGAAAGTGTCTCTATGAGAAGTGTCTCATTGGCTAAAGGTAGCGATTGATGCCCAAGCTCAGTTGATCTCCAATGCTCCTCTATAAAAACTATACATAACAAAAACAGTTGTTCTTAAAAGAGGAGTGGCTGTCAAGAAGAGCTTGCTCGGCACTGGATTGCCATTGGGTTTAAAGTTTTTTTATTTAATTTTAAAAGGATTACCCTTAATAGAAAAATCCTAAGGAATGCAATGGCAATAAAATATATAATTTTTTAACATTAATGTTCCTTTAACCACTATGCTAGAAGAAGATGTGCCTTGCAAAAGGCTTCCAGATTTTTTTCAAACAAAAATAAAGAGCTTCTTCATGTAGATGTAGTTCAACATCTCTTTAAGTCACAGTGCTTAAATCTTGTTTTATTCTTTGCTATCCTGTTAGTAGTATATGCAATCCAACATAACCAGTTTCATAGATTTGATACAAATCAGATTGTAAACAAAGAAATGCAAAATTTAGGAATATGGCTACACAGCTTATTTACAGTCTGAGTACAACTATTTACAGTACTTAATACCTTGAATTCCATTTCAACAAGATCTTTCATCACAATTTTATTTGCCTTCTGTTATGTAAGCATAAAACTCACTTTGTGTATCATCTGTAAAATGCATTTTACTTCATTAAGAAAGAGGCAAAGTAAGCAAAAGCTTTTATTTGCTTCTATTTCTAGATAACACAGATAAATATAGGGAACAGGTAAATAACTAAATGTATAAAATCCCAAAGCAATCCATAGACAAATAAAGGTATAATGTTTGCAAAAAAAGGTAAAAGACAGAATTTAAATAGGTACAAATATAGATGCAGGCATAGTTTTTCAAGGTCTCTGAATTGATTTTTTTTAGGTATACGCAAAAAGAAATTTACTTCCAAAATGCTATTTACTAAAAAGCTTAGCTTTCCCACTTAAAAAATTCTGACCAACTCTGGTTGCTTCTTAGGAAACTACACCAACATAAATTAAAATACATACAGAAGTAACTTTAAGGTCTCACTATCCGAGCATCAGCACAACAATTAAACATTTAATTGCCACAGCAGGTAGCACCACAATGTATCCTTTCCGATGGCACTAAAAGGGAAAGTAAAACTAACTGAGGATCCAACATTTAATTAGAGATATGTTTGTCTCCTTCACATTAAGAGAGCTGATCATTTATCTCTTTTAAAATGTAAATATTCTGTCATACAGTATCAGGTATTGTAATCTTACTCGTTATGATTACCTCATTTTCACAAGGCCTCACTCAGCCTTCTCTCGTTACGTTCCACCCCAATGTACAATTAGGGGCTTGTCTCTAAGTATGGACCAACGTTCAGGTCCCTCACTATGCACGTATCCATACATTTATCTTCACAAAGTATATGACTATTTGTTGCACTGCCTGTAATTCCCACTCTCACAACCCTCAGCCTTACAATTTGCACGATCAAATCCCACTAGCATCTATCTTACCGTAGGATACTCCAGCCTGGACCAATCCTACACCTAAGTTCTCGCTACTTGCCTACAAAGTATTACCTTTATCTCTAACCTGAAGTTAAAATCCTAAGGTAAGTATCCACACGTTTACGTTTTTCAGTCAGAGACAAGCCCCACCAAGGCTAGGGAACTGGCTCATAGGGTCAGGTGCTGCCTCTAGTACCAAACAGCTATATCAGTCTCGCCAGGCCAACACCCCACCTCACCATGCAGGTTCGCCCAACGACCCAAATTATAGTTAGTCGCCTCGCACCCCCTTCTTTAGGGCTATAGTCAGGGCCTCACAAATCACGGCCACACGTATTTTGACTCTTCTATTGTCACAGAGAGGCCGACATCCCGCCAAAACATCTAGTGGCCCAAACCATAGGTAGAGCCTCTCACTGCCACTTGGCATTAGCAGGGTCTCACCTGTCACATTCAGCTAATTCCTTTGCCTCTCGGCACTAGTCAGCAAGCCAGTTCTATGAAGGTCTTAATCTTCCCTCCCCCCTATTCTACTAATCAATGTTCTTTTCACAGGATTTCACAAGAATTAATCCCAGGTGATGACCTGCCCCTTCAAGATTTGCCCAGTACGCCAGCCAGGCCCAGGTCCCCAGAAGTATCCTTCACCCCCTCTACCCCTAGGTCCCTGAGATCATGGACCATATCAAAACTGTCAGCAGGGCTGCGGCATAGAGGGATCCCTTTCCCTGCCACAGCTAGAAAAGCTGAACTCTACAGACTGCTAACAGCTCAGTCCAGTGATCCCAGGCCAGGCACAAGCTCTAAAGGGCTGCACGCCAGCACCACAGATTCCACACAAGAAACCTTGTCGGCTATTCTAGCTAACCTAAAGATCCTAAACCAAAAGCTGTCTAAAGTGGAAACCGCAATCGCTACTCCAGGTGACCTACCAGGCCCTTCAGTTCCTCCTCACACTGGGTAGCACTGCCCCCCTATCCTCCACCACTACCCCATACATTTCCCCTGCTCACTCTGTCCCAGCCTCCAGTGGAATTTTTGGTGTCAGGGTTCTCACTGGAGTTTCACATAGGTTTAACTGCCATCCCCGCAGGCACCTTAGAATTCCCTAACCTGTTGTCCACTGCCAATGACCCTCCTACAGTGGACGACCTCCTATACAAAGAAACTCAGGCAGGTTTCATGATAGGTCCATTTCCAGAACCCCCGTTTTCCACCTGGCGTACAAATCCCATTGGGGTAGCTGTGAACAAGTCTTCTAATAAAAAACTTTGATAATCGATCTCTCAGCTCCTCATTCATTACACACCCCCAGCATAAACTCACTCATACACGCTGCAGAGTTTTCCCTCCAATACGCCACGATAGACAATGCCATGCAAGCCATCCTACTAGCAGGCAGTCGAGCATGGCTGAGTAAAACAGACATCTCTAACGCATTTAAACTCCTACCTATACATCCGTCACTATGGCACATACATAGCATAAAGTGGAGGGGTAAATACTATTTTGCAACCCGACTTATGTTCGGTTCTATGAGCAGCCCTAAACTGTTTGACATCTTCACAGAAACACTCTGCTGGCTGCTCCTGAACATCGTCAGATGTCCATCACTAATTCAATACTTGGACGATTTCTTGTTAATCGAAACAGGTTCCCATGCACCTAGGAGCATCCTCAACACCAGAGCCCTCTTCACATCCCTGGGGGTTCCCCTGTCCCCAGACAAAACACTGGGGATATCACTTGACACAGTATCCTTCCAAGCTAGCCTGCCCCAAGAAAAATTGGTCCGCATCAGAGAGGAAATAGATCTGTTCCTTCGGAGTGATACCTGCACACGGAAAGGCCTCCAATCTTTATTGGAGTCCCTTATCTTCGCTATGCGGATCATCCACCAGGGCAGATCATTCGTCTTCAGGCTAATGTGTCTCTTACACGGGGTACCTGACACAGGTACTATAACCATCAACCCACCAGCCAGGGCAGACTTGCTCAGGTGGAGGAATTTCATTTTCAATCGTAATGGAGTCTCCTTGTTTATTCCCCCACTACCTGACCAATCTCCTATAATTCGGACTGACGCAGCAGCACACACCAGGTTCACCGCAATATTTGGCAACCATTGGTTTAGGGGCAAATCGCCCACGGAGACAGCTGCCTTGCCGTCCTTTAGAGAAACATCAGCCCTATTTGATCTACCCCCTCGTGGCAGCAGCCCATACCTGGGGCCATCTCTTGACCGGCAAGGCAGTCAAATGCTACACTGACAACTCGGCAGCTTGCAAAATAATTAATAAAGGACATTCCTCCTCATTAACTATCATGATGTTGGTCCGCAAGTTGACATGGCTAGCAGCCACTTCGCAATTTTACCTAGTCTGTGAACATATCCCGGGCATTTGTAACACGTCAGCTGATGCTCTTTCCCGCTCTCGTTTTCAGGTATTCTTCCAGGTGCACCCTTCCGCCAACAACCTACCATCCAGAATACCGTCATTCCACGAATTAATCATGGACTGACTGACCTGTTAGATCACTAACCACAACGCACTCTCAGCCAACACCAAGACCACTTACACCAGGGCACTGACCAATTTTCACAAATTCGCAGCAGAATTCCAAGTACTGGGCAATTTCTCTATAGAGACCATGGTGGCTTTTGCCTCTTTCTACCACTTACATCTAAAATTATCACACAACACCATCAAACTATATCTCACAGGCGTACAGCATCACGTTCTCACCACTTTTCCCAATCACCTGTCTTTTCTATCCTTTTACCCTATAAAGAATATCCTTAAAGGTATCAATAAAATAGCTGCCCCCCCTGCAACCAGTAGACTGCCCATAGATGGGCCTATATTTCGGAAACCCAGCAACCTGTTAGACTCCAGCCCCTTTGATTCCCAGACTAACTCTGTCATTTAAGTCGCTATATTAATTGCCTTCTATGGCTGCCTTAGACCTAGAGAGTTTACCGTCATACGACAGTCAGATGCCAATACTAGTTTAAAGAATTCTTACCTGATTAAATACAACGACCATTACATCCTTTCACTGCAAACCTCAAAAACTAACCTCACACCAATCAGCCTACTACAATTCCCCTCTTTCCTACAGGGAACGACTGGTGCCCACTTAAAGTACTAGATACTTTTCTAAGCATTCGCCACAGTCATCCATCTAACTCTCCACTATTCCTACTCCACGATCAGCCTCTCACCACATCCAAGTTCGTTTTTTACATCAGAACTCTGCTATTAAGGTTAGGCTACAACCCCTCATCCTTTTCCGGACACTCCTACCGGATAGGAGCTGCTTCATCGGCATCTAGTTCTAACACGCCAGTCCACATCATAAAAAGACTAGGCCGATGGAAATCATGCATTTATAATACTTATATCCCAGAACATGAGCTAAGGAAAGCATTTAGATGGTTAGCCTTATAAGAAGCAATACAGTGTGGTTTTTTTTGCATCATTCTTTTTGCCCTCTTTTATTACAGGCCTACTCGTTCATTGGTTTCGGCACACCTCAATCAACATTACACCACCTACCACATTCCATAATCGATTAAGTTCTGACCACAAGTAGGAAGGCCAAAAGGCCTGAATTTGTGGGAGGAGTTATTTTACCTATTTAAACCCTAGGCTCCTACTTACCTATGCCGTTCACACTGGACCCCACCCACCTTCACCCTTCACTTATTATGTTATCATTACCTTAGTATCATTACCTTTTATTACAGGCCTACTCGTTCGTTGGTTTCGGCACACCTCAACCAACATTACCACATACCATAATCGATTAAATTCCAACCACAAATATATTTATTTATTTATTTTAATCAATGGGTCTATTCTATAGGCATGGGCCTGGAGCTGCAGATCCACCAGCTATGGTCTTTGAGACCCCAGCATGTATTATTGTATTTTTCCTGTCATTTTCACTGCCACAGTGGAGAGTAGTCCATCTTGCTTTGGAACTGAAAGGGTTGTTTTCTCAGCATGTGTGTGATTATAGAGATCATGTATTTTCTTCTTCTTTGGTAGCAGCATAGCTCTTTATCCTGCTTAGTAAAATGGCATGAGAGGTGGTCTCTTCTTTTTCATGTAATTTGCCAAGTTTAGTTATTAGGTTATGGATTTATTTCAATTTGCTTTTTCTTTTTTTTTCTTTTTAATTTAACTTGTTTTGTGTTGAGTCCATCTAAAAATATAAATGAATCATTGTAAAATTGAAGACATAGGTAATGTTGGTGTTATATACCAAGATAGCTCCAGTGCATGCTTTTTTATTTTGTAACCATGAGTGTGAAATCATAAGACTGTCTATGCTTGCCGTAAAAGAAGACTATCTTCAATTTCCCAGATGAAATCAATGTAAAGCAAAGACTAGTCTTTTGAACCATATTAATGTGTCAAAGGTGAGGAATGATGGCATCAGTTACCAACATTGCGGCTAGGAGAAACATGGCAAGATAATATTTTTAAAGAGTAAAAATAGACATTCCCTGACACAAGGTAAACTTGCTTACTTGTTTTTTTCTATTTCATTTTCAGTACAGATACCTTGGTCACCCAGAGCATAAATGTACATTTTAGAATAAACTTACCATTAAAGGATTCATATCAGATCACCAAATTTTTCCTGATATGTCACAACTTGCATACCTCACATAAAGAAATGGAAAAGGACAATGCTATTTAACACCTTGGCCAGGACCCAAGAATTCTATTTACTGGAGATCCATCTGATGATAAGAAAAGTGTAATTAAAGGTACACTTCAATAAAAAAACACATACACACAAGTATACACACATCACTAAAAGGGTTAAATGCTTTTAAACTCACTTTAATTCCAGTGTCAGGAGTGCTGAAAAGAAATTTTTTTAGAAGACTGGAGTGTCAATTTAAGATGTTTGCGAAACGCATTGCAATGTTAAGCTTGTAAAAATGTATCACTGACCTAATTTACCAATAAAAGAATGTATCAGAAAACTATTGACATGTACAGTGGAGTTACTGGCAAAAAAAAGGTCAATACTACGTGGCACGTAATGTAGTAAAATTTACATTCTTACATTGAACACTACCAAACTGATCCACATCCTACTAGGAGGGCTCATTTTACATTTGTGTTATGTAAAGAATGGAACATTGCTAGAACATTGCTGGATGCTGCAAACTCTCTTCTTGAATAGATATACCGGAAAAGAGGTTAGAAGTGAAATATATTTGACCAAACTCAAGAAAAGGCTCCATTGTCATCCTGAATCGTCGATGGCAAACCATGCACCAAAAATGGCAGAAATGGCAAATATTCTAAACCAATATGACATATTATTCAAGAAAGCGTGATATTCTGTCTGGAACAAAAATCTTGCTGTTTAGAGAAAGTCTTTGATATGTTACAAAACAAGTAATTAGAGACTATTTTTAAATCTAGCCTTGTACATTGCCATCAATATGCAAAGTACATAGTTAAAAAAGAAATCATGTTTCAGATTTTTAGGACATGTCAGATGTTGTCATTATGTTAACCAGCTTTCTAACACTCACATCTACATACATACTGAAAATATATTCCTAATAAACCCCTGGTAACATAGATCTGGCATTGACTAGTTATTGAAAATTGTTTACCTAAGTTCCTAAAGTCCTAGCTATTTTGCAAAGCTATTCAGCTTAGCTGATCCACCACCTTTTTTGTCAGCATTGGCCTCCTTCTCATGTTGTGCAGTATCCAATCAAATGCTTCTCATAGAGAACACATTTGAAAGCCATACCTATACACAGAAAATATATATTTAAGGATATATCTATTTTTTAACTTACAGTTAAAGACTGTATATGAAAAAAAGAATATTAAAAAAGTATATGAAAAAATGTAAAGGGACACTATAGTCACCAAAACAAACTTAGCTTAATCAGGCTGTTTTTGTATATAGATTGTGCCCCAGCAGTCTCACTGTTCAATTCTCTGCCATTTAGGAGTAAAATAACTTTAGTTTCTTTTTATGCAGCCTTACCACACCTTCCCTGGCTGTGACTGACACAGTCTGCATGAAAACAAAATGATTTAATTTTCAGTTAGATGTAACTTACTTTAAAGTTTTTGTCTCCTGCTTTGCAAATTGAACTGTAATCATACGTGAGGGTCTCCTGCATAGTCTAGCAAGCTATTGGCAGAGCAGGAGATAAGAAATTCTAACTTAAACAAAATTTGCAATAAAGGAAATGTAAACATTAGCTGCCTCTTTACAGGAAGTTTTTAGGAAAACGGTATACTGTATAGTGTCACAAGCAGGGAGGTAGGCTAGGGCTGTATAAACAAAGTGATTTAACTCCTAAATGGCAGAGAGTTGAGCATTGGCACTGCAGGGGTATAATCTCTACACCAAAACTACTTTATCATGCTAAAGTTATTTGATGACTATAGTGTCTCTTTAAATAATAAAAAATAGCTTCAAACAGGTTTCAAAATGCTTCCCTGAAAGTGCAGATGAGTATGCAGGCTTGAAAGAATTATTGTTTCTTCACGTGAAAACTATCATTTCAATCTAACAAATTAACTTTTGCAAATATTTTCAAGCACTACACCATTGTCTGCATAAACCCCAGCTTTATGGTTATTGAACATGTACCCCTTTTATCAAGAAAAGGATACAGGTTTAGAAAGCTACTGAGAAGATGATTCTTTTATATTAAAATGCATATTGTCTAAGAAAGACCTAAATTGATATTTCTGTAATTTATTCAAGCTTCTTGAACAACTAAATACATTGTTCTGGGACTAGAGGTTTTGTTTATACCATTTTATACACTTACTAGTAATGTTTCTGTTTTACAATCAAAGATTAATAGACAATAGCAAAGACAGACAAAACAATCTCTTACAATATCTTATTCTTTTACACTTTATCTATGTTTCTGATGTGATATTACAGTAAAATATCATATATAAATTTGGTATCTTGACACACGTCAACTAGGAAAGACTGAAACTTTCATTTTGGATATACACAGCTCATTTGCAATCTTGCTATTTTTTACTTGCCAGATGCTACTTGCTAAAATATGTAGCAAGTAACAACTGTCTTATGGGTTCCAAATTTTACCAGTAATGACAGGGAGTTACCAGCTGCCATTACTGAAAGCAGGTAATTTAATTATGGCTAATGGCTCCCATTATTGTCTATAGCAGAGTTAGGCAACCTTTGGCCCTCCAGTGTATACCAGCCATTGTGTATGACCTGTAGTTAACTTTGATTACTTCCTACTGTGAGTGATAGCATAGAGAATATAGAAACAGAGTGACTGATATCACTCTTGTCAAATGGTGGCAATAAAGTCAGCGTATTGGCATCGTGGAGGATGCTTATCTTTTAAGGGAAATGTTCCCAAGCAGGTCAGAAGTGGGTGTTATGGAAATGTAACATCCATGAAGCTAATGACATGGCAGGGCTGGACTGGAGGTGAAGTGGGTTTATATCTGAATAGTTCACATTACACATTTAATTAACCTCTGTGATACATGGTGTATTCAATTAATTTGAAGGATATTTGTGTCATGAAAGGTTCATTGTACTAGGTGCAGTAAATAATACTTCAGACTAACTGGGTAAAATTTGTATAGATATTATCTATGGACAATATGGTCCAAAATCAGTCTTCTGGGTGAAAAAAAAATGCTTTCTTGTTTGATCTATTTAGATTTTTGTCTGGGTTAGGTATTTCCCCATTATTTTTTATTTGTTCCACTCCTAATAGAGATTCAGAGAAAAGGCCATGGTGGTGGTTATTATTTCATACTGCCTATACAGACCTTGGCATGCCTTCCTGCTTAGCATGGGAAAGTAGTCTCCATGGGAACTACATTTTTTCTGCCATAAGATCCATTGCTGTGTGGTGAGCTGGAAGTTGTAAGGACAAAGCTTGCCAGCAGATTACTCATCCTCTTCCTTAAAGATATGCTTACTGTTACAGACTGGAATGCACATTGTCTACATACTAGATTTTGTGATAATTTCTTATGACTGGTTTATCCATAAAGTTCCTATTAATTGTCTCTCATAGCTGGCAATACCTTACAATTTCTACACTTTAAGCTAAACATGAATAAAAACAAACAAAAATCCAAAAAAACCAGAGCCATGATAGATCTTAGAAAGTTCCTCACCCTTGTGCTCCAATTATGAATCAAGTGCTTTAGGTGAGGTAGCATGAGGCAACATAAAAAAAATGGGCATTTGTCCCATGCAAGTATCCTGGGAACACAAACTATCTATCCTTAGCTATACTTGTGTTTATACAATATATTTATTTAATCAACTTTAAAAAATGTGTTCACTAAACAGGCAGTTTTGACTTAATTTTACAATCTGATTTTAAGTCACTTCAGTACACTGTAATGTGAATAAATCACAAAATGTTTTTTTTTTTTTACAAGGTGAATCTTTGACTAATATGACTTAAAATATTTTAAATAACTTTTAGTATTATCAAATTCTATGGCATGTTGTTAGATAACAGTCATAACAAATTTCCTATAGTGAATCAAACGCAATGTACTGAGCAAAAACGATATAAACTTGTAGTGCAATCACAAATATGCTCTTCTCACTCACTTTCCACTGCCTAAGTCAAAAATAAAACCCAAATCATCAATTTCTTTTCTCCTCGGCCATCTGTTTCACTCATTCTATCCCCTTGCCACCTATTTGCCTCTCCCAAGATACCATACCTAGCATTTATCTCATTACCCCAAAGCTGTAAAACAAACCATACATATGACACGCCAAGCCAGTATATGACACAGTTTGCAGCTCTGTGCCAGAAGAAATGTTGCTTTCTCTCCCTACTATTCAAGTTAGTGAATAACAGTTTCATCCTCTTAATGGCAATGGTAGTGGTAGACATTACTATAATGTCTGTTGCTATAATGTCAACATACTATAAGTTCCATTATATAGGGTATTTAATCAATGCACACCTGTGTTGTGCTCAGAGTCCTACACAACTCCCATGCATCTAAAGGGGTTGCTATTTACAGTCACTTTACATAGATGCAGGGGGCACAATTTGTTACTGTGCCTCACTGTGCAGATAGTGAAGGACAGTGGCAACTCTAAGAATAATATATAGGGACCACATAGAATAACACACTCAAAACTGGGGTGGTACTTATAACTTCCACTGCTAAATAACACAACAACAAAAAAATAAATAAGTGAACCTCTGTATTAAATTTTTCAAGATTCTTTTGTTTCAGGTATTGTACCGGAGGATTGGAGGAAGGCAGATGTTGTTCCTATATTTAAAAAGGGTTCAAAATCCTTGCCTGAAAATTATAGACCTGTGAGCTTAATTTCTGTAACTGGGAAAATATTTGAAGGGCTATTAAGGGATAATATTCAGGAATTCATTGGGAAGAACTTGGTTTTCTGAAACATAGGTCATGTCAAACTAACCTAATTGCATTCTACGAAGAAGTAAGTAGAAGTATAGATCAGGGTGTTGCAGTGGATGTGATCTACTTGGATTTTGCCAAGGCATTTTATACGGTTCCTCACAATAGGTTAGTCTTCAAACTAAAAGAAATTGGTCTAGATTAATATTCTTGTTGTTGGGTAGAACATTGGCTTAAGGATAGAGTACAACGAGTTGTCATTAATGGTAAATTTTCAGGCTGGACAAAAGTGGTAAGTGGTTTCCCTCAGGGTTCTGTTTTGGGACCGCTTTATTTAACATATATATAAATGATCTTGAAATAGTCATTGAAAGCCATGTATCAGTGTTTACAGATGACACAAAACTTTGTAGAGTAATAAAATGTGAGCAGGATATTGCTTTGCTGCAGAGGGATTTGGATAGATTGGGGGACTGGGCACTAAAATGGCAGATTAAATTTAACATAGAGAAATGCAAAGTTATGCACTTCGGGGTTAAGAATGCACAAGCAATTTACACCCTAAATGGTAGTGAATTAGGGATAACCACACACGAGAAGGACTTGGGAATTGTTATAGACAACAAATTAAACAGCAATAGGCAATGTCAATCTGCAGTTGCTAAGGCCAGTAAGGTTTTGTCGTGTATAAATAGGGGCATAAATTCTCGGGATGAAAATAGAATTTTGCCTCTTTATAAATCGCTGGTAAGACCACACCTTCAATATGCTGTGCAATTTTGGGCACCTGTTCTAAAGAAAGATATCATGGCACTAGAAAAAATTCAGAGACGAGCTACAAAATTGATAAAAGGAATGGAGCATTTTACTTATGAAGAAAGGTTAAAAAATTTAAATGTTTAGTTTGGAAAAACGGTGCCTGAGAGGGAATATGATAACATTATACAAATATATTCGGGGCCAGTACAAACCTTTATCTGGAAATCTATTCATAAACAGGGTTATGCATAGGACACAAGGTCACACATTTAGGCTGGAAGAAAGGAGATTTCATGTAAGGTATAGAAAAGGTTTTTTTTACAGTAAGAGCAATAAGGATATGGAATTCTCTGCCTGAAGAGGTGGTTTTGTAAGAGTCTATACAGATGTTTAAACTGCAATTGGATAAATACTTGCAAAAACACAACATACAGGGATATAATTTCTAATTAGTGGGGTAATAGCTGCTTAATCCTAGGAGACATCTGACTGCTATTTTGGGGTCAAGAAGGAATTTTTTCCTAGTTTGTTGAAAAATTGGAAGCGCTACAGACTAGGTTTTTTTGCCTTCTTTTGGATCATCTGCAAAAACATATGTGAGGAAGGCTGAACTTGATGGACGCAAGTCTCTTTTCAGCTATGTAACTATGTAACACTGGTGTTTGCTTTAGTTGCAAACAATGAAGGATAATCTCCTCTGTTGCAATAGCGACAAACGTCAGCATTTCAAAAAGAGAAATTCAAACAATGTCGGAAGCCAACGTCATCAAGGAAGCTCCTTCTTCGTTTTTGTGAAACACCATAGCTTATAGACATTTCCACCAGTATAACCAAATCAAGGGATTTGTTATGTACTATAATAACTGGGAATTTGTTGTGCACTAAATAGACAGCTTTTTGCATCTCCATGCTGATGCTGGGGTGACATCACATCCCACCTACTGGCATCAGTATGTGAAAGGAAGCTGTGAAGCAGTGCAGAATGATCCCTCGGTGCTCGCTCAGCAGCATTTTGGCAAAGCAGACACTTGCCACAAGATGCTGTCTTCTTTTTGCCTCTAAATACAGACACACACACACAAACTGTCAGATACAAAAATATGCACACACACATTGCCTAATACACACACATAAACACAAATTGACTAGATACAGACACACTGCCTAATACACACACACAAACACACTGCTCAATACACACACACACTGCTAAATACACACAGACACAGACTGCTAAATATACCCACATACAGACTGCTGAATACATAAACACAGACGTCTGAATAAGTGGAACAATCCCCCCCTGTAGTAACACATATAATAAGTGTTAAGGATAAAAAATAAATTAAAAAAAAGCAGATGGCAGCCGCAGGTCCGGCAGCCAGGATGGTGTTTCAATTGGGAGGACAAAGGGGTGCCATGCCGCCCTCCATAACCACACCACTGGTGAAGGAGAGAGAGAAAGATATACATAAAGCAGATGATAAAAGTAAAGAGAGGAGAGACTTCAGTGCAAATAAGATTTAATCACTTTCATGTTCTCTACTGCAGAAAATGATACTTGAACTTGTGATAGATATCCATGCTGTATATTAATATTGCAGACTCAGTGGTTTGCAGATTTATTCAAGTATTTTCAAAATGCTGTCCCGGAAAATAAAATGTTCCTATTGATCTGGCAGTGCATACATTGATTTCAATGAATAGTTGCCCATTGACAATAAGTACATTTTGTATTAGAAAATCGTATGACTTTTATATACACACACTACACAAAACACTGCATTCATTATATACACACACTACACAAACACACACACACTGCATTCATTATATACACACACCCTGCATTCATTATATTCACACATACACACACACACTGCATTCATTATATACACACACACACTCTGCATTCATTATATACACACACTACACAAACACACACACTCTGCATTCATTATATACACACACACACTGCATTTATTATATACACACACTACACAAACACACACACTCTGCATTCATTATATACACATACTGTAAATAAATATTCAAAAACATTTAACCTACTGATGCCTCAATTAATGTAACTTTATTGGGATCTATTTTTATTTTTAAATTTACCAGTAGCTGCTGCATTTCCTACCCTAGGCTTATACTGGAGTCAATAAGTTTTCCCAGTTTTTTTGTGGTAAAATTAGGTACCTCTGCTTATATCCGGGTCAGTATATACGGTATATATGTATTATATATGTATAATATGCTAGTCAGGTGTTTTCATTAACTTATAATATATTATACATGTGTAATACATGTATAATATAATATTTTAATGTTTGATTGTAAGTTTAATTAGATTTTCAGGCATTAGAGGGACAGCCTGAACACTCAGACAGTCCCTGTGCAAGCATTCTCATAGACTGCTGTGCGGACATGTAATTTGTGATGTCCGTCGTGATCCCATGGCCCTTGAGGGCCAGAAAGGAAGCAGGGTGACTGCCTAACTCGTGAGGCAATCCCCTGGACCGGGATCGCTGCAGATCACTAGTCCAGGTAAGTAAATTGCAGCCGTGGAGCTAACAATCGTTTGGGCATACTAAATGTCGGATGGCATCGTACGCCCTAACGGTGATAAGGGGTTAAGCAAAAGATTTATATTTTGCAGGGTTTGAGTTAACCCAAATAATAGATTATTGCTATATATGTTCTTTTACATCAGGGATATCTAAATATCAAAAATTATTTTCCGACAGATCATTTGATCAGTTCATGAACATATTCAAAATATGTGAAAATGGATACTTTTCACCCATTTTTACTTTTTACATTTTCTGGTATCATAAGTATTAGTATCACACACACAATTCGTGGTTAATACATATAAATATAAAAAAATAAAATAAAAAAATTATTACACAGATATGAAAAAGGTTCAAAGCAACTATATAGCAAATACTAATCGATTTCTATTACTCAAAAAAATATATATTATTAATCTGCTGGTATATATCGAAGGCTAGAATTAAATCCCTATTTCAGGAAATCACATCCATGTGTTTCTAATGTGTTGATCCAAAGACTATAAAGAATTTAAGGTGCATGACAGATGGTCAGTAGAGGGGACTTATAAGGGCTTGATAAAGCCCGTATAGCTAAGGCTAAATGTATCAATGCCATTGACAACAAAAAGATTACTATCTACATATGGCCCTTTGCATGAAGTGATATTTAGAAAAAACTAAATGTAATTCAAAATTAATACATAGAAAAATGTATAGAAAATCAAATATAAAAAATAAAAAATAAACTGAAAACTGAACATAACTCTTCACAAAAAAAGAACTGTATGTGAGTTTTTCATTGAGGCCCACTGGTGCTATCGTATTTAGTTCGTATATCTAAAATGCCTCACGATTCAATAGTAGCCTTGCTCTGTCACCACCTTGTCGTGATTCCGGTACATGGTCTATCCCGATGAATTTCAGGGAAGACAAAGGATGTTTGTATTCCATGAAATGCTTCGTCACTGGCTTGTCCGTGGTTCCATCCCGTAACACCAATCTTATACTTGATCGATGTCCCCTGATGCGTTCACACAATTGTGTTTCTGTCTTACCAATGTAAACCTGTCCACATGGACATGACAACTTGTAGATGATATATGTAGATTTACAAGTAATGGTGTGACGTATGTTATACTTCTTCCCTGTATGGGGATGGTAGAAGTAGCGACCAGGAGACATGTGTCCACAGGTTACGCAATCAAGACATCTTATACAGCCTCTATTGTATGCTTCGACTATTTTTTGTATATATCTGTTTATTGGGTCCTTATGGACTAAAAGATCATGTAAACTTTTCTCTTTTTTTGTAGCATACCAATGGAGGTTGTTTAAAAGAAGAATTCAATGTGTCATCATGTTTCTAGATGTTCCAATTATTGTTTACTATTGAGGTTAGTTTTGGTGATGCCGCATTATAGGTTGTAGGGAATAAGATACACCTACACAATGCGGCACTACAGCAGCACGTAATCATTAAACGCGGTCACACGCATGTGCAGTGGGCACAGGTAGACGCGGGTGAGACAAACCTGGGGTAAGTTAATGCATTTCTTACTCTTATATAAAGTCACATTGTTTTAAGTATTGTTATGCTGACCTGAGGAAAGTCCAAAACCGGGACTGAAACGTCGATGAATTATTGGCATCTTTTTTATATGTAACTAATAAAAGTTATATTTTACCAAGACCGTGAGTGCAGAAAATCAGTTTGAACTTTGCATATCTGGATGACCCAGGCCCAGCACCCAGCATTTCTAAGTATATCTACATTTCTTCAGCCAGAAGTGCAAGGAAATTATGGAGTATTATATATATATATATATATATATATTATTTTTACTTTTTTCTATAAAAGGTGGCAACCCTAACTACTCTTTACATACTCTTGCTTAAGTATAGAAACTTAAGAGGGATGTACAGAAACAAACCTTATGTGGACTGGACTGGCTGAAAATGAAATTAGTTCAAGTAAAGCTGACTTTGCTTGCTATGCAAATGCTCTCTCTAACACTGTGGCACTTCCCCTTTCTTCTACATGCACTCCACCTTTTTTCTGTCCCAGACTATATATCAGGAGCTGCTAGTAAGAAGGTAAGGAGACAAGTAGACATGTGAGTGCTAGTGGACAGTCCTTAGAAAGCGTGGAGTGAGCACATCATTAGAGGCATAATATGCCCTTAGTTGGCCAGCCTGCATGTTAGCCCCTTTCGACACTTCTGGCTACGTGATTCATGTCAGTGACACACCATTTTACTCCGGCCATTGACTTCCTGCTTCTGGACAGCTCACTAAGAATGCAGCTTCACAATGAATGTAAAATGGATGCTGTCCAGGAGGTGGGAGGGTCTGGGAGGGAGGGTCTGCTGCTGATTGGCTGGAATGTGTCTGCTGACTGTGAGGTACAGGTTCAAAGTTTACTCAATGATGACATAGGGGGCAGACCGAACAGCGCATATGTTCGCCGTCCGTGGCGAACCGTTCGGCGAACCGTTCGGGACATCACTATTTGTGACCTTACTGCTGTGCAGAAAAATTGATTTGGGTAGAATTTAAGGTCTGTTTGACAATCCTCCTTTGCCAATTAGCATTTGTGGGTTTAGTAGTGGAAGAAAAGAACCTGGTTGATTGCCTCTTATCCTCCGTGGGGTGCATCACTGAATGAGGAGTTTGATAAAAATGACTGCTCTGTTTTGTGCTACAATTGTTTACACAAACTAAGGTTTACGGTGTTGGAGTGATTATGGCAAAAGTTGACATTGAAGCAGTATTTGGTATTTTGCAAGTATATCCCGAAGAGTTTAATTATTTGTGGTTTTCTTTTCAAGGGCAATTTTTTTCAGACAAATGCTGTTATATTTGGGCTGTTCTGTTTCTTGTCTTTACTTTCAACTTTCTACTACTTTCTTGGAATCATTAGTAAAGTGTATTTTTGTTTGTATTCTCCAGTCCATTATTTGGATTATTTCCTTTTTGATGGTTGAGCTTATGATTTTGAATGTTTGAGGCTCTGGGGTAAAAAATTTTAAGTCAATACTTGGCCTATACTGGAGGAATAATACCCCTGGGTAGATTTTGTAGATTTTGTTGTTGTTGTAAAATAGCTTTAATGTGTGCTGGGACATGTTGAGATTGCTGCAAGTGTAAAAAAGGATTTTAAGGTCTGGAATACATTTCTGGTAAGTTACAGTGTTTGTTCTTTATTGCAGACTGATTTCAAAGTTAATGAAAATTTTAATGTTTTTGTTAAAGGACCACTATAGTGACAAGAAAACAAAATCGTTTTCCTGGCACTATAGGGTCTTTGGGTTGCCCCCCACCCTCAGGGTCCCACTCCCGCTGGGCTGGAGGGGGAGGAAGGGATAAAACACTTACCTTTCTCCACCGCCCAGCTCCCTCGGTGCTGGGGACTCTCCTCCCTCTTCCGACATCATCCGCCGAATGCGCATGCACGGCAAGAGCAGCACGCGCATTCAATCAGTCCATAGGAAAGCATTTCTCAATGCTTTCCTATGGACGGCAGTGCCCTCTCACTGTGAAAATCAAATTAAATTGTGTCATCAATTTTGTTAGGAACCTTGTATTTTTGTGATTATGTTGTAATGCTTAGTTAAAAGCAGTACATATTAGAGCAAACTGAATTGGTCATTCAACAACTACAGTATAGCTGACTATATATCACTCAATATTGTCTGTCCATCATCCTTAGCTGCCATACCTTGGATACTTAATCACTTCTAATATTGTCAAGGGCTAGAAACATAAGAAAAATAGACAGATGCGCTATGTAACACATGCTTATCTAGAGTCATCCTTGATGCCCATACCTTCACGCATCACCCAAGATGGTGTCTGGGGAGCTCTTGGAGTTGGAGTGTTCTGACAGCCCCATGCCATTCTGACTTTCTTCTAAAATAGAGACCATCCTGTTATGGTGCCAGAGACTCAGATGACGATGCTATCCCATCTACTAAAGGGGGTATTAAAGCCCAGTTAAGGGAATTAAGTTAAAGTTGATGAAGGTGTGGAAGATGAACATGTGGAATTTCCAAGTGGCCTTTTTCAAGTGGCAATACGTTTGGATGATATCATTATGCACACTTGGAATGGATATGTTGCTGCTTGGAATGAATGGGGGTTTTTTTCATAGAGATTTCAAGGAAAATCATGTGGGAGGATATGTTGAATCAACATTGTTTTTAATTTGATAGAAAAGGTGCTCTCAAAATCAGGTAGTTTGAGGAAATTAGCAGGAATTACTTTGAAGCTTTTAAGAAAACCAGTGACAAATAAAGATTTTCTGATCATTGAGCGTCATAATACCTGCCCTTTGACATGTCCTCAATACTCATGGACCCACTGGACGCTGCCACAATTTGTCTTCTTATGACAATAGTATCATGTATCCTTCTAATGATCTGATTTCCATGGTGTCATCTGTGCATCACATAGAGAAAAAAATATATCTAAGTGACAAGACGACAACAGCCAACACCATTATATAAGTATTGGAAATGATACACTTACCCCTCTACAATATGGGGGTACTTGTTATGAGTTATACTCAGAAAAGGAAAAAATAAAATGTAGTGTAACACTGTTGGTATGTTAAAGTAATGATGGTAAATTCAAATTGGCACACTGAAATGGGATAGAGCAGCAGTTCCAAAACTGTGTGCCGCGGCGCCCCTGACGTATACACAGGGGTGCCCAGGAATGTTTTCCCAGTGCTATGATTATAGCACTGGGGAAACATTACTACTGAACAGGGGCCTGGTCGGGTGCCGCTGTCCTTTAAGACCACGACCGGGCACCTGTGATGTTGGCCGGCTGGGAGGAAGTGACAGCCTGTAACTTCCTCCCATCATCTTGCAGGGAGACAGTGAGGGTGGAGGAGCCGCAGCGTGAGGGGAGAGGAGCATGACGAGCTCCAGACCCCTCAGTCACACAGCACCAGGACTCCAAGTGTATTGTGTATGTGTGTGAGTGTGTTTATGTGTATGAGTTTGAGTTTGTGTAAATATGAGTGTGTGTATGAGTTTGAATGTGTGTGTGAGTATGAGTGTGTTTATGTGTATGAGTTTGAGTGTGTGTATGTGTATGAGTTTGAGTTTGTGTGAGTGTGTATGAGTGTGTGTACGAGTATGCATGTGTGTGTGTGTGTGTGTGTGTGTATGAGTGTCTGTATGAGTGTGTGTGTGTGTGTGTGTGTATGGGTGTGTTTGAGTATGGGTGTGTGTGTGTGTGAGTGTGGTATGTGTATGAGTTTGAGTGTGTGAGTATGAAGGTTTGTATGTATGAGTGTATGTGTGTAGGTGTCAGGGTGTGCATCTATGTGTGTGTGTGTATATGCATATATAGACATAGTAGAAAGGACCGCACTCCAAGGTCTTTGTGTTAGTTTTCAAATAAAATTTAACTTTTATTTCATCCATATAAAAGTCAACATTTCAGCCCCCACATGGAGCTTTCATCAGGACAAGAAATATTTGTATCTGTGTGTATATACAAATATTTGTATTTGTATTTGTGTGTATCTGTGTTATGATGTGCGCATGTATCAATATTTGTGTATGTCAGGGTGCATGTGTGTATATGTCGGTGTGTACCTATGTGTGTGTATGTGTGTATCTATATGTGTGTATGTGTCGGTGTCTATATGAATTTTTGTGTATGTGTCGGTGAATTTATGTGCATGAATATCTGTGTAAGTATGTATGTATGTATGTATGCATGCATGTGGTAGTGCACGTGCATACATCCAAGCACTCAAACACCAGCACAACATACAAGCACACCCCTGCAATCAAACACAAATATTACATACAAATGTACATCTGTATTTAAAAGTGAACATTCAGACACACCCCTGCAATCAAACGCAAACATTTCATACAAACACACCCCTGTATTAAAACACAATAACTATATACAAGCACCCCTTCAAACACCAACACTGTACATTACATCATAGTGCCAGTAAATGCCACAGCGCTGCACAGATATACAACCTAGAAATTTTGACTTGGGGTGACTTGGAAAAATACTGAAATATTAAGGGTGCCTTGAACCTAAAAAGTTTGGGAACCACTAGGATAGAGCATTAAGTGGATAGGATCAGATTACAGTAGCTTATGTGTATTTTGGCACTGTACCTCTTCATTTCTCAGAAGATTATATCTCAGTAACAAAGAAATACAATGCAATCAATGGTACAGTATAAAAACAAGGGTGTCACGTGTATTAATAGAAATGTGCAGGTGCAGCTCATCTTGTATAGAGCCCAAAAGACCTGGCTATAGGCATATTCAGCCAGTAAGGATGGCACCTCCCACTCGTGTAACTGAACATAAGAGATGATTCCACTAGGAATTAAAATAAGGGCACATTTATTAGTAGTTTAAAGGATATATACATACAGATGACAAAACAACAAACTAATATAAAAGGTCCATGGGCTTTCACCACTCCACTCCCCTCCCCCCATATGTAATAATGCTGTAAACATGGCATAGACTGTAGTTCTCAGGCCAAACAGAGTAGTAGTTGCATGGCCTGAAGGCAATACATTGGAGGAGATGGCAGTTATTGCTAAGATGTCCATTGATATCTGGCAGGTATTCAGTTTGCAGAAGCAGATGCACATAAAATACAAAAGGGTCAGTTTTAACACATAAAGTACCTTACAATTCTGCCTTGATTGTACTTGATACTTGTAGCAGCAACCTGAATGGCGATTCTTTACGTTATCTTTGGGGTGAAATGGGTAGTGGTGCTGCTGTAAAGACTCACACCTATGCAAAAGATACACTAACACAGAAAAATATATAAACTTTACAAAGTTACTTCCTCCAAGCACCATGGCCACTTCATTGTTTTAAAGTGTTTTTTAGGAGTCTGTATGTTCAGAGTTTCAGTATGAAATTCTGCACATACAGAGATATTTTACACTGAAGATAGTGGGATTACACCTCCGTCAGCGTCATAAGTACGTAATTGGTCAGCTAGGAATATGAGTTGCACACTGAGTAATGTAATTTTGTTGCATATTTATTTGCGCATAAGTTTATTCATTAGCTGAGAATAAATAGCTTATGCTTTCAGCCAATTAATTGCGGGCAGGATTTTCTACAAAATTTATTTAAAAAAATGACCACAACAGGCTGACATTAAAAGGACACTCTAAGTACCAGGACTGTAACAAATTAATAAATATAGTGGTTTTGGGGTACAGCACCTGTCCCTACACTTATTAAAAATCAGTGTTTACATTTGTGGAGATGATGAACACTGGAGGAGATGGCAGTTATTGCTAAGATGTCCATTGAAGAACAATAAGGATGTGGAATTATCTGCCTGAAGAAGTGGTTTTATCAGAGTCCATACAGATGTTCAAACAGCTACTAGATGCATACTTGCAAAAACAGAATATTCAAGGATATAATCTTTCAATGTAGTGTAATAATTGCTTGATCCAAGAATAAATCTGCCATTCTGGGGTCAAGAAGGAATTTTTTTCCTAGATTGTTGCAAAATTGGAAGTGCTTCAAACTGGGTTTTGTTTTACTTCTTTTGGATCAACAGCAAAAAACAAATGTGAGGAAGGCTGAACTTGATGGACGCAAGTCTTTTTTCAGCTATGTAACTATGTAACTATGTAACTATGTAACTATGTAACATTCACTATAAAAAGACATTTTTTGAAAAGATGCAGATTGTCAGAGAGCAGAGATTGCTATGCTGAGATTATCAATAATTAACACAGAGGAAATATAGATGGGGTACAAAAATGAATGTTCACAACCACAATATAACTCATATGTTATGTCTTTCACAAAGTATTAATTCATGACTACCCTATATGTGGAAGAAACATTTTAGAAACCAGTTCTGGTAGCAGATCTGGAAAATGAAAAAGGAAATCCTTGAGAGATAAAAACATACATATGTATTTTGTAAACAATGTCAATACAAATTATCTCTGCAATAAAAGAATATGTTTCTTTTTTGACATTTACCAAACTTGCACTGACATGATGTTAAAAAATCAATAGTGTAAAGATTAAGAATTGAGAGATGTCTGATGAATAATAAATGGGGGTTTTCTCCTTGCAGCACATAAATCATATCTCAAATGAATCCATTTATTGCCAAAGAGAGTCGCAATATTTTACGAAACGATTCTTCTGGCAACAACACGCAGATGAATTAGGTTGCATCATTTATGCGCATTTCTTTAAATGTATTACTTACGTTAAATTGACTCATTCATGTTATAAAACAGTTAATTCTTAGATTATCCTTCAAGAAGCATGGAATGATGGAGTACACAACAAAATGAGCATGATTTTTTATTTAAAATAAAAGATTACAACTGTATTGTAGCATCTATGCAGTATATTGTAACACATTCGTATATGTAAATACTTATTTTTAGAGGATTTGTTGGCCAAATACCATTCATCTGTCCAAAGACTATGAGCAGTAAACATCTGTCCACAAGCTTTTGCATAATGTTAGAAATTGTGAAAACACGTTAGCTTTTCATGCATGGTCTTTGTGAAAAAAATGTAGATGGCCATCCCCAGGGACAAAGTGTAAGCCAGGAGATGCACTAATTTATTTATTTTTAATTTGTTTACTTTTATGCATTCATTACAATTTAACACACATGTGCATATTATTAAATGTAATATATTATTTTAAATGTTAAATTATGATATAATATGTATTTTAAAGGGAGTCTGTTACTTTTGATATTATGTCTACATTTTCCCTATATTTAACAATTTATGTGTCTTTGAGATCTGAAAACTCTAATTTAAATTTCATTAGTGCAATGCCAACATAAAACATAAAAAAATTTTTAAAGAAATATTTATGTGCATTGAGGAATTTTGCTTGTGTTATGTATGGGTGTGGCAGATGCTTTTCTGAAGTTGTATATGTGTGAGCTTAATGTATTGTTCGTGTATGTATGTGTTGGATGTTAGTGATGCATCATAGCCCGTTCTAGCTGCAGAATTTTGCACACAAAACACACCTATATGATTCTGTAGAATTGTACTTTTGTGCAAACTTAGTATTATTGGAGGTCCATCCTTATCTACTCACATTCTTTATCAGCACTTAACTTGTTTCTTCCACTTTCTCTGTAGTTGCGATTTCCACACTATGATCGGTTACATTTTCTTTAGAGTCTACACGTAGTGAAGAAAAACACAATTTAAACCTGAAAATGTGTGACTGAACCTAACTATTAAATAATAATTTCATATCTGTGCGTAAAAATGTTTTATTATTATTATTTGTGTCTGAGGGACTTTTTGCCCACAACAGGATCTTTTTTTTCTCAACTCAGTTCAGATACCCCAACTAGTGAATAGCATTTTGGCTCTTGTGATATCAGCTTTCTTGCACTGGTAATTAACTAAGCCAAATGAACCAGTGCAATGAAAGGATACATAATAATTTATTTTTATTTATTTCTTGATATAAAAACATTTACTGTAGATGTGTTGATTGCAATGGGTGCATATACATCACTGGACTCTCCTTAATTTAACAGGTGTCTATGAGCTAGAATACTATGTAATGTGGAAGTGTGGAAGGTGAGCATTGCTTTGAATACTGTATATAAGCACACCAATGTAGGTATGGAAAATTGCTGTAACATACAGAAATGGCAGTAACTTATCTTATCGTTATCCAATGAGTGAAGACAAATCTTGACTATATTTGGTGGGATTCCCGTTTGCTTTCAAAACATCAATTCTTCTAGGTACACGGACACAAAGTCAGGCATTTTGTAGGCACATTGTCAGGTGCATGTTTAGACAATTATAAAAAGAAAGGTGGTAATAATCATCAATTTTATATAAAGGTTGAAAAACAGTAATTAAGTGAAAGCAAATTAAGTTAGGGATTTAGTCACAATCACGCAATACCATCAGGGAAGCATACGATTTGCCCAAATGTATTGTGCAGCATCACAATGATCCAAAACATACAGCCATTAAGAACTATCTATCGTGTAAACAAAAAAAAAGAATCCTGGATGTCATGGTATGGCAACCAGAGCACTGATCTCTATATCATTAAGCAGGAATGTCATGGCCACATCTGTTATGTTTTTTTAACCCCTCTCCTAACTCCTCTACATTTTATTGTCCCCCCAGGCTTCTAGGTCCCTCATTTCACTTGTTTTTATTGCCCAATTTCTTCTCTGGATCTACGTTCTAGGTTCCGTCACATATTCACTTGCCCACACTAGCTTGGCCAAGCAAAAACCCATACACTCCCATTAAACTATTAAAATAAAAAAAAAAAGGATCCAATCACAAAAAATAACAAAATACAGAAAAAAAAATCTTTGTGGGAAAAAAAAATTCCACCTTCACCCCGCGAAGGCTGAGCTTTGCAGGACGGGGAAAGCCTTTCCCATGCCGTGCAATTTGACTCTAAGCGCTCTGATTAGTTAGTATAAGCCAAACAATCAGAGGGATCTGATAGGTAAATCTTACCTGTCAGTCTCAAGATTTACATGTCAGAGCACTCTGACTGGTTCACTTAAGCCACTATTGCTCACTATTTAGTACACCTGAGGTGCCGCTGGTAGGGGCAGGAGGAGAATTTAACCTCCTTTATTTACAAATTCTAAATATTATTTTACTTAGTATTAGTAAAGTTGGCTGAAAGACCAAAACTAAGAAAAGGAAGGGCTTTTCATAATGTTGATCTTTCAGCTTTTTAGTAGCTAGTTACCACAAGGGTACCAATATAGGGAGTAACCTACTAAATGGCTGCAAGAAGCAGCCGTGGACCAGATCAGAATTTAATTCTATTGAATTAAATTCTGAAATTAAAAAAATGACCGAATACTAAGAGACTTTCGTCCAAAAACAAATGGTCAACTGTCAACATTCGGTTTGGATGCAACAATAATTTTAGCGGTGCCCTAGTCTACATGACATAATGTTAGAAAAGGGCAAAGGTATGTAACACGAGAGTACAGAGGAAAGGTGAGTACTATGGGAAAATTTTCCTAGACACAGGAAGTGGAACCTATTTCAGCTTCTCCTTGTGTCTAAGAAAATCAGGCAGGAAAAATAATATATGACAAAGTAGTCCTTAATTTGTTTTATGTTTTTATTTAGAAATAGCTGGAAACTGAAAAAAAAGACAGAGTGGGAAAGAACAACATTAAACACAATACAGGTTGTGCTAAATGTTGAGTCCAATAAATCCCAAAAATGCTAGAGAAATTCTCAGTTGGTAGCTTGTGTGTAGGAATAACATGTATAACAAAAACAGAAATTAACCTTGCATTCAGTGTTTACAGCCTGCACTTTGATATCTATTGTTGACATTTCTAGCACTTTTCTAGTACTATTTTGTGTTTTAGGGGTAGGAAAGTGGAAGTAATTAGGAAAGATAAGTACAGTATGACAGTGCTGCTTTAAGTCTGTGTGGGATTACAAGAAGACCAGATCAGCTGAGACTGCTTAAATCCACCAAACTGTGGTTAGTTCTTCAAGAGGTTTGGAACAACCTACCTGCCAAATTCCTTACAAAACTGTGCAAGTGCAATTAGAATAATTGATGCTGCATTGAAGGCAGTGAGTGGCCACACCAAATATTGATTTGATTTAGTTTTGGTTTTTTTTATGTGCACTTTATGTGCAATTTAGCATTTTGTTAATTTATTTAAAAAATATTTTTTTTTACTTTTGATATCTGATAGCATTATTATTTTACAGCATTTTTGCACTTTTGCCTATAACCTTTTCACAGTAGTGCTTATAAAACAATATTATATTTTGCTTGCCTCAAAGTGGATGTTGTTATTCACATTTTTTTATCTGGATGACACTTTAATTTAAAAACCCTTAAACCAATGCATTGCCCATGACCCAGTGCACATATGCACTCTGTATGAATGCTTCTAAATGTAATCTGTGCCCTCAGGGTGAAAAAACTGTACTGTGATTTTTGTTCAGGGGTGGAAATAAATACATACTTACTATAGCAACAGTTACAGATACTTTGCATTGTTTTTATCGTTAGTTTCTTGTTTTCTTCACATATGTGGTTACATAGAAATCTTGACAAATCTTGAATTTGTGTATTTTAGCAACTTAATTTCAGAAACCCTGTCAACCACAAAATGGTAACGCTGCTCAGCACACTGATGTCTCTGTGACTGGACAGCATGAGGACCTCTGTTTGCCTAGCACCTCTTAATACTACTGGGATGGGATAGGAGAATGACTGGGGAAGAGCAATGATGATATCTGGGTGCAGGTCAGACCACAGTTAATGCTTCAGTGTGTGAAACTAATGAAGAGGGAGCACTATTCAATCATTTTTGTAGGCCTTTCTAAAGGCTAAGGGTGTCTAAAAAGTAGATTCTCGACTGTTGTATAAATCCTGTGATGCTTGACCAGTTGTTAATCTGCCATTTTCCTATCTTTGCAGGGTTGTATTTGTAGTCAGTGTTGGGAATGTGGTAGATTTGTCACTCCTCTGTGCCTTCTCCTGAAGTACCCTAGGCCTCTCAAGCAATATTAAAATGTTTCAATCGGCTATTGAATAATGCATTGCATATTAATTGCATTAAACAAACACTATAGGGTCAGGAACACAAACATGTATTCCTGACCCTATAGTGAAAACCAACCATTTAGGTGGCTTGCCCGCCCTTAAACTCCTCAGAATAGGTTAAAACTCACCTTATTTTCAGCTCTCCACAGGTCTGCCGGCGCTGGCCTCGCTCCCTTGGTGACATCATCAGAATTGCCAATGTTTAGCCAATTGGCAAGGGGGAGGGGCCAAACGCTGTTTTGGCCAATCAGCACCTCCTCATAGAGATGCATTGAATCAATGCATCTCTATGAGGAAAATTCAGCATCCCCATGAAAAGTGTGGGGACGCTGAACGGCACTGCTGCTTACTGTGCAGCACTGAACCAGGAAGCACCTTCAGTGGCCATCTGAGGAGTGGCCACTTGGAGGAGTCCCTAGGGGTAATGTAAACGCAGTGTGAAGGCAATGATTATACTCACCAGAACAACTGCATTAAGCTGTAGTTGTTCTGGGCACTATAGTGTCCTTTTAATGCAATGTAATGTTACCTGATAAAGAAATCCCATCCTGTTTTAAGTCGACCAGTCCTGTCTATAAGTGACCTTACTAAAATAACTTTTTTTCTGAACATTAGCTGGTCATTTGCCTTACATTCTGTGCTTTAACTGTGCAGTCATTTATATAATATAAAGACTAAAACAATTGTATCCTGACCTATAATTTAATAGCTTATTATTTGTATAGATGTTTTTTCTTCATACAGTTTATAATTATGGTGAGAATGTTTTAAGAATTTCAAGGCAACATCAGTGTGTTTTAAGCATTTCACCCACACCACCTACAGAAACGCTGCACATTCTTTCTTTTCAATAGACCATTTTGTGTAATAAAATTTGCTACATGCCCACATCTAGATAGAAAATGCAGAAAGTAATATTCTTTCACATATTTGTTCCACCTGAATAGTAAAAGGCTTATTGGAAATATAGTGTGGCATTTGGATTCATAGAAAGAGTATTAATATTATTTATGTTTTCACTCTTGTTCAGTTGTCCTATTTTTTAAATTATTTGTTGTCATATCATGTATATGTTGTTTTACAAATACGATACAGAAAAAAAGAATAGTTTTTAAAGAATATCAGAAAGGAAACCAGTGCAGTCTAATACCTAAAAGCAACATGATTATTGAATAATTGCATATAACTAACCCATGCCATGTTTTATGATCTTGTACTTTCACAAAATAGTAATTAGTATAGAGCTATGATTTGTTTTAACCAAAATAAGTCAGACATGTAGTTCTGGTTTGATTGCACCTTGAGCAGAAGATAAAGTAGCTATAATTTATGGCTGAATATCTTGGGCAATCAAATTTATATTTTGGCACTGGAACTATTAACAACTGTATTTCCAATGATTTCTAGACTGTATTAGCATTATTGAAAATGTTTCACAAAAAAAACCCAAATGTGGCTACTTTTTATACTTTTTATGATAACTGTATGGACTGCATCCCCCTTACTATTCAGCCATACAACGATAACAAATGTAAGTGATGGTAATCCATTTTCACTGTAGCTGTAGCTGTTATGTCAAGAACTTCCTATTTCTCTAAACGGTCTCTTAGCTGCCTAAACATTATGACAAATTAAGTTCAGAACAGACCAGATGTTTACATATTTGATAATACATCTCTAGCAAGGTAGCTAAAGAGATTAAGATTAAAGTTAATCTTTAGTAGAAATATATTTCAGATGATGCATCATTGGCCATAATAGTTATCTGTTATTAGCAACAATTGGATTAGGTTTCTCAGTTATGCTGCTGCTTTTATGCTGGCTGACTGGGCAATAGAAGTTGTGTGTTCATCACAATCGAAAACAGTTGGGTATGTTCTTCAAAGATTGACTAATAGCACTTACTTCTAGAACTACATGATCAGCATGACATTTGGTTATAGATTCTATATATATAAAATATATATTCAAGATACATGTTAAATGGTCTCAAATGAGAGACATAGTAGAACATTATTTGTCAACTCAATGTTCCAAGAGATATTGCTCTTCTCCTCTGGACTAGCTAAAGAGTTCAGGCTAAATGTCATGTCATTGGAATTCTGACCTAAGTCTATCCTTATGTTACCTTTCTACCTAATTTAATAATTGGGTAAAAATGTAAACTCTTTCATTTTTTTTTTCAATCTGCAGTGTTATAATGTCTGATAAATTATTTAAACTGATTTGACTGTTTTTTGTTTCATAGTATTGGTTTATAATTTACTTGCCCCATTTAAAACTGCAATTTGGATTTAATGATATCCTGGCTGTTGACTGTTAAGTTCTTCCATGTACAGTTCTTGTTTCTTCTTTGTATGTTTCATTTGGCTATTGTGATTAACTCATTAACAACAGGGCTTGTTTACACAGATTAACCTCTTTACCTTTCATGTTGCTAAGGATTAACTCCTAACTCGCAAGCACTATGTACTGATATCCTGGGCATGTATATATTTATTTTTTTAATTGTGATATTAATATGTCTCTGTTATAAATGGTTCTCCCTTTTCACCAAACACCTGCTCCATGTTTTCTCATGCTAAACCGAATGTTAACTCCTTCACTTTTTTGATATAAAACACATTAGCATAATATTTATTTGAAGCAAGGGGTGCATGGCCAGCATTTAAACATATAATAAAACATCAATAGTTTGAATAGCTTGCTGTAAAGAAAAACGTAAAAATGTGAATTATGTAAATTTAAAATTTAAACATTTTTGTTTGATTCGGCAATCAGGCTTCTGGCTGTGGGGCAAACAAAAAAGAAGCTTGATGGGGAAAAAAGATGATTGATGGCTAGGGAACATTCACTAAATGTTGATTTAATTCACCAAACACGTGGGAAGCAACCAATAGTGATTGGTTAATCTGAATTGTTATCCAGAAAAATTTTCATGGACGATATTCAGATGAGCCGAACTGTCATATGAACAATTGTTGGAGGCCCTGAACTGAATATAATTTTTTGAAAAAAGATCAGCAGAACCTTACTATACAGTGCCAATGATCTTGCAATATTTCAGACAGGGTCAGAGAAGTTAATATAAAAACAAAAGTGAATTTTTCCTTACACTACAGATATAACACAATTAGATAAAAATAGTCAAATACCTTGCTCATTAGTATTTGCAAGGACCATATATGGCTTACTAGTAGTACAGCTTATTAAAATAGCAATAGAACGTAAAATGAAGGCCTGGATTTCCACAAAATATCCACATAGAGTTAAACCATAAATTTTTTAAATTAAGGTATTTAAATCTATATAGCAATCTTTATCAATCTCTAGAATGCTAATGTAATCCTAAGAGATAAATGGTATTCATTCACTTCTCCCACCTCCCTGACTGTAGGATTAATATGACCCATGAAATATATTCCTCTACAAGCTGGTTATCATTTCTAGAGTATAAATCAGGGTGGGGGAGATTTTATGCACTAAATTTCATTCTGCAAAATGCATGAACGTGGAAACAATTAAATCGATACGCAGTTAAAAGGCATTAATAAGAATTAAACGTCCTACAAGTGTTTTCAGTACTGAAAATGAAGGTATGTTTATTTTATTTATATAGTATTCTTACCTTTATTTATATTGATTCTTTCCATTTTAGGTTAATTGAAATATTGTTGTCAATGATGCAAATTCTAATGTTGCTGTGGTTGCCTATGTTTATACCACAAACACTACTGTGCCATGACCAGAATTAAAGCAATGGAATAAGAGTAGGGCTTAGAGACCATTATTTTAGAATACAAGGATAAATCTATTAGAAATGTCAGAAAAGGAGGCAATATGATGCAGTCACCTTACACCTGAATGCATTGTACACCTATGGCAGCAAGAACAACAAGAACCCAATTACAATGACCCCCATTATTCTTAACAGAATACAGAGATTCATATTGTCATGAAAAAAGACCATTCCAGGCATGCATCAATAGGACAGAGGGTTAAAAATGATTGTTCGTCATTACTAGACCTGAATTTATTGTAAAGAATCCTTGTTAAAACCATTCACCCTATTCTAAAATATTATACAGAGGGTATATGGTCCCATCCAAATCAAATAAGATCAATACCAATAACCCCGATATTGGAGATTTAATAAAAAATGGTATTCCACTATCATATTTGTAAAGAGTTAGATAATTTCAAATTTTAAAGTACCATATACTTTTAGAGATGGTATTTGGTCTTGCTTTGGATTTGATCCTCGAGCTCCTCCTCTTTCATCCCAAATTGCCTGAGTGGATAAAAACCATCACTCTATTAACCGATACATATATTGTCTGCTTTTAAAATTTTTATATGCAGACACTAGAAACAGCGTGGCCAACCAGACTGGTTTAAATTAACGAATCAAATTAATTGTCAATTTAGAATAGAAAAAGGACATTATATAATGAACAAGCAGTTAGATTCATATTCATAGATTTGAGCTCTATGGTAATCTTCCCTCTATGTAAGAAAACCATGTTAACATCTATTCAGACCTTTATATGAGAATAATAGATTCTTAAGAGACACAACAGAAACTCTCAGATACTGATCCCCTTTGGATCCCCCTCGGTCAGAGTGAACGATGTATGACTGTATTAGTAATGTTTTGAATTTTGTAATTTGTTTTAAATGTAATAAGTAATATATATATATTTGAATAATAAGATGTAAATTAATGTGTAATTTAAAAAATCTGAATTGAGTTGTATAAATAGATAAATTGAAAAAATTATTGTTTGGTAGTACTACACCTGAAAGTATAACACCATCCACCTTATTCTAATAGAAAAGCTGCCACCACCAGGGCAATTTAAAGATGGAGCCAAATTAGATAAAAAGGACTCAAATGCAATTTGACATTTGTCTATATAAAACACAATAATACCACACAAATGTAATAATTTATATTAAAAAAAACTAGGAACAAAAAGTCAGTACATATAAATACATTACAAATTACATGACTCTGACAAAATAAATAGGCAGAAATTAACAGAAAATGCTAGTACTCAGTGTCCTAGAAAAGTTTCAGTAGTTCCTGTGACAAACAGTCTGCTGATGTACTCACATCTTTCACTGTGTGAAAAGCAGTAAACTGAATAGCTCTCCAAGTTCCAGGAATTTGTGAGCTTTGAATACACAGGAAGGGCTGGGCTGGCTGTCACTTATTGGAAAAAGAAAAACCACACGAGGATTTAAAGAATGTGATTAATCTATCATGGTATAATCTGACCAGCACTGAATTATCAAATTGTCAGTCTTCTCGTGTATTATTTTATGTGCAGCTAACACAGGCTGTAATTTGAGACTTTAATTGATGTCAATATGTTTTTTAGAGACTTTGAGTGTTTGACAAAGAAGAACTTTGCTCTAGTACATAATTATAAGGATCCAGAGGTTGATGGTTCCCCCATGTAGGAGAATCAAGAAGTTGTATTTGTTTCGTAATATGGATATTCTTGAGACACTTTTATCTATTAGTTCACAAAATTAGGAGGAGATGTGTTCTTAGAATAACAAATGTCCAAATAAGACCATTGAACCCAATTTGCACATGGAGCTGAATGGAAAGAGATCTGTTAATGTCAAAAATTTTATGGACCTCTGTGCTCTTACAGATATAGAATCCTTTCAGATGGGATGCTATAGCAAGAAATGTTACCAAATGATTCTATAAATTTTTAAAATGTAATCATTCAACATTTAATCTTTCAGGGAAAACAGGTGTTCCTCAACAAAATTTACATAATTTGATTTAAAAATACTTAAAGGACCACTATAGTGTCTTTAGGTTCCCTCCCCCCCGCCGGGCGTTAATCACTTACTTTTCTCCAGCGCCGGGCTCCCTCGGCGCTGGGTAAATCTCCTCCCTCTTCCGACGTCAGCACTGAATGCGCATGCGCGGCAAAAGCAGCACGCATTCAATCAGTCCATCGGAAAGCATTTCTCAAGGCTTTCCTATGGACGTCAGTGTCCTCTCACTGTGATTTTCACAGTGAGTAGCGAGGAAGCACCTCTAGCGGCTGTCAATGAGACAGCCACTAGAGGCTGGATTAACCCTAATGTAAACATAGCAGTTTCACTGAAACTGCTATGTTTACAGCTGCAGGGTTAACCCTAGATGGACCTGGTACCCAGACCACTTCATTGAGCTGAAGTGGTCTGGGTGCCTATAGTGGTCCTTTAATAAAGTCTGCCCAAACGTATAAGTAGGAATCCAAAGAAGGAAAAACTGGCCATTTAAAGTTGCCCACTCTCAGTGTGCTCTAATTGTTGCCCAATATTGGATGGATTTACATTTTTCTTTAATGCAGCTGTGTAACGTCTGCATTATAAATGCAGCTGTGGGTCCTGTGGAGAGCCATGGTTTGTTTCAAATCACTTATAAATCTAATTTTGGGGACAAATATTTATCAGAATAGAAAATAGAAAATCTTATATAGATACTGTAGTCTCAGATTATTTTCAATTTTATATCATTAGATTTTGACTTGAGGTACTTGGAACATCATTATTGATTCAATATGTATCTACATATGTATTTAAATGTAAATTGTTGAAAATAGTTAACACTAAACTATGGATTATTTTAGGCTTGGTGAAGTTCTAATAAAACAGAAGGCAAATATTTGCTTAACTTTTGTTAATCAACCTCAGAAGCAACCATATGTCATGGATGGTACAACAAGCAGCAACCACAAAGTCAGCGATGGCAAAATCAGATTAAAATTATAGTATAAAAAGAAAACAATACCAAAACTGTATATTTTTATTCCCCTTGCCCAAGGGGACAAAGTGCCCCGGCAGTTAACATGGGTCCTGAAGCTTATCTTGCCCATGCCACAACCTAACAGTTCCATATCTGCCAAGGGGAATGCCCTGGTAGCCTCATGCTGCCACTGGATATCCATATGTGAAGCACGCACTTTGCCTTTGTATGGTCTCTCTACTAGTAGTATATTTATAGACCTGCACGTCCCTAATGCCTTGTTCTAATATAGAGATAGGTTACATATGACATATTTAGACTGTTGGACACCTGCGCATTTCGCCTTGGTGTCACATTAATGTTTTGAAAAAAGATATTTACTAAAAAAGAGTAGAAGACAAATCCAAAATGAGCCAGTTTATTTTATTTCATCTGTTTCTTTGAAGAATCTATTGATCAAACTGAAAAGAAAAACTGTGAAAGTAATAGCTTAGCACAATAAAATAACTCAATACACTAGACACACACAAGTCATTAAATTAACTAAAAAACAAAGAAGAAATATAAAGAAGAGGTACTATACACCTAGGGGGGGAAAGGGTGGAAAAAAATGCTCATATAAAAGAGGATTCATATTTGTAGTTTTAAAGCCCAGGAATTAAGGCAAAATATGCATGAAAGCAAGGGTGAAAGTAAAAAGTCCTAAAAGTAGATTCTCTGGACAAAGGCATAGACCTATCTGAAACCAAGGAAGTAGCAGTACATCTAACTGAATAAGCCCCAAAGGAGTCATCACCGCCTACCAAGGAAAGAAGACAACAAATCCAGCGTGCACTAGGAAAAAAGCCAGCCCGTGAAGAGTGACATCAGAAATCAGAAGGTTCTCTGAAAACTAAGATCAAAACCAAGCTGTAGTATCCAAATACTGTTTGATATGCAAGGGTCAGGGAAAAAGAGATAGAAAGTGACAGAGGAATTAGATTTAGTGCAATGGGAAACAGAAAATAAAACACTATCAGGTCAAAAAAAAGCAAGCAATTTTAGACTAGACATAACAAAAGAGAAAGCTTAGATGACAGTTGACAATACAAAAAGAGAGTTATTGTCTGACCATGCTTCTTAAAAATGGACTAGAGAGACATCCCAAAAATGTGAATATTTAGCAGGAGATTTAACAATTGTAAAACCAAGCAGAAGATGACAGACTGAAGGGTCACATTCAACTCCAGAGCAGTGAATAGAGACATGAGCTGTAGATATTTCTGAATTAAACTAATTATTTATCAATAACACTTGCATTTATTTAAAAGGATAGCCACAAAATTCAAAACAGAGATGGTGGAGGCGATAGAGAAATCTAGATCCCATTCAAAACACCAGCAATGCCAGGTCCTCCAGGCATGGAGGTAAGACTTCCTAATCTCTAGTTATAGACGATAAGCCAGGGACACACCCTTATTCCCTGATACTGTCCAAGCCACTAGAGAAAGACAGTCCTGAAGGAGAAGAGGGTTAAAGTTGCCCATGTATCATGAAACAGTGAAGTGATAGAGGTAACAGAATGGGATCTTAAATCTACAAGAGCATGGAAAATAATGGCTGGGCTGGCCACCATCGGGTTATCAACAAAACTGATGACCAACTTCAGCCATCATTGGAGAAATGCATCCATTGCTAAACTGAGTAGATATGGAAGTGAAATGAAGAAATTCTCTGTCTGTTGACAAGGGGCCTTTAACCTGCCACTAGGTAGTCAGATACTGTCATATCCAGAAATTTGTTTCTAAACAGAACTGGTAAAGTTCCTTCATCTGACAGTTTGACAGTTACTTTGAACGAGAACCTCCTAGAAAATAGATATACTGAACCATCAATATGTTGTCCATCTCTAGGACCAGGAAACAATTGGAGATATTCTTGGTGAAATTAAAGAACATGCATTAAGTTTTATGCAATTGATGTGCAGTGATGATTCATCTTAAGTCCAGAGACTACCTGTGGAGAATCCTGAACAATTACTTCCCCAACCCAGTTTGCTGGCTTTGGATTCCAAAACAAAATTCAGTCGGGTACCAGAAATCATATTGCTATGTCAGTCTCCACAAGTCTAGCACCAGACCCATGGAGTCAATTGAGAAAGCTAGAAACTGTAAAGTCTGGGAAAGGGATATTTCCAGTTTTTCGGCATTGATGACGAAAGCCAGATTTTGTAAGAGAGCGATAAACATGTACATATGATGACATAAGGAGTCAAAAGCAGGATGCCATTTAAATATTTAATTGAGCATACTTCTTTCTATAGTAGAATATCCACATCTCCATTAAGGTTTCAAAAGCGTAGTGAAGCATTAAGGAGCTGATTTGCGACAAGGAGCAGACAAGTGTACTGCCACAGTTCTCTATTTCGACGAAACCAGAGGTATCTTTTAATATCAGTGTTGATAGGATCTGGGAGATATGCATCCCTTAGGTCCAGGCATGAGAATCAGGTAGCCTCACAAAGCAAGGCAGAGAGAAGATGAATAACCTCCATCTTGATGATGATAGGCAATGATACAGTTGAACTTACACACATTTATGATTTGGCAAAAATCCCTGGTCATTATCAACATTATGAGCATGTTTGTCTCAAAGTTTCACAGCTCAGCGTAAATCTGCTCTAAGTCCTTCTGAGTCACTCAAAACGGGATTGTAGGCTGTACTTGAATTGGAAACAAAAATGATCTATAAGTCAGACACAAATTAAGGAATCCACAGATCTCTGGTGACCTTCAACCAGTGTAGGAAAAAATGTATTAAGCATGCTGCTACACGCATATGAGAAAAATGGATATTGCTTACCAGTGTTGGATCTTCCTCGGATGGAAGGAACACCTAAATCTCTCGTGGAAATGTGGCGCTGGTATCGTGAGCGACCTTATAACCTTATTTATTTATTTAGAACTGATATTTATAAAGTGCCAACAGATTCCACAGCGCTGTACAATTAGTGGAGAACATACAATATACACAGACAAATACAAGTGAGAGCCCTACCTGATAACTAGCCATTGAAGCTCTTTTCTACAAAGGGCTTAGCTAAATAGCCCAAGAGCGTACAATCTAAAGGATACAATGGGGATTTGAGACAAGAGATAGCAGGGGAAATTTGGAGGTGATGGCTAAAAGAGTTTACAGAGAGAAGCAGCTATTGGTAAAAACTAAAGGGAATGGAAAGGTAATTGATGAAGAATCTCAAACAACTGGAGGAGCATGCTATATATTTAGGGGAAACCTTGAAACAGTGTCTCCAAGAACCAAGGTCTAATGCCTGAGATGCACAGCAAACCCCAAGAGTCGAAATTCTGAGACGAAAATGCCTTATTTCCTGTGCCCACTGATGAGCTACTTTCTAGTGATATTGATAAGATAAGCCATTTATTTCAGAAAGGGATAAAACCGGGAAGGCAGTAATGGTTGGAAACCAATTATAAACAGGGAGTCACCTTAGTTAGAGTCTGATATCCCAAAGGAGGTCTCCCAGATGAAAGTTGCTTACAAGCAGAATTAGCAACAGCCAACTGTAAGACAGTGTAATTTAGACATATGCAATTTGTTTCTGATTTTGGGCATTTCGGACATTCAGGTACTTCCGAATGTCCGAATAGATGAATTGCCAAATTGCCGAATGGTCGAAGTCCCGAAGTTCCGAAATTACAAAATTTCGGACGTGTCGAAGTGCTGAAGTGCCGGAGTTCCGAAGTGCTGAAGTTGCCGAAGTTCTGAAGTGTCGAAGTGCCAAAGTTCCGAAGCACAATATTGCCTAAAAACTAATATACTTACCCAGTGGAAGAATGAAGAATGTTACACTGAAAACAATTTTAAATAAAAAGTATACAAACATAGCATGGAATAAGCTGTAAGCATTTGCAACACTTACAACAATCAAGTAACATACATTCATTTAAAATGTAAGTTACTTAGCCAGTCAGTGTAATGACATGAATGAATAAGTAGATAACTCCCTAATTCCCACGGTATTAGGGAGCTATCTACTAAAAGGCTGAAAGAAAAAAGGTCCCCCCCTCCCGAGCCCCCACTCGTGCTGCGTGAGTGGGGGCTTCTAACCTGAAGGGGGGACCTATTGTCCCCCACCACCCACCCCTTAACGGCGGGTGGGGCCCTACAGTAAAATAAGGGAGGGGGGACCTAATGTCCTCCCCCCTGGCCCCCACCCCTGAGAGGTGGGTGGGGGGCCCTAAATACTAATAAGGGGGGACCTAATGTCCTACCAACTGGCCCCCACCCCTGTGCGGTGGGTGGGGGCCCTAAATACTAATAAGGGGGGACCTAATGTCTTCCCCTTGGCATTATCTGTTAAAACTTAAAATATTACAGTTATGCAGAGCGTGCTGAACTGAATATGTGAAATAATTTTACATTGATTACAACTCTGATGTAAGACACACACACACACACACACACAATGCAACCTTACACATACACACACACACACACACACAATGCATCCCAGCACACACACACACTATGCATCCCTACATACACACAATGCATCCCAACACACACACACACACACACAGAGAAACACACCATGCATCCCTACACATGAGCACACACACAATATACACCCCTTACACACACACAGACACACACACACACACACACACACATAATGCATCCCTTACACACACAGAAACACACAATGCATCATTTACACACACACAGAAACACATAATGCATCACGGCACACACACAGAAACATACACTATGTACTTTACAGTAGTGGGGAGAGATTGACACACATGGACTGGCTGGGATGGAGGGAATGACACACATGGAGGGGCTGGGGGGATGAGATGCATGGAGGGGTTGTGGGGCCCAGGTCAGTTTTCGCACCAAGACCCAGTGATTTCTAGTTACGCCTCATTGGATGTGGGAGTAGGTATGTGGTCATTTTTACAGTGGATGTGTACTCCCATCAGCTAGTAACCCTGACAAGACTAAGGAGTTCATTGTTGTGGTAAAAATACACAAACATGTTTTTTTTGCACGAAAATTTAAATGCTCTTCATGTCTTTGCAAATAACGTTCTCTGATCACACTGAAAATGTGATGAGCATGATGAAATTTACCTAAAGAGTCATTTGCAGATTTTACATGTCTTATGAGTCTCTGTAGCATATATTTAAATCCCTTAGTGTTGTCAATGATGACACATGGAATGTTGCATAAATTTAATCTCTGATCTGCATTCCGGTTCAAGACCACCAAGTTTGCCTTTATTTGACAGAGGATACATAAGATAGCATAAGAAGGAACCTAGTTGGACTAAATATATGCTATAAGTAAGGTCCTAAGGGACTGAATTGTTCAGGAAAACAGTGAACATGCTTATGGATGTGAAGTAGTTAAATGTTATTTCATCATTTGTAAGAACCAACATAATTATTATATATGAGAATAATAATGTTTTGTGTCATATTATAGGGAATTGGGTTCAAAATAAATATGGATTCATATTTTCTTCCTCAAAGGATCTATTATTTTGAATTATGTCCTTCTAAACAATTTCCATGGCCTTCATTTTATATAATTTTGCTCTAAAATAGAAACAAGTGAAATGAGCTACATTAGAACACATTTACAATGCAAGGCTTTGCAGAAAAAAAATATAATTTTGAAACAATTACTAGAAGTAACATTTTCCTGTCTGTTATGAAGGAATAAAATTGTGTTTTTTAACACAGGACATTTTTTTGGGAGCATATTTTTTCATACTCCCAGTCACTACTAAAGTAAGTTTTGCAAACCTATTAAGTGCTAGAATGTGGAGGACAACCATGCAAATAATAAAAAATAGGTATAATAGCAATTTGTTTCCATCTTACATTAAAAAAAAAATATGTAAAGAATGTATCAAAGAGGTTATATTTGAAAATTGTTTCTTGAGTCTCACAGTTCCTACTAGGACTCTAATAAAATTCAAACCAAGTACATCTGCTCTACTGCACTGTTAATTAGTTTTCTATTTATTTAGCAAATCTAGACGTGGAAAGCAATCTATTGCCAATGAATTGTTTGACTCCCATGCTAAATAGAAAGCATTCCAATCCTCTGATGTTGAAACTAGGGTAAGACCAGATCTCACCTCATATCCAAAAATTAAATTAGCACCCAACCAAATCAAAATGATAGGAACTTTTTTACTGATTTGTAACCGTTCAATTCATGGAATAAGTGTATATTTTTCATTTAGCTATATTTTTACTTCTTTACTAAAAAAACAAACAAAAAAAACCACAGGAGAGCAAATGGTTGCACATATTTGGGCCAATTTCAACAATTTCATGAAAGAAAACATGACAGTAAAATTACGTTCAATATTGGAAAGTGTTTAGCTAAATGTAAATTTATTATTTCTATTTAAAGAAGCCATATGTATGAGTATAACACACGTTTGTTTCACAGTTTTGCTAACAGTAACTTCTACACAACTACAGTTGCTACCAAAAATGTATCAAAATAAATGCATTAATTTATCCTAATAACTCAAATAATAAAATCCGTAAAAAAACTAAATGCAAAAAAAAAAAAAAAAACACAGACTTTGCTTTTAATGCGTTTTTATGTCTGTGTGGATATTGAGTGGACTTGAATGTCGTTTAGAAGCAAATTACTATGCAAAATTATTTAATTATTTGAGGTGTATGTTTGACATTTGCATCAAAATTATGTGAATTTTGCTCAATGTGACAAAGTAGGACTGTTGTTAGGCATAGCTAAAGTGCTTGCAGGGGCATACATGCTGAGTCAATGGTATAGTTGCTGGGCGCAGTGGGTTGTTTGGCAAACAAAACACAGTGGAGACCACTGAGAATTAACATACAGCTATTCATTTTATGCCATCTCACACTTGCTGGTGGGACACAGCTCTTTTTTCTAACAAATGGAGCAGTCAAAGGCAAGGGTACATAGTGTAGAGTACTGGGGAAGTATGCATTCATATACGCATTTATAGTTGACAATGTTTTGAGGAAGCTATAGGGCAAATTAAGACCTATTTCAGAATTCAGATATAAAATTATTACAGATTTACAGGGTCTATGTCACCTTTGTGGCTAAATAGCTACCCCTAGCTTAAGGTGGCTAATTATGGCCCCGGGACAGAGGACAGAGGCCTCAAAACCGTGAACTTACTAGGCCCCATTCACCATAAGTATCAGTAGGTAACCTGCCTAGGGCTCTGCGAAACCTTAATCCTTCTACACTTGAACAGTAGTGAAATAAATTGCCAAACACCATTTGAAAGTAAAACAAACTGTTTACTCAATGAGTATACTACATGAAGTATATATTTTTTGCTTACAATACTTTCTCTTCAAATTTTGTGTCAAAGTGCCATGTAAAATAAAACGGAACAGCATAATGGAATACTGTACACAAATATATCAGATCACTCCTTAATCAGCCTGTAAAACCCAGCTCAAGATTTCAAGATTTGTTGTGTACTTGCAATCAGGTGGCACTTAAACCCACTTGTATTTATAGCTATTCACACTGCTTGTACAATCTCACAAAGAAAATAGATATTTGCTATAGATTGTTGTGATAAAAGCTTGCAAGGTTTTATAAAATTGTAAAACCCATGTGATCTAGAGTTGGCATAATTTGTGAATTGCAAAGTTTTGGACAATGCACTACCACTTTAAATATGGATATGTTGATTGGAGCTGTATATAGGCATACTTAAAATGGGTGTAAATGTAGCCTGTAGTAGAATTATTTAAAACATAGAAACATAGAAACATAGAAACATAGAATGTGACGGCAGATAAGAACCATTCGGCCCATCTAGTCTGCCCAATTTTCTAAATACTTTCATTAGTCCCTAGCCTTATCTTATAGTTAGGATAGCCTTATGCCTATCCCACGCATGCTTAAACTCCTTTACTGTGTTAACCTCTACCACTTCAGCTGGAAGGCTATTCCATGCATCCACTACCCTCTCAGTAAAGTAATACTTCCTGATATTATTTTTAAACCTTTGTCCCTCTAATTTAAGACTATGTCCTCTTGTTGTGATAGTTTTTCTTCTTTTAAATATAGTCTCCTCCTTTACTAGCCTTGAGATGTATTTTACCTGAAACTGAGGGCTTTTTCATTCAATATAACATTCCTTTCATTTTAAAGCTAAACTATTCTTGATTGCTTACACTTTTTATTTTCCGACACAGTGTTTTTATTTCTGATGCAATTTTGTCTATCTTTGCAGAGTTGTATTTGAGAGCAGTGTTTGTGTGTTGGAATGTAATTCTTTTTGTATGGAGTATTTGTATACATGTAGGGGTGTATTTGTATACTATTGTCATTGGAATGTTATGCATATGATGAGGTAGAGGCAATGAAAATGCCTACACAGGCTCTTTTGAAATATTTGCTAAATTAGAACAGTGCTGCAGAGACTCCACACTGTAGTCCCATCAGTGTGTAGTCAGCAAGAAGGAGGAAAAAAAGGAGCCCTGCAAAACCAGTATAAGTGTGCACACCCAGGTGCTACCACAATTAATTTGAGGACACAATACAAACAAAAGACATTTCAGGCAATAGCCCTTTCTCAATGCTAATGTCCTGAGGTACAAAGGTGATACATACAGTATATCTACATAAAAAGTGTGCTCACATAAACCAAAGCCACCCCCAGCATTCAACTGTCGATAGGAATCAGCTGTGTGGTAATTCTCTGTAATCCCCGGCAGTCTCTACAGCTCCAGTGACTTCCTGGATCGTCAGACGCGTGCGTGATGACATCAAACGTCACGCTCGTTGTGTGACGTCATCACGTTCTGTTGCTAGGAGACGAGTAAACAAATGCTCGTTGACATGTATACAGTGAAAAATAGGCATACAGATCATAAAATCTACACAATTCAAACTATTCAAATGGCTAACAACAGTAATAATTCACTCTAAAATACACTTTAGTGTCTATAAACTTGTATTCATATATACATAATCCAAAGGGAGAAAGAAACAAAAGTGATATGTATACAGATATGTATACATATAATTTACAGGGAAAAACAAGAGGGACCACAGATGACCGAAGATACCTTACATTTAAACAAGTGAAAAAGCCCATAATACCAACAAAAGTCATAGAAAAGTAATAGGGAATTAAAAAAAAATAGAAATAAAATAAACATAAACAGACCACCCTCTCTAAAGAGTTAGGGTATACAGCATGCCAAATAAAGATGGGGAAAAAAACATAAAAAAATAGAGAGAGACAGACTGGAAAATTGTAATAAAGGACCATGCAGGATAGTATACATACCCAAATCCTGGAGATTTCAAGACGCCGGCACATGACGGATGCACCTACAGGAACCAGTGCCACTCAAGCTTCTCATTAAGATAATGAGGGGACATTGTATCCAGAAGGTTCATCAAGCAAACTTCTTTCTATAGTAAAATATTTTCCCTTTTGCCTCATCTAGGAAGTAGGGGCACCCTTTCAAGAACTTGGTATCGTAACTGTGAGGCATTATGCCTCTTTTCTCTGAAGTGCCATGCGTGTGGTGCATCAGAGTCCATACTACGAATTGTAGTCTTATGCTGAGACACTCTATCTTTTAGGGCTCGTATCGTTTTTCCTACATAGCCCAGACCGCACGGACACTTAAGGTACACCACATTGTCTGTCTGGTGTGTGAAAAACCCTTTCATTCTGATCTGTTGGCCCATCCTGGGATGGGTGCAGAGTTCACCTTTAATAATACCACTGCAATGATTGCAACTCAAACAGGGGTAGGTCCCATGCACTGGTTTAGAAAAGAACCAGCTGTTTCTTATTAGTCAGAGAGTCAGTCCTGACTACCATGTCTCTTATAGATCACCCCCGTTTATTAGCAAATAATGGGGGATTTTTAAATAGATGTCCAGTGTGTTTATCAGATTGTAATATAAACCAGTTAGTACATATAATGTTCTGTATTTGAGGTGTAAGTGATGAGAATTTATTTTACTTGGGCATTAATCTGTGCAAGAACCTGTCAAAGATGCATACTTGGCTAAAATCTGTCCAGCGCTTAACAAAGATATTGAAAGGTGGTGTAGTCTTGAAATTTCATGGTTAGTCAGAATTAATTCAATAAAAATGACTCTCCTTCCCAAAATTGTATATATTATTAGATCTATTCTCCTAAACAAACCTTGGACTATATGACAAAGTGGGAAAGACAACTGAATATGAAATGTACTATTGAAGAGTGGCATGGGTTTCTATTGGCGCTACAGAGCATAACAAAGTCTGTAGCACTTTGAAAATTCCATTACAAACTCATATATAGATGGTACCTTACTCCTTCCAAATTACTTAAGTTAGCCTTATCCCCTACTAATAGATGCTGGAGAGGGTGCAGACAAGTAGGCATACTATGACACATATTTTTGGCATGTCCTAAATTAAAAGTATATTGGGCCAATATACACACACTCGTACACCTTATTACTGATCAAATCTCACACATTACACCTGAATTGTGTCTCTTAAATAAATTCCCAGAGCATTTACCTAAGGTTAAAATTATTATGTTAGGTAATCTATTAATTTCAGCTTCTTCAGCTATTCCCAGGTACTGGAAGTCTCTCACCATTCCATCCATGACAGAGGTCTTGCATAGCATACTCGAGTCAAAGCTCAGGGATGGGGGTCAGGGGGGAGGACAATAGTCCCCCCCTTTATTGTAATTTAGGGCCCCCACCTGCCACTCAGTGGTGGGGGGCCGGGGAGGACAATAGGTCCCCCCATTTTCATTTAGGGGCCTCACCCGCCCCTCAGGTGTGGCGCCGAGGGGGACAATAGCACCCCATTTTTTTTTAGGGCCCCCACCCACCGCTCATGGGTGGGGGCCGGAGAGGGGAGGACAATAGGTCCCCCCCCCACATTTGTATTTAGGGCCCCCACCCGCTGCTCAGGGGTGGGAGCCAGAGGGGGAGGAAAATAGGTCCCCCCTTATTATAATTTAGGGCCCCCACCAGCTGCTCACTGTTTAATATACATGCCCCTACTCACGGTATAGTGAGTAGGGGCAGATTATTTACTAATACTAAGTAATCTTTACTTAGTATTAGTAAATTTGGCCAAAAGACCAATTTAGGTCTTTCAGCCTTTTGGTAGATAGCTCCCTAGTACCGTGGGAATTGGGGAGTTATCTACTAGGCGGCTGCAAGTTGCATTAGAATGAAATTTTGATCCGAACAAAGTCCTGAATTGCATCCTAACATGAATGAGCAAACTGTTCTAATTCTGTTAGGACAAAATTTGGTAGTTTCGCCGGCGTTCTGTCTAAGTGACAGAACGCTCGGGAATACTGACAGGAAGCATCGCGAGATTACCGATCAAAGGTGAGAATTGTGGAAAAATTGCTTTGCTCACCGGAAATGAAGCACACTTTGCTCCTCCGCTGGTCAGAGATGGTCAGGCATAGGAAACCTCCATAAGACAAAGTAGTCCCTACTTTGTCTTATGTTTTAAAGAAAACTAGAGCAGACAGGAAGAAACAAAGAACAGATCCTGACAGAGGCAGAGAAGAGGAATCGATTAAAGAAAGGTAAGTTCGGCATGACAGTGCCGCTTTAACCATTACTTTTTTAGTTCTTCAATATATTACTGTGTGTGTGTGTGTGTGTGTGTGTGCGGGTGTGCATGCGTGCATGTGTGTATATATATTAGTCTATTTTATAGAATCGGATGATGCTAGTTACAATTATTCCCCTGTTATTATTATTCTCTTTATTATTGTGTTATTTAAAATGTATTAATAAAAACATTTGAAGGAAAATTGATATTAACAGTTAACGTTGCCATTTCTCTCCTTGGTTAACTAATGCACCTCAAGCCCAATTAGTAGGCGTTAAACAAATTGTACAGACACTTTAGTGTTTTTCAGTGCAAGCTAAAAAATGAATTCATGATTTTAAAGAAAAACTTATAGCACAACATTATTAGTAAAAGCAAATGGACAATGGGGGTGGGGCTCGACCACCATTTTGAGTGGTCGTATAGAGCAGAGATCTGCAGACTGTCTGCTTAAACACTGATAATCAAGCTACCTTTGTTGACAGTCTAAGCTGGGCTGATGCATGGAGTTTTCCGGGTGTTGTGAGGCACTCCAGTCATTTCTCTGTCCTACTTGATTTGCGGCCTAACTTGGGACCGGCTGGGAGCTGCGGCTGACCTCTCTGGCGTGAACCCTGCAGGCTGATCTGATAGCCCTGCTCCTCTCCCCTTTGGACTTGTGGTGGTCATCCCGGTCCCCACCACTACAGCCCCCACCACTACTTGATTTGCGGCCTAACTTGGGACCGGCTGGGAGCTGCAGCTGACCTCTCTGGCGTGAACCCTGCAGGCTGATCTGATAGCCCTGTTCCCCCCTCCCCTTTGGACTTGTGGTGGTCATCCTGGTCCCCACCAATACAGCCCCTGATACTACTCACGTTACTCACCTTCTTCCTGGGCACATATCAATCTTGCAACGGTATCCTGGATTTCTGACATCATGATGGCGGCAGATGCCACGCTTTCTCAGAAGTCTGTGCTGGAGCCACAACAGAGCTGAAAAGGAAACCTTCGGTGCTGTATTCAACAACATATGTGCCCAATTCTGGCTTCGTATTCAGGCACAAGCCCCACAAGCCAACTCACCTGCAAGGCAATCAACCCTTAGCGACATTGGAGCTTGTCCTTCACACTGGGAACCCAGAAAGTGCTTCACCCTGGTCAAGGTCCACGCACCCGAGTATATATCCCAACAACAGAGTCTCACCCGGGACATTGACCTGGTTAAAAGGGTCAGTAGACACTGTGCACAGGTTCCTGTAGAGGTCTGGAGCTGGAGGAGTGGGCACCGAGGGTGATCTAGTACACTGTGCTGATTTGCACTCAACACCGCACGTGGAGGTTTTTTGCAGTACGGGTATAGGCTAACTCTGCTTACTTACAAGGCATACAGTGTTGGACTCAGTTTTATTCACACTATTGCAGCTCATCTCATTTTGGTTAAAGTGGCTTATAATGCTATGCGTATCATTATGCTGCTATCATATTGTCAGTTTAATCTTGAATACTAGAAATATTGCTGGTGTGGTGGTATTTTCACACCTGTGTCAACAGGAGATATGGCTACACATAACTCATTATATTTGCCTGCATATTATATGTGTCGTTACCAGTTATTTTCCTTTATTTTCATTTATATGAGGTCTAATTGGTCTAATGTGTCATGCTGGATAACATTGAGTGACAACGCACAAAAACTTCTTAGTATAACCATTCTTGACTTCTCTTGCACTCTGACATATTTGCCTAACTGTTTTTATTTACTACTGTGATGCTATTTGTATCTATGCTAAAACTCTGTTCTTTTCTGTTCCATAATGCATAATTCCTCAATAAAATAAAGAATTATATAAAAAACAGTTTTTAAAAGATATACTAGAGAAAAAAGAAAAGAAATGGACAATGTATTTTACACAATTTATGTTGTGTAGGTATAACAACTAGAAAATTGCTTGCACACAGGTATAGGCATTTTCAGTGAGTGTGTATATATATATATATATATATATATATATTATCATCAGTTAGAACAGTAATGCATTTTTGGAAATGCTTGTGTTATGGGTAAAGCTGTATCATCTATGGAGTAGAAAAAAATCAGTAAAAGTATATGTGTACAAGCACTTCTGTTCCTGGAGTGAAGCATGAGTCAACCGCATCTCCCACAATATCCTTTATGTATGCCACAGCGGTATCAGTCAGTGGGATGTTCAGGGTGGGGAATGTACATAAAGCAGCAAGGATCATGCATTTGTGTAAGCTATATGTGCATTATAGTACTTATATTGTTTGACTTTTCATGAACAGCCTTTTGCTAAATGACAGTAAAGTCTAATTTTCTGGCAAGAATGCAGGATTAGAATGAGTCAAATGTTAAGCATAGGTTTATTTGAGTAAGCAACAAATAATGATAATGAACGTCATGAAGAATATCCAACAGCAGGACTTTAAAACACAGATAAAGAAAGGAAAATAGCTGAAAAATCCAGATGGACAGACTTTCTGGAATGGAGTAGTAGGCTCCAAATACAATTTACTCTCATTACACCATGCTAACTGCAAATGTAGAACCTCAGGCACTTTCACATAAGATCATTCAGTTTGTGATTTATTGTTTATATAATATAATACTTGTATATGACATACAGTATTTGCACTGTACCAGGACCTACCAGGACTGAAGCTTTGAATCCAAAGAATGTATTCTGGCTGATCTTCCAGATTGTGACTTATGCTAGTTTTACTATTGCTACTTGGTAACATAAAGTGTATTCAAGTGGAACTTTTTTTCAGTTGGTAGGTAATGACATTAAAGTGAGAGGGAAAAAGGTACCTCGGACATCTGTCATCTCCAATGAATGACACACTTTTGATACCAATCAGCAGTAGTTACTACTCCATGTTGGCAAGTAACTCTCTGTTATTATATTATAATTTTGTTCTGAATTGGACAATTTTCATGAAACTAACCACAAGGATATAATGGTTGATCTTTAGACTGCCTTTGAGATAATATAGCACTCGGCCCTATCCCTATCTCTATGTTCATAGGCATCACATGTGGCATCATTAATCACATGATATCAGTGCACCCAAGATACCATATTCACTAGTGTTTCTTTTTTTCTTTTTCTTTTTTTTGTAAACAACTCACATACAGAAGGACATAACAAGACAAAACATCAAATGGTCATATGAGGTCACTCTTAATATAGTGTCGATCTCAACTCAGGCCCAAAAAAAAAAATTTAGGACATCTATCTATAAGTCAGCACCAGCCTCCAACTTCGCCAACCAGGAGTTATAGCGTTCTTGATATTTTATATTTAACCCAGCTTCCATTTTCAATTGATATTTAATTTGTTCCTTAACTACTGGCCAGGAGGGCACCAACTCCATTTTCCAATACCTTGCGATAGAAAGTTTCGCGGCTAATAGTATATGCAAGATAACCGGCAGTGAGCTACTACTAACCTGGTGAATATCTAATTGTAAAAGGCATATCTGTGGTACCATCGGTAAATCAATCAAAGTAATAAGTTTTATCCTAGATAAGATCATTTTCCAAAACTTCTGTATATACCTACAGTCCCACCATATATGTAGATAATTCCCACACTCCACATTGCATCTCCAGCAATTGGAGTTACCTGAATTATTAAACTTCTTAATTTTACTGGGGACCATATACCACCTATTTATGGTTTTAAAATGGCATTCCACCAGATTAAGGCAATGGATATGTTTATAAATCAGATTTAGAGCTTCTCTCCATTGATTACAAGTAATCTGATTTCCCAAATCTCTTTGCCAAGAATTAATTAAAGCTTCTAGAGGTTCATCTGAGTTTTTTTGTAATAGGTTTAATCCCATAGATAATAGTTTTTTTGGAGAATCCCTATCAAGGATATTTCCAATGTCCCTTAAGCGATCATACCTTTCTATGATAACATATTGATGACAAAAGCCTTTTAGCCTAAGGTAATTGAAAGTCTCCTTATTGTCTATTTTATATGTTTGTTTTAAAGTTTGAAAATCCATCCATCCATTTCTATCAATTAAATCTTGAAATTTATATACACCTTTTCCAATCCAGCTTTTTAAGTTAAGATTAGTCATATAGTGAGCCATATTTCTTAAAGAAAGGGAAGGGATTAATCTTTTTCTTTTTTTTGGCAGTAACCTTAACATGGTCTCTTTCCTTTGTATTTCAAGTTTCACATGAGTAAACAAAGTACAAAAAATAGTAGTGTAAACACACACACATGCCCCCCTCCAACCCCCAAATTTGGTAAAATAATCATATCATATAATAACTTATATCCCTGAGAGAGTCACACATCTACCACTAGATTTCTGCTCATTTTTGGGGTCAAATTTTTTAACCAGTATTACCATTGTTCTATCATTTGTGGGTTACAATTAAATACTCTGAGACAGCCCACCTCCATCTTGCATTGCCAGCTAATCTGTTATATATATGAATTTCTTTTAGTTTTAAGTGAAGTAGGGCAGACTCTGAACACATCAATATTTGTTCCAGTAATGTCTTTTATATAGTTATAAACCTGATTCCCAAAAACTCGCTAGCAAGGGGCAGCTCCACCATATATTCAAACCTTCCAATTCCTGCTCAAACTTCCAACAGATACCAGCAAGTTTATCATCCATTATTCTCAACCTAGTTATGAAGTTTATATTGCACCTCTTATAAATTAAGACAGTTCATATATTTATGGGTAACTGATAACTATGATTACCATTGTTGTTTATTATTTATAGATGATTCTCCCATTTCTTTAAGGTTCTTTTCTGTGTCCAGTTTTATAAATTATTTGTGCACATTTTTTATAGAAACCCTTTATAATTGAGCTGAATTATTAATGAATCCAACTCTACTAATGCTCCAGAATCTGTGACCAGGCTAGGAAATGGCTAAATTTAACCCTGGGAAGTTATATATTTTATTATGGAGAAAAGGATTCTAACATTTTATTTTCTCTACTACGTTTTAACATAAATTTGATATACTTAAATATAATTTCAGTTGTTGTTCCAGAGTTCTTGATTCTAGAACAAACATCCCATGGTTGGGACCAGAATAATGTTGTCATATCTATATTATGTGCATAATCCTGCTTAATCTGGAACCATCTTTCCCTTTCCCTCAAAAACCTTTTGGGTAATTAGGGCCTGCATAAGTCTACATGACTTATAGTAATTGACAATATCTTGCATTCCCACACCACCATGTTAATTATTTGAAGTACAATAATTTCCAATTCAAGCACAGTTTCTTCCCTAACCATATAAATTTCAGGATCACAAAATGTAGTCATTTAAGCCATCTTTCTGGGCATCTTAACGGAATTAATCTAAAAATATTTGTCCATTTGGGTAATATATATATATTAGAAGATTTATTTTCCCCCACCAAGAAAAAGCAAGACTTCTTTCTTTCAGTCTAAATGCATTGTCCTGTGTCCCGGGTATAGTCCTATTTATGAATAGATTCCCGGACAATGGTTTGTAGTATTCCCAAATAATTTGTATAATGCTATCACGTCCCCTCTAAGGTGTTGTTTTTCCAAACTAAACAGGTTTAAATTTGTTAACCTTCATATTTTCACAACTAAAATGCTTCATTCCTCTTATTAATTTTGTAGCCCACCTCTGCACTTTTTCTAGTGCCATAATATCCTTCTGTTAGGTGCCCAAAATAGCACATCATATTCAAGATGTGGTCTTATCAGTGATTTATAAAGAGGCAAAATTATATTTTTCCTTTGTCTAGAAATCTATTCACAAACATACAAACATACAAAGGACACTAGGTCACATGTTTAGACTGGAAAAAAGGAGTTTTAGTCTAAGGCAAAGGAACATTTTTTTACAGTTAGAAAGATATGGAATTATCTGCCTGAAGAAATTATTTTATCAGAGTCTGTACAGATGTCTAAAGAGCATCCAGTTGGATGCATACCTGCAGAAACATAATATTCAATTATATAATTTGTCAACTGTAGGGTAACCGCTTCTTGATCCAAGGATAAATCTGACTGCCATCTTGGGGTCAAGAGGGAATTTTGTTTCCTAGTTTATTGCAAAATTGGAAATGCTTTTAACTGGGGTTTTTTTTGCCTTCTTTCGGATCAACAGCAAAAAACAAATGTGAGGAAGGTTGAACATGATAGATACATGTCTCTTTTCAGCATATGTAACTATGAACTATATGTAACTATGTAACTAAGTTAACTGCCCAGTCATGTGTCTCATCTCACTATGTTTCTGATCTGCCTATTATATCATATTGCTTAGTGCATGCTATTGCCTCTATTTTCCCCCATTTTGTTATTTACCCTCCTTGCATTAGTAAGCATACATTTCATATTATCATGAGTCTCTTGTTCTTTATATGAATTTCTATTCTTATTACATACCTCATCTGTCCCAACCCCCTCTATTCCTCCCCCCACCTCCACCCCCATTGTGCTAAGCTAAAGTCCATCTCCTTCTTTTCCTAACTCAATTTTGTATTTGGGATTTCTGTGTCCCTCCTTCCCTACCATTAGTTTAAAAGCTCCTCAAACCTTCTTAGGTGCAATCCATCATGACTATAGATATTGTACCCAAGTGCAAAATCAGCCCATTGCACTAAAAAACTAAATTCTCCTTCCTACATCATGACACCATGATATCTAAGTATTTTATATGGTCCTGTGACCATTTTGACTTTTTCTACAGTATTCCTCACAAATGTATCAAATTATGTATTCAAATATAAGTTCATCTAATGAGGACTTTGGATCTTCTGTTGTCAGCAAGACATTGTATGCATACATATTTATCTTGCTGAAACTATTAATAATATTAAATCCATTCGTTTGTAAGTTTTCTCATATTTTTATTGCTAACAGTTCCATTGCAAGAATATATAATAGTGGTGACAAGGACAACCTTGCTGTGTGCCATTAGCTACCAAAAAAGCATTTGCTACAAAACCTGATCCTTTCACTTTTACTGTTAACCCTACATACAGAGCCTTAATTACATCAGTCATTCCTTCCTCAAAGCAAAAATTTGCTAAAGTTTTAAACATAAAATCTCATCCTAACATTTCAAAGGCTTTCTCAAAAATGTATAAAATAATCAACAGTTCTTTTTTTGTCTGTGATCCATAAGTGATTGATGGAAGATCTTCCAGGAGCAAAGCTTGCTTGGTCTTTTCCTATCAGAGTTTGAATTACAAATTGTATCCTTGCAGCCAATATTACAGAGTAAATTTTAATATTTATATTTAATTAATTAAATGGGTCTATACTTTGTAACTAATTGCTTTTATTTACCTGGGTTGGTAATAGGAATAGGAAAGCAGGTGCTTTGACCAGTTGTTCTATTTCATTAAAGGTTTTTGTCAAGTACACTATACTGTTTTTGTTTTCCAACAGTTTAAAGAAAAGGTTGCTAAACCCATCTGGTCCCAGGGGGATTTTTTGTGTTAATTTGGTTTCATTTTGCATATTTTTGTATCTGTTGACAAACCTTTTGAAACCTTTGAAATAGTTGTCAGCCATTGTTTTATAAGTATGAGGTGGTAAGCTTTAAAGCATCTATCTTATTGCCTCTATGATTCCATTTGCATTTTAATTTTTCTCATTTTAATTTTATTGAGGTTTCATAAAATGGGAGGTGGATAGAGAAAAAAAAGGTAAGGGAAAGGAGAGGTAAGATACAATTCCATATAATTACAGAACACAGCATATGGTATTGAGTAACTTTTATGTACATAGGGCTATTATAGGTCTATTATTGTAACATTAAACATCTATTGTAGGGATATAATATATATCTATGTCACACATAGCTTTTGCTAACACAGGAGATTGAATTCATGATGTCGCTATGTATGTGTTATTTAGGAAGGGATGGGGTATAGAAAGGAAAGTAAGGAAGTAAGACGATAGTAGTAATAACAAACAATTTTTGCTTAGTCAAAGGGAATCTATCTCGCTCATGGTTTAATGGTCTCTTGCAGATTTTTTTTGTTCTATTGGTTGACCATCAGAACATGGTTGGTTTTTGAATGAGTGCATTGGGCATATACAATCCATGGTTGCCAAGTGTTGTTAAAGGACTCGCGTTGCAAGGATGTACCTATAGACATGAGTTCATAGGTATAATATAGATTTATTTTGTCTATCGATTGTGTCTTAGAGGGGCAAGCTGTTTGTTTCCAGTTAAGTGCAATCATATTTCTTGCTGCTAGTATTATTAGTTCTGCTTGTTGTTTATATATTTTGAGTAGGTTAGAAGGGAAAAGAAGGAACAAATAAGTGGAAGGGTTGATAGGCAAATCTGTGATATGCATATTTGTTAGTAATTCACTTACAGTGTCCCAGAGCGGTTTAATTACAGAGCAGTTCCACTGCTATAAATGAATCATAGTGCCCTTTTTAACACCACATCTCCAACATTATGCTGGTAAAGTGGGGCATATTTTATAAAGCCTGTCAGGCATCAAGTACCACTGATAAATTAACTTTCTATGTGCTTTTATGTGTGACTAGCATTGAGTTAGTTCTTTAAGTGCATTTATGCCTGATAACCATTCATGAACTGAAGGAGTTTGGTCATATTCAGTTGTCCATTGTGTCATGAAGGGGAACTGTTTTTCTGGAATGGTACCCATGAGGGTTTTATAACACTCAGACAATATTTTAGGTTTCCCTGTGGTCGCCAGCACCTTTCATAGATCATTTGAGCATTAATTGCTATTGGACCAGATAACTTATTAACATTGTACACTTATGTTGTAATGAGACTTTTCAGTTGCCAGTACTGAAATATAATAAAATTGGGTAAATGATACTTTTTTTTTTAAGACTGAGATAGGCAAAAATATGTTGACATCTCTCCAATTGAGGAATTTACCATTTTGTGCAAAGCTAGTCAGGGTGATACAGCCTTCAATGCCATCACTAGTGTCCTAAGATGAAATTTGTTAGATATACGGTATGGCTAGAGAGTTGGAATTGGTCCCACTGATGAAGTCTTAAAAGTGTGGATGGTAACAAATCTAATGTTCTATAGTGAAAGGATTTAGGGGCCCAAAGAATGTCCACGAAAGAGCCAACAGGGGCTTAATCATTTTCCATATCTACCAATTGGAGGGTGCCTTTAGGAGTGTGAAGTTTCACTACCGCTTTCAATAAAGAAGCTTTATAGTAGTTTACGAGATTAGGAAGACCTACACCACCTTTGCTTGTATGTTTCTGGAGAAGGGCCATGAGAAGCCGAGGTTTGCATGCATTCCAAATGAAAGAAGTGAAAATCGCTTGTATTTGTTTACAAAATGATGAGGGAATGTGGATTGGAAGCATCCTGAATGTGTATAGTATTTTTGGGAACGTTATCATTTTTATCATGTTGATTTTTCCCAACTAGGAAATTTTTACTGATTTCCATTTAAAAAAAAATCTGGTTTGCACATTTGAATCGATGTCGGAAAATTGTGCGTTAGTATACCTTGGGGGGTGCAATTTTAACTCCCAGACATATAATGTATGTACTTTTCCATTCTAAATTGTAGGACTGCTGAAGTTCATGTATGAGCTGAGATCGGAGGCCTACGGGTAAAGTTTGCTTCAATTCATAATAAGAGATAGTTCCGTATTCTCTCAAAAGTCCAAGCAAAGACGGTAAGCAAGTGGTCGGGTCGCTTAAAGACAATAGTACATCGTCTGCAAATATGGACATACAGAACTCACTACCTCCCATCTTAACACCCTTGATTCCACTATGATTTCTGATTTTATAAGCCGGAGGTCCCAATAATATGATAAAAAGGAGGGGAGACAGGGGGCATTTTTACCTAGTACCGTTGGTAATGTTGAAGGGGGTAGAGAGGAATCCTGCATTAGAGACCTGTGCCATTGGTTTATTATAAAGAGCCATGATACCAGTAATAAAGGCTTGTGGGAAACCATATTTTAGTAATAATTGTACCATATATTGCCAATTGAGTCTTTCAAAGGCTTTCTCGGCATCTGGTGAAATAATCTGAAAGATTGTGCTGCATTTAACTTTTCTAAGGCTCTACTAGCTTTAATGGAAAGTTAGTTATTTATATCTTGTTCAACTAAGCTAATTTTATTTGTAGTCTCTGATGTTGGAGTTAGTTTGCTTTGTAATTTCAAGTAATTTAAAAGAATATATAAATGTTACAGTTCTTTTTCCTTGTTTTTCTTTTTTTTCTATAGATGACAAGTTTATAGCATTGCAAACTTAAATACACACCATACCAATGGAGAATCAACTCCTGTATCTCTATTGTGTTGGAAAAAAATATATATATTTTTAAATAAAATCCAAATTGTCTTGTTTACTCTATAATTAATCGTTTAATCTCCACTCTGCTTTATCATTTTTTTTATAGCTGTCCAAATGATTTATCTGCTGTAGATAAATCAATCTGGATCATTTTTCTAACTGTATTGAAACATTTGCAAAGTTTTTTAGAGGGACACTATAGGCAACCAGGCCACTTCATCTCATTGATGTGGTCTGGGTACAGTAACCCTGTCCCTTTAACCCTGCAATATCTAGGAAACTGCAATAATTAGATTGCAGGGTTAAGACTGCCTCTAGTGGCTGTCAATCAGACACTTCCTATTCCTGTTTCCTGCTTGCTAGGGTACTTTTACTTGCCTAAATGTAGCTGGATGTCCTAACACTCTAGTATCCCTTTTAATTGAGGCCCAAGAAGTACATAAGTAAGAGTTGAGTCTGAATACTTATATAAGTGTGATATTTCAGGGTTTTTTCCATTAATATATTTGCAATGGTGTCAACAATATGTTTTTGCTTTGTCATCATAGGGTATTGAGTGTAGATTGATAATGTCAACAATTGTAGATGAAAAGGACACTATAGGTGCTAAAACAGTTTTATATTAATAAGGCAGTTTTTGTGTATAGATCAGGCCCCTGTAGTCTCACTGCTCAATTCTCTGCCATTTAAGAGTTAAATTATTTTGTTTATACAGCTCTAGTCACACCTTACTACATGTGACTTGCTCAGCTTTCCTAAACACTTCCTGAAAAGGAACCTAGCTGTTTAAGTTCCTGTATTGCAGAGTATATTCAATCTTTATCATCTAGCAGGATATAAAAAGTTCTAAAGTAAGTTAACATTGAAATTTAATCCATATTTTTCATGAAGGCTGTGGGAGTCACAGATAGCCTGAGTATGGCAAGGCTCTATAAACAGAAAATGATTTAATACCTAAAATGCAGAGAGTTGAGTAGTAAGATTGCAGAGGCATGACCTACAAAATAAAACTGCTACATTAAGCTTAAGCTGTTTTAGTGTCTATAGTATCCCTTTAAGATCTGTCTATCTATCTATATGTCTTGAAAGCTTCTTTGCTTTTTTAAATCTCCATAGTGAAGCACACCATTGTTTTTACACGTCACCATGGTAATGCATGTGCATAGCATCATTGCGGCCGCACGACATCATCACGTATGGGCTCACACCCCATAGGGGGACACAGTTTTTTACTTCAATCCCCCTGGGTAAGTCAATTTTCTTATTTACTTGGCTATATACAGCATTTTATATTTTGTATTTTTTAATATAATCTAAGTTTAACATTTGTGTCCAGTTACTCAATCTTTTTCATAGTCTCTGAGTCACAGCTTTAATTTACAATGTTTAAACCTTTTAAAAAAAAAACAGTGAAAAATACACTGTTTTGAAAATGAAATCCAATACCTTTCCAGGGCAAAATGCTTGAACAAATTGAACAAATTGCAACCTATGAATTCTAAGCCCCAATAAAGTGGCCTGAAAATAAGTGCTTTTAAAAAAAGTATCTCTTACCTACCTTTTTAATAAATATTTGTTTTCATTTATTATACAGCTTACAAAAACATACAACTACAGAGTACCCAATGAATAATAATAGAACTGTTTTAAATATTAATCTGTGTTACATTTTCCTGCATCCATAATAGAGTGATGTGTTAGTAAGACTAAATATATAATTTGCATGACAAAATATTTTAGTTCATCCGAAGCACTTCAGCAGAAAAAAAAAATTGGGTCAATTTAGTTAATGTTGCAGTTCATTTTGCCCGAATATTGATCAAATATATTCAGGAAAACCATTTGGACAGCCAGAACAACAAGAGACTATGACTGTGCTGACATGCTCACATGTTTATGTCTCACACTAGGATCAATGACCCAGACTAGACAAAAGGAATTTTTTTTCCTGCCACCACTGTCCCCAAGGAAGGATTTTCTTTCCTTCAAACAGTTAACAAAAAATAAATACTTTTAACAACTGTATATTGTTAAGCTAGCATCTCAGAAGGATCAATGACCCAGGCTGGGCAAAGGGAATCACTGCTGATCTACCTCCCTCAATAGCAGAGGTTAAAGTGTCTAGAAGACATGTGTGGACTCACGCAAGTTGGTTCCCCTGAGATTCTGCCATGTGGCTGTTCAGAAATTCTTCTGATCACCCAATTGGCTTCATGCGGATGAATTACAGTTTGGTCCAAAACGAATATCCAAATCTACTAAATAGGTTGTCAATACAAAACAATGCTGCTATGAAATAAATAGGTTTATGAGCAATACTAAATAAATTACTTAATATGAACCATCAATTTAATGAGCAAGCCATTTAAGAGTGGGAAACTCATTCACTAAGGATTAAAGTGAATTTTTAGTCACTGGAGAATAGCCAAATAAAGTTATGCTTTGGCAACTATACAAAGATCAAGCAAATAGGATTATCAAAATTAAATTAGCGGTGGAGCAACTATTAACGGATCAAAAAGAAATTAATAATGCATTTGTTCAATAATATAGAATCTTAAACTCCACAGAGATTTTGGATTCTAAAATTGAATTCCTGAACCCCAGACTGCTTAATCTCTGAAAATACCATTAACAAAATGAAAATGTGAAAGATTTCTTGAAATAGTTTGTTTATCCTATATAAATTTATCATATTTCATCAAGCGTTTGTTCCATAATTGGAGATTAAGATATTCAATGGCACATTATTTTTCCTAACATATTTTAGTTTGTTAACCCCTTAAGGACCAAACTTCTGGAATAAAAGGGAATCATGACATGTCACACGTCATGTGTCCTTAAGGGGTTAAAGTGAACACGTATTTTTAAAATAACCTTTTTTTTCCCCTCCTTATTCTCTTTACTACTTTATGGGCTTTCCTTCTCAATCTGTTGCAATGCATATAGGCAATTTAAACTTCACCATCATGACAAAACAAAAACGGATAAAGCAAAAAGTCCTCAAAAACCGTTAAACCATTTAGTAAGTAATTAAGTAACAGTGATTCAACACAGCAAGCAAGTTACATGATTGTAAACATCAGCAATTCCAAAGGTGCGCTGATATCAACTGAAGACTTTACAAATGTTCAAAATTGTAAACAAGATGTGAGTAATCAGTCCAACCTAGTACCTAGTTAACTCCTAGATCCAGTCCATCTGTTCATGGTCAACTTTTTGTACCCAACCTTTTCTTGTATTCATCTGACTTCTGTAACAGATCCAATATTTTAATCATATTGTTGCTTGGTCTTGTTATACTTCCTAAGGCCACAGATTCCAGATGCCACAAGATTCCATTAGTGACAGTGGCTTCTGGAGTGAAGGTTATGTCTATCAATGTTTCCAATTGCAGAAGATACAATTCGCTATAATCTAGCCCTGGCAAGGTTACTAATTATTCGATTGTACTTGAACACTATGTTATTGTGTTTTGATGTCTGTTACTCAATTCTGTATCACTCTGAGCAATTTATCTGCAGAAAAACCTGCTTTAACCTATATTGCTAGGTCATTCCTCCCACCTATAACTTGTTTTTATTTAGATCATTCTACCATTCCTGGTAGTAAATTATTGCACAAGTTAAATCATACAAAATATAAAACAGCACAATTCAAACAACACTGCATACACTTTTGAGTACCTAATATATATGCAAATCAAATTCCTCTGAATAAGTAATGGAAAGAGCAAATCAGAAAAGATTCTTGCTACCCCTTAGGAAAAAGAACAAAGTCAAAAATTCTAGATAATAACACTGTTTGGGTTATAAAACAAAACCTAGTTTGAATTATAGAAAAAGATATGTTTTATTGTTCACAAAAAATACATAAATTATACTACACTTCCCAAGAGCAGAACAAAAATAATTATAAGATTGATCAAGCAAGTACTTTAACATATTTGTTAAAACAGAAAAGTACCCATATGCATATAAAACACCTTTATTTGAGGGATCATAAATTCCTGCATTATGGCTTTGCATAGTGCCTAAGGTGGCCTTACCTTATGAAGTCATTTTTAATTGGCAAAGGGATAACCTTGCTTAGGGGAAATTCTAGCTGTGTGCAGTACTCTAGCAGATCATGGTGTACTTTGATTAACCCCTTAGTGACCAGACTGTTTTTCAAGTTTCTTACCGTTAAGGACCAGGGCTCTTTTTACATTTCTGCGATGTTTGTGTTTAGCTGTAATTTTCCTCTTACTTATGTACCGTATCCACACATATTATATACTGTTGCTCTCGCCATTAAATGCTATTTCTAAAGATACCATTATTTTTTGGCATATCATATAATTTACTATAAAAAATTCTGAAATACGATGAAAAAATTTAAAAATATACACTTTTTCTAACTTTGACCCCCAAAATCTGCCAAACCGCCAAAACCGCCAAAAAACACCAGTGCTAAAATTTTGTCCTGAGTTTAGAAATACCCAAATGTTAACATGCTCTTAGCTTTTTTTGTAAAGTTATAGGGCAATAAGTACAAGTAGCACTTTGCTATTTACAAACCATTTTTTACCCAAAATTAACGTGTTACATTGTAACACTGATATCTGTCAGGAATCCCTGAATAACCCTTCACATGTATATATATTTTAAAAGAAGACAACCTAAGGTATTAATCTTGGGGTATTTTGACTCTTTTCATGCAACCATTTTACCACCAATCTATGCCAAATTAAAAAAAAATAATAATAATTGGTGATTTTTTTGACATACATAGCAATTTAAAAATACATGCATGGAGAACTTTAAGGGTACCTACAAAGAACACCCTAATATATGTTCAGCATCATCTCCTAACTACAGTGATACCCCCCCCATGTATAGGTGTGTTGGGTTCTATGGGGGCTAAAAGACCTTATTTGGAGGGTGCGCGTTCCAGTTTTCCAACTTGGAATTTTCACAGCTGGTCATCATGCACCCATGTCCTCTTTGGGACATTTTTGAAGCCAGCCAATGTAATTTACTCCCATCAAACTATATATTTTTGAAACATAGACACCCTAGGGTATTTCAAATGGTGGTATTTTAACACTTTCCATGCACTAATTCTACCACCAGTCTTTGTCAAACTTTTTGGAAATAATTTGTATTGTTATTTTTCTCTCACATTGTACTTTAGGCATGGATTCTCAGTTCCTGTTATGTCTTACTGACAAAGAACACCCCAATATGTGTTCAGCAACATCTCCTGAGTACAACAGTGCCCTAAATATACAGGTTTTCTGGGTTTTTGAAAACTTACAGGGGTCAAATGTTGGGCTTTCCTCTTTTCCATGATTGCACATTGAAATTTGCCAGATTGGTTTGCTGGGCCTATGTTGCCTTTGAGACCATATAGCAGCCCAGGAATGAAAATTAACCCCATACCATTTGTAAATGTAGATAACCAACGGTATTCAAAATGGGGTATGTCTAGTCTTTTGTAGAAGACAAAAATTAGCTTTTTTATTTGTTTTTTACATTTTCTTACACAAAAACTGCACTTTTACTGGTGATTTCATCGTCGTGATTAGTTTTACTGTTTTAAACATTCTTATTTGTGTTCAACAAAGTCTCCCGAGTATAACAATACCCCCATGTACAGGTTTTATGGTGTTTTGGAAAGATACAGGGTCAATATAGGGATTGTCCAATTCAGTTTGCCAGATTAGTTTGCTAGGTCTGTGTTGCCTTTTGAGACCATATGGTAGCCCAGTAATGTGAGATAATACCATCATAGCATACCATTTTACATGTAGAAAATCCAGGGTATTCAAAATAGGGTATATCCAGTCTTTTGTTGTAGCCACTTAGTCACAAACACTGGTTAAAGTTAGCTTTTTTATTTGTTTTTTTGCATTTTTTTACAAAAAAATTGAATTTTTACTGATGATTTCATCATCGTGATAAGTTTTACTGTTTCAAACACTTATATTTGTGTTCAGCGAAGTCTGCTGGGAAGTTTGCTGGGTCTGTGTTGCATTTTGAGACAATATGGTAGCCCAGGAATGTGAAATAACCCCATCATAGCATACCATTTTCACATGTAGAAAATCCAGGGTATTCAAAATGGGGTATAACCAGTCTTTTGTAGTACCCACTTAGTCACAAACGCTGGTTAAAGTTAGCATTTTTATTTGTTTTTGCATTTTTTACACAAAAATTGCATTTTTACTGGTGATTTCATCATTGTGATAAGTTTTACTGTTTCAAACACTTATATTGGTGCTCAGCAAAGTCTCCTGAGTATAACAATACCCCCCATGTACAGGTTTTGTAAAGTTACAGAGTCAATATAGGGCTTGCCTCTACTACCCTCTCACTAAAGTAATACTTTCAGATATTATTTTTAAATCTTTGACCCTCTAATTTAATTTAATGTCCTCCTGTTGTGGTGGTTTTTCTTCTGTTAAATATAGTCTCCTCCTTTACTGTGTTGGTTTTATATATATATATATATATATATATATATATATATATATACATAGTTATTATATATATTATATATATATAGTTATTATATATATATATATATATATTTGTTAATTTATAAACTTTATTTTATTTATTTTTGTAACTTTTTTTGTAACTTTTTTTTACTTTTTCACCAACAGGGAGGCTCTGTCTGTCAGTTCAGGCAGTCCCCCTGCTGGCAGCACTGTGCACACCTATTGCGGCCTGGTCACATGGCCCCTGGGGGTCCAAAATTGAAGAGGGGGGACTGAGTCCAGACAGTACCCCTCAGAATGAAGACTGATTGCCAGCGCTCGGTAAGTACATGCGGAGGGAGGAAAAGAGGGTAGGGGTTCATTTTTTTAAATTAGTTAATTTATTTATCAATTTTTTTATTTTTTTTATTTTAACTAAGTGCCTCGACCCCTTGAGGCACTCAGTACAGGCAGAGCATCGAAAGCCCGCCTGAAGGCTTCTGATGCTCTAGCCTACACTGCTGGGTGCCACGTGTGGCAACCTGGAAGTGATCACTCCAGGGGGAGTGATCACTCAGGTGCCTGGCAGTGTGGGGTGGTTATTCCATGATGCCTCGATATCGATCTCTATGTAATACCCATAGAGCATCTTCCAGCGCTCAAATTTTCCTTAAGGACCGTTTTTTGTAGGATGTACCTTATACCTTAAGGGCTTAAATATATGTGCAGGCTCAAAGACTTGTCCTGCCAAAACAGAAGGATATAGCCTCTTTAAAAATATATAAGTGGGAGATGCTCAGAAAATGCAGGTGGGAAGAAATAAGAAAAGAAGAAATGGAAGGAATCAAGTTTTTACAAGCTTTTAATCTGCACAATTGGTTAACATTGGCATAACAGTAATGTCATACTGTTATTTCTTTCCCATTCAGACACATGCAACCTTGATAGAGAGTTTGTACACAATGACACCTTGAGACTCAAAGTACAATCACATTGCCTTATCCCAAAGTACAGCAATGCCTATGATAACCTAGTGTGGTTTGCTCTGCTTATGTTCTCTGAAGTTAGACCTATACAGTCTGATAAGCCACTTAACCTGTGGGGTTTAACTTGAAGATGTGCCTATCAGGCTTGATAACAGTAAAAATATTATGGCCCAGCTGTGACATGGGAGGCTTCAGCCTGGTGCCACCTTTTCATGCCAAGAGCACCATCACAGTTATGCTTATTTCCTTATTTTTTTTTTGCGACTAGCGTCTTATCCTTATAACTTATACCTAATAACATAAACGCAGCTCCTATTGTCAACCCCATTTAGTTGATAAGACATCACCACACTGTTATGTATACTATGTCTTGGCAACCTTATTGGCTTCTTAGTTCAGTTATCGTATATAGTCTGGACATACAAACCTAACATACTTTGCCACTACTTAATTATAATGCTGTTATATTGAAAGCAATGCATCTGTACTACTCTGTGCTATGATTATCTTGCAACCGCTGTTGGGCTTTGCAGGAACGTGTGTCTTTTTTTGCATGATAAAAATACCAATAAACATATTTAAAACAAAGAGCCTAAATAATAAAATGGGGAATTAAAAATAAAAGAATATAATAAACAATTTTACATTATAGGCATCATGAAAACATGGTGGGATGAAACACATGACTGGACAGTTAACTTAAATGGTTACACATTGCTAATGAAGGATAGAAAAAACAGGAAAGGTGGAGGGGTATATGTGCATGTCAACTATGAGTTAAAGCCAATTATTAAACAAGTGGTACTGTATGTGATGAGGAAAACTGGAAAAATGGGGGAGCCTTATGGATAGATATCTGTTGGGGAAATCAATTATTGGTTGGAATATGCTATAAACCACCGAATATTAGTATGGTTAAAGAAGAACAGCTGTTAGAGCAAATTGAAGAAGCTGCACATTTGGGTAACATATTCATTATTGGGGATTTTAATTACCCAGACATAAATTGTGATAGAGAGACTAGCAGTTCAGCAAGGTGAATCAGGTTTTTGAACATATTAAATTACACCTTCATGTCACAAGAAGCACCAACTAGACAGGATACATGTCTGCATATGGTTATGATGAACAATGTTGATCTTTTCTCAGATATTCATGTAAAGGAGCACTTGCGATATAGTGATCACAATGTGTTGTCTTGAAATAAACTCAAAAAAGTAAATGCTAATGGGATATGCTAAACCGTCTACATTTAACAAGGCCAATTTCAATAAAATGAGGCCAGCTTTGGAACTCATTGACTGGCATAAAATCTTTTGTAACAAAAAACGGAGGATAAATGGAATATTTCAAAATATTAGTAGAAATGTACACTCCTCGGTACATACCATGGTGTAGCAAAAATAAAATAAACAAATTGAAACCAATGTGGCTTAGAAGAAAAGTAAACCAAGAAATTAAAAATAAGAAAAGGCCATGTAAATCAGACAAATCAGGAGAGGGTGATAGAGTGGGATAGATTCCTCCTGTAATGAACGCAGCGACTTTTTGAAATGGTGAAAGGACTACAGGACCCTTCTCAGTCCTGTAGTCCTAATTAAGCAACTCTGGGATTTATTCCTGCCCTCGATTCCACTCAGCAAAAGGAGTAGATGGCTTCCCTTTTTTACAGTGGGAAAAAAAGGGGGAGAAAAATACAAAGAAAACTCTCACTAAGAATTTCTTCTCCTTGCCAGAAAAATCAAAGCAGTGAGGTACTGTGTCCACTCTGACTTCCTTGCACGAATGGCATCCATTCCGATGGCTCCATCAAAAACTTTATCTTATAAATAAAAGGATAACACGTCCCAAAAAATGATCACACAGTAGGTATATCTTAAAAAAGAAGAAAAAATGTCTAGCTGAAAGAGATAACAACAAAGGTCTTCCCATTATTTTGGATTTCAATATTCAATCTAACCAAATTAAACACATTTTAAGAAAAATTTGGTATGTTTTAAAAACTGATAATGATTTACAAAATATAATTGGGGAAAAACCAAATGTAGTTTTTAGAGGGGCAAATAATTTTAAACAAAATCTAGTTAGGAGTTTTATTAAACCCCCAAAAATTAGATAATGTTTTTAACCAAAAACCTGGTTTCTATCCCTGTAAATTGTGCTCAGGGTGCCAGAAGACAAGTCATGAAAATTGTTTTTCAATTTGTAGTTTATTGAAAAGTTTTGGAATTTTTCAATTCGTAGTTTATTGAAAAGAAGGGGAAATGGGCGGAGCACACATAAAACAAACAGTATCTTGTATCCATGGTAACAGAGAGCATATGGTATTTGACAATTCATGCATCAAGTATTTGGCGATTTATACATCCAAGTCAGCCCATCAAACCCGGTTTCATTGAATAAGAGAAGGCCATACTAGGTCACCCATGCTTGTCATGGTCTATTTGGGTGGTCTTGTGCTCCGAAACCTTATGGACGCATGGTGGTTTACAATGGCCGGACGTGTTCTATTTCCCTAGTGGGTTGAGAAGGATCTCACCTTACCCTGGTGAGGTGTAGTGATGCACTGAACGGTTCGCTGGCGAATAGTTCCCGGCGAACATAGCATGCTCGCATTCGCCACGGCGGGCGAACATATGCGTGGTTCGATCCGCCCCCTATTCATCATCATTGAGTAAACTTTAACCCTGTACCTCACAGTCAGCAGACACATTCCAGCCAATTAGCAGCACACTCTCCCTAGCAGACCCTCCCACCTACTGGACAGCATCCATTTTACATTCATTCTCAAGCTGCATGCTTAGTGAGAGGAGGGCAAGTGTAGTTGCTGTTGATTAGACAGGGAAATGCATAGCTAGGTTAGGGTATACAGTGTCCACTACATTCCTGAAGGACTCATCTGATCTCTGCTGTAAGGACAGCACCCCAAAAAGCCCCTTTCTGGGCTAGAACATCAGTCTGCTTTTTTTTTTTTATGTAATTGCAGTTAGTTGTCTGCCAGCTTCTGTGTCAGGCTCACAGTGGATACTGTGCCCAGTGCCACCACTCACTCACTGGTGTCACAATAGCGTGCATTTAAAAACCCAAAAACTTTTTTCACTGTTATAGATTGAATAGAAGTTAGTTGTCTGCAAGCGTCTGTGTGTCAGGCTCGCAGCGTATACTGTGCCCACTTGCCCAGTGCCACCACTCACTCACTGGTGTCTCAATAGCGTGCATTTAAAAACCCCAAAACTTTTTTCACTGTTATAGATTGAATAGCAGTTAGTTGTCTGCAAGCATCTGTGTGTCAGGCTCGCAGCATATACTGTGCCCATTTACCCAGTGCCACCACTCACTCACTGGTGTCACAATAGCGTGTGTGACGAGACCAATCTCGCCACATTGCATTGGAGAAGCCTGGTTGCTCGCCTGCTGCCTTTGGACTATGGCCCCCTGTTAAAAGACATCTTTTTTACCTGCAGAAAAGCTTCATTCGTGCTTTTCTGCCTGGGGTTCGGTAGATTTGTTTGAATGTGTTATACCCCAGATAGGAATCCCATGGAGCCCATTCGTATGAAACTGACTGTAAAGACTTTGGCTCCATGGCGATTAAACTGTATTCGTGTGGTCTGAGCGCCATTCACTTAATAATGTGCGCTCAGACCTGAGCTATCTGGGGATATGTTAAATGTCTGTGTGTTATGTAACAAATGTGACTTTATGTATTTTAAAGTGTTTTACTGTCTTTGTGTCACCATGTGCATAATGGAGTCTTGTCCCTGTCCTGGGAGATAATTGAATTACTTCTCACTTATCTCCAGGGCAGAGGAGAGGAAGCCAGGATGCATTGTGGTAAAAGGTATGTGTATTGGGTTACCTCTCAGGATAAGGGGGAGGGAATCTGTGGGTTGTAACTAATATGTTACTGGATATTTTATACCTCCCTGTGGGCGGTCCTGTATTTGCAAGACTGTAATAAAAACCAGGCTGGGTGTGCCAGCACCTCAGACCACTGCTTGACCCTCAACACGGAGCCTTGTCTCGTTCTTGGGGGGATTCGCTGTATGCTGTTAGAGACTGATTGCCAGGAGTGTAAGCCGCTTGGGAGCTTTTCCTGTTCGTCTGCTAGCAGCTATTTGGGAGGTTCCAGTTCGGGAGTTGGAGTGCTATTTTGTATCCAGTTCGGGAGTTTGGTGTTCTGCAGTAGCTGTGCCTGTATCTCTGGAAAGGGGGCCGATCGCCTAAACGGTTTTTACCCCTTGTGTGCAAAACGGTCCGTTACAGCGTGCATTTAAAAAACAAAAAACTTGGCTGGGTGGAGGAAGAGACCTTCAATGACATCAGTGAGGACAAGGAATGGGACATGGCTAGCTTGGTATCCAACCTTGTGCAAATGGGGAGTTTGCGGTTGTGCAAATGGACTGTTTGCAGTTGTTTGCGGTGCGTTAAACGGGGAGTTTGGTCTGTCACTGTGAAGCGGGCGTAACCCTTACACTACCTGATCGATACAACATCATACAGTAGGTTCCCCCCTCATTATTTTTATGGCCCCCACCCACCGCTCACGGGTGGGGGCGGGCAGGAGGACAGTAGGTCCCCCCCCATTGAGATTTATGGCCTCCACCCACCGTGCAGGGGTGGGGGCTGGGGGGGAGGACAGTAGGTCCCCCCTTATCATTATTTACTGAATATTCCCCTGTATAGCAATGTTTGGCATTTAGTGAATATTCCCTATTCTGCTCTGTGTCAGTGTGTATCAGGGGCTCTGAGGACAAGTGTCAATCCATATCTGCCAAGTGACCCTATGTAGGGGGAACAGTCTCTCTTCTGCTCTGTGTCAGTGTGTATCATGGTCCCTGAGGAAAGGTGTCAATCCATATCTGCCAAGTGACCCTATGTAGGAGGAACAGTCTCTATTCTGCTCTGTGTCAGTGTGTATCAGGGGCTCTGAGGACAGGTGTCAATCCATATCTGCCAAGTGACCCTATGTAGGGGGAACAGTCTCTATTCTGCTCTGTGTCAGTGTGTATCATGGTCTCTGAGGACAGGTGTCAATCCATATCTGCCAAGTGACCCTATGTAGGGGAACAGTCTCTATTCTGCTCTGTGTCAGTGTGTATCATGGTCTCTGAGGACAGGTGTCAATCCATATCTGCCAAGTGACCCTATGTAGGGGGAACAGTCTCTATTCTGCTCTGTGTCAGTGTGTATCAGGGGCTCTGAGGACAGGTGTCAATCCATATCTGCCAAGTGACCCTATGTAGGGGGAACAGTCTCTATTCTGCTCTGTGTCAGTGTGTATCATGGTCTCTGAGGACAGGTGTCAATCCATATCTGCCAAGTGACCCTATGTAGGAGGAACAGTCTCTATTCTGCTCTGTGTCAGTGTGTATCAGGGGCTCTGAGGACAGGTGTCAATCCATATCTGCCAAGTGACCCTATGTAGGAGAACAGTCTCTATTCTGCTCTGTGTCAGTGTGTATCATGGTCTCTGAGGACAGGTGTCAATCCATACCTGCTAAGTGACCCTATGTAGGGGGAACAGTCCATATTCTGCTCTGTGTCAATATGTCATATGTCATCTATCAATCCATATCCATTGTGATTTAGGAATGTTAGGTGATTTCTGCCCTTTATGGATTAAGACCAGACTCTGCATCAACTGTGTAATTTTCCATGGGAGTTTTGCCATGGATCCCCCTCCGGCATGCCACAGTCCAGGTGTTAGTCCCCTTGAAACAACTTTTCCATCACTATTGTGACCAGAATGAGTCCCTGTGTGTTTTAAAATTCGCCTGCCTATTGAAATCTATGGCGGTTCGCCCGGTTTGCGAACATTTGCAGAAGTTCGCGTTCGCCGTTCGAAAATTTTGTGTTCGCGACATCACTAGTGAGGTGTAGGTACTGTCTACTGGCAGTTAAATCAGGTGGAGGTTGGCTATCACCCTGAGCGATCCAACACCTATATTAAATTATCTCGTCTGTATTATTAAACAGTAGGAAAGGCCTGTCGGGACTCCCACATGTACAAGACCCTCAGTACCTAGGATACTGGGAGACTCAATATCATCCCATCAGGTGGGAAGCGCATTATACCTGTGGTAACCCTCTTTTTTATGTGTATGTAAGCCATTTTTGCCAGTTATGGTGAGTGGACATTATCTGTTTAGGCGTTGTCGCTGTTAACATCTCATATTTGAGTTATTGCTGTATCTTATGGCAAAGCTGAATGTGTGAGGGGCATATTTTTTGTTTCCAATGGCTAGCACTCAGGCTTCACGCGGCAAGGATTATAAGTACCATTAATTGCCTGTCTGATAGGGGGTAAGAGGAATAGGCTCAACCTGGGGATGAGTAGTGTGTATTGAAGATCCAGTTTAGTGTATAGTTCCTGAACAGTTGCCCATAATGGTTTGATGTCTGGACATTCCCACCAAATATGTTCATGGTTCCCTTAGCCTGCTCACATCTCAAACACAGATCTGGCGAGAGCAGGTATATTTAATGCAGTTTGTCAGGTGTGAGGTACCATCGGTATAGGAGTTTCTTGTGGGCTTCAACATGGGAATAACAGGCTGTGAGACCCTTCAAGTCAATGTTTGAATCAACCTATTGTTTGTCCGTGAAGGATTGTGAACATTCCCGCTCCAATTTGGTTTTATATGTAAACTTTTGGGAGATAATGTGGGTTGTCAAGGTCGCATAGCAAAATGATAGTGTCTTAGGTTTCATTGGGGTTTTGTAACATCGGTAATACAGTGCGAGCAAGCTTTGAGCCTGGCCAGGTTCATCTCGAGCGGAATGTACCACTTGGTCCGTGATTATGCTCTTTAGCTGTAGGTATGGGAATATAAAGGAAGGGGGTAAACCATATGCGGATTGTAATTCTGTTAAAGGCAGTATTGACCGTGAGTTGCATACGTCAAGGATATGAGTGACACCTTGTGCTTTCCATTTACTCAAAGAGAGACACAGAGATATAGAGTGTAGTGCCGTAAGGGGTGCACTCGGTGAGAAGTTGTGTGTATTACTTGTGAGCGGTGGAGGTGATCCCACGCTTGAACTGTGTTTTTAGAGAGGCGGGTAACGTACAATTTTTCTCTCTTAGGTGCCATGGGCTCCACACATAGTCAACCACTGACTCACCGGGATTGTAGCTACTTTCCATGTTTACCCACTGTAGTGTGTGTTTTGGGGCATGTAGTTTTACTGCTGCCTCTAGCAGTGCGGCTCTGTAATAATTCACAATGTTAGGGAAACCCAGCCCTCCCATTGTGACAGGAGTTTGGAGGAGAGTCAAAGGGAGGCATAGTCGCTTCTTTTCCCAGACATAAGATGTGAGTAGGGATTGGAGTTGTTTGCCTAGTGAGGGCGAAATGGGGCAGTGGTAGCATTCTAAAAACATATAATAGCTTCGGAAGGCACATCAACTTAACTGCGTTGACCCTCCCCAACCACGAAAACATAACGCCTTTCCATTGAAAAGTAATTGTCTCTATTTTTATAGTAAGGGGGAGAAGTTTAGGTTGGTGATGCCTCTGTAGGTGGCAGCCATATTTACACCCAGATAAGTAGCGTGTGTATGTCTACAATCAAAGGAAAATGTGTCTTTCAGTGATTAAATATGAGGAGTTGGCATTCGCAATGGTAACGCTTTATTTTTCATTTGGTTTAATTTGTAATAAGATATCCTGCTATAGTCTTCTAAGGTGTGTAGAATGTGTGGTAACGACCGTGTCATGGAGATAAGGATGTCGTCCGCAAACATCATAATTTACAGTCAGCGTTCTTCATAGGGATCTCTTTTGTATGGCAATGGTTATAGGGAGAGTATAAAAAGCAAGGGTGAGAGTGGACAACCCTGGCGGGTGCCATTAGTGATATGAAAGGGGTTTGATAAGAAACCTGCATTGGCAACTCTCACTGTCGGACTGGAATATAGAGCTAGGATTTCTTTCAAGAACATGCCGGGGAATCCAAATTTGATAAGGACTTGTTCTATATAATGCCAATTTCGAATGCCTTCTCTGCATCTAACGCTTGCGCATTTCCATATGAGCAAGGATGTTTAAAATCTTCCTTGTGTTGTCTGACCCCTGTCTGGTTTTGATAAAGCCCAATTGGTAGTTATGTACTATTTGTGATAGTATGGTTCTTAGTCTGTTAGCTAATACTTTAGCGTAAAAATGTGTGTCGCAGTTGAGAAGGGATATGGGTCTAAAATTCTGGCAAGAAGTAGCCCGTTAACACGGTTTTGGTAATGTTGAGATTGTGCCTGCACCATGGCAGAATTTACTAGTTCCAGCAGTAAAGCAGTGGTTGAGGAATTGTGTGAGGTGTGGGGTCAAAGCCTTTGTGAACGTCTGATAATAAAGATTGGTAAAGTCGTCAGGTCCAGGCGTTTGTGTGAAGGCAATTTGGCAATGGTTTGAAGGAGTTCTGTTTCTGTGAATGGTCGTGTGATTTGATCTATTTCCACGGGTGTTAGATGTGGAAGGTCCACTGTGTCTAGAAAGGCTTGTAAGGGGTCTGCATGGTGTGTGTGTGGCTGGGTCATCTTTAAGATTGTATAAGGAGCTGTAGTAGTTAGCGAACTCTTCCACAATGTCTTGTGGGTTCATGAGTTTTCGTTTGTCTGAGGCGTGGATGTAGGTAATGCGTGATGTGGCCATGCGTGTCTTCAGCTTTGTTGCTAGCACTGAGCCAGATTTGTTTCCCTGTGTGAAAAAAATGTATGTTTGTATCGTTGGAGAATGTAGTTGCCAGTTCCTTTGTTAGGGAATTGTTCTTTCAGCCTAAAGGTGATGGGAGCATGATCAGATCAAGTTATGAGTCCTATGCGTGTTGATTGTATCTGCGGGATTAACGAAGTATGGGTCATGAATCTGTCTATTATAGACAGATAGAAGTTGTGGACATGGGAATGGAAAGTATAGTCCTTTTCAGAAGGGTATAACACTTGCCAAATGTCCACAAACCCTGAGTCATGCAATTGTTTCCCAATTTGAGCAGATATGTTAGAGCACTTTTGGAAGGTGGTCGTTGAGACCGTAGTGCCTGATTACGTGTCTAGGGAGCTGTCTAGGAGGAAGTTAGTGCTGCCCCCGATTACCACAGTGTCAAACGTACTAGCATGTGTTAAGGACAGTACCTTGTTAAGGAATACTACCTGGTTGTCACGAGGGCCATAGATATTTATTAGGGTATATGGATCATTGTCGATATGGCATTGAAGAAGAAGGAAACGTCCCTCATTGTCGCTAATTTTTTTCTGTAATCTGAAGGATATGTCTTTGCTGAAAAGTATTGACACCCCTCTTTTTTTATGTAACCAGTGTGATAACCAGTTTAGATAAGAATTTAGGTATGTGTTTTTTTTTTTTTAAATGCGTCTCCTGAAAAAAGGCTATCGTGGCCCTCAATTTATTGGCTTCCGCCAAGGCTGGTCACCTTTTGTGTGGGGAGTTTAACCCCTTAGCATTAAGGGAGAAGACAGTTATAACCATTGGTGCGATGTAGTGTTGCAGATATTGTCATTGCATTTAATGCATCGCTTGATTGGGTGATCTGTTTCGGTTGTGTGGCCTGGGACCACTGTAGCCCACTGTGATCTCGGCTGTAGTGTTGGGAGCTGATACATTAGGACTCGTATGATCTCTGGTAGGAAAGGGATAGAGTAGCTGGGACAAGGATCTCAATGTGAGGTCTTACACGTGTGAACTAATAGCTGTGTACGTGCCCAAAATCGTGTGGCTCACCCTGCTCACTTGTGAGTGTGCATGGTGGGTCAGTGTTTCCCGCGGGGATGTCCCCCATAACAGTAACTATATACAAGAAGGTGAACATGCGCATCTAATTGGTTACACTTCCTCGCTATGTTAGTCCTCATGTAAGGTGAGTAAGCATTGACCCTCAGGGTACCTATTCCCAACATCTATGTCCCTCAGTTAGTGCACCTCATGGGCATGGTATCATTCCAGGTTTCTAACAAAACAACCATATCCCTGATAATTTGAACAATGTAACATATCAACTATATCATATTCACATATCGGTGCATCAAGCGACATTGGTGGTATTAGGCGTTATCTGTGAGTTAGCTCTGTAGACAACTTTCATTTGTGTCCAGGCAAGGTAAGCCAGTCTCTGACTATCTTGGCCGGTGACTTGTGGGGGTTGTAACCCCTTCAGCCCAGCGGGAGGGGGGCCCTGAGGGTGGGGGGACCTAATGACCCTTTAGTACCAGGAAAACGAGTTTGTGTGGTTATACACTGTGCTGCACCACATACTTATACCTGACATGTTTCCTACGTACATGGTTGGAATAGTTTAACTAAAACACTAATTTAAAGTGCATTCAGATTTCTAGAAACCTTAAGATCTAGAGAGTTGGACTAACTATTGCACTGATTTACACTACACAAAATACATTATAAAGTGGGGTTATTCCTTGAAAATGTGGGACTTTATAAACTACGTTGTGTCTACTACTCAATTTACTTGCTTGGGTCACAATATTTCCTATATACTATTAGTATAACTATATTTCCAATATTACAATATATGTGTCTAATTCATGATATTAATCAGATACCAGGATTATACTGTTTACATGTCTTATTTCTGATAGTTGCTTGTTTTCCTTTTTTATTTTCCTCTCAAAGTCTTACATTGAGGAGGAATTCCAATTGGTATATCGTATAACTTCTGAAATTGAATAATTAAAAAGTCCCCATAACCGTATATAAATTAACCAGAATTTGGGGCTTATACTGTTTTTAATCTGTTATTTTAGAATTGATGATTAATAATGACTATTGATAACAGTATGATTCTAGGGATTCTGCCTGCTGGAGTGTATCCTACATACGATTAATCCCGGCAATAATCAAACTCCCGTCTTGCACTGTTTTCATTTGGCAATTTTGACACCTTATTCATTTTTTCTCTCTCCATGTATTATATTATACCTGTTTCTTCTGCTTACGTTACGACAACTTCTCCCTCAGGGGGCACCTGGGTACGTCCTATCCCTGGTGGTACAGAGATTTGTATTTTTTTCTTGGGTTATATTAATGATGGATAATTATTTTCCATCCTTGGTGGACAAATGGGTTGGTTGTGTATGCATGGTTGACCAAAAGTTGAATCGAGGTGGTGAGTTCGGGATGGCGGTGAGGAGTTTAAAGGCAGGACTGGTTCTTGAACGGCATTGGCTAGTGGCCTTTTTGCTTTACTGATGTCGCTTAAAATTCATGACAATCAACTTGCGGGGCTTAAACTCTCACCATAAGAGATCCTACTTATACGACCTAATGGATAGGGAAGAGATTGATGTTGCATTTATTCAGTAGACCCAAAATATATCTGGAAATATCATAAGTATATATATATATATACATATCTTTCCTCTTGGATAAAAAAAAAGAGGAGTGGCTATTATCAATTCAGCTAAAGAGAAATTTGATTATTTACATCATGAGGTTGATCAAAATGCAGAAGACTAATCCTTGTCTGTCGGATTAACAATATTTTATTAACTCTGGTGTACCTTTACACTCCATCACATGGAACAATCAGACTTATAAATTCCTCTGTGGAGGTCACTGAGATGTTTTCGCGTGGTTTGTTGATTATGGGGGGGTGATTAATATTCTAACACAGACTCTGATCTAGGTAGAAAATTGATAGAAATATGTAATAACGATCCTAGACTTAAATCTAAAGCTGAGGCCTTGTTCCACAAGAAACAAAGGGATAGAGGCTGAACTATATGCATCTCTGGCCACACTATAGAGGTTAGAGAAATTTGACCAAAAAGGAGCTACAGTCTGTTCGAGACCAAATAAGGAAAGGTCTTAAGATCATGTCCGAAATGGCCCTATCAAGATTGAAAAGCCATTGGTATTATAGTTATAATAGAGTAGGTAAAGAACTGACAAAATGCTTAAATTTAACAACCAGCACTGAAGAATAAAAAAATAACTTATGAGGGGAAAACTAGACAGATTGCTGAAACTTTTTTACTATATTATGAGCCTTTATGTAACTTAACACAACCTACAGCTTCTTCACTTGACGTATCTCAATTTTTAGATGCCCTTCACTTTCCAAAACTCTCCAGCAAAAAATTAGATCTTCTCAATCAACTTATCCTTAACCTTGAAATAATTAATGCTATCAAGGGTTTAAAGAAATCGAAAGTTCCAGGTCCGGACGACTTTTCAGCACTTTTTTACCAGATACTAGGCCCCGTGGTTGCTCCTCTCCTAGGACAGGTTTTCAACTCAATTGCCCACTCTCTTGTATTTCCAACATAGATGCTGGAGGTGAGTATCATGCCAATTCTGAAGCCAGGGAAGGACCTCTCTCTAGTTAGTAATTACAGACCAATATCACTGATTAATTTAAACATTAAAATCTACTCTAAAATTCTAGCCCAGAGACTAAATACAGTGATATTGGATCTGATGTACCTCGACCAATCAGGCATTATGCCCATAAGGTCAGGGGAGGATAATACCCGCAGCGTCTTAAACATCTTGGATGCAATACACCAGAGAAGTCTGCCCTCTGTCTTGGTGGCCTTAGATGCTGAGAAGGCATTTGACAGAGTCTACTGGTCATTTCTTGTGCAGACTCTGCGGGCATTTGGTATAAACAGTCTATTTTCCGAGTTGACTATGGCACTTTATGCTGAAACCCAAAGTGAAGATTACGGGTCATTCCCTGGTCTCAGAGTATTTTTCAATCTGAAATGGTACCCATCAGGGGTGGCCTTTGGCCCCATTGCTCTACACTCTTACAATGGAGCCATTGGTTGAGTATACCAAGAGATAAGAGGTATAGTGATAGGGAAGCAATAACATACCATAATGCTCTATGCCGATGATGTTCTTCTTTCACTATCTTCACCTGAACTATCGATTCCTGCTCTCCTGATTGCTCTTGATAAGTATGGTGCCTTTTCAAACTAGAAATTAAACCTCGTGAAAACCCAGATTATTCCTCTATATTTGTCACCACAACAGCGGCTGTTATTAACAAGATTCGGTTCAAATAAACATCATTCTCACCAGATTGATTAACTAGGCATTAAGATTTGCCCTGGCCTGGAAAAAATCGCCCCCTTGAACTACACGAACATGCCATCCAAATTCATTAAATTTAGGATATCTAGAAGGAGAGTTTGACCTATTGTTTTGTCCAAAAGAAGGCCACGGATTCCTAGTATGATTCTCAAACATGGCCTAGACCAAGATGGACTGGCTTATCCAGACATTAATAAGTTATACGATGCCGCTCAGATTTCACATGCCCTAGTCTGGGACTGGACTTTGGTACGAGAGGCCGGTTGGTATACAATCGAGAAGCTTAGTTGTAAAAGCATACACCCATTTTTGCTGTGCTGGGTAACAAGTAAATACTATAAGAAGCTGGAAATTAAGATTTCAACTGTTGAAAACATAATGTCCTCCTTATAGTATGTGAAAAAACAAATGAAGTATAAAATATTTTTTCTAGACTGGCACCTCTGGAAGTAATCTCAATATGTTTGCCTGACATCACCATAAAATTTTTGTTAAATAGTGGGATCCTGATAATTGGGGACCTATACCTTAATTAAATTTTGGCCTCTTTTACAATTCTAAATTGTAAATATGGTCTTCCGGCTCGTGAGCTCTTTAATTATCTTAGGATCAAGTCCTTTCTTATATCAAATCCTCCTGTGCCCCACAGGCATGGGTGGAATTTTTGTCATAGGACACTTCAAAAAATGGATTCTCTAAGACCTTAAGGTTTTTTTGATTCCAATAAATCGTTTGAGAAACCCAGGACTTTTCTACAGACACGTGGCGGTCCTATCCTCTACAGAACTGATTCAATGCCTGGTGTAGCACCAGGAAAGCACTTCACTGCATCAACTTGCAGGAGCAATTTTTTAAGCTTACTCACCATTGGTATATGGTTCCATCTAGATTGTTTAAATTCCAGTCAGGCTTTGATGAGTATTGTTGGAGATGCCAGCTCAAACTGGGCTGGCAATTTCACATCTGGTGGGCATGTGGATGCCTATATGAGCTTAAATCTACACTTAGAAATTTGTTCAGGAACTTATTCAGACCTTGTTCAGAAATAACCCCACAAACATTTCTTCTCCACCTAGATATTCCAACACTTAATAAACACCAGACATTCCTGCTTATCGATGTCTTGCTCACATTTAAAATTTGTCTGGCCAGGTGTTGGAAGCAGAAATACCTTCCTTCATGGCTAGAGATTAAAGCTTAAATTGATTTCAGGTTCAATTCTAAGAAATACTTTTATAACGATGATGAGTCGAGAATTAACCTATATAATAAAATCTGGCATCCATGGCTGACTCTCACTTCTAAGATCTGCCTCCACACTGTGGTGTATCTCCCGTTCCACCCTGACGAGCTCTGAGTACTTACCTACAAAGACTTTTTTAACCAATGATAAGCATTCTGTCCACTTGCCTTGTGTCATGACATAGTTCCAAGTAACCTGCCTGTACCCTCTGCCGCCAACCACTTTCCGCTGGTTTGAGTGTGTAAGTATGATGAAAGCGTGCGGCTGTATTTTTTATTTATTTTGGTATTATGAAACCCTTGTCCATAACATTCTTAGCATTAACAATACGGTCTGTCCCGACTCATCAATATGAAAGTTAGCGTATGACTGTCATTCTTTCCTGATTGTCTATGATCAATCTGTAATTATATAGAGTTGTGTAATATTTATATTTTGTCTATTTGTATATGCATCTTTTTTTTACCTTTCTTTTATAAAATTCAATAAAGATTTCTAAATATATATATATATATAAAATAAAATCAGACAAATCAGAGACATCCTATATAAGATATATGGAAGCCAATAAAGCCAATTAAACTACAAAATTAAAACATTATAGCCAAAGAGTGCAAGACCAAAAGTAAATAAATTAAAACAAACTTCAAAAATGACAGTGTAGATCTGGAAAAGGCACAAATGTTAAATCATTATTTTTCTTCTGTATATATCAAGGAGGAACCTATGAAAAGAGATATAAAAATAATTGCTTCTAAAAGCTTGCAGAAATATTGTGATTTGGTGACTCAAGACAAGGTTCTACAGCAACTAAAGAAAGCTAGTATAAATAAATGATGGTATTCACCCACGAGTACTTAAGGAACTAGATGTGGAAATACGTAAAGCTCTGTATATGAAACTAGAAAACTCACCCCACACATTGATTTCACTTCCAACCTTTCTCACAAAAATAAAGTGATACATGTTAAGGAGACCTACAATTGACTATAGAGAAAATTCCCCAAACTACGTCTGATATCCTGCTTTAGTTATTTAGTTTAGTTATGATCAGTACTTGAAAATAACTTTGCTTTCCTCACATATTTACAGCAAATCCCTCTTTCATCAAAACCAGGACTCTTTAAAAAAATATATAAAATTCACAAAACTTTCTGATAACTATAATTTCACCACCACTTAAAGGACCACTGTAGTGCCAGGAAAGCATACTCGTTTTCCTGGCTCTTTAGGGTCCTTGGGTCCCCCTCACCCTCTGGGCCCCCCTCCCACCGGCTCTAGGGTGAGGAAGGGGTTAATCCCTTACCTTTTTTCCAGCGGCAGCACCTCCTCCTTTCCCCGCGATTGGCTGGCAGGAGCCGCATGTGCATTCAGCCAGTCCATAGGAAAGCATTCTCAATGCTTTCCAATGGACGCTGGCGTCTTCTCACTGTGAAAATCACAGTGAGAAGCGCGGAAGCTCCTCTAGCGGCTGTCAATGAGACAGCCACTAGAGGCTGAATTAACCCATTTGTAACTGCTATGTTTACAGCAAGCAGGGTTAATCCTAGATGGACCTGGCACCCAGACCACTTAATTAAGTTGAAGTGGTCTGGGTGCCTATAGTGGTCCTTTAATTCTTTTACTCTAAGTTGGTTGCATGGAGTTACTGAAAATTAGGTTTCTGTATATCTCTTAGCATGTTATCTTAGGCACTTGTGCCTTCTTGTCTATTTTGTATTATGTCTTTTATCCACCAAAATCAACATTCTCTTTTGGGCCTTTTCAACCTACCTTGAAATATTTTCACCTCCAACTTTAAAATACATATTTTAACCCTTTATCTTATGTCAATTTCTATTTTTATATCTTGTATTAATCTGGTTGTCTAATGTATTACAATGTTCTGTTTGTATTTTTTTAATTTGGCTTCCTCTTACATCACTATACAGAAACGTTTATAACATTTTAAATTGAAAAACGGTTACTGATTTTTACTATTTTTAATTTACTTTTGTCTATTGACACTATTTTTCTTTGGTATTAGACCAACAGTTTCTTCTTCCTTCCCCTTCATAATTTGGGCGCAACATGACACGTACAGGGTTTTTACTAAAAGTGAAATCAAAGTGAACAGTTTGTCACAGTTTTTTTTACCTTTTTTTCTGTAATTGACACTAAAACCAACCATGTGTTCTTCATAACATTCATTAATGTGAGCTGTGTAGTACTGTTCTTCACTGGTTTCAGTCTTGGCAATCTCACAGCAAATTAATATCTTCTTTCTTGTCTCCAATTGCTTACCACCATTTGGAAACTCCCGAGTTCAGTTCTGGATCCATTTTAGCTATTTTACTAGACTAGGCATCTTAAACAATGTCCTCCAGATGTTGATTGCCTACAACTCACAAAATTCTTTAAATGCAATAGATGACCAGATTATCCTTGAAGTTGTAGTCAATATCTGGAGGCTGGAGCTTACAATGTCTGCCAAGGCATACACTAAACATATCTCTCTCCATAAAATTCTAGCATTTTCTTAGAAAAGTGCAAGCTAAGGTGCAAATTAAGATAATATATGATGAATAAAGCAATTTTAAAACTCAACGTTTATTCAAAATAGTGGTCATTACATTAATTTAGAAAAAAGAATATAAGTGGAGCTTTAAAGTACCTGAAGTACTTGGAAAAATGACAAATAAATTCAATGGTATTCCTTCACAGTGATCTGTAAGTAATATGCAACATACACATAGTGCAGATAGTATGAACTATATATGGATGTGAACAGAAAATAAATGGTAATTCACAACTCACAAGAGTGGAGCCAACCGGTCACCTGGCTCCAGTGTGTAGCGCTCTGTGATCTTTTTAGGGGAGATCAACCACCCACTATTCACATATCCTTCTAGTTTCTTCCTCCTTAATTTATGTGGAACAGACAGGAAGGTCCCAATGATGGAAGGATCCACAATTTATTAACAATGAATTGTGAAGACAGCACGAAGACTGATTGAACCCGGAAGTATTGGTCATCCACGTGGGTGAGGTGCGCGTGACATGCTCTATGTGTTTGCTAAGCAACCTAATGGCAATCAAAGCCTGTGGTTGCTAAGCAACAAGGAGAAATAGCGATACGAAGTACCAGGGATCAAACAAGGAGAATCGAAGAAAAGAGTGCAGTACAGACACCTTTTTCAAACAGCTTTTCTTAGTAGGTAATTTAAAAAATATAGTTTTACTCACTACTTGTGTCCTAGTATTTTTAAATTACCTACTAAGAAAAGCTAAGTTTGAAAAGGTGTCTGTACTGTACTCTTTTAGGTTTCTGTAAATTTTCAGGTGCAAAATAGGGACTCTAAATAAACTGTCAATACAAAATCCAAACGTGTCTCTGTATTCACAGCTTTAAGGCATTTTATTTTGAGCAATAATGCAAATTTGTAAGACATAAATGCTGAAAGCAAATGTTACTGCGCCGAAATAGTCTAACAATGATATTTATTGAAAACAAAACCTCTTCTCGCCAATAGGAAGTCTTATAATAATGTACTGTGGTGCTTGTGGTGCTTGTGGTGCTTGTGGTGCTTGTGCTGGTCGACTAAGCACTTACATTTGTTGTTTTCTTTTCGCTGATCTTACAATACATCTTGTACAAAAATGGCCAAGCAGTAACATTTGCTTTCAGCATTTGTCTTACAAATTTGCATTATTGCTCAAAATAAAATGCCTTAAAGCTGTGAATACAGAAACACGTTTGGATTTTGTATTGACAGTTTATTTAGAGTCCCTATTTTGCACCTGCAAATTTTACTTATAAAAGCTATCCTACAAGTTATTTTATTTTAGAGATTCCATTGCATTGTTGGTCAAAAATCTGCTCACAACTGGCAGAATTAATTTTAAGAGCAGAGTCCCTCATGAAAATCATAGACTGAGAGATCTAATAACACAGCACAGGTATGTATAATCATGCCTGTGATGATGATATTAAATATATTTTTTTATGTTCTAAGAATAGTAAATAAACATCCTGCTGTTTCTGACAGACAAAAGATCCTCTGCTGAATACAAATAGCTACTCTGAAGATGCAATATTATATTAGCTTCAGGTGCATTTCCTGCGGTGAAATCTTGCAAGTTAGTACAAAAAAATCTATGTGTAAATGTGTCTATCTGAAGGTGCACTCGCTAGTAGACACAAACCATATAATTACTACAAATGATACATATTAGAAATTGCTGAAAGGCGTCCACTGCTCGAGATTTCTGATCTAGAAGCAACCTGGAATAATACTCTAGACAATTGTACAAATTTTAAATTGTAGTGGTGCTAAAACCACGGGCAGCTTAAGAAACCAAACCACCCAAGTGTGATGTCACTCCCATACTTAATACGTATTTAAAATAAAACAGGTCACACAGATTGGCTTTAAACCTCATAATTTTAAAATCTCAGGTAAAAGTCTGTAGTAAAAAACATAAAGACACATCATAGTGCAGACTGATAATATATATTGGAATAGTCAAGGTAACTTGGAATACTCACCAGTTTCAGAGCCACTTAGTGGTTCACTCTACTATCTATATAGGCATTTTTCTCAATGTTGAGGAGATATAACGGAAATGAAGTCCCACCAAATACTGCAGCTCTCTTGCACAGGTACTCAGGAACCAGTTGTAGTCAAAATGATTTGATTGACAAATAAATATATTGCACAATGCATTTCAACCTTTCACAAGGTCTTCCTCAGGTGCATAAGTAAAAATAATGTTCACATTTGTTTATATACCTAACAAAATTAACAATATTTGGCTCAGGTGCATTAGTTACGTCAAACCAATGACCCTTACCATATTTGGTCTAGTTCTCGGCTTTGGTCTGGTCCGGCTTTCAGTCACTCTCAATATGGAGAGCAGGTAAATTTTGTCCTTTTCCTCCTCCTACATTTGTCAAGTATATTCTGTGCATGCCACCTGTAACATGGCGGCGCAGCAATTTTCTGTGACGCGTTTCCTGCCGTTTGTGCATAGATTACTTATGACGTATTTCCTGCCCTGACTCAGTCCATGTTTCCTAATATCAAAATGTCCTAATAACTCCTAATTCTTGTCGACAGTGTACCCACCCCCAATAGTGGTGTATGTGCCCTAAAATACAAATAGATCGATGCCGATAATGCTCCTAAACGGAACCCCACCAGCCGGGTTCGGAGTTGCCGATAGGTATAGGAAGCCCTGTCAAAATGGCAGGGATGAAACAAATATAAATATAAAGACACTGATGGTGCAGTGGGAAAGAAAGGATAACGCCAGGTACTGGCCCCTGACGCGCGTTTCGCCACTCAAAGCTCTTCAGCTAAATATAAAGACACTGATAGTGCAGTGGGAAAGAAAGGATAACGCCAGGTACTGGCCCCTGACGCGCGTTTCGCCACTCAAAGCTCTTCAGAGGGGAGGTCCCCTCTGAAGAGCTTTGAGTGGCAAAACGCGCGTCAGGGGCCAGTACCTGGCGTTATCCTTTCTTTCCCACTGCACCATCAGTGTCTTTATATTTATATTTGTTTCATCCCTGCCATTTTGACAGGGCTACCTATACCTATTGGCAACTCCGAATCCCGCTGGTGGGGTTCCGTTTAGGAGCAATATCGGCATCGATCTATTTGTATTTTAGGGCACATACACCACTATTGGGGGTGGGTACACTGTCGACAAGAATTAGGAGTTATTAGGCTTTTTGGGTTAAGGGGTGCCCTGGAAGGCACAAGCGGCTAGGGCTGGAGTATAGCTACTTAGTGCTTAGTAATTCCCCCCTGCCATATTTATCGTCAGTTATCTTTCTCCCTTATATGGGTCAGATCTTCAACCCAGGATATAATACTTTATTTATCCTACAGCTCTGTCCGTTATACTGACGTGGTAATTACACCATACTATTTAAGCCTAAAAACGGGACGGGCTCTCACTTTAACACCATTTTCTTAAAGGGAAATCCACTCTACTAGGACTATTGGTATTAGTCTGTCCTACCTTTCTCCTTTTTTTCTTTCTTTAGTTTTGTATTTGTGGTGAAGTCATTCACTAGGGGTTATTCCCCACATAGGAGATATTAATCCATATCCCCCCCTTTCCCTTGTTTTTTGGATTTTTGTTTATTTTTATTTATTCAATTTTGTATTCATTTGATTTTTTTCCATTGATTAAGACATACTGTACCATTGGAGTCTTTTGTCTTCTGCTTCTCCCATATATATACATCTGGACTACGAGTCTTCATTTGTGACCATATAATTTGCTCGCTTTCCCACAAGGACCTTCTCCTGCCTACGTGGATCACCCCAATTTTGGACTATTACAGAACCGCTTGGACTTTTGTATATCCATATATGTATTATTTTCACTTGTTTGTAAGGCTCTTTTCATTTTTCTCTTTTGCACTTACTTAGAGGGGATTAGAGGTGACCACTCCATTCTATAGGTGTGCTGCCTATACATTATACTATTCCTTTCCTTGTTGTCATATCAGCGCTGACCCTTTCTGTGTTTTTTCCTATACCTTCACCTGCTGCATGTGTTTATTCCAGCTTATAGGGACTCTATAGGCCCCCAAGACTAACTCATCTCATTGAAGTTGTCTGTGTGCAGTGTCCCAGTCCTACCTCATCCTGCAATGTAAATCATTGCAGTTTATGAAAAACTAAACATTGCAGGACTAAGACTGCCTCTAGTGGCTGTCAATTTGAGGTACTTCCTGGTGGTTAGGTGACTTTTGGTCAGCTAACTTACACTGGACGTCCTCATACTCTGCATAAGGAGATCCAGCATCAGTAAAATCCCCATAGGAAATCATTGAGGGCCTAACGTGCTTGCAGCACTTGCGGCGCATGCGCATTAATCCCCCTGTCGGGTGATGTCGAAGGAGACGGAGCACCGACCTAGTGCAGAGGAAGATCGGCGCAAGAATTGGGTGAGTACAGAAAAGGCCACTCAATAAAATTAGGGCAGCTTTACTTAACTCATTGACTAGCATAAACTCTTAAGTGAAAAAAAAATACTAAGGATAATTGAAATATCTTCAAACAAATATTATATAGTTACATAGGCTGAAAAGAGACATATGCCCATCAAGTTCAGCTTTTCTCACATATGCGTTTTGCTGTTGATCAAAAAGAAGGTAAAAAAAACAGTTTGAAGCACTTCCAATTTTGCAACAAACTAGGAAAAAAAAAATGTTTGACCCCAGAATGGCAATCAGATATCTGCATGGATTAAGCAGTTATTACCCCAAACTTTAAAAATTATATTCCTGAGTATTATATTTTTGCAAATATTCATATTTAAACATCTGTACAGATTCTTATAAAACCATGTCTGCGGGCAAATAATTCCACATCCTTGTTTTTCTTACTGTAAAAATCCTTTCCTTTGTCTTAGACTAAATGTTCTTTCTTTAAGTCTAAATATGTGACCTTATATATAGTTTGGTTTGTGATTTCCAGACAATGGTTTGTAAAGGCCCCACATATAGTGGTGTAATGCTACAATAACCCCTCTGAGCACTGTTTTTCTATCCTAAAGTTTAAATTTGTAAACCATAACTAAAATGTTCCATTCCTCTTATTAATTTTGTAGCCCACCTCTACACTTTTTCTAGTGCCATAATATCCTTCTTTAGAACAGGTGCCCAAAATTGCACAGCATATTTAAGACGTGGTCTTACCAGTGATTTATAGAAAGGCAAAATATTCTCATTCTGAGAATTAATGCCCCTTTTTATTCATGGCAATACCTTACTGGCCTTAGCCCAGTGCCCAGTCCCTCAAATTATCTAAATCCCTCTGCAGCAAAGTAATGTCTTGCCTGCATTGTATTACTTTACAGAGTGTTGTGTCAACCACAAACACTGAAACATGACTTTCAGTGCTTATTTCAAAATCATTCTTAATATGTTAAAAAGAAGTGGTCCTAGAACAGGACCACTTACAACTTTTTTTCAGCTTGACAATTTACAATTAATGACAACCTTCTGTACTCTATTTTTAAGCCAATGTTTTTTTTTTTATTTTTTATTATTTCGTATGCAACATGTTAGCAGACATACAACAGATTTGAAAAGAGGGTGCATTGTTGCCTACACAGAGGCAGATGACGTCAAACAAACAAGAGTAAGGCTAATTACATATTTCGTAGTCGTTCCGACCTGGGTAATGATGGGCATTTTGTAACCTCTGATAGAGAGCAGTTTACCCACGCAGGGGTAGTGTTGTATTCTTAGTAAATGGTTTGGGATGCAGGGTTGTGTCATCAGTAGTTTTACAACAGTAGCCTACGCAGAGGCTTATAACACATGGTCCCTATGGTTTTTTTGAGGCTGGCATCTTGTTTTGAATTGTACCTTTCTTAAGCAGATTGGGTATGTGGTCTCATAGGGCGTAGTGACTATGCTGAAATTGTTTTATGATATATTGCACAGTGGATGCCATTCATTGCGTGTCTTCTGTAAGGAATTGGTTAGCCGATGTTAGGGTGCTATATAATGTATCTAGGTTAGATTTCGTAGCGGGATAAAGTGGTCCGTCCCTATTGGTTGCCTTGTATGAGCGTCTGTGTTCAGAACCCGTGCCGTGGTGCCCTTGTGTTATTTCTCTCGGTTCGAGGCTGTCTCCGGGTTGGGGTCAGTTGGGCTATCTGTATGTCTTCGTGAGGTTGTGAGTGTGGGGGATGTGTTCTTGTGCGTGTGCCGCTGGTGGTGTTGGTTTAGTAGTTTGGGGGTGATGGCTTATGGTCTGGATGGGTGGGGGACTCGTTTGGCGGGCTTCTATAGGTAGTGTCAGCTTCCCCTTATCTAGCATGGTGCCCTGGTCCTGGAGTCCGGTCTCATTCACCCTGGATCCCGGTCTCATCCTTCTATGTCCATGGTTGGGGTTCAGTGTTGGTTCAGGGCAGGTTCGTGTCTCGACCCATGGGACAATGTGCGCGTCGGAGGTGCGGAGGTGGCGTGCGGTTGTGTAGGGGGGGAGATCTTGGGTGTCCTCCCTCCTCCTCTCCGCTTGGGCGTGATGGTGTCTCTTGTGTCTTGTGAAGATTAGGACCGTGGTGTTGGGATGGGTGTTCTGTGTGGTATAGCATGGCCCTGTGGTGGTATGTCTGAGTTCGTTCTGTCTTAGTGTTTTGTGGGGGAGTATGTCATGTTCCTGGGGGGAGTTTGAGGTGGGGTCACCCCACGGGACCGAAGCCCCCGCGCCCCACCGGCGCCCGGGCCCCCCGTCGGCACAATCTGTTGCATGTGTTCCCATTGCGGTCTTGGTCCTCAGGTGCCCTGTCTCCAGGTGTGTGTGCCGTGGTCTCCTGGTCTGCGTGGTGTGTTGCCCTCAACCGTCGTTGTCCATCCGTCCTGGGTTTTGTCTAGTGGTTAGCCATTGTAGCCAGTGGAACCATGTCTTCAGGTATGTCTGGGGTCTCCCTTTTGCAGTCAGGATCATTTCCTCTATAGTCCTTATGTCTTCTACCCTTGTTATCCAGTCCGTCAGGGTTGGTATTATGGATTTTTTCCAGAAAGTTGGGATTAGGCTACGTGCCGCATTCACTAGGTACGGGGTGATCGTTTTTTTGTAGGCGGGGGGTTGTAGAGGAGTCAGGTGTAGTAGGTAGTTTTCTGGCGTGAGTTCTATGGCGTTGTCTGTGAGCGTTGTAACCACCTGGTGTATTTTATGCCAGAAGGGTTTGATCCGCGGGCATGTCCACCAGATGTGGTATAGCGTGCCCAGCTCAGTTCCGCATCGCCAACATTCTGGTGCGCTTGTGTCATACATAGTGGCCAGTTTCTCTGGTGTTTTATATCAGTGCGATATCATTTTGTATCCCCATTCTTGGTATCTGGTGCTTATGGAGGTTTTATGTGTCATCGTGAATGCTGTGGTCCATTGGTCTTGGGTCAGCGGATGCCCAAGGTCTCTTTCCCAGTATCTGGTGAAGTAGGAAAGTCGGGTGTCTCCCTGTGGTGAGTTTAGTAGTCGGTGCAGGAGTGATATGGCATGCAGCGTGGGGGCGTCTTGCGTACAGATGGCCTCAAACGTGGTCAGGGGTCTAGCAGCCAAGGGTAGGTTGGGGATTCGCTTCAGTGCGCTCCCCAATTGGTGATATCGGAATTTAGTCATGTGGTCAGGAGGAGTGGGTGTGGGCAGTTCCGTTAACGGGGGAATGGTCTCGTTCACTAGGACGTGTTGTAGCCTGCATGGGAATGGAAGGCCCAAGTTAGTCAAGGTCTGGGAATTGTTGATCATGTGGAATTGTGTTGTGCCCGAGAGTTGGTATAGAGGGGAGACTGGTGGGACAAGGTCCTGATTCCCTGCCATCCTGCTCCACATCTTCAGTGTTGCCACTATCGTGGGGTGTCTGGTGTCATATCTTCTCGTCTGGCCTGGGAGTTGCCACGGAAGCGAACTCAGTGGGTCTTTTGAGAAGCTGGCTTCTATGGCTATCCAGAGTTTGTCTTTTGTCCCCAGGGTCCATTCGGCTATACGTTGTAGGTGGGTAGCCTGTTGGTACTTGGTAGGTCCGGGAGTCCGCCCTGCGGTTTGGCTTTTGTAAAGATGTCGTGTCTTATCCTGGCTGGTCGATTCCGCCAGACATATTTCGTGAGGGCTGAACGAGCCTGGGCCAGAAAGGCTTGCGGGATAAGTACCGGGAGCGTTTGGAGCACGTATAGGAAGCGCGGGAGGACGCTCATTTTAAGGACGTTCACTCTGCCGAGCCAGGTGATGTGTGGTACGTCCCATTCTGCTAGGTCTTTGAGGACTCGTTCCAGGAGGGGGGGTAGTTTTGTCTGAACAGATGGGAGGGATCCGCTGTGAGCCATATACCTAAATATTTGAGGTCGTCTTTGCGCCAGTGGAGCTGGAATCGTGCTTTAAGGGTCGCAATCAGGGCGCGGTCGCATCCCAGGTGTAGGATCTCCGACTTGGAGTAGTTGATGCGGAGGTTGGATAATGAGCCGTATGTTTCGAATTCCTGCATGATTGCCGGAAGTGACGTTTGCAGGTCTCGGACTGTAAACAGCAGATCGTCGGCGTAGGCTGAGATTTTGCTTTCCCCCATGTGCCTTTTATGCCCCCGATATCCGGTCTGGTGCGGATCGCGTTCAGGAAAGGTTCTAGGCTTAACACGAACAGGAGAGGTGAGAGGAGGCAACCCTGCCGGGTACCGTTGTGTATCTGAAATGGTGTAGATAATGTGCTGTTCACGTAGACTTGTGCGGATGGTCCGTTGTATAGGGCTTCAATCCACCTCTTCATGTTCGGTCCCAGTCCTAGGTGTTGTAGTGTTGCGAAGAGGAAAGTCCAATCTACCCTGTCAAATGCCTTCTCCGCGTCTGTGGAGATCAGGAGTGCGGGCGTCTGTTGGCTCCTGGCCGCCTGTATCAGGTTAATTACTTTGGTGGTGTTGTCTCTGGCTTCTCTATTGCTGATGAACCCCACCTGGTCTGGGTGGAACAATTGTGGCAGGGTTGGTTGGAGTCGGAGTGCCAGAACCTTTGCGAAGAGTTTCAGGTCGGCATTCAACAGGGAGATTGGTCTTTTCCCTCCTTGGGTAGCACCACGATGTGTGCTCTCAAGGTGTTGTTGTCGAGGGTCCCCCCTTGTCTGAGTGTGTTTAGCATGTTCAGTTGGTGCCTGATCAGTGAGTCGTGGTATGTTCGGTAGTATTTGATCGTGAAGCAGTCCGGGCCTGGGCTTTTCCCATTTTTGGCCATTTTTAGGGCCTGTGATATTTCTTCCGCTGTGATCGGCTCCTCCATGGCGTCGGCCGTATCTGTGTCCATCGTGTTGGTGAGATACTTGGTGAGGTACTCGTTACGTTTTTGGGTCTTTGTGGTGTCCGACCCCTCTCCGGTGTCGTCCTGGCTGTGGATGTTGTATAGTGCTTCATAGTAAGTGCGAAATCCTTCTGCTATTCCGCTTCCCAAATCTTATCCGGGGCGGAGTCCGGCGCGCTGTTTGTTTGGAAGAATTGGTCTATGTGTGTTTTCACATCTTGGTGAATCAGATGATAAGCCAATTGTAACGGATCGCCTGGCAACCCGACTGGGTACCTCCGTTGAAGGATGCTCCTAGCGTTTCCTGAGGACTCCAAGCACTCTGGCAGACACCACAATCACCGAACCGGAGAAGCGTATACCTTCTCTCAAGCATATGAATGCTGTAGACAGTTGAATAGGAACCATACGAATAGGTTTACTCTCCTAGCAGTCAAACTGGAAAAGCATACCATGAATCCTTCCCCCAATAATGAGACAACACTTCACTTTGAGGGTTAAGCAGGAACTCTCTGTACTGTCACATACAGTCTCTTTTATTCCCAATCCACAAACATAGTACAGCCCACAGGGCGTTACAAAACAGCCAATCAATCCATACAATACACCCAGACACTCCCACACAAAATCCTCCCCTCTGGCTGTGATATGATTACTGAACACAATGGGTAATCTAATTATCACAGCCAGAGAAATACAGTTTCATAAAACACATCACAGGGACCCCAAAACATGCAATAACCCCAGTATATCCTTGGAACTGGGGGATCTGGGTGAACCACATATCCAAAATTCACCCAGATCCGTTCAGTACTTTGGAAAATACAGTTTAATGCAGATTCTGCAGAACATATACAGGCTAAATAAAAAACAATCACTGTATAATGTGTCCCCTGCTGTATAGTCCAAAACCACCGCACGATGTCTCTGTGCAACAAATACTGGCGAGATGGCACCGTGTTGAAAAGTCCACACAGTGTCTGTGAGTTAAAATGGCCGCCATCCATTCTCACCATGTGCTTCTGATACAGGAAATGGTGGCCACCCAGTAACTCCACAGTATGTCCCCAGATGGTTCTTAAAAGGGCCAGCAGCAGCACAACACAAATCCATTATGCCCAAATCATGTCTTTAAAGGGCAATACAGGGGCCATAGTCACATGGCAGGAGGCTGGCAACCAGGCTTCTCCAGTGCATAGTGGCGAGGTTGGTTCCGCCACACCAATGTTTTAACCAAAAATAATAATTCTCATCTAGACCAATTTCTTTGAGTTTAAACACTAATCTATTATGTGGAACCGTATCAATCAATTTGGCAAAATCCAAGTAGATCACATCCATTGCAACACTCTGATCTATACTTCTACTTACTTCTTTGTAAAATGTAATTAAGTTAGTTTGTAGTTATAATGCGATCATGGCACTCGCTGCACATATGCATTATGTAGAAAACAACAAGTACAGGGTATGCCAAGAACAAAGTGAATAAATAAAATAAATAATAGAAAAAAATACCAGGGAAACAGGCAAATTAAAGTCTCTAATTCACAGGGATATTCTTCAGAAATACTCAAGACGTCTTGGGTCAAATCCTCATCAGCATATATGAAAGAAAAAATCACACAGAGGGACCAATGGTGCAGTAACTTAAAGGAGTATGGCCACAGACAACACTGAGGTTAAGAAATGCCAAACCTTTGAAGGGTTTTGAGGGTTACCCTTCCTTTCAGGCGTGCAGCCTCCCCCTCCCCATTGTGATCAGATTGGATAGCGCTGTTCTGTCCCTCTTTTTGCTTTATTATTACATATGCATTATGTCCCTGACATTGGCTGATGTAGAGCAAAGAGTAGCGGAGGCAGAGCCTGACCCAATACCCAGGGACATCACACTGGAATCAGATAAGTGACTAAACGGTTTTAACAGCGCATGAGGGAGAAAGGCACAATAGGGTACAATCAGGGACGTTTTAGCCGCGAGGCAAACAAGGCATTTGCTTTGGGCGGCATTTTTCAGAAATGCCCAGGGCAAATGTCTTCTTAGCCTTGTGGCTAACAGACATGCTGGGATGGCTGCTGGGCTGGCTGACAGGCGGGCGGGCAGTGCTGGCGAGGGAGCACTTTCCCCTGAGCTGTCTGCTCAGCTCCCTCGCGAGCCGCCCGCAGAGTGAGTCTGGGAGCCGGAATATGACGTCGTATTAAATGGGGTTAAATTTAAAAAAAAAAAAGTGTGTGTTAATGTGAGTGAGTGTGTTTGTCTGTTTGTGTGTGTGTCTGACTGTGTGTCTGTTAGTGTGTGTGTGTTTGTCTGTTAGTGTGTGTGTGTGTGTGTGTGTGTTTGTCTGTTAGTGTGTGTGTGTTTGTCTCTTAGTGTGTGTGTGTCTGTTAGTGTGTGTGTTTGTCTGTTAGTGTGTGTGTGTGTGTGTGTGTCTGTTAGTGTGTGTGTTTGTCTCTGTTGGTGTGTGTGTGTTTGTCTGTTAGTGTGTGTGTGTGGTTTAGTGTGTGTGTGTTTGTCTGTTAGTGTGTGTGTGTGTCTGTTGGTGTGTGTGTGTGTGTGTATGTCTGTTAGTGTGTGTGTGTGTGTGTGTCTGTTAGTGAGTGTGTGTGTGTGTCTGTTAGTGAGTGTGTGTGTGTGTGTCTGTTAGTGAATATGTGTGTGTCTGTTAGTGAGTGTGTGTGTCTGTTAGTGTGTGTGTTTGTCTGTTAGTGAGTGTGTGTTTGTCTGTTAGTGAGTGTGTGTGTCTGTTAGTGAGTATGTGTTTCTGTCAGTGAAAATGTGTGTGTATTTAGAATGCTGTGTAATAACTACTGAAGTATATAAAAGTTAGCCCATTAAAGGACCACTATAGTGCCAGGAAAACATACTCGTTTTCCTGGCACTATAGTGCTCTGAGGGAGACCCCATCCTCAGGGTCCCCCTCCCGCCAGGCTCTAGGGGGTGGAAGGGGTTAAACTTACCTCTTTCTCAGCGCCGGGCAGGGAACTCTCCTCCTCCTCTCCTCCTCCTCGGCTGAATGCACATGCGCGGCAAGAGCCGAGCGCGCATTCAGCCAGTCCATAGGAAGGCATTCACAATGCTTTCCTTTGGACGCTGGCGTCTTCTCACTGTGATTTTCCCAGTGAGAAACACGCAAGCGCCTCTAGTGGCTGTCAATGAGACAGCCACTAGAGGCTGGATTAACCCTAATATAAACATAGCAATTTCTTTGAAACTTCTATATTTATAGAAAAAAGGGTTGAACCTAGCACCCAGACTACTTCATTAAGCTGAAGTGGTCTGGGTGCCTATAGTGGTCCTTTAATAGCAGTAAGGAATCACATTAAAATAAGCATTTACAAAATAGGAAAACTAACAAGGATGTTTGAAGAATATCAAAAATATAGAGTAAATGTGTTTCAGTGTTTAAAATATCAGAAATGACATTTACATCTGCAGAAATTAGGTTACTGAAGAAAGTTTTATTTTTCTTCCATGTGTCACTTTAATTTGCTTAAAACCCTGTTAAGTGTGAATTGTTTTGTGAGGTCGCCAGACTTGTCAAAATATTGTTCAATAATAGACAGTAATAATAAGAGCAGTGAGTGTTGAGATGATATACCTCTAAGCCATAATTGTTCTAAAAATGATGAGGTGAACTTATTAGCTTTTAGAGATGGAGATTTGCATTACGAAACATGCTAACACAATTTGATTAACACTACTTGTAGGTTTTCTCTGCTTAGAGGATATTATTACAATCTGATTCATTCTAGATTTTATTAATACATTTCAAAAAGTACAAAAAAAAAAAGATAAAGTGAGCTGGTGCTCTAAGATAATTAAAAAATATATAATGTTGCACTATTTAATCTGTTAGTTCCCACACAGTGCAAAGCAAGTAAAAAAAAAAAAAGAAAAAGAAAATTTAAAATTTGTGAATATGTGATAATATCTCACAGATAGCTGTCCAACTTTTGTTGTACATATTTTATACTCTGTCTGGTGGAGTCATTAGAGAAATTAAATCAGGTACAGGATATGACGACACAGGTAGAATTTTAAAGAGACAGGCATTTTTTTTATATTTCAGCAATTATATGCATGCGAATTGTTTACAAGCTCGTATGCAGGAGATTAACAGAGTATGTGTTAAAGGAGCAACATATAGGGCTCTTTGTTCAATGGTATAAAACAGTAATGTCAAGCTAATTATACAATCAGCATCCTCAGATCATACATGATCGATATACCATATTATAAGCAGAGTATGCAAAGTACTACATATTGTATAGTATATAAATAAGTAACTTGTCATGAGTCACAAGAACAGATTCTGTTCTGAGAGCATCTCCAAATATTTCTTTACACATATAGTTGCTCATTATGCAAGGCTTGTACTTCAAATTCTTGGTTGACTTCCTTGTCCTTCAGACTCTTGGTTGACTTATAATCCTATCCCGTAAGAGTTCTCTCTTAGGCTCACTTAAGGGTACGTTCATATATATATATATATATATATATTCACTGGGTTAACAACTACTCCACTTATCATTAGTTAATGGATTCATCCTCTTTCAAAAAAGGCATCCTTCATCATCTCTCCAGCTTCCACTCAGGGTCTTTCTCATCTGGTTATTAGGTACGGTTACGTTTATGCTGGTTTCCTATAAAGACAAGCCCCAGCCAGGGATAGAGAACTGGATGCAAGGGACAGGACCTGGCCCTAATACCTTAAACTCTAGTTCCCATGAGGCCCCCCACCTCCCCCCCACCCACCTCACACGGAGTTATCGCCCACACAGCCCACGTTAGTGAAAGGGCCTCATATCCTCTTCTAAAGGGGTTGGTTTATAATGTCACATGCCACGGCCAAACGTTTTTTTCTTTATACTGTCACGAGAGGCCAAAATCCCGCCACATCGTTCAGTGCCCACATTTCCCCACAGGCCAAATCATAGGTAGAGCCTCTCCGTGCCACTAGGCAACTAGCAGGCATTCACCTATCATGGTTAGTTAAGTTCTTCGTCATTGATACAACCTAGCAAGCCAGTCCTATACAGTATTTCACCTTTTGTGTTTACTAATCTCTTCATAGGATGTCGCGAGAATCACTCCTTGAAGACAACTTGTCTCTCCAGGGACCCCCCCCAAGCCATGTACATCTATTAGACCTATCTCTCCAGCCGTCTTTGAGATCCTGGTCCATCCCTAAAATGGCGGGAGAACTATGCCGTAGGAACGTTCCTGTCCCCGCCACAGCATAAAAGCAGAACTCTTTAAGTTATTAATAGTCAAGTCCAATGATCCCAGGCCCGGCACCAGTTCTCAGGAGCCTAATTTTAGCCGTTCGGGACAGTTTCAAGACACTTTGTCATCCATCTTGTCCACCCTTCAGTCACTTAACGAGAAGATGACCAAGACAGAAACCATAATCCCTACGGTTACCTCTGCACCTCACACTCCAAGCCCAGCACCTGCACCTCCAAACACGCAACACTCCTCCACTTCTCATAGTGTCAACCCTGTTAATTCTGTTCCAGCTTTCATTAGGAAAGATATTCTGGATGGCAAGGATGTTAGCCTAGTCTCTCTCCTCATAGCTTCTCAGGATATTCTAGAGAATAGAGCTTTTAGTTTGGGAGACATGTGAGTGATCCTCAAAACTAGGCTACAATTTGGTAAGCACTGGTTCAGGGACATGTGGTAACAAATAGCGCATGCCTTACCGGCCTTCATGGAAACTTCTGCCTTTCGAGTTCTATCCTAGTATAGCAGCAGCCATACTTGGGGGCATCTGTGGACCGGTAAGGCAGTCAAGCATTTTCTCAGATTTAGCATCTTACATAATCATTAATAAGGGCATGCTTCCTCCTCAAACATTGCGCGGTTAATACAGTATTGACGTGGATTCCCACCAAGTTACAGTTACACAATAGATTAGTGTTCAAACTCAAGGAAATCGGTCTAGAGGAAAATGCTTGTTCTTGGGTAGAACATTGGCTTAAAAACAGAGTACAAAGAGTTGTCATTAATGGTAAATTTTCAAGCTGGACAGAGGTGGCAAGTGGTGTCCCTCAGGGGTCTGTTCTGGGACCCCTTCTATTTAACATGTTTATAAATGATCTTGAAGACCGCATTGAAAGTCATGTTTCAGTGTTTGCAGATGACACCAAACTTTGTAAAACAATACAATGTGAGCAAGATATTACTTTGCTGCAGAGGGACTTAGATAGACTGGGGGACTGGGCACTCAAATGGCAGATGAAATTTAATGTTGAAAAAATGCAAAGTTATGCACTTCGGCGTAAAGAATACACAAGCAACGTATACCCTTAATGGAAGCGAATTAGGGATAACAACACATGAAAAGGACTTGGGAATTGTTATAGACAACAAACTATGCAACAATGTGCAATGTCAATCAGCAGTGGCCAAGGCCAGTAAGGTATTGTCATGCATGAAAAAGGGCATTCATTCTCGGGACAAGAATATCATTTTGCCTCTTTATAAATCACTGGTAAGACCCCATATTGAATATGCTGTGCAATTTTGGGCACCTGTTCTAAAGAAGGATATTATGGCACTAGAAAAAGTGCAGAGGCGGGCTACAAAATTAATAAAAGGAATGGAACATATCGGCTATGAAGAAAGGTTAACAAATTTAAACCTATTTAGTTTAGAAAAACGTCGCCTGAGAGGGGATATGATAACATTATACAAATATATTCGGGGCCAATACAAACCATTGTGTGGAAATCTATTCACAAACCGGACTTTACATAGGACACGAGGCCATGAGTTTAGACTGGAAGAAAGAAGATTTCGTCTAAGGCAAAGGAAAGGTTTTTTTACTGTAAGAACAATCAGAATGTGGAATTCTCTGCCTGAGGAAGTGGTTTTATCAGAGTCCATACAGATGTTCAAACGGCTACTAGATGCATACTTGCAAGAACAGAATATTCAAGGATATAATCTTTCAATGTAGGGTAATAACTGCTTGATCCAAGGATAAATCTGACCGCCATTCTGGGGTCAAGAAGGAATTTTTTTCCTAGTTTGTTGCAAAATTGTGCTTCAAACTGGGTTTTTTTGCCTTCTTTTGGATCAACAGCAAAAAACAAATGTGAGGTAGGCTGAACTTGATGGACGCAAGTCTCTTTTCAGCTATGTAACTATGTAACTACGTAACTAAGTTGTTATAGCATGCAAACACATTGCCGGCATGCATTATATGGCCGCTGACGCTTTGTCTCATCTAACTTTCAGGCATTCTGCAAGGTTCATCCTGTCACCAACCAGCACCCATCCAGAATACCGATATTGCTGGAGTTAACTATGGATTGACTAGATTGTTGACCCACACACGGTTACTTTCACGTAACGCTTTGTCTACCAACACCAAAACAGCCTACTACTGGGCTTTGACTGTGTTTCACAAATTTTGTGGGGAATTCCACATTTCAGAGAATTATTCTATCGAGCCCATAGTGGCTTTTGCCTCCTTTTGCCATCTAAATCGTAAACTAGCACATAACACTATTAAATTATATCTTACAGGTTTACAGCACCACGTCCTCACTACCTTTCCCAATCACCCACCTTCTCTTTCCACGTACCCCATCAAATATATTCTCAAAGGCATCAACAATATAGATCAACCTCCAACTACCAATAGATTACCCATAGATGGTGCCATATTCAGGAACATGTCAGACTTATTGGACACAAATCCCTTTAACACCCAGACTAACTCTGTCATCAAAGTAACCATTTACCTCGCTTTTTACAGCTTCCTCAGACCCCAAGAGTTTACTGTGATACGTCAAACGGATATCAGATCCTGTTTAAAACTATTGGACATAACCAAACACTGTGACCATTACGTGATATCGCTACACTCATCTAAAACCAATCACACAATCACACAAAATACCCAATTACTATCCATCTGTTTCCTACAGAGAACCTCTGGTGTCCCGTTTAAATACTTGAATTATTTCTATCCACAAACTTAAGTCTCCCATCTAACTCGCCCCTACTACTTCTTCACGAACACCCGCTTACCACCTCAAAATTCATAACCCACGTCAGAACACTACTGCTAAGATTGGGACATAACCCGGCCGCTTTTTCCAGTCTTCCTTCAGAATTGGGGCAGCCTCCGCAGCGGACACTCCAGTCCATGTTATCAAAAGACTGGGCAGATGGAAATCCTTGGTTTACAGCACTTATTTTCCACATCCTGAGAAAGAAATCAGGAAAGCATTCAAAGGTCTAGCATTGTAAATTATGAATAAAGTGTGTTTTCTGCAATTTATTTTGCCCTCTTTATTACAGGCTTACCCATATGTTGGTTTCGGCACACCACTACCAACATTCCCCACTCTTCTCTATTTTCATATACGAATTAAGTTCTGACTACAAGTAAAAGGCCATAGGCCTGAATTTGTTGGAGGAGTTTTCCCTATAAAAGCTCTACCCCCTGCTTACCTATGCTGGTTCCTGTTAGAGTGACCCCTCCCACCACTCCCTCTAATAAACTTACTTTCATCATTACATTACCTCTGGTGGGCCCTCTTTATTACAGGCCTTCCTGTACATTGTTTCAGCACACCACTACCAACTTTCCTACCTCTTCTCTATTTTCATATACGAATTAGGTTCCGACTACAAATATGTTATATATATATTTTGTATTATTTTTATTTATTTATATATACATATACATATATATATATATATTATATAAATATATATAAATATATATATATATATATAGTGATGTCCCGAACTGTTCGCCGAACGGTTCGCGAACGGTTTGCCGCGGACTCATCATTGAGTAAACTTTGACCCTGTACCTCACAGTCAGCAGACACATTCCAGCCAATCAGTAGCAGACCCTCCTTCCCAGACTCTCCCACCTCCTGGACAGCATCCATTGTGAAGCTGCATTCTTAGTGAGCTGTCCAGGAGGTGGGAAGGTCTGGGAGGGAGGGTCTGCTGCTGATTAGCTGGACAGTTCGGGACATCACTATACATATATATATAGATTAAGATCAAAATACTGTTAGAATATAATTACATATATATATAATTTTTTTTAATGTTTTATGATTTGTACATTTTTTTATTTAATTATTTTCTATATTTTACAATAATATAAATACAATATATATAGTTATATAGATATTATATATATATATATATATATATATATACGTGTGTATTTTTATATCATTTCTATGCAGATGACATGCAAATCTACCTGTCCTCTCCTGATCTCTCCCCGTCCCTCTTGACTAGTGTCTCTGACTGCCTCTCTGCTGTTTCTAACTGGATGGCTGCCCACTTCCTTAAACTAAACTTGACCAAAACTGAAATTCTGGTCTTTCCTCTCTCAAGTGTTGTTACTCCTGTCTTTGTCTCCAAGTCAACGGTGCTACCATCAGCTCCACCACGCATGCTCGCTGCCTAGGTGTTTTCTTTGACTCCGACCTCTCCTTCAAGCCTCATGTTCAATCTATTGCCAAATCCTGTCATTTCCATCTCAAAAACATTGCGCGCATCCGCCCCTACTTAACGCCAGATGCGACCAAGGTGTTGGTCCATTCCACTGTCCTTTCTCGCCTTGACCACTGTAATCCGCTTCTCAGTGGTCTTACGTGCTCCCAACTTGCGCCGTTACAGTCCATAATGAATGCGGTGGCGAGGCTCATCTTCCTGTCCGCCCGCACCTCCCATGCCTCACCCTTCTGTCAGTCCCTACATTGGCTTCCTATAAAATATAGAGCTCAATTTAAAATTCGGGTTCTTGCTTTCAAATCTCTACATAATGCTGCTCCCACCTATCTATCTTCCCTTATACATAAGTTTGTCCCGTCTAGGCCCTTACGACCTGCTGAAGACTTACGTCTATCTTCTGTCCGTACTCCCACCTCTGATGCTCGCCTTCAAGATTTCTTGAGGGCTGCACCGTTCCGGTGGAACTCAATTCCCTCCTCCGTTAGAGGCTCACCCAGACTCCACTCCTTCAAAAAAAATTTAAAAACCCACTTCTTCATAAAAGCGTATCAATTAAACTGTTAATAGCTCCTGACTGATTCCTCTTCTGCAACTGTCACAAGTCTAATACTATCCTTACTTTTTTGTGTCATTTTACCCCACTCCCTCTAGCATGTAAGCTCATTGAGCAGGGCCCTCAACCCCTCTGTTCCTGTGTGTCCAACTTGTCTGGTTACAACTACATGTCTGTTCGTCCACCCATTGTAAAGAGCTGCGGAATTTGGCGGCGCTCTATAAATATCATAATAATAATAATAATAATAATATATTAATATACGTATATATTAATATAAAAATACACTTAGTATGACATTATATATATTTTTTATATTTATTTATTAACTTTTTTTTTTTCAGAAGCAGGGAGACTGCCTGTAAGCTATTGCGGCCATGTGACCCCTCTTTCAGAGCGATATATTGTAAAGCACTACGATATTGTAAAGTGCTACGGAATCTGTTGGTGCTATATACTCCCTGTTCCAAATTATTATGCAAATGATATTTTTCTCATGTACCAAAAAAATTTATGTAAATAACAGTCAGCATAATTCTCATGTTATCAACTATTAAGAGTACAATTCAAATTTTATTGAACAAACCTCCTAATGATAACAGTATTTTTTTTGAACATAAAAAACTTACAATGCACTGTTCCAAATTATTACACAGAGTAAGTTTCAAAACACTTTATAGGTTGTAAAGAACTGAAAATTGTCATTTGTTGTGTTTGCAGCATATTTACTGAAATCAAAAGCTATTTCAATCAAACTTATAACAACATTTTAACTTTTTAAACATTTTAACAGGTCACATAGGACCCCTTATTTGATAGCAGCTTCACAAGTCTTGCATCCATAAAACTTGTGAGTTCTTGGACAGTTTCTGCTTTAATCTGTTGCAAGATGTCAGAATAGCCTCCCAGAGCTGCTGTTTTGGATGTAAACTGCCTCCCAGCCTCATAGATCTTTTGCTTGAGGAGGCTCCAAAGGTTCTCAATAGGATTGAGGTCAGGGGAGGAAGGAGGCCACACCATGACTTTCTCTCCTTTTATCCCCATAGCAGCCATTGATGCAGAGGTATTCTTTGCAGCATTAGATGGTGCATTGTCATGCATGAAGATGATTTTATTACGGAAAGCATAGTTCTTCCTTCTGTACCAGGGAAGAAAGTTTTCAGTCAGAAACTCCACATACTTTGCAGAGGTCATCTTTACACCTTCGGGGACCCATGATTCGGGTCGCAGCCTTGTTGGAACAGGGTGGCCGTCCACCAACCATCCACTACTCCATCCATCTGGATCATCCAGGATTGCACAGCACTCATCAGTGAACAGGACTGTTTGAAAATAAGTCTTCATGTATTTTTCTGCCCAATGCAGCCGTTTCTGCTTGTGAGCATTGGTTAGTGGTGGCCAAATAGAAGGTTTATGAACAGTTGCAAGACTCTGGAGGACTCTACACCTTGATGTCCGTGGGACTCCAGAGGCACCAGCAGCTTCAAATATCTGTTTGCTGCTATGTAATGGTATTTTAGCAGCTGCTCTCTTGATCTGATGCATGGATCTGGCAGTAATCTTCCTCAATGTGCCTTTATCCGCACGAACCCGTCTGTGCTCTGAATCAGCCACAAATCTTTTAATAGTGCGATGATCACGCATAAGTTTTCGTGACATATCTAATGTTTTCATACTTCGGCCAAGGCAATTATTTCACTCTTTTCGACAGCAGAGAGATCTTTTTTCTTCCCCATATTGCATGAAAATGGTGCTCTGTTTAATAATGTGGAACACTCTCCTTTAGTAGTTTTTCCTTAAATTGGGCGCACCTGGCAATCTAATTATTACAGGTGTCAGAGATTGTTTTCAGTGATCAAAATAGCCCTGAGACACGCCATCCATGATTGAAACTGAAAAACTAAACATTTAATCTTTGTGACACTTAAATAGAATTTGCATGATAATTTGGAACAGGGTGTAAATGGCGATAATAATAATAATAATCACCTGCGGAGGCCTAATTTGCTGAGGGGGGATTGTCTGGTCTGTCAGGCAGTCCCCCCAGACTGGTAGCAACACCGATTGTCGGCAGGGGAATGGCGGCGATCGGGTAAGTAATACCCGCAGTCCATAAAGACCATTTTTTGTCGAAAGGTGTTAATACATTTTTGCATTTTAGTACTGGACCAATTTGATATGGAAATGTCATACGTTTATTCTGGAATAGCTCCATGGCTAGCACTGAGATTATAGTCAGAAAGTCTGCAAGCAGACACAGAATAAAAATTAACAAATCAAGGTCAGGGATTACAATGGCACACAGAAACAAGCCAATATCAGTGTTACAGAGTTCAAGAAAGGTCAAACAAGCCAAGGTCAGAGAAAAGAATAATAAGTATTGTATAACACACTCTTGGGTAAACAGAAACCATGATAGGGCAAGGATGCAAGGACAACTGTACCATGTTATGATTGGTTACAGAGGGCCATGGTGTCACAAGTGTGTATACATCATCAAAAAGTGCCCCAAAGACTGACATTATAAAAGAAGACCAATGGGAGAGTTCCATGTCCTATATGATGTCATAATGAGGCACCAGGAAGCTGGGGATGTATGTTTGTGCATCAGAACACAAAACAATACTTCAAAAGAAAGGATAATGACACTCCAAAGGTTCAATTTCAGGCAATGTATTGTCACCAGAGTGTGCAAAACAAAGTTTTGACCGGTGTGGTCTTCATCAAGCTTGCTAAAGACCACACTGGTCAAAACGTTGTTTTGCACATTCTGGTGACAATAAATTGCTGGAAATTGAGCCTTTGGAGTGCAATTATCCTTTCTTTTGAAGTATTACATTTGGGATTTGGTGCTGAACCCTGATCTAGTTGCACCCTGGTTCTAAGGTTGGAAGATTGAGTGCAGTTCCTGTGTTACATTCAGAACACAAAACAGACATTACTTCCGTGATCGCACAGCACTACAAGGGTCAGGTATTGTAACAGAAAGGTGTTGAACTATGTTAAATTTACTACATCATCAGATTAATACAAGAGGCATGGGTGAGCTTATGTGAAGGCCATTGATTTGATTTAAGTAGAAAAAAAAAAAGGAAAAAGTTCCCCACAGATCCACAAATATTAAACTTGGCAACACGGATTTAGAAAATAGTAACTGATTAAGTCTTTAATTAGCTACTACTGCTATTAAAAATAATAATAATAATTATAGTTGAGCTGGGAAACTCTTGTGAGGAGAAATATAATGAACATGTAGCGTAGTGACAAAGAAATTTACAGTACAGGATGTCATAATGCCAGTTTTTGTGGAGACAACAATGGCTATGAGCTTAATTTTATATATCAATCAACAATATGCTAAATGCCTTATTTAGAAGAGGCCACCTCATAAATATTGGTCATATTAAGGATGTTTTAAAATAGAGAGACTATTTCACATATGCCGGGTCTTCCAATTAATTGCTTTTTTAGTGCAATAAACATCTAATGAGACTAATTAGTTACAAATTATATTAACTAATTAGTTAATGGCATAGTAATTAAATTAATTCCTGAACACTAGCCTGTCACCAGGCCCTTGAGAACTGATCTGTATACCACTGAGCTAATCCAACACCTTTGCTATGAAAACAATGGTGCTTTTTTATTTCTTCAGAGACTAGTGTCTTCTAATCAGCAGTACAATTATGCAATACCTTTCCATTTTATTTTGGCACTATTAAATAAATATTTATTTTAAAAAAATATATGCTGAATGTAACAATAAATAATGTGTTATAAAAACGTTACTTTTTTTAAAATAAAAATGTACAGAATTTTAGCAAACTTTCATTTTTGCTGGCTATATATAATTGATGAACCACTTTAAATGTCGAGTTGCACGCTCATAATAATATTCCATATGTTAAAGTGAAGGTTTGTAAAACATATTTTTAGATACGTTAGTCTAGAACAGTAGCTTTTAAAAAAGTATAAGTTTATTGAGTCACATTTGAGTTTCTTTCAAGAAATCATTTATAGTTGTTACATGGAAATTCATGCATTCAATGTAGTGTTTTAATTTCACTTTAACAGGGCAGGTTACATGTGACTTAAATTTTTTGTAAATTATTCAATATTTAGCACAAATTCCCTTTCCTGGTTAAAAACTAGTTTTTGGACAAATATGTTTTTGTCCTAATTTTGGCTATTCTGTCCATATATCTGAAAAACAAATGAACAAATATAAATTAGAACAAATGAAACTAAGAACAAATTGCTTGTTGGATGAAATTTCATCCCTGTAATTCGTTCTTTTGTTCATTCGTTGATTTTATATTACAAGGAGGAAGCTACACACGTCCAGTTAATGTCTAATTAAACTTATATGAGGTCAACCTTAGGTGTTACTAAGCATGTTGCATACAACTACTATATCATCTTGAACCAGTGGTTCCCGGGCCTGCCGGTCCAGGGTTTGGGGGCTGACCGGTTGTGTCTAGGGTATTTTTAGAAAAAAGAAAGAGGGCACCTTGGGTGTGGCTGGGTGGTCCCTTGGTCCTGGGCTGATGGGGGTGCCTTGGGTGCTTGCTTGGGAGCCCCTGTCTTAACCTATAGTGATCACTTAAACGTCACCACTCTTATTTATTAATCTTGTTTACTATATGTCTATGTCTAGAACGCTTACTCTATGCAAATCTATATTGCAAACCGAGTTTAGATATATGTACATAGCATGTTCTTATAATCTTGTTTCTACTATAAAATTGTGCATTCCTCTCTAATATGCCAAATGTAACACATGATACTATGCCTGAGGATTGCCATTGGGGTACCTCCAGCTTGCCTGTTATAACCTTATGCATTGAAAAAATACAAAAAATAAATAAAAATAATGAAAAAAGGGGCAGACCTAGTGTTCCCTCAGCCCCCACCCTTGACAGCAGGTGGGGGCTCTAAATAAAAAATAGGATTGGACTTTTATTTTTTTTTTTATTCAAATAGAAATCCAGAATCTCGCATTGAACTATTAAAATAAAAGGACCTTAACAGTAAAAAAGAAAAGGATCCAGATTTAAAAAGTAATCAAATTTTGGAGACGGATCCATGCAGACTGAGCTTGGCAGGGGTGGGGAGCCTGATAATGCTTTCCCACACCATGCAATTTAATTCAGAGACTTTCAATCAGTGGGTGTTGGGGGAGACAAAATGTCCAACCCCCGTTTTATCATTTAGGGTGGGGGTGGATGGGGACAGTAGGTCCCCTGTTTAGTTTAACAAACCCCACTCACGGACTCTGGTTAATTAATTTAATAGTTGCCACACCATGTGTCAGTTCCCACTTTATTGGATTAGCTACTTGACAGAAATAGCTGCCTAGTCGCTAGTTTTGTAGTTTTTTTTTTATATATATATATATATACATGGATACATGCTCCTACTCCAAGCATGGCAGGTAGGGTCAGGGAGAGGATCCAAAGAGAGATCTGACTAGCACTCTGAGGTCAAGAAGGAATTTTTTCCCAGTTTGTTGCAAAATAGGAAAATGCTTTAAACTGGGATGTTGTTTTTTTTATTTTGTTTAATCAACATCAAAAAAAGATGTGGGAAAGGCTGAACTTAATGGATGCATGTCTCTTTTCAGCTTATGTAACTATGTGATCTCCCTTATTGCTAACATTACAGGTGATACTCGAAAAATGTGAATATCGTGGATTTGGGGTTTTCATGAGCTGAAAGCCATAATCATCACACTTATGACACATCACGGCTTGAACTATCTTGCTTTGTATGTAATGCGTCTATATCATATATTATCACCTGTAAGTATTAGTAATGTCTGAAAGACCAAAATTAGAGAAAGAAAGTGCTTTTGTGAATTATGGTCTTTCATTGTTTTAGCAGCTAGCTCCCTAATCCTTGTGTGATTGCCATATGGATATCAAAGATGAGATATCTACTAAACAAATTTCCAATTTGGTACCCTTAAATATGTCAATTTTGCAAGGTTACCATTCTAGTAAGTTATCTACTAAACGGCTGCAAGATGTAATCACAGAACAGATCGGTATCTCATTCAGCTAAATGAAGTTCCTAAGTGAAAATAATGTCCACATGTCGTTCGAAAACAAATGAACAAACAGACGAAATTCGGTTCAGGCGAAATAAAAATATTTGTTGTCCAAATAAATTACGATTTTGGTGGATCACAAATCCTTTACATCTGTGATGAATTAAAGGACCACTATAGGCACCCAGACCACTTCAACTCAATGAAGTGGTCTGGGTGCCAGGTCCATCTAGGATTCACCCTTTCTGCTGTAAACATAGCAGTTTCAGAGAAACTGCTATGTTTACCTATGGGTTAATCCGGCCTCTCGTGGCTGTCTTATTGACAGCCACTAGAGGCGCTTCTGCGTTTCTCACTGTGATTTTCACAGTGTGAAGACGCTATCGTCTATAGGAAAGCATTGAGAATGCTTTCCTATGGACTGGCTGAATGCCTGCATGCGCATTCAGCCGATGACAGGGAAAGGAGGCGGAGAGCCCCCACCACCGAGGGAGCCCGGCGGTGGAGAAGAGGTATGTGTTTAACCCCTTCCTCACCCTAGAGCCTGGCGGAAGGGGGACCCTAAGGGTGGGGGGGACCTAGAGACCCTATAGTGCCAGGAAAACGAGTATGTTTTCCTGGCACTATAGTGGTCCTTTAATATAATTCCTATTAATCTATGCCCGAATAAGTCTATCCTTCAAGGATTTACGTGATACGATGATCAATTCATACATCAACAAGAAATTTGACTAGCTTGTTGCAGGTGAAAAAGGATTTGTGCAAAAGTATATTGCTAACCATGGCAACATTAAAGGACCACTCCACTGCCCACATACAAAATAAATAAAAATCACTGTTTAGCAGTTATACCCCAAATGAAAACTAGCATGCGTTTAATTATGTCTTTTTCCATCGGGGTATATCTAAATAAAAGCTTGCAAAAACTGCAGATCTGCAATCCCTCCCCTTCTAAGCCAGCCCAAACTTTGTGACTGTTCAATCACAGGCTTCCCACTGCTGCTCAATGAGAAGTCTTTGCAAGACAGGTGCTCTAAGCAATTGCTACCTCTTGAATTCAGTGCAAATAAGCTAACCAAACGTGGAAGTAACAGGACCTGTTGTCTGCTTGAAAAGAGGGTATAACCAGTATAATTTATAAAACTGTAATTTTTGTTACTGAAATCGGAAAAAAACTGTTACCTCCCAACTACATCTGCAAAGGTATCAGGCATAGCCACACTGCAAGATTTAGCCAGGCGAGGCAGAACCCCTATAACAAAATTCATTTTAAAACAGGGAGAGCAACAGCCCACTCAACCATTTCACCCTGAGAAGCAAACAAAGCTTTCCCACACATCAATTTACAACTTTCTACATTGGATGAAGCAAGTCAAAAGCAGATAGAGACGCTTTAGAGAAGATAGAGAAGATGCAATGAAGATAGAGAAGATGAAGGAGAAATGTGCACACAAGCTGGAGAAAATTGTGAACTGTTGCCTATCCTCCTCATATAATTCCTCAAACTCATAGAAGCCTTCCTCTTGGGTCAAAGCTAAATAAGCTATGTTTGCAGTGTTTGGGGAAAGGAGAGATGGGCCATGACTGCTTTGCATTCCTGTTTTGGGAAAGTCCTACAAGGCAGTTATGGATTAGAGGAATGATGAATACAATGGATACAATGTTTGGGTAAAATATTCACCTTCCTACTTCCTCTTCAAATTGGGCATTACACTGGAAGTAGCTTTTCCCACCCTACCACCCCTTTTTCTTGGCTTGCTAGCTTTAATTCGCTCCTGTGGTTTCCTGCTTTCTTTGTTTTCCTGTTGTTTTTTTGTGTTTTGTTTTTCCATTATTGTCACAGCTGCAAAGTTTGCCCTGGCCAGCCTGGAGGACATGGTAGCGAAAGCTAGACCAATGCGAGACGTGATTCCTGTTGTTGGTAGTTGGCTCTACCTCTTCAGACTTGACTCTGCTGATCTCTCCCTTAGTTGCTTTCTGAGGGAATTTAGAAGGACTAGTGCTAGTTGTACTAATACTGCTGCTGCTTAATTCACTCTTTGTCTATGTTTGGCAAAGCCCTTACAAATACGTTACTATGACTTGCAAACCTAGTTGACTCTGCTGCTGTAAATATAGATTATTCTGCTAGTTTAAACTTTTAGTCATCAATTGCAATATAAAAAGGCAGAGGAAAAACACTTAACTCCTTGGTGGTAAATTGATATAAGGCAAATGCTAGTCCTACTATCCTAAGCCTGAATACTATTACTTATAGTGGTGCTGGTGGCAGTGATGCCTGTGGTTGTGTGAGCAGCCCTCATGGCCAGGGACAAAAGGTTAAGACACTGAAAGGCTATGGCACTACTGCTTTATTATAATATAAATGGGCATATGAATGTGTCTTCTGTTAACCTTCACAACTTTTTTTTAAGCCAAAAGAGATTTTGGTGATGAGAAAGGGATTGCTGCTTGGTGGGTCTACTACTACTCTAACTTTATTGTGTTTGACATTAAGATAAACACTACACTGCACAGAGTGCACTGCACAGTTTTCACACACTTGCACAGCCTACAGTTAAAGAAAAAAAGGCTTTTAAAACTGATTATTCAATGATAATATACCATGTGACCATACTAATACTGCTGCCGCGTACTGGAGTGAATAGGCTAAGAAAAAAAATATTTTCTTTCTACAAAGAGTGAAACAAAAATGCCTGCCACACTCAGTGCTGCATTCTCTTGTGCAGTAAACTGTCACAAACTGAATTGCAATTTGCAAATCAAATAACAAGAAATAAATAGTAAAGCAGTAACCTAACCAGTCTAACACTAGGATTAATGGCACAGGCTATCTATGTCCAACTCAAAACTGGTGTAAATGCCACTGGCAGTGGCTAGGCACAGAAGCAACCTAACCAACCATCTAAACATTCTCACTCGAGGATCAATAATACAAGCTGAGGCTCCCACATAGGTACTGCAATGGTAAAACTGCTGCTGTCTCTTTCAATAGGTAAAGTCAAAGTGTCTGGAAGAATTCTTCTAGGAAATGTACAGATTTTTACTGCTTCTCCTTCGTCCTTTCTCACTTGATGTGTGAATAAAATCAACATTGTCAATTGTCTTTTTTTTGTCCACTTCTTCATTGGACAGGAGCTACAGCCCATATCATTGGGCTGATCACTTGCCCATGGCAAAAAAATCTTCTTTATTACATCCTCCTTTTTTTTTGGCACCAAGGGCAACACTAGTAATCATGAAAAAAACAAAACAACTCGCTCATTATTCATTTTGTTTTGTAAAAATTCAGTTATATGATAATTCTGAGTGATTTCATTTGTATGGCTCAATGATTACCCAAAATACAGACAAATTGTGATTCGGTCCAAACTGAATGCATAAACAGAATGCACAAACTGAATGCACAAGTGTAGTAAATATAGAGATAAATTATTGTGCTAATCTATAGCTAACCAATTAATATTCTGAGCTATAAACCAAATGTGAATTGTTACAGAAATATAATTGCAATAAATATGTATGTGCATAAAATTCCCATAATATATATATTGCTTTCACATAATATTATGTGTCTAAAAAACTCACCTCTTATCTGCAATAAAAATAATAGAGCATATTCAATTACAAAATGAAAAATGTAAGGAAGAAAAAAAAAACTTGCTTATTTGTTTCTGATGACTGGCTATGGTGATTAGCTCCTGGAAGAGTAACTCCACCTCTGGCAGCATCTTCAGCAATGCTGAAACAATCATTTCATTAATTGGCAAAGTGCTCAGATGATACCATCAGCCAATTAATGAACTGTTAGATCAGCATGCAGCTTTTGCAGTTCTGACACCACAACATTGGTTTATGTAATAATAATAATATAGTCTAAGTGATTAAAAGTCTAGTAGTAGAGTTCAAGAATGTAGAAGCCAACGAAAATGTAGAATATGGGATAACAGCTCCGTAAGTTGAAGATATTCTTACACTCTAAATGTGGAAATAAAAGAGACAACTAATGGTTCAGTATATTCAACAATCAGTTGTTATTCTGGTAAAAGTCTTATATGATCCTACTCACATTTTATAGAGCTAATGGAAAAGCTCTAGAATGAAACGCGTACAGTGGTATAATCCCCACTTATAGGATACATGAGGTGATGTCTTGTCTGAGGGAAGGTCATATGTAATAAAAAGGAACAGCAATAGTTTTCTCTATTTAAAATCAGGACAGCAGAAAATAAAATATAAAGTGGTTACTCACATTTACACGAGTGGGCGGACTGCTCAGTGTATAGGGTTTGAGTGGTATAATCCCCACCTAGGATTCTTTGGAGTAATGTCTCAACAGCCAAGATCTACACCCTTGGCTGTTGAGACCATAGATGGTAAACCTTTAGTGGAACCCACTATCACTAAAGAAACTGTTCCTATACTTATGACAGTTGGTGTTCTTCAAATAATAAACCATTTCTTCACCTTTTTTCACCATTGTTCTAGGTTACCCATGGCTAACTAAGCATAACCCTGTGATAGATTGGGAGAAGGGTGAAACAGTGAAGTGGAGTTCTTCTTGTGAAAAGGGATGCGTTTCTGAGGTTAAACATCTCGGTACCATCAATGTACCCACTTCACCTCCTCTATCCACAAAGATACCAGACATGTATTGTGATATAGCAGAGGTATTTGATAAAAAGGAAGTCAATAAATTGCTGCCACATCGTTCTTATGATTGGCATACTTTCAGGTACTATGCCTCCTAGAGGTTCTGTATATCCTCTTTCTCAGAAGGAGAATACCATTTTGGATGGATGTAACAAAATACAATTTTGCTAAAGTTTTTATTTGTAGGTCTTCTTCGCCAGGTGGAGCTGTTTTTTTTTGTGTCTAAAAAAAGAAGGGGATCTTAGACCATGCATCGATTATAAGGGGCTCAATAAGCGTCCGTAATGTGTATCCTATACCCCTTATTACAGAACTTTTTGATAGACTCAAAGGTTCTCAAATTTTTACTAAATTAGATTTGGGCGGGGCATATAATTTAGTGAGAATTAAACAAGGAGATGAATGGAAGACTGCCTTCAACACTAGGTATGGCCACTATGAATACACAGTGATGCCATTCGGTTTATGCAATGCTCCGGCCGTCTTTCAAGATCTCATAAATTGCGTCTTAAGAGAGTATCTACATGAGTTTGTCATAGTATATCTAAACGATAGTTTGATATACTCCTCTTGTATAGATGAACATCACAAACATGTAAGAAAGGTACTCCAAACATTGTTAAGGAATGGTTTATTCTGTAAACTAGAGAAATGTCTCTGGATTATGTTATATCAGAATCAGGGTTCCAAATGGATCCATAGAAATTGAAGGCCATTAAAGATTGGCCTATTCCTAATGGTTTAAAGGCTATCCAGAGATTTATACAATTCTCTAATTATTATAGTAAATTCATCAAGGGATTTTCTTCTATCCTTTTCCCCATTACTAACATGACTAAGAAAGGAAAGGCTAATCAAGTATGGACCCCAGAAGCATTGGCTGCCTTTGATTCCCTCAAGGAAGCATTTGCTTCAGCCGCCATTCTTACTCATGCTAACCCTTCTCTTCCATTTCTATTGGAGGTAGATGCTTATGACTCAGGTATAGGGGCTAATACTATCTCAAAGAAAGGCTCCAGATCAACCTCTTCATCCTTGTGGTTTGTTTTTTTTTAAAAGTTGTCCAGGACAGAAAGAAATCATGAAATCGGCGATAGAGAATTGTTAGCTATTGTATTAGCCCTAAAAAGAATGGCACCATCTACTTTAAGGTTCTCTCCCTATCACCATTCTTACTGATCACAAGAATTTATCATATATAGCGGAGAGCAAGAGATTGACTGCTAGACAAGCCCATTGGTCCATGTTCTTTTCTTGTTTTAATTTTGTCTTAACCTATAGAGCAGGTACTAAGAATACTAAAGCAGATGCTTTGTCATGTCAATTCGAACCCATGACATCCACAGAAATTTAACTATCCCCCATCATTACTAAGGAAAAAATAATAGCGGCTACCCAGTTCCGAGTTACTTCTGAGTTATTGAATACTCTAGGAAAGAGACAAAATTAGTTACCTTGTCAAACTCCTCAAAACATTTTATATGTTCCCCCTGATCTAAGAAAAAATGTGTCATGATAATAAATCCGCCAGACATCTGGGAATAGAAAAGATCTTCTCTCTCATTTCATCTCAGTTCTGGTGGCCTTCTGTATCTCTTGAAAGAATATGTACAAGCTTGTCATGTGTGTGTTCAATCCAAGACAACTCATACTTTACCATGTGGTTTACTTCAACCATTGGAAATACCCAAGAAACCATGGTCTAGTATTTCTATTGATTTTATAGTAGGCCTACCTGCATCTGATTTTCACACTGTCATACTTACTATTGTTGACAGATTCTCTAAAATGGCACGTTTTGTACCTTTGCATAAACTTCCCTCCTCAGTCGAATTGGTGGATATATTTTCAAGAGAAGTGTTCAGATTGCATGGTTTACCACAAGAGATAGTGTTGGACAGAGGTCCACAATTTATATCTCAATTTTGGAAAGAATTCACTACTCGTCTTGTTATCAAATTATATCTCTCATCAGCTTATCACCCACAGTCAAATGGGGCCGCTGAACTAATCAGTCATTGGAACAATATTTAAGATGCTTTATTTCACTAACACAGGACAATTGGGCAGCATTGTATCCCTGGGCTGAATATGCTCAAAACTGTAAACAGAACAAATCCACTAAACACAGTCCATTCTATCTCAATTATGGGTTTCATCCTACTGCTCTTCTAGCTTTGTTTTCTTAATTGGAAATGCCAGCTGTGGAGGATTATTTGAGGAACCTATGACACAAATGGGAACAAATTAAGCACATCCTGATGTGTCAATCTTCTGTGCAGAAGAACTACACTGATAGTCGTAGACAAGCGGCTCCTACTTACCAAGTCGGTGACAAGGTTTGGCTTAGTACCAAACACATTCATTTGAAGGTGCCGTCTATAAGACTTTCTCCTTGATACATTGGTCCTTACAGGGTTTTACGTTGTTTGAATTCTGTGTCCTACAAGTTGCAATTGCCTCCTGCATTGCATATATTTAACTAATTTCATGTTTCTTTGTTGAAACCTCTGGTTTGTAACAAGTATACTAAACTCCTTCTCCTTGTGGGGGATCATGAGGAATATTTTGTTCAGTCCATTGTCGATTCTCGTATCTCACGGGGTATTCTGCAATATCTGGTGCATTGGAGGGGTTATGGCCCTGAGGAACGTTCGTGGATGTTCATGATGTCCATGCTCCACGCTTACTCTGGGCTTTCCATGCCCGTTTTCCTCATCGTCCGGGTGATTCCTGCCTTGTGGGCGGTCCTGAAGGGGAGGTTATGTAAGTAATCCTATACTTACCTTGGTGGTCCACCGATCGGCTGTTCCTCCGATCGAGCGGACCACCTCCTTCAGCCTGCCTACTCGATCTGATAGTGTCCCGGACGCTGTGCCCTGTTGTGGTTCCTAGCTTGCTAGTGTCCCAAGAGTGCGTTTGTATCTTGTTTAGTGTTTATCTGGTTTGGACTTGGCTTCTTCCCTGACTATTCTGATTTCTGGTTCCCTTGACTTGGCTCTTACCTTCAGTCCAGCCATTCTAAGGTCCTGTTTAGGTAATTGTCCTTTTACCTATCGGAGGATTAATATTCTGTGTGTTGGGTCACTCCATATTTGTGACAATATCATTGAAATTGGTTCATTAATAAAAGAGTATTGACTCCTCAAACCCTACTCTGAATTTATACATATATATATATATATATTTTTATTTATTTTTTCATTCTTATATATCTTTAAATTAACTTTGAGGAAAGGTTACTGGAGTAGATTTAGATATTTTTTATATTTTAATCATTCATTTTCTATTTTTCGTACGTTGTAAGTAATAAAATCTATATCATAAACCACTATTGATTTTTGCTTCCCTTTATAAGTATGGTATCCTAAGATAAACTTGGCATTCCACTGGAAGAGCACGACAATTCCGTTGTTAGATACTCTAATACCAAGATTGAATATGATAAGTATTTACAAGAGAATGGTTAGCAAAACACAGGGTTGTATAAGTAGGTATGTGAGAGATTGTTAATGTTGGACCACAAATATTTGAAAGGCACAGGACAGCAACGCTAACAATGAGGAAACTGATAGGAATAAATAGCTTATAGGGCACCACTTTTGTGTGACTTCAATGTCCGGCCAGGCTCTAGGGTTCTAAGGTCAAGGTATGTGTCACAAGAACTGTTGCATAAGCAATATCAATGTGAACCTAACCCCCTTTTTTCATTTCTGTATTCCCCTCCCTCTATGTTATCTTTCTATGGTATTCTTATGTTTTAATGAAGATAATAAGGCTAGAATTACCAGAAGACAACAGCATAATACGTTTAAGCAAAGCTTTGTTGTCATTCTAGGAAAAATAGTTGTAAATTGTCGTATAGCAATTGTTTACTCTGTTATATGAAAATGTTAGTTTTGATATTATATGCATTGATAACATTCTCTAATAAAATGATATATGGAAAAAAATAAGTATGGTATCCTCCTTTTGAATTCACTGGAACATTAGAACACGATTGAGGGTGTAAACTTACTGAACAATCATATTATACATTATTTGGTCACTTATGATTCTTTTTTTTTTTTTTCTGCACATGGTATAGGAAGGTATGCAGAAGTGGAAGAGCTTAACCCATCTCTTCAATGCACATACATCAAGAATTGCAATATAACCAATTTCAAGAAACTGTGAAAGAGTATTGTTACAGTACAAATCTTTACAAGGATTTAAAGACTTTTGCAAATTGATTTTTCTTTATTTTATTATTTAATTTTGTGACTGTATAAGAGACATCCTTTTTTTATTGCTCTTTGTCCAGTTTTCCATCTCAAATTATGCATATTAGCTAATAAGGAATTATTAAGATTGAAGGACAGGGATGCTCCATCATTTTATTCTTGTTTAAATCAAATGGGAAGTAAAATCTAATTTATCAAGTATTTCTAACTGTGGCTATTTATATTGGTAGTCTCTCTGTAAGCTAATTTTCAGTTCAGCTAATATTTGCTCCTGAATAAGAAGTAATTTACCTGATTATCAAATTTGTTGAATAATGCCAGAAATAATGTATTCCTAAGTCTAGGTGAATCCTGAATCCTGAAAAAGAAGCATCCTTATGAAGCCGAGTAGATGATAATGCCAAACAGTGAGCCAGTTACTGGAATAACAATAAGGAACAATAAGAAACGGGATAGCTCAGAGTACAAAAACTCATTTAAAACACTTTAGGCACTGAGCTATGTCTAGACATGTATTTGCCATGGCATTGTAATCCAACATGAAGGTTTTGTAGTATTTTTATGGCTCCTTGCTAAATGCTAATACAAACTGTTAGTGCCCTGCTTTTCCCAGTATAGTTGATACAATCTATAATACCCTTGTTTTCCAGTGATTTGGTTGGTTCCTCAAATATCTGGTTACGGGCTAGGTGAAAGAAGCTGGGATGCCGCCCAAAATATTGATACATATTGTACACTTGTTATAATTTTTTCCCCAACAAGCCCTGTTAACATCACTAAGGTGTGACATGGAGATAAAATGGGACATGTGCAAGATGTTACATCAGCTAGTTAGAACATCACTTTCTTAGAACTGGGAAAGCCAGTAATGATATGTAATTTCATTTGAAAAGGGCCTTCTTCACCTCACAACTTTCTCCGTTTCTATAATTGAAATGTGCTGAGGAATATGTTGATGCGAATTAGTATATGTGTAGACAATATGTACAGAGTAGTTTTGCTTGAGAATGACTGTTTCTAGCAGTGTAATTTGCTGTTATTAAGAAGGTTAAACATTCAAAAAAGCCAATTTAAAATTAAATAAAAACATTATTTTTTTTAATATACAAGATCAATTCTAGTAATAAGATAAAATGTGACAATACATTATAAATCCTTTAATTTTGTATGAAGGGCAAAAAAAAGAATTATGTTGATATACAAATAAAATATTCATATTTATAAATATGAATTAAATTTTTAAATATAATGAATACTAATAACTATAAATCCAAAATAAAGCCAATGCTTGCATCAAGCTGTCTAAAATCAAGGCTTAAGTCAAAGTTTATCCCGATTATGTTCCAATCTCGTAGTTATTGATTGAATGGAAACTCTTTACTCTTAATTGAATTAGACAATTTCTACTTGTGAAGCATTTCTAATGGGCCTTTTCCTGTCTGGATAAACTGACAAGCACCAGATTACATTTAGCGATTAGTAGTGTAAACCTAATTTATAATTTAATTGCACAAAGAAAACATTATTGTACCCTGACTTTATGGTTAAGGACTGTGCACATCAATTCCACAACTGGTTACTTATTTGTGTAAATGGATTTTAGAATTTAGTATTCATTGTGCTCTATCATGAATCTAACATATTGGTGAAAATATATTTAAATAGTTTAAAAAAAGGAATTGGATGATTGCTTTCTTTCTACATGGAAAAGTGAAAATCATTTTTTACATTAAACTAACTTATAAATAACATTACTAATATTTACATTTAGTTTTGATTCAAAGTGGTACTGAGCAATTTCTCTATATCAATATGATAATGTATGAGGTATAAATCATATTGGTGGAGGTAGGCAAAGCTTAACACATTTCTTGTCTCTCTTTGTAAACCACCTATAAGGTGCATAATCTGCTTGAATGTCTTTTAATCCAGTTACATCAGAGAAAGACTAAAGATTGTTCTTCTATATTAAATTTACAATGAGAGCAATATGTTTACTCTTTATGTCATGGAGAAGCTGCATAAAAGAGCATTGTCTTTGATTTCTTCCAAATTGTTGAAAAGGGAGGGCAATCCAGTGCTGTGCATCAAAGGGGGATCAACCTCCACTTTTTGTCTCCTTGTCACTTGACCCATATAGATGCTTCTGAGGGGTGATGGTAGAGGACATTAAATATATACATACACTGAAGAAAATATGTTCTTTTGTATACTTTAGTGATGTAGTGATCATGGTGAGGAGTTTAAGGGATGTGTATTGTTCAGATGGGAGCTTGAGTAAGCACAAGATTTGGTCACGTTACTATTTTACTGTACTTTTGCATTCTGTAGTGTTTGTACAACCTGTAGGGTTGAGATTGCAAGTTTATCTGACATAGTTACAAAGCATTGTTGTAATAAACTAGCCATTACTATTTAAGAGAGTTGACTGTTTTGAAGGTCCACGAAAAAGTCAATTATCAGGTCTTCAGAACTTATTTTATTTTCACATAATACACATACCTACATGTCATTTCTCTGTATCCACACACACTTTGTGTGTATGCGTTTGTCCTAATAACAAGTATCAACATATCATCTCTCTTTATCCTCTCACAGTGTGTGTGCGTGTGCATGTATTCTGCCCTATTCAACACTTGATTCTCTTATCTACTATAACTGAGTGTTATCCTAAATCTACTTGTGGGGCTATTGAATGTAAATGATCTAATTATACCAGTGCAGTTGGTTACTAAAAAAAATAAAATCACTTTATATGTAGAGAAGCTCTGGATATGAAACAGCATCATCATACATTATATATTTCACTACAACCATGGAACTCCTACAGGCACTTTTCACATATGCATTAAATACATTTGAGCTAAATAGTGGCCCAATGTCTCTATCCATGAAACGGTTGAGATAATCTGCTTCACAATTATCATTAGCTCTAAAATATGTTTACACTATACCTATATTTATACTAATCCTACCAATTCTGAATTGCCCATACTAGCCTTGTGACCATAATGCCATTGAGAAGCCAAGAAAATATAACTGGAAAGTTTTATTTCTGAAGTGCACAAACATGCACCTGTCAACTGGCAAATATGTGGTCTATTAGGGCTACGGGAAGCAGCAGTAAAAAAGTGCTTAATTTAAACAAGTTTCTTGAGATGAAGTGGACTCCAAAGACTAAGGTTTTCTAATCATTAAAAGTGAAGGTGACCAATGCTCGTTACGTACTAATTTTAAGCATCCTGTGTCTGCACACAAACATATACACACACATCAGCAGCCATGCATTTCTTCTAAAATGGTTTATATGCTACACATATTTTCCTGTAAATACAGCTATGTTTTGGGCAAACAGAGTAACTAAGATTATTTAATACTGTACTGTACTTAAATAAGTAATGCCAGTCTTGTGATTGAGAGTGTCTCATTTTGGCTAGCATCGTCTACAATATTTCTTACCAGTAAAATGTATTCAGTGGCACTATATTCTATCTATCATCTAAATTCGCAATTGGCCAAAAAATAATATTCATATCATGCAGACCAGCCAATTGTTGCAGGCATTGTCAAAATGTTGGATATAAAAAGAGATGGAACAAAAAATACCTGTTTAAAAAATAGTGCCAGAGGATGGCACAGTTGTGAAAACTTTACCTTGCATAGGAATCCGGGATATCTATGTGAATATTGTATCAAATGTGGCTGCTTATAAATAAAACCAGTCTACAAGAATCCTGTCCATTACTGATCCTGCAGTGCTGGCTAATTTAAAAAAGATATGGATGAATGAATATGTGCTACTAAGGAACCTGCCAATTTAGAAAGTAATCCAAAAGAGGATTGTTAAAAATACAAAATAACAAAAACAGGAAATTGGAATGCATGATACCCATAGACGTACAGTCAGAAAGAAGACTGATACTAACATGGCATCTCCTATATAAATTGATAAAGTTAATGACTAAAATATCAGAGGTAAACTTGAGCTGAAGAACTCCAGAATGGGCTCAGTTATATTCATCATTCTATATCACTTTAGGTAAATGTGCCTTACTTGGAAATACTATTAAAAACTTTTTGTCCACTTTACAAAATGTTCAACTAATTATAGCATAATTTACATAGTCCAAACAGCGTGCTAACAAGGTGAGGAAACTACACTTAGTCATAGAACAATGGTCCCAGATCACAAAATTAGGCAATCCTTTATACACATTTACATTGCTGTATAATAAAAGACAAATTTTTGCACCATTTTGGTTAATCTGAATTATTTATATCTAAATGATCGCAAGGATGAAATTCACCTGAACCAAAATACCAAAACATTACATTTATGATGGAATTTAATTACATAAAGTGAGGAGAAAGAGAATTGGAGATTGCCTAAATAGTAAATGTGACAGTACCTTAATTTATTTTTATTATTAAATTACATATGTTCAGTGTCATGATGTATGGGTGAAAACATGTGAAACATACAGAAGATGGTTATTCATAGACAAATAATCACACTTTTTGTGTTTTTTTTTGTGTTTTTGTCAATCTTTCTTTTATTGAGGCATTTGATTTGGGTGGTACAGAATAAAGAAAGGGAGATAAACGAGATGTACACAAGATAGGGATATCACTTCATGGTTTTAACATCTCCTATATATGACTGCCTGAACAATTAAGTAAAATATAAACATGCTAAACTGTTGTGTCAAGGCGATGAACAGATGTAAAGTTTAAACATTCAAGATTTTGTTTGCAACAGTTAATTAAACAAGGTATACCATGGCATGTAAGAATTACTAGATTGGTAAGCATTTCACACACATTGAGACAAGATGCTACTATAGTGATATACTTGTGAGTTACTCTGAAAGTAAGCTGAGCTTATTGATAGTATGATCAATGTATGTGATAAAACAAAAAATGCCCGATTTACATAAGTGAATTTTAAAATAATATAAGGTAAATACCTGGAGTAATTAACTAGGCTTGGTAATAGTAGTGAACTGGCATTAAAACAGGCTAGACATGGAAGATAGTGTGACCACAGACTACCCCACTGTTTCAGCACAAAATTAAGTGACTGAATCACGAGAGTCAGTAAAACGAATACTGGAGCAAAGCAATCTGTGCTGATTATGCACTCATCAGTGTGGAGAAACATTAAATTTCAGGCGGGAAACAGTCTGGCAGGCTATTAAGTGGTTTCCAACAGAGGGCCAGATGTGGGAAGTCTCCCCTCAGTTGATGCTCCAACTTAGAGACAGGGAAAGCTAGGTGATCGGCACAGGAGACAGGTAGAGCCCACCCCTAGCCCCAGGCCTTGATACGGGCCTGCATTTCTGGTCCACGAACTTGGGGGATCGTTGGTGAGTCCAAGTTCTTCCCTATCGGGATACTGCAGAAGCTCCCGGTGGGTTGTTGCTGCCAGTGGCGCTAGTTCTTATGCGGTGGTGGTTGATGCGGCGGGAATATATCTCATCTGGCTGTCAACCTGGGTAGGTCCATGCTGGGAGACTTTGGTGCCTGCAAGGAAGTTGACCCGGAGGAGGCACTCTCACCTCACTCCTCTCCGTTCTTTCTTTTGGGGTTGAGTCGATATTGTAGGAATGCGGGCTTCCAACTTTGCCCAGAAACTCTCAAATATCTTATCCAGGCATTACAGGATACCTTCAGCTGGGCTCCATTAGACGCTCAAAGGCTCTCTCATGTGTAGGAACTGCACATCTGCCATCTTCAGGGGGTTCACTGTTGTTGAAGCTTGTGTCCATGCCGGTACTTGGCGTCAGCACAGGTATGTGGGGCAAGTCTGTGGGGACAGGGACAACCCCCACCGGTCCAAAGGGGGGATCACAACTATGTGTGGTGGTCTACTCAGAGTCCCGAGAGCTGGAAGAACAGCCGTCTCTCCTCAGCTCACGCTATAAATATAGACAGAAAAGAAAAGACAGTAGAGGAGAGTAAAAGAAGAATTCATAATATTTAGCAAGCAGTGAAACAGCTAAAATAAAAGCTCACGGAGGAGATGAAAAGAAAGTAATGAACAAACATTTATTTATTTTTTTAAAGATAAAACTAATAATGAAATTCTAGCAGAAGTACAAACCTTCTATTCAAATTTTTCAGAAATAAAACCTAGAACTTTGGTCAACTTATGTAAACACTGTGTAAAGAAGATCAAATATCCTTAAAAACTACATTATTTGGCTTAAGATCTACAAGGTATTGTTTGTTGGAAGAAAAATAAAAAGAGAAACTATCACATTATTGAATTGTGACTATATGAATTTTCCCAAATTATTTGCATACTGAGTTAAAATAGCAACAGAAAGCTTGTGGTGTTCCTGGGAGAAATATGGACAAACACTTAAATACTTTAAGAAACGGCAAGGTATATGAAAGACTGCAATCAAGAGCTTGCTGTGCTGAACCTAGATTTTGAAATGGCTTTTGACAGAGTTTCACATAAATGGCAGTTTAAACAGTTGGGAAAAAATAGGATTCTCTGAAACTATTATAAATCAAGTTGAATTGTTGAATAAAGAAAGCGTTAGTCGATTTTTAATCTATGACCTTTTTTTTCTCCAAAATGGTTTAAATTACAGTGTGGTGTCAAATTTCTCCTTTAATGTTCATTTGTGCAACTGAACTTTTGTTAGAACCATTTAGAAAGGATAAAATAATAATAATACAAGGAATCCCAATTCCAGGCTCATACAGAATGCAACTAAAGCTTTTGGGCTATGTGAATGATTTGACAGTCTCATATGAAATGTCTCTTCTACAAAAGAGCAATAAGGCCACTAAACTAGCTGAATGAAAATCTGAATGTACCAATGCCTGCATGATGTATGGTAATATTATAACAATAATATAACAAACAAAATCAAAAGATTGGGTGTATTTTTTTTCCAAGATTTAGAAACTGAACAATTTAGAAATTGTGCTTGGAGAAGATACAGACTAGAATAATTAGGTGGAATTAATAAGATAAAGATACTTCTGATTATAAAGTATTTATTAATATACATTTGTTTGCAGGTTTGGAGTGTCCTCCTCCATATGCATGGTTATAAATGAAACACTATTAGAGTTGAGCGGACACTTGGATGTTCAGGTCCGGCGGGTTCGGCCGAACTTTGAAAAAAAGCCCGGGTTCGGGCTCGAACTTGACCTAGCTATCTATCAGAAGGCTGAAAGACCTAAATTGGTCACCTAAATTGGTCTTTCAGCCACATTTACTAATACTAAGTAAAGATTACTTAGTATTCGTAAATTCAGCCCCTACTCGCTATACCACGAGTAGGGGCGTGTCTAGTAAACAGTGAACAGCCAGTGGCTGCTGACTGTAAAAAAAAACTATTGCGCCCACCCCTGTGCGACTGGTGGGGGCCCTAAATAAGAATTTGGGATGGGACCTACTGTCCTCCCCCCTGGCCCCCACCCCTGCATGGCTGGTGGGGGCCCTAAATAACAATAAGGGGGGGGAGCCTAAAGTCCTCCCCCCAGCCCCCAGGCCCCACCCCTGCACGGCGGGTGGGGGCTCTAAATAACAATAAGAGGCGGGACCTACTGTCCTCCACCTCCGGCCCCCACCCTTGCACAGCAGGTGGGGGCCCTAAATAACAAGAAGGGGGGACCTACTGTCCTCCCCCCGGCCCCCACCCCTGCACTGCTGGTGGGGGCCCTTAATAACAATAAGGGGAGGACCAAAGCCTTGCCCCGCCCTGCAATTAGGCTCAGAGCACTCTGATTGGTGGGTTTAAGCCATCCAATCAGAGTGCTCTGCCAGGTAAATAAAGAGACTGACAGGTAAGTCTCTACATTTACCTGTCACAGCACTGTGATTGGTTGGCTTGAAATCCACCAATGAGAGTTCTCTGTGTCATTTTACACACTATGGGAAAGTTCTTTGGAATTTTCCCACGCTGTGTAAAATGACACAGAGCACTCTGATTAGTGGATTAAGTAACCAATCAGAGTGTTATGAGTCAAATTACACAGCGTGGGAAAATTCCAAAGAACTTTCCCAAGCTATGTAAAATGACACAGAGCACTCTGATTGGTGGATTTCAAGCCAACCAATTAGAGTGCTGTGACAGGTAAATGTAGAGACTTACAGTTGCAAGAAAAAGTATGTGAACCCTTTGGAATGATATGGAATTCGGCACAAATTGGTCAAAAAATGTGATCTGATCATCATATCAATAGACAATCACAGTCTGCTTAAACTAATAACACACAAAGAATGAAATGTTGCATGTTTTTACTGAACACACCATGTAAACATTCACAGTGCAGGTGGAATGTAGGGGCCACAATGTAGGGGACACAAATATTAGAGAGTTCAAAACAGTAAAACATATCACAGCGATGATATTGTCAGTGGAAGTGACTTTTTTTGCATTTTTCACACACAAACAGCGCTTTTACTGATGATACAATTGTTGTGATACGTTTTCCAGTTTTGAAACACTAATATTTGTGTTCAGCAAAGTCTCCTGAGTATAACAGTACCCCCCATGTACAGGTTTTATAGCGTTTTTGAAAGTTACAGGGTCAAATATATGGGTCAAATATTTTTACATTGAAAATGGCCAGGTTGGTTACGTTGCCTTTGAGAGCGTATGGTAGCCCAGGAATGAGAATTACCCCCATGATGGCATACCATTTGCAAAAGAAGACAACCCAAGGTATTTCAAATGGGGTATGTCCAGTCTTTTTTAGTAACCACTTAGTCACAAACACTTGCCAAAATTAGCGTTCAATTTAGTTTTTTACTTTTTTCACACACAAACAAATATGAACGCTAACTTTGGCCAGTGTTTGCGACTAAGTGGCTACTGAAAAAGTCTGGACATACCCCATATTGAATACCCTGGGTTGTCTACTTTAAAAAAAATATGTACATGTGGGGTGTTATTCAGTGATTTATGACAGATAATAGTGTTACAATGTCATTATTGATACATTTTAAAAATGTATGTTTTGAAAAAGCAATATCCTTCTTGTACTTATAGCCCTATAACACGCAAAAAAATAGCAAAAAAGCATGTAAACACTGGGTATTTTTAAACTCAGAACAAACTTTTGAATCTATTTAGCAGTTTTTTTCATTCGCTTTTGTAGATGAGTAAAAGATTTTTCACGTAAAAGTCAAAAAACATGTATTTTTTTTCAATTTTTCATCATATTTTTTTCATTTTTTAAAAATTAAATTACATGAGATTATATAAATAATGGTATGTAAAGAAAGCCCCTTTTGTCCTGAAAAAAAACAATATATAATTTGTATGGGAACAATAAATGAGAGAGCGGAAAATTACAGCTAAACACAAACACCACAAAAGTGTAAAAAGATGCCTAGTCGCAAATGTACAACATCGCAAAAACAGTCCGGTCCTTAAGGGGTTAACCTCTTTGGTGCCTCCGCCGGCAGTGTCATTGAGGCATTATTAACCAACCAGGATTGGTGGCAGAATCAGAGCTGCAAAAGCTTGATGCATGTTACCAGACATGCCTGGAGACTCTGCTTTCCAAAACGAACTTAGAAAAAAAGGTTTCCCCAATACTGGGAAATGGGGCCAGGATACTCTTTATATCATATACTCCTCACACTGGCCTGTAGGCTAGGAGTAACTATTTAACTATATTAATATTTGCATATATACATATATATATATATATATTACTGCTCATCCATGTTTACATCTGTTGGTCACTTCTCAATTGATATGTGAATAAAATAAACATTTAGTGGCTATCCTGTAACCATGAATCATATTTTTTCTCATCAATCGTCCCTTTTTTGGCACCATGAATGAAACTCTAAATCACAAAACAAACTAAACTGTTCTTCCATTACCCATTTTGTTTGTTTTGTAAATTTGTTCATGTCGTGTTTCGGAGCTCTGGATTGAAAAAAATTGAATTCTCAAGTCTATTAAATTTTCTATATGGACTATCCGTTCTATTACGAACTATTCTAAGCGGCTCTAAATGCCGCCGGGCGTAATAGTACGCCCTCCGGTCTTTCGGTACTTACTGGTCGCCGGCGATCCCACACCGGCGATCGCGGTGGGGGGGACTCCCAGGGAGCCCCCCACGGCACGTCCGTCCTCCTCGAAGCCCCTCGGCCATGTGAGACTGGGGTCCTTGCGAGGACCCCACAATCACATGGCCGGGGGTAGCTGCCTCCTGCATTGCCTGTAATGACAGGTGGTCCCCCTGCTGGCTGAAAATAAAAGTAAAATAAATAAATAGTGTAAAAAAATAAAATAATATATACTTAGATTATATATATATATATATATATATATATATATGATCTAAGTATATATATACACATATACATACACACACGTACACCGTCTAGGTGTATTTTACTATTAATATATATATAATTATATATATATTAATATCAAATTACATGTAGACTGATACTGATTAAATATATATATAATTACTGTTATATATATATTTATATGTAATATAAAAAAAATGTAAATACGTTAAAAAATAAAATAAAAAAAATAATTAAAAATAAATAATTAAAAAATATATAAATGTGTGTTATTTCGTTCTAACTGTATTGTGAAATTAATATATATATATATCAAAATACACGTAGAACGAAATAATATATATATCTACATACATAAATATATACGTATATATCACTATATATATACCTATATATAAATAAAAATATGTGAAAAAAATTATATAGATATATACATATATACAGGGAGTGCAGAATTATTAGGCAAGTTGTATTTTTGAGGATTAATTTTATTATTGAACAACAACCATGTTCTCAATGAACCCAAAAAACTCATTAATATCAAAGCTGAATATTTTTGGAAGTAGTTTTTAGTTTGTTTTTAGTTTTAGCTATGTTAGGGGGATATCTGTGTGTGCAGGTGACTATTACTGTGCATAATTATTAGGCAACTTAACAAAAAACAAATATATACCCATTTCAATTATTTATTATTACCAGTGAAACCAATATAACATCTCAACATTCACAAATATACATTTCTGACATTCAAAAACAAAACAAAAACAAATCAGTGACCAATATAGCCACCTTTCTTTGCAAGGACACACAAAAGCCTGCCATCCATGGATTCTGTCAGTGTTTTGATCTGTTCACCATCAACATTGCGTGCAGCAGCAACCACAGCCTCCCACACTGTTCAGAGAGGTGTACTGTTTTCCCTCCTTGTAAATCTCACATTTGATGATGGACCACAGGTTCTCAATGGGGTTCAGATCAGGTGAACAAGGAGGCCATGTCATTAGATTTTCTTCTTTTATACCCTTTCTTGCCAGCCACGCTGTGGAGTACTTGGACGCGTGTGATGGAGCATTGTCCTGCATGAAAATCATGTTTTTCTTGAAGGATGCAGACTTCTTCCTGTACCACTGCTTGAGAACTGGCAGTAGGACTGGGAGTTGAGCTTGACTCCATCCTCAACCCGAAAAGGCCCCACAAGCTCATCTTTGATGATACCAGCCCAAACCAGTACTCCACCTCCACCTTGCTGGCGTCTGAGTCGGACTGGAGCTCTCTGCCCTTTACCAATCCAGCCACGGGCCCATCCATCTGGCCCATCAAGACTCACTCTCATTTCATCAGTCCATAAAACCTTAGAAAAATCAGTCTTGAGATATTTCTTGGCCCAGTCTTGACGTTTCAGCTTGTGTGTCTTGTTCAGTGGTGGTCGTCTTTCAGCCTTTCTTACCTTGGCCATGTCTCTGAGTATTGCACACCTTGTGCTTTTGGGCACTCCAGTGATGTTGCAGCTCTGAAATATGGCCAAACTGGTGGCAAGTGGCATCGTGGCAGCTGCACGCTTGACTTTTCTCAGTTCATGGGCAGTTATTTTGCGCCTTGGTTTTTCCACACGCTTCTTGCGACCCTGTTGACTATTTTGAATGAAACGCTTGATTGTTCGATGATCACGCTTCAGAAGCTTTGCAATTTTAAGAGTGCTGCATCCCTCTGCAAGATATCTCACTATTTTTGACTTTTCTGAGCCTGTCAAGTCCTTCTTTTGACCCATTTTGCCAAAGGAAAGGAAGTTGCCTAATAATTATGCACACCTGATATAGGGTGTTGATGTCATTAGACCACACCCCTTCTCATTACAGAGATGCACATCACCTAATATGCTTAATTGGTAGTAGGCTTTCGAGCCTATACAGCTTGGAGTAAGACAACATGCATAAAGAGGATGATGTGGTCAAAATACTCATTTGCCTAATAATTCTGCACTCCCTGTATACACATACGTATATATATACATATATTAATTCTACATATATATTTATGTAATATTTTTACATAATTAGGTATCTTAATTAATTACAATTAGCAGGACCTGCCTGACAACCCATGCCGAAAGTAAAGGGAATTTAATTTGCTAGCGCTATATTTAACCCTCTAACTTTCCGAGACACCATAAAACCTGTACATGGGGGGTACTGTTCTACTCAGGAGACTTCGCTGAACACAAATATTAGTGTTTCAAAACAGTAAAATGTATTATAACGATGATATCGCCAGTAAAAGTGACGTTTTTTGCATTTTTCACGCACAAACAGCATTACATGGACAATATTATTGCTGTGATACTTTTTACTGTTTTGAAACACAAATATTTGTGTTCAGCGAAGTCTCCCGAGTACAACAGTACCCCTCATGTACAGGTTTTATGGTGTTTTCAAAAGTTACAACGTCAAATATAAGGCTTGTGTTTCATTTTTTTCACATTAAAATTCGCCAGATTGGTTAGGTTGCCTTTGAGACCCTATGGTAGCCCAAGAATGAAAATTACCCTATGATGGCATACCATTTGCAATAGTAGACAACCCAAGGTATTGCAAACGGGGTATGTCCAGTCTTTTTCAGTAGCCACTTAGTCACAAACACTGGCCAAAATTGGCGTTTTTTGCATTTTTCACACACAAACAAATACTAACGCTAACTTTGGCCAGTGTTTGTGACCAAATGGCTACTACAAAAGACTGGACATACCCCATTTGCAATACCTTGGGTTGTCTACTATTGCAAATGGTATGCCATTATGGGTGTAAATTTCATTCCGGGCTACTATACAGTCTCAAAGGCAACGTAACCAATCTGGCGAATTTCAATTTCAAATGTAACGTGCTATATTTGACCCTGTAACTTCCCAAAACACCATAAAACCTGTACATAGGGGGTACTGTCTTACACGTGAGTCTTTACTGAATACAAATATGTGTATTTTATTGCAGTAAAAGCAAACAGTATTATGACATTGACCATTAAAATGTCATGTAGAACTAAAAAAAAATTTTTTTAAATCGTATTTTCTCCCATTTTTTTCATATTAAATTATGTTTCATAGCTAAATATTTGATATTAAACGAAAGCCCTGTTTCCCCTGAATAAAATGATATATAATAAGGGTGGGTGCATTTACTATGAAAGAGGTGAATTATGGTTGGACAGACATGTAGCGCAAATGCCAGGTTTTGTTTACATTTTGTTTTGTTCACAACATGTACATTTGGCTCCATCCTTAAGCGGTTAATTTATTCTGACATATATCGGGCAGTAGATATGATAATGGCTTGCAATGGAAATGTATTGTAATCAAAATAGCAACTTATTATTGTGGTTATCTTTTCTATTATATTCTAATCTGATGACTCTGGAACAGGTGAGTAGGTATCGAAAAAGCATAATTCCGATTGTATTATTAGAGTTCAGAACTCAGTGATATTCTACAGTAATATTCTGCCACCATAAAGTCTACAAAGAGTGTTGTGTTGGTCTTTTGGGTTTCAGCCTTCTTCTGTATCAACAGCAGATACAGGTAAAAGGTTAGATTTGATGCACATGAGTGTTTTTAAGCATGCCCTTCTATGTAACTATATAATGTGACTACCTGCTTCTCCTTGAATATCCAGCACTTCATACACTTATATAGCCATATCACTGCTACACAGTGAGATTCATCTAACAAGATTCTGGGAATCATCAGGATAAAATTACTCTATTTTGCTATTTAATAGCTAAGGAATATAATGACCTGTAAAGTGCACCCTATTGTGGGTGAATAATGTCCCTTCATAATATTCCTATATTCAAGAATATGATTGCTTCCATAGACAATAAGAACTACAAGTGGCTTCAAGGATCCCTAAATTAAATAACATATCACCCATATTATTTCAAGTAACCCAATGACCGCTAATAATTGTCAAACCTTTATTCAAAATTATTTTCTGGAATGTGGAAAATAGATTTACACCTTGTGTAAGTGATGTAATCACTATGGTAAAATGCTTTGGTAATTATTATTTTTTTTGCTATGGCAATTATTATTTTTCTGCTATGGTAATAATTATTTTTTTTACTATAGCTGGGTACTTGTATAACTTTACCATCGTATATTGATCTCTTTGATCTATTTGTTTAAAGAATGAAAAAGAACATTTTAAGATTCATCAAATTAATATAAAAGAAAGAAATAGAAAATATAACTTAAATAAGCTTTTTAGGCAACTGTCCAATATTAAATAGTTATGCCATTTCACTGTACTTAGAAAAAAATTCAAATGGCAAATTGCAACATTGGAAAGATCACTTTAATGTAAATATATGCATTGTGTGAAGGACAAATAACAAAACACTGTGATATTTTCTCTTTATTTTTCAGCTTCTTTATACAGATTAGTGTTTAGGGACCAAGAGGTAAATTAACTGGTAACTAAATGACTTTTAAGAGCATTACCCAGGAGAGTTATAGCAAAAGGTCGCTTGAATGATCTACTGATAAAGTCAAATGTACATGTGCGATAAACAGCTTTATAAAGAAATAGTGATAGAATATTACTTCCCTAATCAGAAGATGTATCAGAAGTAGTAACATTCTACCAAAAGCATTCCTTGAACTATAGTAGACATATTTAACACTCAAAAAGAAATAAAAAAAATAATGCATTTTAACAGCACAATAATCTAAACCAGATTCACATGAAAGATTCATGAACTTGTTTTCCAGTCATCATAGACCAGAACCTTCATCAGGAGGATCAATACTGGCATAGACATCTGAGGTTGCACTGGAAGGCCACCTATAAATATAATAATTTGTGATTTTTATAGCGATTTTCTCCCTGTGAGACTCAAAGCACTTTATAAGTATACAAACATAAAGACATAAAAGTTAGGAGTTTCTGAAGGTTAGCTGAGCAGATTAAATGCCTGATGGAAGTTAGCTTTTTTTAGACGTCTGTAAGGACGGTGCCTCTCTGGTTGCGCTTGGTAAAGAATTCCAGAAGGTAGGGGCAGCTTGGCTGAATGCCCTGGAACCTGAGTCTGTATTTATTCTTGGCACTGACAAGAAGGATTTGCTGGCTGACCGAAGTGAATGGGATGGAATGTCAGGTGTCAGGAGCTTTTTCAGGTACTGTGGGCCTTAATTGTTTAAGGCTTTGAAGGTTAGCAGGCCAATTTTAAAATATGTTCGCCATTTAATTGGAAGCCAATGCAGGAAGTGGAGAACAGGTGTTATGTTGCTCATAAAGATGCTAAATTCTCCATGCATTTATATAAATGATGCTATTGTGTTTAATTATTTAACATTCTGAAGCTGTGAATAGTTCTACGAAAATAAGTGTAAAACGTATATTATATGAATGCAATAATAAAAATAACAAAGTATTTAACCAGGAAAGGTACATTCAAATTACTATGATTTCCAAGTATGTCCTGGGGATGTTACTATTACCCAATTTAATGGTATTAATTTTATCTACCTCTGAAGGATGAAGGGCTGAGACAACCCTGCTGGAATTTGAATCTGCAACCCCCAAGGGTGGAACAGATTCTACTGATGATGCATTAGACCACTGAGCTATAATGTGAAAGCTATAATGTGAAAGATAGTCATAATGAATTCAATTCCTTGGTTACAGGTATCTTGGGCGGTATAATCATTTTGGTAAATTAATATATGCATTTAATTAATTATTTATATGTTTATTTTTTTTTTCTTGTTTTCAGTTATGCTTTTTTTCATTTATGTCTTTGAGACCAGTGTAGTGGTTATGGTGCTATCAGCTCAACCCACCTCACTTATATATATGTTTTTCTTTCTTATATTTATTTATGGATTATGCTTCAAGATCAAGAGAGATTTCTTAAGAAAAGCAATGCACCAGACAATATCAGACCTACCCTAAAACTCATTGACCATGCTGGCAAAAGAGAGGAACTATTAACGCTTCTTGATTTTACACAGACTTTCATTCAGGCTTTGTAACAGTACCTAATACATCTAAAAATGTTGAAATACAAAGTGGGACAAGGTACGGATGTCCCTTACCAGCGCTTTTATTCATAATTCATATAGAGCCTCTAGTCCAGTTAATATGTGGGTATCTATGAGTAAGAAAACTTTGTCTAAAATGTGTTAGTGTGTGGCTCCTCTTGTGTGCTTTTTATCCTTTTGCAAGTACCTATTAAAAGCTTTTCACTTGCTGATTGGGAAACATGATTCAATGAACTTTTACAATTTACATCATTGTTATGACCATCATCACTATCTGGCAAGCGTGTGACTTGATTCATTGGGTGAGAGAGTTAAAAAATCTTTATTTGTCTTTATTAGAACAAAATGCTAATGAAAAAAAAATTAAATTAATGATTTTTATGACCTAAAAGTAGTCACAGTGCATAAATAAAATACATTTTAAACAAATTCTACACTAACCAGGGAAGTTAAAAAGAGATAACAAAACAAAAACAGATACTTACTGTACTAGCAAAGTACCAGTCTTTGTTTCCCAATAGAGCAATTTATAAATATAAATTACTACAAATTCAATTTGGCTTTTAAAATAGATTGCAAAGTTCTTTGGGTTTTAGAAGATACATATATACCTTTCTGCTCATCTGAGGTTCCAGGTTTGCAGTTTTATGACAGACAATTAATGTATTCCAAAACATGGTTGAAATGGTACACTGCAAGACTTACATACAGATGCTTCTGTTATCTTTGTAACCAGGCCAGATCATCTCAGTGAATCCAGACAATTCATTTGAAACCAACCATGGCATATATTACATACACAAGTACGCAAGGCCTACCCACATCCCCCCTCCCCCCCCCAAAAAAATAACTTAAAACTTTAACTGAATTACCCTTTCTATATATCTGATAAGGTCTAGTAATAAATATTACTGTCCCTCACTGACCAGTCATAAAATTCCTCTACACTATTTTGTTTACAAACAGGAAAATACAAATCCAGACAAAATATGTCTTCATTGCTGCACGATTGTATGGAATTTTCTAGACACCAACAAGAATTAACCCATTTCTTCCCAGACACAGTTCACCTCATAGGTCTTAAAGGTAGCCAAATTAACATTTACCACACTATAATCAATCATACAATATCTATTGGGTAACCATTCCATGCATCTACTACACACATCACAGTGATTAACAATATTTTATAAGGAACAATGAATCATAACACGTTGATTGACAATATTTTTACAAGGAACATTTAATCATGCTTACTGGGCATGACAGTCAACGATTGTAAATATTCAGTAGACTAGATTGCACTAATTTGTGAATAATGTCTAGTGCACTCATTATTCAAGCATAGATTTGCTCAGTATTTGAGTGCTCAATATAAAATTTAATATTTGTTCTCTATGAGGAATCACCTTCCTCTAAAAACATTGTCTCTTTTTTTTCTCTCCAATATATCAGTTTTTCTTGGTATTATGAATATAAAGAAAAACTGACATTGTAAGCATACCAATATTTTGACAGTACAATGTTATTCATAAATAACACAATGCATTTTGTGCTACACAGCATCTGTACATTTAGTTATGCAAATACAATTCTCCTTGTATGACAAATTAACAGATCTGAATCTACATAAGGAACATCTATTTAGTCCATGGTAATATGGCATGTAAAGAAAAGCAGTGTTTCTTTAAACATTATGTATGTTACCTGGATACTTTGGATGACATGGTCGGTGTTCCACTAGCCACACATCACTTGTTTAATGTCATGCTATCATTATTATGTCATAACTTATATGGTAACAATGTTCTCTTAGCCACACATCACTTGAATGATGTCACCTTGTCTTTATATCACAGATCAAGGCAACACAGTTCACATCTTGAGTATTAAAGATCATTTAGTATGATTGTTTAGATAAACTGAAGATAAACTGTTATAGTTGAATAATATTTCTGTAATACCTCAGTACACAGTCATCAGAGAGCTGGGCAACTTCCTCAGATCACTAGAGAAAATGATAGGCTTTGGAGAATGAGTTGCTTAGAAGACTCTATTTCCTGCTTTCCTGATGTATAGTTTGGACAACCCATTCTTTCATACATGGTGTGACTGTACTCTGGGCAACTTAAAATAGTGTAACGAACATAGCCTAAAAGTCGTTAATGAATGTGTGAGCAGAAGCTTGTTACAATTGAAGAATTCATTTATGAACAAAAAGAAAAGATGAAAAGGACTCCTCTTATTTCCTCAAAACAATATTGACAAAATTACCAAAAAAGGCAATCTACAACACAAAAATAATAGAGACGGACATAGGGCAATACCGTTGCGCAATATGGGTTGTAAATATAAATGATCACACTCACAAACCCAATTTGATTGAAGGCATATCATGAATAACGATGTGTTAACTTCAGGACTTGTGGAACATCAATAGCGTGCATAGGAAGAAGAAAAAGAAAGAAGTTTTGTTTTATGATTGTGCCTGTTATAATCTACAGCTGAATATGAATGAATAAAAAAATAAAAGAAATGTGTTTGCCTGCTCACTCATGTGTTCTTTAAAAATGGTACATATATTAACAATTTTCCAAGGATATGCAAACTTTTGAGCACAACTGTATACACACTACATCCACTACATATATATACTGCATCCACTACACACACACAACATCCACTACACACACACTCTGTATCAACTACACACACATATAGACTCTGCATCCACTATAAACACTATGCATCCACTACACACACTCTTCATCCACTACACACACACACTTCATCCACTAAACACACACACAATCCATCCACTACACTCACTGAATCCACTACACACTATCTTCATCCACTATACACACAACATCTTCATCCACTACACATACACTGCTTTCACTATACGCACACACTCTGCATCCACTGCACATACACACACATACACACAGGGTATCCACTACACACAGACTACATTTACTAAACACACAATCCATCCACCTTCTGCATCCACTATACACAAACCATCGGCATCCACTACACACACACTCTGCATACTACTGCATCCATTCAACAAACACACAGACTGCATCTACTATACACACACTCTATGCACTACACACTAACTGCATCTACTATACACACTACATCCACTACACACACACTCTCTATATACACTACACACACACTCTACATTCACTATAGACACACTGTATACACAACACACACTGCATCAACTCTGCACACGCACTTCATCCTTTTGAGACTCAGGAGGCCTCTGTGGGCAGTGTTGGGGGCGGGCCTGTGTGGACTAGACATTGAGCTGTGTAAAGGGCCAATAAATGTCTGAAAGCAGCCCTGGTCATATCCCCTCTCAGGCTCATTTTTCTAAAGAAAACAAATTCTGTTTTTCTAGCCTTTCCTTGTAACTAATATTTTCCATCTCACTTACTAATGCTGCACTTTTTGTAGTTCTCCAACTCCACTTATCACTGTTGTCCAATTTGAAAATGTTCCATTTACAATTACTCTCTGCACTCTTTCTTTAAGCCAGTGTTTTATCCAAGAAAATAATTTTTCATCTAAACCAACTGATTTCAGTTTTGCTAGTAAATTTCTGTGTGGAATCTTATCAAATGCCTTAGCAAAATCTAAGTAGATTACATCTTCCAGATTAATCTGAAAACCATGTTGATTCCTACTAATGAGTTTAATTTTCAAAATAAATTATTGACTATTATCCTTTAACAGTCATTCAAATAATTTCTTAGCCCTTTGAATAACTTAGTTTTGTTTGTTAGCAGTCAGAACAAAAATGGCCTCAATAAATTCTCATAGAGGAATGAATAAACTTCTTAAAAAGGAAAAAAAGGTCAAAAAGAATACTTGCTGCAAGATGGATTTAAAAAAGTAGAATCCAGGAGAGAAATACATACAGGTTGGATTAAGTAATGCTTGATTTCCTTCAATGTGATTATTAAAAATTATTATATGTTTGCTAATAGTTTTACAGATGTAAACAAACTTACCACACTCCCACCAGTCAAAAAGGTGATTTAAGAACTCCATTCATAAGTTATCATATCCAGCCAGTATTGTTTGTCAACTGACAATAACCCCTAAAATATATAGAATAAATAAAATATGCCTGAAATACACTTTATGAATGGAGCTTCAAAGAGAAAACCAATGTAGGTTGCCAGTGAGGATACCTACAGGATTATTCCAAAATTGTTGTATTTGGTAACTAATGATCACACACAGAGCTAGAACAGTTGACCAATCAAGAGCACCAAGGAGATGAAAGTCCACTCACACAGATGGCAGGACGTAATCCAACTTGCAAATTAACAAATCATGTTCATTGTTAAAGTAAATGCAATCCAGAAGCTCCAGTAATATGCCTTAGCAGCTTAACATGAATGAGAATGATCATAGTATTATTATATAATGAGTTAAAGGGAAACTCCAGCTCCAGGAAAACAATCCGTTTTCCTGGCACTGCAGGTCCCCTCTCCCTCTCACCCCCCAATCCCAGGTTAGTGAAAGGGTGAAAACTTTCCAGAGGCAGCAACATGTCCCACGTCGTTGCTTCTTCCTCCGCCGCCACTCCTCCTAGTGATTGTGTCGGCCGGTGGGCGAGACTGATCCCGTCCACCGGCCAGGGAGACCTAATGCGCATGCGCGGCAATGTCGCGCATGCGCAATAGCGCTCCCCATAGGAAAGCATTGAAAATGCATTTCAATGCTTTCCCATGGGGAAATGAGCGGTGCTGGAGGTCCTCACACAGAGTGAGGATGTCCAGCGATGCTCTAGCACAGGTTTCTAGTAGACAGCACTAGAGGTGGAGTTAACCCTGCAAGGTAATTATTGCAGTTTATAGGAAACTGCAATAATTACAGTTGCAGGGTTAAGAGTAGTGGGAGTTGACACCCAGACCACTCAAATGGGCAGAAGTGGTCTGGGTGCCTGGAATGTCCCTTTAACTAAAAGGGAGATACTGAAGATGGAAATAAAAACAATGCAGATATTAAAGTTTTAAAACATGATGGTTGGCTGCGAAAGTGTTATAGAATAACATTCACACTCGCTTTAAAACTGAAGAATGTTTTATATCAAAGACAGAGATCAAATAATGAAAAAGATAAAGTTCACTACATAGAGAAGTACTTGAAGTATGAGTTCAGCCTCCCACTTAAATAGAACTGATCTGTGAATCAAGGTATTCATCAAGGCAAGAGTGAAGAATATTACAGAATATATATCTACATATTACATATACTATTAAGGAAATATGTACTACATTCTTTGTAATATAGGAATATCAAGGACTATTTTGATCAACTTGAGATGCTTGAAATCCTTATAGAATGGATCAAATAGACAAAAAGAGGATATGGATATACCAACTTTGTAAGTATATATGAAGAATCAACTGTATTCATAGGCGTGCACAGCCTATTGCATAAGGGTGTGCACCCACAAACACACACACCACGTATATATATATATATATATATATATATATATGTGTATATATATATATATATATATATATATATATTTATACTCGAATATAAGCCTAGGTACCTAATTTTACCTAAAAAAAACTGGGAAAACTTATTGACTCGAGTATAAACCTAGGGTGGGAAATGCAGCAGCAAAGCTTCAGATTGTCCCATGACTAATGGGAGTTACAGTCACATTACAGACTTTTGCATTACAGACAGAATTTGCTGATTTTTTTTCTCACCCCCACCTCCTGAGTGGTCCTTTCCCCCTTCTCTCGCCCACCTCCTTAGTGGTTCTTTCCTCCTCACCTCCTCAGTGGTCCTTTCCCCCTTCTCCACCCCACCACCTCAGTGGTCCTTTCCCCCTCATTGGTCCTACCTATATAGCGTGGCTGGGCGGCGCGGACCGCAGTACAGGAACTTCTGTTTCCTGTACCCGGCCGCCGGCGGACTAAAGGGAAGCGGTCACTGAGTGAGCATTTCCCGTCATTCCGCCGGCGACTGGGTACAGGAAACAGAAGTGCTACTTTGAGTGATCGGCAGGAGGGAGCGCTGTGCGCTTCCCTCTTGCCAGTCACTTAAATCTAGCACCCTCCCCGTGTGTGTGTGTGTGTGTGTGTGTGTGAGGGTGCTGTGTGTGTGTAGGGTTGCTGTGTGTGTGAGGGTGGAGTGTATGAGGGTGGTGTGTGTTTGTGTGTAAGGGTGGTGTGTGTAAGGGTGCTGTTAGTGTGTGTGATGTGTGGGGGTGCTGTGTGTGTGTGATGTGTGGGGGTGCTGTGTGTGTGTGTAAGGGTGCTGTGTGTGGGGGGTGATGTTAGTGTTAGTGCTGTGTGTGTAAGGGTGCTGTGTGTGAGGGTGCTGTTAGTGTGTGTGTGCTGTGTGTGTATGTGTAAGGGTGCTTTATCTGTGTGTGTGAGGGTGCTGATAGTGTGTGTGTGTGTGTATGTGTAAGGGTGCTGTGAGTGTGGGTGCTGTTAGTGTGAGGGTGCTGTTAGTGTGTGTGTGTGGGTGCTGTTAGTGTGAGGGTGCTGTTAGTGTGTGTGTGTGTGTGTGTCTGTGTGTGTGAGGGTGCTGTTAGTGTGTGTGTCTGTGTGTGTGTGTGAGGGTGCTGTATGTGTGTGTGAGGGGGCTGTTAGTGTGTGTGTGTGCTGTGTCTATGTGTAAGGGTGCTGTGTGTGTGAGGGTGCTGTTAGTGTGAGGGTGCTGTTAGTGTGTGTGTGTGTGTGTGTATGTGTGTGTGTGTATGTGTAAGTGTGCTGTGTGTGTCTGAAGGGTGCTGTGTGTGTGAGGGTGCTGTGTGTGTGAGGGTGCTGTGTGTGTGAGGGTGCTGTTTGTGTGTGTTTGTTTAGAGGGACTGTGGGGGTGGGACCATTTAGGAAATAGTCCTCCCCTTATAGGGAGGGGGGACCGTGCTGCTGCCATCCCTGGTGGTCCAGTGGTGAGTGAACTCTAGCCCGGCAACGCTTCAACCTCATGAGAGGAACCCGGCAGAGCTGCTGGCAAGAGCTCCCCGGGTCCTCTCCTGCCTCCCTCCCTGTCTGTGGGCCGGTGAGGGAGATCTCTGATCTCCCTCACCAGCCCATGGAGGAACATAGCGCGGGCCGCGGGGATTAGGGTGTGCGCATAAAGAGGGAATAAAAATAAAGTGTTGCCATATATTTACATTGTCAAAAAGGATAATTTAAAAGACATACCATTGTTGCAAAAATGAGGTAGAATTAAATTCCTTATTTACGACAGGTGGGTAAAATATATAGGGAGATTCACCTAGACACCTTTGTAACAAAATCAAATAAAAATTCCCAATTTCTAAGACTCTGGATTAACCTCTCATTAGACATACATTTATTTAAATTCCCAATTTCTAAGACCCAGAATCAACCTCTCCTTAGTCATAAATTTAAGGCAGGATTAATTTGAAATGTGGTTTGCCTTTACATGTGGATATTTCACTTTCCACCTACCCAATAACAGAGCTGGCAAGTTGCTGGATGCAGAGAGAGAACAGCTGGTAAGGTATATATGGTCTCTACATATTCTTCCACCCAAAATAATGGTATGGCCCTCCTCAATGAGCTTACATGCTAGAGGGAGTCTGGTATAGTGACACAAAACGTAAGGGTAGGGTAGAAAAGTATGTTCCTAGGATAGTATTCATTGACGGCTTAGTGTTTTGTTTTGATGACACTCAGGAGGTGGGGGTGAGAAAAAAAATCAGCAAATTCTGTCTGTAATGCAAAAGTCTGTAATGTGACTGTAACTCCCATTAGTCATGGGACAATCTGAAGCTTTGCTGCTGCATTTCCCACCCTAGGTTTATACTCGAGTCAATAAGTTTTCCCAGTTTTTTTTAGGTAAAATTAGGTACCTAGGCTTATATTCGAGTATAAATATATATATATATATATATATATATATATACACATATATATATATATATATATATATATATATACGTGGTGTGTGTGTTTGTGGGTGCACACCCTTATGCAATAGGCTGTGCACGCCTATGAATACAGTTGATTCTTCATATATACTTACAAAGTTGGTATATCCATATCCTCTTTTTTGTCTATTTGATCCATTCTATAAGGATTTCAAGCATCTCAAGTTGATCAAAATAGTCCTTGATATTCCTATATTACAAAGAATGTAGTACATATTTCCTTAATAGTATATGTAATATGTAGATATATATTCTGTAATATTCTTCACTCTTGCCTTGATGAATACCTTGATTCACAGATCAGTTCTATTTAAGTGGGAGGCTGAACTCATACTTCAAGTACTTCTCTATGTAGTGAACTTTATCTTTTTCATTATTTGATCTCTGTCTTTGATATAAAACATTCTTCAGTTTTAAAGCGAGTGTGAATGTTATTCTATAACACTTTCGCAGCCAACCATCATGTTTTAAAACTTTAATATCTGCATTGTTTTTATTTCCATCTTCAGTATCTCCCTTTTAGTTAAAGGGACATTCCAGGCACCCAGACCACTTCTGCCCATTTGAGTGGTCTGGGTGTCAACTCCCACTACTCTTAACCCTGCAACTGTAATTATTGCAGTTTCCTATAAACTGCAATAATTACCTTGCAGGGTTAACTCCACCTCTAGTGCTGTCTACTAGAAACCTGTGCTAGAGCATCGCTGGACATCCTCACTCTGTGTGAGGACCTCCAGCACCGCTCATTTCCCCATGGGAAAGCATTGAAATGCATTTTCAATGCTTTCCTATGGGGAGCGCTATTGCGCATGCGCGACATTGCCGCGCATGCGCATTAGGTCTCCCTGGCCGGTGGACGGGATCAGTCTCGCCCACCGGCCGACACAATCACTAGGAGGAGTGGCGGCGGAGGAAGAAGCAACGACGTGGGACATGTTGCTGCCTCTGGAAAGTTTTCACCCTTTCACTAACCTGGGATTGGGGGGTGAGAGGGAGAGGGGACCTGCAGTGCCAGGAAAACGGATTGTTTTCCTGGAGCTGGAGTTTCCCTTTAACTAATTATATAATAATACTATGATCATTCTCATTCATGTTAAGCTGCTAAGGCATATTACTGGAGCTTCTGGATTGCATTTACTTTAACAATGAACATGATTTGTTAATTTGCAAGTTGGATTACGTCCTGCCATCTGTGTGAGTGGACTTTCATCTCCTTGGTGCTCTTGATTGGTCAACTGTTCTAGCTCTGTGTGTGATCATTAGTTACCAAATACAACAATTTTGGAATAATCCTGTAGGTATCCTCACTGGCAACCTACATTGGTTTTCTCTTTGAAGCTCCATTCATAAAGTGTATTTCAGGCATATTTTATTTATTCTATATATTTTAGGGGTTATTGTCAGTTGACAAACAATACTGGCTGGATATGATAACTTATGAATGGAGTTCTTAAATCACCTTTTTGACTGGTGGGAGTGTGGTAAGTTTGTTTACATCTGTAAAACTATTAGCAAACATATAATAATTTTTAATAATCACATTGAAGGAAATCAAGCATTACTTAATCCAACCTGTATGTATTTCTCTCCTGGATTCTACTTTTTTAAATCCATCTTGCAGCAAGTATTCTTTTTGACCTTTTTTTCCTTTTTAAGAAGTTTATTCATTCCTCTATGAGAATTTATTGAGGCCATTTTTGTTCTGACTGCTAACAAACAAAACTAAGTTATTCAAAGGGCTAAGAAATTATTTGAATGACTGTTAAAGGATAATAGTCAATAATTTATTTTGAAAATTAAACTCATTAGTAGGAATCAACATGGTTTTCAGATTAATCTGGAAGATGTAATCTACTTAGATTTTGCTAAGGCATTTGATAAGATTCCACACAGAAATTTACTAGCAAAACTGAAATCAGTTGGTTTAGATGAAAAATTATTTTCTTGGATAAAACACTGGCTTAAAGAAAGAGTGCAGAGAGTAATTGTAAATGGAACATTTTCAAATTGGACAACAGTGATAAGTGGAGTTGGAGAACTACAAAAAGTGCAGCATTAGTAAGTGAGATGGAAAATATTAGTTACAAGGAAAGGCTAGAAAAACAGAATTTGTTTTCTTTAGAAAAATGAGCCTGAGAGGGGATATGACCAGGGCTGCTTTCAGACATTTATTGGCCCTTTACACAGCTCAATGTCTAGTCCACACAGGCCCGCCCCCAACACTGCCCACAGAGGCCTCCTGAGTCTCAAAAGGATGAAGTGCGTGTGCAGAGTTGATGCAGTGTGTGTTGTGTATACAGTGTGTCTATAGTGAATGTAGAGTGTGTGTGTAGTGTATATAGAGAGTGTGTGTGTAGTGGATGTAGTGTGTATAGTAGATGCAGTTAGTGTGTAGTGCATAGAGTGTGTGTATAGTAGATGCAGTCTGTGTGTTTGTTGAATGGATGCAGTAGTGTGTGTGTAGTGGATGCCGATGGTTTGTGTATAGTGGATGCAGAAGGTGAATGGATTGTGTGTTTAGTGAATGTAGTCTGTGTGTAGTGGATACCCTGTGTGTATGTGTGTGTGTGTGTGCAGTGGATGCAGACTGTGTGCATATAGTGAAAGCAGTGTATGTGTAGTGGATGAAGATGTTGTGTGTATAGTGGATGAAGATAGTGTGTAGTGGATTCAGTGAGTGTAGTGGATGGATTGTGTGTGTGTTTAGTGGATGAAGTGTGTGTGTGTAGTGGATGAAGAGTGTGTGTAGTGGATGCATAGTGTTTATAGTGGATGCAGAGTCTGTATGTGTGTGTAGTTGATACAGAGTGTGTGTGTAGTGGATGCATAGTGTTTATAGTGGATGCAGAGTCTGTATGTGTGTGTAGTTGATACAGAGTGTGTGTGTAGTGGATGTTGTGTGTGTGTAGTGGATGCAGTATATATATGTAGTGGATGTAGTGTGTATACAGTTGTGCTCAAAAGTTTGCATATCCTTGGAAAATTGTTAATATATGTACCATTTTTAAAGAACACATGAGTGAGCAGGCAAACACATTTCTTTTATTTTTTTATTCATTCATATTCAGCTGTAGATTATAACAGGCACAATCATAAAACAAAACTTCTTTCTTTTTCTTCTTCCTATGCACGCTATTGATGTTCCACAAGTCCTGAAGTTAACACATCGTTATTCATGATATGCCTTCAATCAAATTGGGTTTGTGAGTGTGATCATTTATATTTACAACCCATATTGCGCAACGGTATTGCCCTATGTCCGTCTCTATTATTTTTGTGTTGTAGATTGCCTTTTTTGGTAATTTTGTCAATATTGTTTTGAGGAAATAAGAGGAGTCCTTTTCATCTTTTCTTTTTGTTCATAAATGAATTCTTCAATTGTAACAAGCTTCTGCTCACACATTCATTAACGACTTTTAGGCTATGTTCGTTACACTATTTTAAGTTGCCCAGAGTACAGTCACACCATGTATGAAAGAATGGGTTGTCCAAACTATACATCAGGAAAGCAGGAAATAGAGTCTTCTAAGCAACTCATTCTCCAAAGCCTATCATTTTCTCTAGTGATCTGAGGAAGTTGCCCAGCTCTCTGATGACTGTGTACTGAGGTATTACAGAAATATTATTCAACTATAACAGTTTATCTTCAGTTTATCTAAACAATCATACTAAATGATCTTTAATACTCAAGATGTGAACTGTGTTGCCTTGATCTGTGATATAAAGACAAGGTGACATCATTCAAGTGATGTGTGGCTAAGAGAACATTGTTACTCCTACCTCTGATGCTCACCTTAAAGACTTCTC
>OW240913.1:221521479-221532451 GCA_933207985.1 Pelobates cultripes
CCTCCCCTCTTCTTACCTCCCTCCTCCCTCTCTTCTTACCCCCTCCCCTGTAGCGTGGCCGAGCTGCACTCCGGTCCGCGGTGGCCGGCCGGAGTGATAGGAAGGTGCACACTGAGTGTGCACTTCCTGTCAGTCCGGCCGGTTACAGGAAACAGAAACTCTGTTCGGAACAGGAGTTTCTGTTTCCTGTCACCGGCCGGACTGACAGGAAGTGCACACTCAGTGTGCATCTTCTTATCACTCCGGCTGGCCGGCCACCGCGGACCGGAGTGCAGCTCGGCCGCGCTACAGGGGAGAAGCTGCAGCCGCCTGAGGCTCTTCACAGAGCACTCAGGCGGCTGCAGTATTTAAAGGGCCGGCCTCAGGTGCCGACGGCCCACCGGGAAATTTCCCGGTATCCCTGTGGGCCATTCCGGCCCTGCTGCCTTCCTAAACACTTCCTGTAAAGATTCATCTAATGTTTACACTTTCTTTATTGCAAATACTACCTAATTTATAATTTCTTATCCAATGCTATGTTAATAGTTTACTATACTTTGCAGGAGCCTCCTGTGAGTGACTAAAGTTCAATTTACATAGCAGGAGATAAAAAGTGATTTAACTCCTAAATGAAAGAGAATTGAGCAGTGAGACTGCAGGAGCATGATCTATACACTAAAACTGCTTCATTAAGCTAAATTTGTTTTGGTTACTATGGTATCCCTGTAAGTTCATCAAATTTTACAGATTACCTGACACCACTTCTTATAGACACCTAAACTTTCCGTGCGTGCACTAAGTCATACTTGTGTATTATGTATAAACTTTGGTAATTTCAATCTCCAGCAGCAGAACCCCCTTACAATAATGAATATTCTGGGTGTGCCCCCAAAATTATTTATATACATACCTGACCAAGCATTGGGGAGAACCTCAGTCCTCTACACATCGGTGCCCCTTACTAATTGTTACAAAAATAACTTATATTGTAATAAAATTGTTTGAAGCAGATAGACAATGAAAACACGCAAATGACACAGTATGTAGACTATATTTCTCCCCTGTAGGTTAGGCCTCTCTGATATTATGGTTCTCTGTAAAAGAGGGTTGTCATTTATACAATATGGCCCTATGGTATGACTAAATTCCCATATTCTTAACATAAGATAAATTGTTTTTGAAAGACTGAAAAATGCCTAGTACATTTTCTCTGTGCTCTGATCCATGCCTCTTTATTTTGTTTGTTTTGTAGCATCTTTCTTTGACAGCCTTCATATAAAACATTTCAGTCCTTCTTCTGTGTAATTATTTTTAAATATATTAAAGAACATTGAGAGGGTTCCTAATACCCTGATAAAACGCAAGAAAAATTACTGTGCTTCCACCAAATAATGGAAATCACTTCAATGTTCCCTATCTGCATACCCTCTCTTGTCATGGTAGTGGTGGTAGAGGTGGAGAGTAAATTTAAAAGAGAAGGCACAGACACCATCATTCCTTCTCATCTACTGCAATGCGGGCTATCAGTTTTGAGGCCTGTCAACTCCATATCAATCAGGAAGAAACTGTGACAGACATACTCAAACGCTTGTATCAAATGAGATACCCAATCTCATGAATTAGGGAAAGATTAGAAGTGTCCCAGTATTCCCACATATTTTTAATAGCTTATACCTGAACATATAATCAGCTGTTTCCTGGAAGTCCCTGTTCAGCTGTATTCATTAATTCATTTAACTGTTTGCCCACCTTGGTTCAGTGCTGCTAATTGACTGCATGTTGAGTATTTGTGGTGACCGGAGTTACTATGCTGGGATAGAAAATGATGGTGAAAAGTGTGAGTCATTTACAAATTTGTGTCTTCACCTTATGCTAAATTAGTTAGTATGTGCTCTGCCCCAACTTGGACCTTTGTTTATAGACGACAGCATGCTACCTGCTCTCTGTGCACCAGCCTCCTTTGCTGATGATTCACTTTCCAACCACTTAGCTCACCTGGCTCATTATAGACAATATTTACACCCTCTGCATGATAATGAAACAAGATGCTGCTCTGTTACCTCTGTATACACTCTAGCCGGCAAGTATTAGTTGGACTTCGGGCATTATGCAGCAACATTTGCTGATATGATCATCATTTTGATGAAGCAGAAGTGATGTAAGAGACTTAAGATCTTTAAATCCATTACTTTTTCTTTTTTAGATAATTTAGTGCGTTCTTGCGAAATCTAGTTTGCTTTGTTAATTTTATTGTCGCTTTCATTGTGTTTCCCTTGTTAGATATGATAGGTTTCTCATATGTAGTTTGTTGTCTTACTCAATGTGTACAGAAAGTGTACAATGTGTACAATACGTAACAGGCAGAATACCAATATTACAAGATTAGTGTTTCAGATTGGGGTGCATATATTAAGGACAAAAAGGTCATGTTATCCAATTAGATTTAAAAAAAATAAAATGGAAAAAGAGTACACCAAAGCTACAAGAGATCACAGTATACATTGCACATCTGGATGTTAACACAGAATAGTAATAATAGTAGACAAGATGTAGATAAATACCCACACCTTTATAGGTCTCCTGCAATATGAGCAAAGTAACTGTTTAACTAATTGAGACGAACAGAAGAGGAACTTTAGGCAGTAGTAGAAGGAGGTCATGTATGGGTAATAAAAAGAACCAGGGCCATTTGCATATAAGACTGATCCCACCCAAAAGGGCGGTCCAGATCCAAAATGCAGGCCTTCTCTCTCTGCACGAGAGATACTGCAACCGAATCAAAGAGCAGTATGTTTATAGAAAAAAGGGTTAAACCTAGCTGGACCTGGCACCCAGACAACTTCATTAAGCTGAAGTGGTCTGGATGCCTATAGTGGTCCTTTAATCAGATTCACTCAATCTCTTCACCTTCACTGCTCTTCTGTTCTGGAATTCCTCCTCAGAGTCTGTCAGAGTCTGTCAGTATTATGTACCTCTTTACTTTTCTCCTCATTTTGAAGAACTTGCTACTTCTGAAGGTTTTTTAAACCTTTGTATTTTTCATTTTGAATAAACCCTGACAGCATTCCCTCTGACCAAGATAAAATAAAACAATTACATGTCTTCAACAATGATCTTAAATAAGAAATCATTTTCCTTAAAAAAATTGTAAATCATGAATCAAGTTTTTTTAGAAGGATTTCTATTTCAAAAGCCCATAAAAGAGACATAACTTTCTCATTAATTTTAGCTTTCATCATGAACCTCTTGAGTAACATATAGATAATATATACTCAGAAAAACAACCCTTGCTTTAACACATCTAGTTTGTAATGAATTCCAATTGAAAGCAAAACAACAAAGGAAAATAAACACTCGCCATCATGTTTAATGACCTACTGAACAGAGACAGGTAAGCACAGATTAGATTTGTGCATGCACACATGGTCCTTTGGAATACCTGGAGCTGATGGGTCATGACTATCAACCCCCCCCCAAAGGTGGGGTGTTGTAACAAAGAGGTTGTCTTCACGGGTCAGCAGGTGCAGACATGGAGTCATTACCCCTTGGTCACCCTTGCCTCTTGATGCTTGATAGCGTATTCTGTATATTCCTTGCTTGCTTTTGTTAATTGTTTTTGGTATTTTTTTGTATTCTTTCTTTCTTTTCCTGGGTGTTACTAACATGGCAAAGCCTGATAGGTGAGTGAAAGAATTGGGCATTTTCTTCATCACCTTAACTAACTGGTGGAATCAAGATATATTTTACCATGTTTCAAAAGTCTGTGGTTAACTTCCTATCCCTTAAAGTAAAAGACCTTAATATTCCAGAAAATGCTCACAGGCCCTGAGGTACTTTCAGAGCCAAAAGGATCAGATGTTCTACCTTCAAGAGACCCATGTTAAAGATGAGCAACTGTCTAAAATGACAAACCACAGGTATACACAATCATATCTCAAGTAACAGGTCAACAGGGAAATCCAAAGTGGTGGGGATTTTAAGACATAAATCTCTTTCATTCATGCTAGGCTCACTTGTGACAGACCAGTATGGCATATTTGTTCTGGTAAAAGGCACAATCCTTGCCAAATGTTACACATTTGCAAATTTGGACATCCCAAACCAATGGCACAATAGGTACCTGAGGGTGATCCTAAAGGTCCTATCGGGATTTATGTCTGGTGCTGGGAGGCAATTTCAGTGTTGCACATGAGCCAAGCAATGAAGCCTTTTTTGTGATGTTATCCACCCCACACCACATAGTCAGGTCAATCAGAGGGTCTCTAGTGCACTGAACAGGATATATTCCAGAATAGATTATTTTTTCCTTAATCACTACTTTCTGTCCTGCATGAAACACATCCGGAAAGGCATAACAGACATTCATGGAGAAGTTTCGTTATGGACAATTTATGAAGGGTATTTGTGAAGGGTATTCCACAACTCCCTTAATTTTCCAGAGAGCTTACTCCTTTTAGAATATATGTGACAACCAAGACCCACTGGAACATGACACTATGATCCTATACGCTACGCTTCAACAGCAAACAAACCCCTAGCCCCACATTTTTCGGAAGGGAGGAGGCCTTGGGGGATGACATTTACCAACAGACAATGACAGAAAATCTTTGACCTGACCCATCACTGTGCCATTGTAAGCAGATTTCAGGATATAAGATTCTGACAGAACTCCTCAGCTACTGCACACTATAGACTCTACTAACTCAAACCAAGATTGCCGATGTTGTAATGCAGATTCCGTCCATAATGGGAACATATCCATATGCTTCTAAAAAGGTTCTCTATAGGCCCCCGAGCACGCCCCCATGCCCCTACACCATACCACAGTTAAAATGTCTATGTACAAAAAAATTAAGGGGTATAGCTATACCAGGCCATCTGGACTCAATGGCTGCTAACCACAGCAACGGGTGACTTAAAGTTGGCTAAGACAAGCCTGTAGGCAGGACAGGGGTGAGCGTCTACTATTTTGGAGACTTACCTTTGGGTCTATTTGGTATTGGGGAGAGAGTTTATGGAAAGTACCAATGAAGACGTTGCAGACACCACAGGGGTGTCTATTCATGTTCTTAGGTCTCTAGATGATGAGAAAGAAACCACCACAACTCACGCAAACACAGTTAGTGACATGGCGCATACTAGCTTATTACCATATTACTGTGGACCACAATGTATGGGGGACTCAATTTGGGACTGACTCTGGTACCCCTGTGATTTTTAAAATCAGACAGGGGACAGACCTCATTACAGCTTGGGCATAGTGCTCTATTTACCTATGATCCTGGAAAACTTTATACCTAATTTCTCATCTGATTTAACTTTATTGTATGCATAATGCTGCTCAAAATTACATCCACTTGAGATTTTTGTTATGGAAAGTTCTGTATTAAACTAAATAGAAAACACATCTGATCAACTTTCACTAGGTATATTTTATTTGGAAAACCTAATGATGAAGGTGCACACGTCCAACACACCGAAACACGCGTCGGAATTTTCCTTTTTCACAGGGCACTTTTACACATGGTGTAGCATACCAGCTCTTATATAAGCATGGTTTCATTTGAATAGCACTTTATTTATGTTTGTTCATTTCTTTCTCCTCTGACTGTTTAGTGAGTTTACCAGGCAGAGAGGCTTTTCTATTTCTATCTCTGTCTGTTGATACCTAAGGATCTCAAGCACAAGCTGAAAGATTTTGAACTACTCTTAATATAGAATCAATGAATTAGGAAGATCCCAAACACGACCACAAAGGACCATTTGAATGGAGAGACAGCACATTAGAAATACCTCTGAGAGCTTCAGGGGCATTTACTAATATAAGAAATGAATCCCATATACGAGACTAGAGTGTTTTAGCAATTGCTACCAACTAACTCATCTGTAGTCACAATATCGCTAGATTGTGACTAGATGTAAGACTAATCAGTCTTACATTAACCTTGCTAATTAGTATCAAGCATACATGGGAACTCATTTCTTTGGTGACTTTTCTATTGAACCATACTGACACCACCCATTACAAGGGAGACTGTAGACTATGAGACAAGATAGCTCTACACAACTTTACTTTGTATTGCAGATTTATTGGTAGTATGCCTTTTGTTCCCTGAACCTTCGTTTATTAAACTCATTTAGTTGACTGCTCACTTCCCGACCCCCCACATTGACATCATGCAATAAAGTCTGACAGTGAGCGATACTTGATAGAAACCTACCTTTGAGCAGTCAGAGGCTTAGCCACATAGGCTTTGGAATCTTATCTGACCACAACTACAACTAGCGTCCTAACTTATAGTATAGACAGTGAAACCGTTCTTCCAGTTTACACCTACATACAGAGTTTTTTCTCTGGAAGTAGGAGTTATCAATTAATTTATAGACTAATAGGGGTCAGGCCCCGAGACACTACTGGAGTGTCTCTCTGGTGTGAGCAGACTTCCCTACCCTGACTATTATTTCGATATATAATAATTTACAAAAAAAAAGCAGCCAAAATCCTGGCTAATGTGTTTTGTCTGATGATGATTTTACTAATAGCTCAGTGCGTGGTTCTGAATACTAAGGTTTATGCCACCACGGCTGCTCCTAAGGTCACAGAAAGGTCAAATGTTTTATTTATTTTTGGCGCCAAGGTGGGTGTGGTCATCTTAATAACTTTCCTTTGCAAATGTCCAGACATGCATGTTTCTATGGCAACAACTCTCACTGACAGACACACACACTGACAGAAACACTCATTGACAGAAACACACACACTGACAGACACACTTATGACAGAAACACTCACTGACAGTCACACTGACACACACTCTCAATGACAGACACACAATCTCAATGGTTTGAAACACATTTACTGACAGGCACACACACATACACACACTCACTGACAGACACACTCCCTGAAAGACATACATTCACTTGTATTGCAAAGGTAGAGAGGATGTGCACACACTATCCAGGGAATACTGTCATCAGGGTGCTCCAGACAGGCAGGGCCACAAACCCAGGAAACATTCAAAGGAACAATGTAGATCAAGGCACATCTGGTGGTTTCTTCAGTAGGCAGCTTTATTATAAAGTGCAGAACAAAAACAAAGTTTCGGCTCCTTGGAGCCTTTGTCAAGTTTGACATTCACTGATAGACACACTGACACACAATCTCATTGAAACACACTCACTGACAGGCACACACACACACTCACTGACAGAAACAAACTGACAGACACACTGACACACACTCTCAATGGCAGACATGCACACTCACTGATTTTAAACACACTCAGACAGCTGGTATAGGTCCTCTACATGGGATCCAATGGCTCCTATAAACTTACAGTTCCTTAACTTCTACGATGAACTCTGCAGGCCCATTCTACATAAGAGTCACCAACCTGCTTGTTGGTTTCCCAAAATCACCGTCTGTAGGCTTCTGGGGTCACCCATTCATCTGCAGGTACCTGGTTAGTGATGCTAGAGTGATGTCATTGAGACAGAACCATCTGTCTATCTATCCTTGGAGCCTTTGTCAAGTTTGACATTCACTGATAGACACACTGACACACAATCTCATTGAAACACACTCACTGACAGGCACACACACACACTCACTGACAGAAACAAACTGACAGACACACTGACACACACTCTCAATGGCAGACATGCACACTCACTGATTTTAAACACACTCAGACAGCTGGTATAGGTCCTCTACATGGGATCCAATGGCTCCTATAAACTTACAGTTCCTCACTTCTACGATGAACTCTGCAGGCCCATTCTACATAAGAGTCACCAACCTGCTTGTTGGTTTCCCAAAATCACCGTCTGTAGGCTTCTGGGGTCACCCATTCATCTGCAGGTACCTGTTTAGTGATGCTAGAGTGATGTCATTGTGACAGAACCATCTGTCTATTTATTGCGGTGGATTCGTCTGCTTCTGCCCCGTTCGTGTAAATGGCTGTTTTTCCCGAACAAACCTACCGAACGGACGGCCACCCAGGAGAGAAGTGTGCTGCTGGTTAACCTATTGATCCCAATTAGAACGTTGTGGTTAACCGCAGACACTTCTCAATTAAACCGATTTCAGGGTGGTCGTCGTTCGTATGTCGACCACGAGGCAGCGGCCATTTTAAACCACGCTAAAGCCCAGCGGTGTTCAGCTCTATTTTCATGGAACTAAAAATGGACACTTTGTCTACCGAACACCGCTGAAACAACGGAACGCCTGGCTGCCTCCACGAAAGCGTACGAACACTGGCCGTTCGGGAGGTTTGCAACACACGAAAGGACTTAACCCAGATAGCCTTCCCATGGAGTCATTCGTATACCGAAAGACTGTAAGAACTTTGACTCCAAGGCGATTGAACTGTGTGTGTGGGATCTGAGCGCTATTCGCTAATAATATGTACTCAGATCCAGGCTATCTGGGGATATGTGATGCGAATGGGAAATGTTCGGTTATTTTAAAGTTATGTATTTTTATGTATTTGCTGGTTTTATATTTAAGATGGCGATTGTCTTTGTCCTGGAGATAATTGAATTACTTCTCAATTATCTCCAGGGCAGAGGGGAGGAAACCATACTGCATTGTGGGTAAAAGCTGTGACTGTATGTCTGGAATGTCTTCATGTCCGTCTGTAATTCCAGTCTCCCATTTTGTCCCCTAGGGGAGTGTCCACCCAGTGGGAGACCTGCATAAATACGGGCAGGTAGCCCACAGAAAAGCCAGATCCTGTTTGACCCTCAATGCGGAGCTTCTATCTCGTTATTGGGGGGATTTATTATTTGCGTTTATTGACTGCTGATTGGAACCGAAAGCCGCTTGGTGGATATCGTTGTTCGGCGGCTAGCAGCAGTTCGTGGATTTCCGTTCGGGAGGTTGGAGCCTTTCACGGATCCCGGTCGGGATATTACCACCATGGTTATGGTTTGTGTATTACACATTGATGCGAATGGATTACTGATATTGCAAAAGGGGAAGGTGAACTAAACGGCGGTTTCCCTTAAAGACACCCGGGGTGTCTTAACAATTGGTGGCAAGCGACGGGATGAATCCCACAGCACAGGAGGTCAGCTACACATCCCAATTGAGCAAAGGAAATGCAGTATGAGGAGTTAAGACGTGCTACTCTAAAGGATATACTGGAACGCCGAGGACGGTCAGCAAGCAATTTAAAGAAACGTGAGATTATTGCTTTGCTGGTAGAAATGGATGCGACACAGGGAATGGAGAGAGCTAATGTGCCCAGCATTTTGGATTTAACACCCGAGGAAATACAATTTAACCGGGCAGTGCAAATAAGGCTGGCACATTTTGGCCCCAACCCCTCAGCAGACATCGTGGAACATGTGCAGGCAGCAGTGATGGCACACCAGGCGCTACGGGAAAGAGGAGCTGCAGCAGTAGAGGTACCCAATAATAACTTTGGAAGGAAAAAGGTACCCCCTGCATTTAAACATTTTATTGAAAATGAGGGAGAAATTGACGGGTTCCTGGCAGATTTTGAGAGGCAGTGTGCCCTACACCAGGTACCTGCAGATGAATGGGTGACCCCAGAAGCCTACAGACGGTGATTTAGGGAAACCAACAAGCAGGTTGGTGACTCTTATGTAGAATGGGCCTGCAGAGTTCATCGTACCGCAGCCCACTGGATGGCAGGATGCCAAGCGGTAACTGGGGAGGAGGTGCTGCAGGTGTTCTTGCTGGAACACTGCTTTGACCGTTTGCCTACCGGGGTCCGGGAGTGGGTCAGAGATAGAAAACCCTCTACCCTACCCGAGGCGGCCCGTCTGGCAGACAAATACACAGACGCTCGTAAGCTGGACAGTACAGTCACCAAGGTCCCTGCCAGAATGGAATACCGACCGGCAGCAACTCCAGCACCTACAGCCTACCAACCCCCAGTACACCTCACCCCAGCAGTACCACCGACGAACAATTATGTACAACCTTCCCGATTCAATGCCCGGGATTATACACTGCTCATGGTTATGGTTCGTGTATTACACATTGATGCGAATGGATTACTGATATTGCGAAAGGGGAAGGTGAACTAAACGGCGGTTTCCCTTAAAGACACCCGGTGTGTCTTAACAGTCATATTCCTGTTCTTAGCATCCCAGAAAGACAGAGCAGTGAGGAACAGAAAACCATCAGTGCTCCATTGCCACCACCAGCCTCCTCTCTCCCCGCTTGTCATATTTCGTTAGAGTGGGTACCTGCTGTCCAGGTAAGCAGGTACCTACTCTGCCTTAATGAATAACCTGGTGGTGCCCTATGATGGCCAGCCGGCCAGACACCTCCTGTGTTAGAGGGAATAAATGAACCTGGTCACACTCTTAACGACCATAGTTCCACCATTGGCCTGCTTCTCTCAGAGCCCTTGCGTCTGGGTTCTCAAAGAGTTCATCAATTGCATTCATACCTGAAGCCATTAAAGACTTCTTAACGCACCTATTTCTCCCAATTTACTGGTGTGTTACAAATCCTCCATTGTATAGGGAGAGGGGAGTTAAAGTAATTGAGGATAAGTTTCTGCCTTCAATAACTAAGATACATTGTTTTTGCTATAAATTACATTTTAGTTGCATAAATTGTTATTAGTAAGTCACGTAAAATTTCTCTGGCAATACCCCTCTCACACCCCTAAAATTAAATTGTCTCTCTTTGTCCATTTGAAATGTTGTGAAGTATGCACCTCCAACCACCACCACTATCTTCTGTGTTATCCCAAATAAACATAGAAAAAATGAAAACTAAGAATAGGGTATTAGATATAAATCTAATAATTTGTCCAGGAGTAATGTAGGACTGATATCAATAAGATAAAATATGACAAGATATGCTAACAAAACAATATTGGTATAGAAGAGAGTGCTATTGTGTATGCACGTTCACAATTGATCACATTATATGCAACCCCTATTTAGCTCTAATGTTCAAACATAAAAACATAAAAATTCACCTAAGGGTTCAATATTATAAAAG
>OW240913.1:221537577-221563316 GCA_933207985.1 Pelobates cultripes
AAATTAATACACTGGCCCCCTCACTCCCCCAAATTACTACAGTGCCCCCTCCCTCAAATTAATAGAGTGCCCTCTCCCTTCCCCAAATTAATAAAGTGCCCCCTCCCTCCCGCAAATTAATACAATGCCCCCTCCCTCAAATTAATACAGTGCCCCTCCCTCAAATTAATAGAGTGGCCCCCCTCCCACAAGTCCCTCTTATCCTACCTTACAATTTGCTGTCCATCCTCCAGTTCCAGCTCAAGTCCTGCTGAATCAGGTCAGACGCTCCTCTGGCACTGCGAGCTGGAGAGAAGGGGGAGTGGCTGCTCTGGTATGCTCAGCAGACACGCAGCCACTCTGCCCTCTTGTGGCCGGGAGAGCAAGAATCAGGAAATATTTTTCCTATCTTGCTGGTCACAGCCACAGCTGAAATAGGGCCCAGTGCAGGCGGGCTGCAAAAATATTCACTGTGGGCCGCATGTTTGACATGCTTGGTATAAAATAAGATATTGGACATAGGTTTTTGAGATCCCCTTGAGAAAGGCATGTTGCTGAAATGTTGGGGATTTCTTGGTCTCTAGCCTTGGATCAGTATACCTGATATAACACTAGTGGGTTTATGTATATGCACTTTACTTATATTTGATATTATTATATTACTTTTTTATTGCTATGCACTTTATCTATAGGCACGTTATCTTTGATGAATAAAATCAATTTTTTTACATAACTTGATGTACTATGAATTCTTACATAAATTATTTTGGCTGGGCCTGGCACCTGGTTAAGTAAGACAGACATTGTAAATGCATTCAAACGTCTTCCTATTTACCCTTTATTTATGGCATCAAGTGGAGAGACAAGTACTATTTCTATATCAGACTCATATTCAACTCAATGAGCATTTCTTTCTAGCATTTGAGTCTAGCACAGGAGTCCAAAATGTGGCAGCTGATGCTTTATCTCATTTTAACTTCCATGCAAGCTACAGAGACTTTATGTTTTAAGGACCTAATCATGGACTAAATAGTGTCATGTCACAGAGCAGGAAACTGGCACAGATGGCACTCTCTAACAATACAAGATGGTCATATGATAGAGCTTTCCATATTTCCAAAAAATTTGTTTCAGAATTTCATATCACAGACATATTTTCTATGGAATCCATAATTTTTGCCACATTCGACTTAAGCTGTTCAACACCATTAAACTATGCATTACAGGAGTTCAACACCACATGTTAACCATGTTCCCCAATAAACAAGCTTTCCTTTCATCATATCAAATAAAAAGTATACTTAGAAGTATTCAGCAGTCAAGTAACCCTCAGGCTCCCAAAAGTTTGATGGTAACAAAATTAGATTCTTGTCATCTACTTGCCCCTCTATGGCTTTCTCCAGCATAGGGAATTTGCTGTTATTAGTGCTGTACATTTAGATCAATATATTTAAAGATTTGTCATCTACAGAAACATTTAGATTGCTACACTCTCTCTGCTTGTCACATACCAAAATAAGCCAAATTTGTTATATTGCTGTGATACCTTTATAACCTACTGAAAAAAGATGACGTCCAGTCAAAGTATTAAATACATTTTTAAGTTCCCTATTACCCTTTAAGCTTATTTGGTCTGTACACGGTTACACACTCACTACAGTTAAATGTATGTTGTATGTGAAAATCTTTCTTATTAGGTCCTGGGATCTGGTGGTTGATGTAGCATTGATGTAGCGCACCGTGGAGACATTGTCTATCCTGAGCAGGATGCAGCAGTTGGACCTCACTTTCGTGAGGCTGTGGATGGCGAAAGACCCCTGCAACAGTTCCAGACAGTTGGTGTAGTGGGCGTCTTCCTTTTCTGTCCACACGCCTCCTGTAGAGGTCTCCCCATCCCCACAGGCTGGCGTCTGATTCTAGTAAAAAATCCGGTTGACTGCCAAAGACTGCACTGTTCAATGTCCAGCCACTGAGCAAACCTCATCTGAGACTGGAATATACTGATCGTACGTGGAATTCCCTCATAGAGATTGTGTTTTCAGTCGTTGCATAGCACGATAATGGAGGGGCCCCAGGAATATGGCTTGAATGGAAGACGATAGAAGTCCAACTATTCTGGCAAGAAATATTAGTGACATGGAATCGCACTTGAGAACCTTCCTGATCTCTGAGGGGCTCTGTTTGTATTGTGGAAAGAAGGGTCATTTGCAGAATTCTTGTCCTATAAGACCGGAAAACTTGGGTACCTTAGAACTGTCCGTGGATCAGCCTTAGTTGTGATGTATATGTCCCCTGGTATGCCTCAGAACAGATTTTTTTTTTCTATTTCTGCCCAAAATAATGAAATAAGGTTTACCTGTGATGCTATGGTTGATTCCGGTGCAACTGAGAATTTCATTGACATGCAGTTTGTTACCGACTATGTAGTACCACTCAAAGAAAGAACCACACCTTTGGTCGTTGAGGCCATAGATGGTAGACCACTATCCCAACCTCTTATATTACAAGAAACCTTTCCTCTAACATTAAAGATAGGTGATTTACACAAGGAACAGATCACCTTCAAAGTTATATCTTCTTCTTCTTGTTCAATAATATTTAGTTTTCCATGGCTTCTCAAGCATAATCCACATATTGATTTGGTCAAGGGAGAGATACTAGAATGGAGTGAGGACTGTAAACTAAAGTGTATGCAACCTATTGTCAGGATTACTAAATGATCCAGCATGCAGAATAATATCACACCTAGGATTAAGGATAACGCATAACCGGACCTTAGAATAGCCGGACTTAACATATCCAAGAATAGTCAGAATACTTGCCGAGGTCAGGGATACAGAATGAGACACAACGATGAGGGAAAGCCAAAAGTCAAGGATACCAAAAATCAGGGAAGTCAAATGAAGCCAAAGTCAAATACCAGAAATATAACGATCAGGAACACTCTCTCAGATAACCAGCTAAGGGAAACCACGACAGGGCAATGAGTAAAAGGTGAAATTAGTTTAAATAACTCTTTTGCATATCTGATTGGCCATAAAACGTGCATGTGTGTTTTTTGCATGACCACATGCGCACGTCAATGCTGTCAAAAACGTGGGTGGAAGTGCCGCTACAATATGGTGTGGAACAGCGGCCGGTGTCCACCGACATGTTTCAGCAGTCAGGCATACTGGTGCAGGAACACTGAGCGGCACCTCCATTACTGCTAGGAAGGCAATTTTTCGGGCAAATATTACAAAGTGAGGATGACTACGTGACATCTATTGCTAGAAAATTGGGCACAGTTAACGTACCCACTGCTGCTCCACTTTCTACTGAGGTTTCTTTTCCTTATTTAGAGGTCAAAGATGTGTTCAACAGAAAACATACTGATGTTTTACCTCCTCACAGTCCCTACGATTGTTCTTTGAGTTATTTAACAGTACTATACCTCCTATAGGCAGTGTATACACATTATCCCCTTAAGACAGTAAGATCATGGAGGAATATATCAACAATTCCTTATCTAAGGGTCACATACGCAGATCTTCTTCTACAGCAGGTGCTTTTTTTTAATTTGTGTCTAACAAAGAAGGAGATCTGCTTCCTTGTATCGACTAAAGGGCATTACATAAGATCACTGTGAAAAATGCATATTCTATACCTCTCATTCTAAATTATTTGATAGACTCCAAAGTGCTAAGGTATTTACCAAACTCGACCTTAGGAGAACTTATAATTTGGTGAGAATAAAAGAGGGACATGAGTGAAAAACAGCATTTAATACCAGAAATGGTCACTACGAGTACTTGGTTATGCCCTTTGGCTTATGTAATGCCCCAGCTGTGTTTCAGGATCTTATTAATAAAATACTTAGGATGTACATATATTCTTTTGTATTGGTTTGTCTAGTTGACATACTCATTTATTCTCCTGATCTATCTACTCACCATGGGCATGTCAAAAAATGTTACAAACTTTACTCGAGAACGGGTTATACTGTAAAATTGAGAAATGCCTATTTGATCAGACAGAGGTGCGTTTCCTAGGTTACTTAATATCAGCTACTGGATTCCAAATGGATCAAAGTAAACTTGAGGCAGTTCTTCTCTGGCCATTACCCATAGGACTGAAAGCTATTCAACACTTTATTTGGTTTGCTAACTAATATCGCAGGTTTATAAAAGGGTTCTTTACTGTAATAGCTCCCATTACTAATCTTAATCGTAAGGGTCTGAACTGCCGTATTTGGTCACAAGAAGTCAAGGAAACCTTTGATCATCTCAAGTCCTTGTTTGCTTCTGCTCCCATACTAGTTCACCCTGATACCAGCAAACCTTTTATACTAGAGGTTGATGCCTCTGAAATAGGGGTTGGTGCTGTTCTTTCCTAGAGGGAAAGTCAGGACATTCTTTGCACCCTTGTGGGTTTTACTCCAGAAAACTGTCGTCTGCGGAACAAAATTATGATATAGGCAACAGAGAATTATTAGCCATCATCTTGGCATTAAAGAAATGGCGACATCTTGTGAAAGGATCAAAAGATCCGCTTCTGATCATCAATGATCACAAAAATCTGGCTTACATGGGAGATGCTAATAGGTTATCTTCCAGACAAGCCAGGTGACTTTTTTTGTCAGGTTTTAATTATTAAATCACATACAGACCAGGAGCAAGAAATGTGAAAGCTGATGTCCTATCTAGGCAATACGATTTTGAGGAGGAACAGGAGCAAGTGATATATCCTATCATACCTCCTGATTGCATTATTGCCTCTACTGTTCTTTCGTTATCTTCTCCTCTCCTTAGCGCCATAGTGACAGCTCAAGCTCAGGTTCCCAGTGACAAGCCAGATGGCAAATTGTTTATCCCAGTTCAGGAAAGAAAGGACATATTACGGGTGTTTCATGATAATGTTACAGCAGGGCATCCAGGTATCAGCAAAACAGTGTCAGCTGTCTCCAGAACCAGTGGCCTTCTCTTGGAAGGACATAAAGGACTATTTTACGGCATTCACTGTTTGTGCTGTTTCCAAAGTACCACATAAACAGCCATGTTATTACAATAACCACTTCCTATACCTGACATACCATGGTCTCATCTAGCTATGGACTTTATTGTTGATCTCCCTGACTCAAAAGCCAATAAGATCATACTAATGGTTATAGATCGATTCTCGAAGATGGCACATTTCATTCCACTCAAGAAGTTGCCTACCTCCCAAGAACTTGTAAACATATTCATTAAGGAAATATTCAGGTTGCACTGTGTTCCACAGAATATCGTGTCTGACAGGGGTTCACAATTTGTGTCTCGGTTTTGGAGAGCTTTCAGCAAACAATTGGGTATAGAGTTGCCATTTTCCTCGTCTTCTCATCCGCAGACCAACGGTGCAGCTGAGAGCTAGCCAGTCCTTAGAACAGTATTTACAATGTTTCATCAGTAGCACTCAAGAGAACTGTTCTGATTTATTACCATGGACTGAGTTCGCTAGAAATAACACAACTCATGATTCTTCGGGTCTTAGTCCATTCTTTGTAATGAATGGTAGTCATCCTACTATTTTGCCTTCTGCATTCTCCGATATTATGACCTTAGACGTTCATTTGAATACTATTTGTAATACTTGAACTCAGGTACATGCTGCCTTACAAAATGCTTCTGCTGTTTTACACATCAGGCTGACAGAAGGCATGGGGTTAATCCTGTGTACTAGATTGGTGACAGGGTTTGGCTTTCCTCACATCATATAATCTTGAGGTTTCCCTCTATGAAGTTTGCACCTATATACATCGGTCCCTTTCATGTCATTCACAGGATCAATCTTGTTTCTTACTCCCTGGCACTTCCCGCTGCTCTTCGTATACCCAATACTTTCCATGTCTCTTTGATTAAACCTTTGATTTGTAACAGGTGCTCTCCTCTCTTGGTTCCTCTGCCTCCTTTGGTTGTTGGTGTACAGGAGGAATATGAAATCTGCTCTATTGTTGACTCCAGGTTGTCTCGCAGTTCTTTGCAATATTTGGTTGACTGGAAGGGATATGGTCCTGAGGAATGGTCTTTGGTTCCTGCTGCTGAAGTTCATGCTGGTCGTCTGCTCCGGTCTTTCCATGCCAGGTTTCCTCTCAAACCTGATCCAGCCCACTCGGTGGGTGGTCTTCAAATGGGGGGTACTGTCACGGGCCCTGGTGCTTGTGTTGGCATGACCACGTGTGATCAGTGCACCCGCACCGATACAATATCTGTGCCCAAGTCCCTGGTCGTCGCGGCCACATCTAAGCAGAGCGGTTGCACCGTAAAGACTAAAAACTTACCTGGATTACCGCTTGATCCTCATCCTCGATGGTGCCTTAGGGATGCCGGACACTATGGTCCCGAAATTTATAATACTAATCCTATTGCCCTTAACAAAAATGGCGCCTACGTGCGTGTGATGTCACATCATCGACGCACACTTACGTTTTGGGGTCAAAAGGCATGATTTAACCAATCAATGCACAGAGAGGCATATTCAAAGCCTGAATAGACTTTTCTCAGTGCCCTGTCATGGTTTCCAGTTGTTGGTTGTCTGAGAGTACGTTCCTGTTCATTAATATTTTTGTTATTTGACTTTGGCTTGTATTCAACTTTCCCTACTTCTGGTATCCTGACTTTTGGCTAGTATTACGTTTAGTGTCTGTTTCTGTACCCTTGACTTCGGATTGTTTATTGACTATTCTCTTACGTTAAGTCCGGCCATTGTATGCATATTTTGGGGGCCCAAGGGCCAGAAGTGGCTGGCGGCATGGCCGTTCTGCCGACCATCCATGCCAAAACTCTGCATGAGGAGTTACCATGGAAGACACGTCTCAGAGATGACTGCACTTTGTTCAGTGAAGTAAACACATTGACATGTTTGTTGAGTTCCTTGAGGAACTTCTCCAAATAACTTGCCCTGTGCCTGTGGGCCAAGCTCCTTGGCTCCCAAATCAACTAAGTTGCAGGTGTACTGCTCGGCATCTCCCTGATGTCATTCCGCAACATTGTACATATTCGCGCACTATATCTGCCATAAATGAGTCACCCCTGGATACATCACACAGCCCAATGGCATCCAGGAGCTTGTCCTGGGCCCCATTAAATTCACGCTGTACACCCTTCTGCAGGTCTCTGTCTCCGCGGGCCATAAACGCCAGCATGAGCTGGTCAAATTCGGGGATGAAAGCTCCTTGTCCAGGAGCCTCAGGAGACAAAAATAAACAAAGCACTTCAGATGTTTCTGGGGCAACCAGCCTCCGAACAGGGGTGATAGATGTTCCTAGGGTCGAACATCCTTTCTCCTGAGGTGTCCCGAAAAATCTCTGTTTCATCCTGAAAGGCTGCCTCTGCATCCTTGGCCATATCCGGCCCTTGGGGCTTACCCAGGAAGGCTGAGTGCTTTGAAGTCGAGCCCCATCATCATCATCAGAGTCTGAGGTGTCCACCCGTCATTCGTCCAGCACCGAGAGAGTGTGCGGCAGGTTGTGCTTCTTCACCTCCAAAGGGTTCTTGGTCCGGCCAATTTGGTGTAGGTGGGGGCAGTGACTTGCGCTTCGTGGGCGCCTTGCTCTTAGCTTGGTCATAGCGCTTTCGCCCTTCCAATGGCGCTTAGTCCGTCGTGACCGTTCCTTGGATGAGGAATCGGAATCATTCAAGTCAACTGTTTGCTGAGAGCGTTTAGAGGCCTTTGAGGGCGGTTCGGGCATCCCTGTGAAAACCTTGGCGAGCGCTTGTTCCATAGAGGCGGCAATAGCCGCAGCAATCATGGCCTGTAGGTCAGATGGGGCTTGCGGCTGGTCCATCTTCCAAGATGGTCGTGGGCTCACCTAATCAGGTGGGATCACCATATGACAGCTTGGTGGTAGAGTAGAGTGGCACGCTGGGGCTAGATGCACAGGGTCAGGAAGGAAGGAATAGTAAAGGATTGCATATCCTGTATACGGTAGTAGGGCAATGTAATCCTGAGGCTCACTCAGGTAGCAGCAGCCTGCAAGCACAGGCCCTGATCAGCAGCACAGTGCTCACCCCAGCCAGTAATACAGCTAAAGCCCACTGGCAGCAACCTCCCAGGTAAAATTACTGATACGGCACTGCTCTTTGGGGAGACTCTAGGGAAACAGAGTCAAGCGAGAGCCACTTATCCAAAATGGGTGCCGAACAGCGTTTGTATTCTTAATGACATTTCAACGCCAAATGGCATTCGCGGGCCGGAGGGTATACGCAGGTAGGAGGCATTCGTATGAGAATGCGGGAGGCCTAGGAGCCAAAAGGGGCAGTGTGCTCAGCCGCGGAGTATGGAGATGCATAAATGCTCATGCGCGGTAGGAGCAGGAGGGAACTAGTGGGCCCTGAGGGGTTGCGGCCATGGTTCGGCTTCATATGCCCTAATCCGTGGGGAGAAGGGATCCTAGCGGCGGTGGGAGCCACATGGTATGCAAACTTTTGAGCACAACTGTATATATATAAATATATATATATATATAGATAGACACACATTTGAGTGTGTATTTTTTTATCTCATTAAATATTTATTTAAATCCCCTCTGCTGTGTACCACATGCTTTACCATACCTCCATATGTCGCATTGCCTGCATGAATACTAAACTAGTGTGTATTAAAAAGAAATATATGAAATTCTATACATTTTATTTCAATTTATATATTTCAAGTAGAATAGAATAATTCCTCCAGTGATCTATAGGAATACTTCAGTATGTCAAGTGCTACTCTTCAGAATGTACAGTGCTGCAAGCAGTTTTGTAAATGAACAATATTAAAGGCCTGTAACACAGATATTCATCCAGGGACACATATGTTAAGAGGTTTTAACTTGACATTTTATGTACTTATTATTATGTAGCTTATGCTCCCAATCTATTTTAAAGTACTCTTTTTTTAAATTTACAAATATTTTATTTTTAGTGGTTCCACCACTGTACCCTCTCAATACAGTTTCTTTTTTTAATGAGATACTATTTTTACCTTACATTTACATTATATTTCAGGAAGCATTCTTATTTTCCATAATGATGGTAATCTGCAGTCATGCAGTCTTACATCATATTTTACAGTCGTATAAACAAAAAAGAATTTTCCCAAAACAAAGAAACCCTCATCAGATTGTAAAATACCTTAGCTTGCATGGATCTTGTTTTTGATTGCTCTGTACTCTGCATTATAAACCTACAATACTATCCATGATCCCACTTACGCCTTAAGAGATTTATTTTAGTTTCTAACTTTTTTTATGATCATGACTCATTCAGATTCGGCAAATATAGGGATCATAAACAATACATATTAAGTTAGCCAAATTGAAAATTATGCCTTATTAGCATACACAACATTTTTGGTATAGAGGATTATCACAACAAAAGTAAAACATTGCACAGAATAAAACAAGTAAAACGTGATCTTTGTTACTCATTATTCCTAATAAGGTAGCCCATATATTTGGCTCTAACATATTTGAAATTGTAGCATCATAGAAGGGAGTTAACCAGGTTTGTTAGTTTCTTTTGCCCTTTTTTTTTCTTCTTCTACTTTTTTCTTCCCTTTTTCCCCTTTACTCTTTTCTTCCCCTACCCCCTTTTCCTTTTCCTCACCTCCTCTCTCCCTTTTTATTTATTGAAGGGGGTTGGTATGTTTATTTTATAGTGGGTTGACCTGCTATTACTCTAATAAGGTACCAGTCCAAAAATTCAAAAGTTGATTTAATTTTGGATTGGATAGATTTCCCCAAAGAACAAATATAAGTGTGACGGAGCTCCTGTACTTCGACCGAGTACCTCTGCACAATCCACTTCCTAGCCACTTGTAGGGACCCTGGAATGCTTCAGCCCCAGTAGCCAAAGCTTGGCTGGGGTCTCTCTCGAACTCTTCCAATCCGACTGCAGCTCTCTCATCCCAGGCAGGTATCGTCCCGATGCCTATGTAGCTCTCTCTTTCCAGGCAGGTGTCATCCCCTCTGCCTATTCCTCTGCAGTTCTTTTTATAGTGATTATGTTCTCCTGCAGAGTGTATAGCTGTATAGCTGGTCCACCCAAACACTAGTCGAAACTGAGTGAAGGGTGAAAGTGAACTGCTTTATTCAGGCAAGGCACACAGAATTTATACAGACCACTAGCATGGGGTTTCCATTGTATTCCACATAACCCCACCCAGGCGTCTCTGTGTCAGGGAGATTGAGTTGATAACCAGTAAACTAATTACCTCTCAGACACAAAGGGTATAACACACAAAAAACAAACAAACTCAACACAATAAAACAGCCCCACATTTCCTATTCCTCTAATTCCCCTGATCTGAGCGCCCAAGTTGTCCAAACAGCGCTCAGATCCATGCAATGTTGTGGAATTGCCACAGTGGTAAACTTCTGATTGGCCACACATGGTCCATGCACAAAATAGTTCCAGAGCAATTAGTGCTTTGGCTGGTCAACTTTCGGGAGCTCCTGTGGACAAAATATAGGGTACTCCTCCTGGCAGCAGCTATTGCCATTCTTACTCCTTTAATGGACTGTCTACCCCTGGGGAAACATTATTTAGTAGAGTGACTGACCTATAGGAAGTTGGGAGGGCTGGATCTTTGTTGGGTTTTGGAATTAGAATTGTTCTAGATGGTGGGAAAGGCATAGTTGGTATAATTCAACGCATTTTGTCCGTATGTACATCCCTAAAAAAAGTCCAGTCCAGATAAATGCGTCAAATTATTTTAAGACTTTCACTTTTAGAACAGTCGTAGTATTTATTTGTTTTTGTGACATTTTATGGTTTATTGGTGTCCCTCTTGGCTGCATACCCACTTACTGCTAGTCTTTCCATGGTGGTGACATGCTCCTTCCATATGTTCATCTTTTAGTGGAGATATGTCAGTTTTACCCCTTATCTTGTAAGTGCAATCTATTATTAAATCTTATGTGGCTGTTTTTTAAGGTGAATAAAAGGTGAAGACAAATTCCAGTAGACATACCACAGTAGGGGAGACAAGTAGGGGCCAACGGTTATACAATCTAATTATCTCCAAGCGTCCCAAAAGACCATGCTTTATTGTGCCCGAGAAAACAGTGTAAAAATACATAACTTTGGCATTTTATATACAATATAGTTCATTTCACGAATCGTTCGGTAGCTCAGATCTGGGGACACCCAACATACGAATTGCGCCAAGATCCCACGAACGGGAGGTTTCTGCCATAGAAATATTGTTCGGCAGTTTGTTTGTGAACCCCTGATGGCGGTCATGTTTTTAGGTCGGTCAATGGACAGCGGGATCTCAACTCCGTACTTATGGAGCGGAGGTCGGGTACACAGTCACACGAATTCCCGCTATCAGTCTGGCTGTCCTGGCCATTCGGGAGACGAACGGCAACCCCCCGGAAGAGGTACTTAACCTGCGGTTAACCGCAAGATGAATGTTCTAATCGGTGCCACACGCCAGAACGTAGGTAGTCCCCCAAGGTATACGAATGGGGGGGGGGTCCCTGGGACCGTCAATTCGTTCGTGGTTAACCGCAGGCCGCAACGCCTTGTCCGGTTAATGAGCGGCACACTCCGCTCGCAGGGTGGTCGGCCATTCAGTACTTCGAGGGGTGACGAGGTTAAGTGGTGGCACACGCCAAAAGCTGGGTGGTCCATCGTTCGTACTGACGAATGAAGCTTTATAATAGTTCGTGTAATCCGTTCGTATGGTCTGCAAGCCGGTAAAATAGGGTTTTTACCGAAAAGAGTCAGGTTATAACAATAGAATGAGTTCTGGCAGACACTGTCTGACCCCTTTTCGGGGCAGACTAAGGGTGTCCAGACTGGGGAATTATGCTGGACTGAGATCAGTTTTCCGTGATAACCCGTCGGCATTGCCATTCTGTTTCCCAGGTCGGTAGGTGATAGTAAAATTAAACGGTTGCAAAGATAAGCTCCAGCGTAACAGTCGGCCATTATCCCCAGTGACCCGGTTGAGCCATATCAATGGGTTATGGTCTGTAACCAGAGTGAACTCTTGTCCATACAAGTACGGAGTTCATTTCTTTAGTGCCCACACCAGGGCCAAGCACTCCTTTTCCACTGCGGCATAGCTGACTTCTCATGGCAGGAGTTTTTGGCTGATGTAGGCAATCGGGTGCTCTTTCCCATCGTCTCGTACTTGGCTGAGGACGGCTCCCAGCCCGAACATGGAAGCGTCTGTATGGACAATAAAACGTCGATTAGGGGCTGGGGCAGCCAAGACAGGAGCATTACTTAGAGCAGTTTTTAGTGTTTGAAAAGCTGTTTCACAGTGGGGAGACCACAGGACCTGTTGAGGAAGGTTTTTCTTTGTTAAGTCAGTCAGGGGTTTTGCGATAGCACTATAGTCTGGTACGAACCTTCTGTAGTACCCAGCAGTGCCCAGGAAGGCGAGTACCCGAGTCTTAGTGGGCCAGTTTGCGACCGCCTCTATCTTAGCCGGCTCCGGTCGCTGTTTCCCGCATCCTACTCAGTGGCCCAGGTACTGTACCTCAGCCATTCCAAAATTACATTTCTCTGGTTTCAGGGTCAGGCCCGCGGCCCGAATCTGTTCCAGGACCATTCCTACCTGGGCTAAGTGTTCCTCCGAGGACTCACTATGGATCGCTATGTCATCCAGGTATGCACAGGCAAAATCCTGGAAGCCATCAAGGAGTCTATCCACCAAGCGCTGGAATGTAGCTGGGGCATTCTTCATCCCGAATGGCATAACCTTAAAGTGGTATAAGGCAAACGGGGTGACGAATGCCGTCTTGGGGATAGCTTCTCTGGCCAGGGGAATTTGCCAGTAACCTTTACAGAGGTCAGTGGTAGTTAGATAGTTCCCCCTGGCTATGCGGTCCAGCAACTCATCTACCTTGGGCATGGAGTAGGCGTCGGTCACGGTTTTATCATTGAGCTTCCGATAGTCCACACAGAATCTGGTAGTACCATCTTTCTTGGGTACTAGTACCACCGGGGACGCCCAGGCACTATCGGAGGATTCAATAACCCCTAGCTTGAGCATCTCAGTTATCTCCTTTTTCATCCCTGCCTGGACCGCCTCGGGTATCTGGTAGGGGGCCTGTCTTAAGGGTTGCTGCCCTGGGGTGTCTACTTGGTGGGTGGCTAAGTCGGTGTATCCTGGTTCCTGTGAGAACATTGCCTGTTTCTCTTGGAGCAGTTTGTGTAACTGCTCCCTCTGTACTGGGTTAAGTCGGTCTCCTATCTGTACTTGGCTCACTACATCAGACGGGGAATTCTGGGTTAATAGGTCGGGTATGGGATGCAGGGCTACATATGGCTGACACATCCTCTGGTCGTTGAAGATATTCCTTCAACATATTCACGTGGGATATCTTTCTTAGGTTCTCATCGTGACAGCTGGCAATCACATAGGTAGTGTCCCCTCTTTTGCCAGGCTGCTTGCAACTTGTCTGCTTTGACAGGCTTGAGCACCATAACCTTTTGTCCTATACAAAAACTCCTCCGCCGTGCCCCCCTGTCATACCAGACTTTCTGTCACTTCTGGGCCGCCTGGAGATTAGCCTGGACCGACCTGGCTAGTTGCTCCATGCAGTCCCTAAGCTCCAGTACACAAGGTACGATGGGGACTCCAGCGTTCTCCGTCTCTCCCTCCCAGTGCTCACGGATCAAGTTCACGGGGCCCCGCACCTTACGTCCGTATAGCAGTTTGAACTGAGAGAATCCGGTTGTTTCCTGGGGTACCTCCCGGTAAGCGAACAGGAGATGCGGCAGGAAATGTTCCCAGTCTCTATATTCCTGGGTGAAGGTTTTTAACATTTGTTTGAGGGTTCCATTGAACCTCTCACATAGCCCATTAGTCTGAGGATGATACGGGGAGCTGAGTAGGGATTTTATTTGGCAGACATGCCATAGCTGTTGCGTTAGTTCAGCAGTGAACTGAGTACCTCTGTCAGATAGAATCTCCCGAGGGAATCCTACCCGAGAGAAGACCTGTACTAAGGCGTTAGCTACGGTGTCTGCCTGGATATTGGATAGAGCCACTGCCTCTGCGTAGTCCACCACAGTAAATATATCTCTTTCTGGATGGACTGGGGGTGGCAAATGGCCCTACTAGGTCCATGGCTACCCGGCTAAAGGGCTCCTCTATAATGGGCATGTTCACGAGGTGTGCCTTAGGGTGGTCCCCTCTCTTGCCTACCCTTTGGCAGACCTCACACATGTTACAGTATGTTCGCACATCTGCATGTACCCCGGGCCAGAAGAGGGTATGGGTGATACGTTTGAGGGTACGGGTTACCGCTAAATGTCCGGTTAATGGGATATCATGACCTACCCGGAGTATATCGCGTTTATACATGTGGGGAAAGAGCAGCTGTCCCCTATGGTTCCCTTTCTTTTCGGTATGTCTGTATAGTCTGCCTTGCTCCCATGCGAATGTCTCATGGTCTGACCCCCCAGTCCCTGTATCGGCTTTCTCCCTATACTTCTGAAGGGTCGGGTCGGTTTTAGTTTCAGCCTCAAAGGCTGCAGGGGTATCCCAGGGTAATGGTGAAGGGTAATGAGTCGGGGTTGGTCTTACCTGAGTCTCCGCACTGGTGAAGGGTCTCGAGTCCTTCCGGCTTGCAACCGGGTAGTGACAGGATGCGCCTCCAAGTTGTAGGAAGGAGCATAAGCAGAAGTCATGGGTCCAAGGTCATTTCCCAGTAAAACCTCAGCTGGCAAATTATCCATAATTCCCACACTCACAAGTTCTTTCCCCGCACCCCAATCCAAATGTACTTGAGCCGTGGGTAGCTTGTAAATGTCCCCTCCAGCCACCCTGACAGCGACAGTGTCCGTAGAGCACTTATGTGATGGGACCAGTCGGCCTTGTACTAGGGTGAGAGTGGCCACGGTGTCTCTCAACCCCTGGGTGGGGCAGCCCTCCAGCAATACCTCCTGTCTGTGGTGTTGCCGGTTGTCATTTGCGGCATATATGGGATTGGCTTCATGTAGGGGTCCCAGATATTCTTCTAGAGGGCTTTCCTGTTCAATACAGAAAGAGCGAGCTGGGCGATTATTTCCCGAGGGGGATGTATTGTAATTCCTCGATGAGTAATTGTTGTTGAGGGGACAGCTAGCAATGAGATGCCCCGGCTGCTTGCATTTGTAGCAGGTGGGTCGGGAGCGCTCATGGGTGTAGTGGCTGGGTGGTCCGGCATACCAGGTAGGGCTTGCTGGCACAGGCGTACGAAACTCCGTTCGTGGGCTTGGTCGGTATGTGTGCCTTGGTTCGGTGCGAGTTATCATTCGGGAGCTGTTAGATTCCTTTATCCGAGCATCCCGGTGTTCATCAGCCAGTCTCGCTGCTTCATTGAGATTGCTCGGCCGTCGATCTTTTAACCATTCTCTGTCTTTTTGCTCAAGTCCCTCATAAAAATGCTCCAACAAAAACAATTCCAGAACTTCGGCTGCCGTGACTGCTCGACACCCGTTAATCCAATGAGTAGCTGCTCTCCGCATTCGATGTGCCCATTCGGAATGGGTATCATTCGTTTTCTTTTTGGTGTCACGGAATGGCCTGCGGTAAGTGTTGGAGGTTACCGCGTACCATTTTAATAGGGTGTCTTTGACGAGCATATATTGAGCCACTTCCTCTGTGCTAAGAGTCCTGAAAGCCTCCATTGCTCGTCCGGCTTATTTCCCAGCCAGGATACGCGGCCAAGTTGTTGTGGGGATTTGATGCAGGGCACATTGCCGCTCAAAATTGGTTAAAAATTTGTCAATCCCCATCTCGTTCTCCACGAACGGCTTGAATGCCGCGAACGGGATCTCCGGTTGCCCCGACAATTCTGTGGAGCTGCTGTGTGCATCACTGGTGGTTCCCGGTGGTGCGGTCTTCATGCGGAGCTCATGTGCTCGGGTTCTTTCGATATCCGCCTCTGCTTCCACCATCAGCTGTTTCACTAGTTCCTCGGAAGGGTTCGGCCCGTATAGGGGGAGCCTTTCCCTGACAATCCTTGTCTTTTCATCGTTGGGTAGTATCGTGGGTTCTGCCATGGTGAAGCTCTGGCTCCATCTCGGTTAGGTCAGCAATCAACTCTCTCCTTGGTCGGTTGCTCGCGTTCCCACCTCGGCTCTCGAGTAAATCTTTCAACGTGGTGCGTTTCAACTTGTCGTAATTGCTCTCCATCCATTCTGTACCTCTCTTAGGAATTCCAGGATGATCCCGCCGCTGCCATCAATTGCCACGATTGCCTCCGGTCTAGCAGGAGGTTGGACCGCTTGGCTATCCTGGTTCCCGAAGTCAGAGAGTCGAACGAGGTTCCAATCGGTAGAAACCTGTAAATATAGAATATCCCACTAGCTATGGTAAAACTAGGATTCCCGGATCCCTACAACACGAGTCGAGGCTGCGAGTTGAGGGTAAAACGAACTGAGTTTAATGACACACAAGCATGGCAATTTATGTAAGTCCCCAGGTCCAGGGACAGCCTGATGGGATACAGGTACAATGCAATCAGTCAACCAATCACAATACAATATATCTTTCAAACTAGTACCCGCTCAGCTTGGAGATAATGAGGCCAACGGTTATACAATCTAATTATCTCCAAGCGTCCCAAAAGACCATGCTTTATTGTGCCCGAGAAAACAGTGTAAAAATACATAACTTTGGCATTTTATATACAATATAGTTCATTCCATGAATCGTTTGGTAGCTCAGATCTGACGACATCCAACATACGAATTGCGCCCAGATCCCACGAATAGAACGGGAGGTTTCTGCCATAGAAATATTGTTCGGCAGTTTGATTGTGAACCCCTGATGGCGGCCATGTTTTTAGGCCGGTCAATGGACAGCGGGATCTCAACGCCGTACTTATGGAGCGGAGGTCGGGTACGCAGTCACACGAATCCCCACTATCAGTCTGGTTGTCCTGGCCGTTCGGGATACGAACGGCAACCCCCCGGAAGAGGTACTTAACCTGCGGTTAACCGCAAGATGAACGTTCTAATCGGTGCCACACGCCAGAACGTAGGTGGTCCCCCATTCGTGAGTCTTTCGGTAGTTTCCCTTTGGGGAATGGTATACAAATTGGGGGGGGCGTCCCCTGGGACCGTCAATTGGTTTGTGGTTAACCGCAGGCCAGAATGCCTTGTGCGGTTAATGTGCGGCACACTCCGCTCGCAGGGTGGTTGGCCATTCGGTACTTCGAGGGGTGATGAGGTTAAGTGGTGGCACATGCCAAAAGGTGGGTGGTCCATCGTTCGTACTGACGAATGAAGCTTTATAATAGTTTGTGTAATCCGTTCGTATGGTCTGCAATCCGGTAGAATAGGGTTTTTACCGAAAAGAGTCAGGTTATAACAATAGAATGAGTTCTTGTAACACTAAGTTCTAATAAGTGTATTTTAACAGCTGAGGAGAACAGTTGCTATATGGACATTAAGGTTGCTTGGGCGGAAATGAGGTAAGTCATTTTAGGTTTATATTCATATCTGTTCAAAATTACTGCTATAATTTCTTCCTTGCAATCATGGTTGACCACAGCTCTTGCCCTTCCACGTTTGATTGAGGGAACTCTCCTCTTTGATAAAAAAGAAAAAAACTATTTGAAGCACTTCCAATTTTGCAACAAACTAGGAAGAAATCTTTCTTGACCCCATAATGTCAGTCAAAGATATCCTTGGATCAAGAAGCTATTATCCCACAATTTAAAAATGATATCATTGACTATTATGTTTTTGCAAGTATTCATCCAGTTACTGTTTAAAGATCTATACAGATAAAAAACTCAGAGAATTCCTAACCTTATTGTTCTTACTGTAAAAAAGACCTTTCCTTTGTATTAGACTAAATCTCATTTATTCAAGTCTAAACGCTTGACTTTGTATCCTATGCATATTACTGTTTCTGAAAATATTTCCAGACAATGGTTTGTATAGGCCCTGCACATAGGAGTGCGCAGCCTATTACACGCCGTGTATATATATATATGTATGTATGTATGTATATATGTATATATATATATATATATATATATATATATATACACATATATACACACACACATACACTGCTGTGTGTGTGTGTGTGTGTGCTGTGTGAGGGTGCTGATAGTGTGATGTGTGTGTGAGGGTGCTGTTTGTGTGTGTGTGTGCGCTTGTAAGGGGGGTGCTGTTAATGTACTGTGTGTGAGGGTGCTGTTTGTGTGTGAGGGTGCTGTTTGTGTGTGTGTGTGCGCTTGTGAGGGTGCTGTTAATGTACTGTGTGTGAGGGTGCTGTTTGTGTGTGAGGGTACTGGTAGTGTGCTGTGTGTGTGTTTGTTAGAGTCCTGTTTGTGTTTGTGAGGGTACTGTTAGTGTGCTGTGTGTGTGTGAGGGTGCTGTTTGTGTGCTGTGTGTGAGGGTGCTGTATGTGTTGGTGCTGTGTATGTGTGTGGGTGCTGTATGTGTGTGGGTGCTGTATGTGTGTAGGTGCTGTATGTGTGTAGGTGCTGTGGGTGCTGTATGTGTGTAGGTGCTGTGTGTGTGTAGGTGCTGTGTATGTCTGTGGGTGCTGTATGTGTGTAGGTGCTGTGTATGTGTGTGGATGCTGTATGTGTGTTGGTGCTGTGTATGTGTGTGGGTGCTGTGTGTGTGGGTGCTGTATGTGTGTTGGTGCTGTGTATGTGTGTGGGTGCTCTATGTGTGTGGGTGCTGTATGTGTGTAGGTGCTGTGTATGTCTGTGGGTGCTGTATGTGTGTGGGTGCTGTATGTGTGTAGGCGCTGTATGTGTGTAGGTGCTGTGTATGTCTGTGGGTGCTGTATGTGTGTAGGTGCTGTGTATGTATGTGGGTGCTGTATGTGTGTAGGTGCTGTGTATGTCTGTGGGTGCTGTATGTTTGTAGGTGCTGTATGTGTGTAGGTGCTGTGTATGTCTGTGTGTGCTGTATGTGTGTTGGTGCTGTGTATGTGTGTGGGTGATTGTGGGGGTGGAGGTGGGGGTACATTACTCAATATCCCCCCTCCCTTCTTACTTTATGTAGGGCGGGGGGATTCTTGTTCCTTGCTGCCTTCCCTGGTGGGCAGATTACTTAATATCCCCCCTCCATTATTACCTTATGTAGGGAGGGGGGATCCTTTCTGCCTTCCCTGGTGGTCCAGTGGTGAGTGAACTCTAGCCTGCGGGGCTAGAGTTCACTCTCGCGAGATCTGAGCATTGCCGCGGCAATATGTGTGTAGGTGCTGTGTATGTCTTTGGTTTGCTAGGTGCTGTATGTGTGTGGGTGCTGTATGTGTGTAGGTGCTGTATGTGTGTAGGTGCTGTGTATGTCTGTGGGTGCTGTATGTGTGTAGGTGCTGTGTATGTCTGTGGGTGCTGTATGTGTGTAGGCAATGCTCAGATCTCGCGAGAGGAACCAGGCGGAGCTGCTGGCAAGAGCTCCCGGGTCCTCTCCTGCCTCCCTCACTGCCTGTGGGTTGGTGAGGGGAGGCTTAGAGCAGACTCGGTGCTCGGATAGCGCTGGCTCTGCATGAGCCAACAGGGGAGATCCTGAGATCTCCCCTGCCAGTCTCACTCCATAGGCGTGCCGCGGGGATTAGGGTGTGGATTAGGGTGTGGATATGTTTGTATAATGCTATCTTGCCTTTTTTTATAAACCAAACCTTCATTCATAACTAAAATGTCCCATACCTTGTTCTAATGCCATAATATCCTTCTTTAGACCAGGTACCCAAAATTGCACAGCATAATCAAGAAGATTATATTCTCATCCCTAGAATGAATGTCCCTTTTTATACATGACAATACCTTAGCCACTGCTAATAGACATTGCACATTTGTTGTCTATATCAATACCCAAATTCTTCTCATGTGTTGTTATCCCTTATTCACTACCATTTAAGGTATACGTTGCTTGTGCATTCCCACCCTTAAAGTTCACAACTTTGCATTTTTCTACATTAAAATGAATCTGCCAATTAAGTGCTCAGGACCCTAATCTATCTAAATCCCTCTGCAGCAAAGTAAAATCTTGCATGCATTGTATTACTTTACAGAGTTTTGTGTCATCTGCAAACACTGAAACAATACTTATTTCACAGTCCCAGAACAGTACCGTGAGGGACACCATTTTTGTCCAGCTTGAAAATTTACCATTCATGACAACTCTCTGTACTGTATTTTTAGGCCAATGTTCTACCCAAAAACAAGAAGTTTCATCTAGACCAATTTTTTGGAGTTTGAACACTAACCTATTGTGGGACCGAATCAAACACCTTGACAAAATCCAAGTAGATCACATCCACTGCAACATCCTGATCTCTACTTACTTCTTACCTACTTACTTCTTCATAGAATGCAATTAAGTTAGTTTGACGGGATCTATGATTCATAAAACCATGCAGAATTTTGCTAATAAGAATGTTGTTCTCAATGAATTCCTGAATATTATCCCTTAATAACCTTTCAAATATTTGCCAGTCACAGAAGTTAAGCTCACATACCTAAATTTTGAGCCCTTTTTGAATATAGGAACCACATCTGCCATCCTCCAATCCTCCGGTATAGTTCCTGAAAGAAAAGAATCTTGAAATATTAAAAACAGAGGCTTCATTATTTCCACACTTAGTTCCTTAAGTACTCATGGGTAAATACCATCAGGTATTGAGCTTTGTTTATATTAACTTCCTTTAGTTGCTGCAGCACATTGTCACTGAATCAAAATTTTCCTGCAAGTTTTCTGCAGCAATCATTTGCATATCTCTAGCCATAGGTTCTTCCATAATATATACTGGGGAGAAATATATATTTAAAATGTCTGCCTTGTTTTTATTAACTAACACCCCCATCCGGTTTTCAGTGTACCTACACTTTCATAGATATATATCTCCTCGGAGATTTGAGGAGCTGATATGCCTTATAAGTCCAGAGCCAACTTATAATAGGCTCTAAAAATTGTGAGTGTGCTGACCTTGTATAGACCAGCTGTAAATATTTATACAGGCTATACTATGCATCATTTTATTTCCTGTCACATGTAGGAAACTCTACGACTCATAAAGAAATATTCGTTGCCAAGTGATTGTTGTAAGGTAAACGATATATGTGCGCTGGACACCTTTTTCTCTGGTTTGCTGGGTAAGTGTGCCAAAAGTGGGGATCATGTGGTATTCATCGAGTTAGCATTCATGCAGGACGGATGTGTCCGTCCTGCATGATGGTCAGGCCCCGCCACCCAGTTTATTTATTTTATACTTATTACTCAATAGTACATACTGAGAAATGTACCTTTCTAAAATCTATTTGAAGATATTCCTCAATTGCAAACGTGTTTCACTCTTGTAGAGCTTCTTCAGTCAGCTGTTTCAGCCACATTCAGGACTTTTATATTGCTATTTTATATTTTCTTTTTATATTATGTCATATGTTTATATTGTATAAATAAATGTAATTATTTTTCTAAATCCTTTGGAGCCTACGGAATCTTCATAGGGGTAGTGCCATCACCACAAAATTGGCACAACACCATCACACCTCAAAGCCGGGATTGCTAGGCTCTGAAAAAGGTGAGCATTATACTTATTTCATCTTTTAAACTTGATCTTAACAGACTGCATATTGGTTCCTTTGTCTCTTATGTTTTCTCTTTGCGATATACCATACAACGTATTGGAGGTGTGATGCTGCCCTAAAAGCATAAAAGCTTGATTACGGAGCCAGTATTTATACACAGGCTCCTTTAAATGTGATTGTTTTGACTTCACCGCCACTTATTCTATCTCATTTCATGTACCATACCATCTGCACTATTGTACTCTCTAATTTTTATCTTTTATATGTACTTCAAGTGAATTTTTCACCAAATTACGTGGGGTAAGTTTACAAAACTTTTTAACCCCTTAAGGACACATGAAATGTGTGACATGTCATGATTCCCTTTTATTCCAGAAGTTTGGTCCTTAAGGGGTTAAAGCGTTCCTAACACCTTACAGACCTTTTGAAACAGTGTCTAAGTGTATTCCAGACACTTTTAATTTATTTATCACTGAATTTAGTTGTGTCAGTTGGCTAGCAAGTTCAGGCCAGCTGCCACATAATTAACCTTGGTGCCACCAAGATGTTTCTGTGTTCAAATAGTTTTTCACGGCCGTATTTTGGTCAAACAGAACCATCACATCGATGAGCGTCAAATGTCCCAAACAAAATTTCATATTTGTGAAAAAAAATTTGGGGGAAAAACTTAACAATCATGCTGTGCACAAGAAGATTCACTTTACCATGCAATCAAATCTTCATTACTGCACAATAGAATTCATATTTCTACCAAGCATATATGTCATATATTTAATAAATTAATTTGTCTTTTAATAATACTTTGTCACCTGAATATACAATTTCATATGTAATTGAATCAAATGAAGACATCTCAACTTAATTTATTAAAACCCCATAATTTATGGCCATCGCTAAATTGACAGCCCTATTTCCAGAGACTTGGCTTATATATCCATCTTGAATGCTAATTTGTATTTTAGTTAGATTTTTGACCAGTAACTTAAAGAATATTTGTGAGCTTGCTTTTTATTAAATAACAGATAGAAGTATCAGCAAGATTTATATGGAAGAAATTAAGTGACATTCATCAAGTAATATTCATGCCACATAAACATGAAGAAGCAGTTTATTATTGCTGGTGTATGTCACCATAATTTAAATTTTAGTCGAAGGTTTAATTGAAATTGTGTTCCGCTCTGAATGGGAGCACCTGATTTTTCTTGATTTTGTACAACTATTGAACACCAGGGAGCAAACGAAGAAGTGAGCTCTAAGCAGATGACAATGTTCAGCATAATTTTCAAAAAATCATTCAAGCTTCCTAAATTATGAGAATTGAATTTGTTTGCATAAATGCAGTGCACATACATTTTATTACAGCTGAGGCTTACTATAATCACTTGATTTAATGCACAAATCTTTTTAAGGCCACAACTAGAATTCATGTCCTGATTTTGTGCTTATTTGTTTGTGTGCATTGTTACCCACTTTTGCTTGTTTTAGTATTTTAATTCAGGGTTACATAAAAATAGAAAAATGTTTTTATTATGTAGTAACATTCTGGGACAGAACAAATTATACATTTGTTCATTTAGAGCTGTGGCACTTGCTTCAAATATTTCAGGATATGTATATTTTATATGTATGAGGACAATTTGAATACATATTCCATGTAAGAGTTTTGACTTATATTACCACACTAAAATTGTGTTCACTCTCTGATTTTTTTAGGACTGTTGAAATTTACATTTTTTTTTTTTTAGCATCTCTGTTAACAGTTTCATGATCAGTATTTTATCTTTATTTTGTTACATACATAGAAAGATATATTATAATGTATTTTGTGTGTAATATATATATGTATATATATATATATAAAATTTAACATTATGTTTACTATAAATGTGTGCAAGGTAAAGTTCTCTCTGTACAAACATATAAATTGTTGTTTTAGCTGAAATAATTATTTAAATGGAAATTGCCACTTAACCAGGAATTTTAATATTACCTTTACTTATTCATATATTTAACAAATATGAATTTGTGAGATATGAAAAAAATATAATTGTATTAGTTTATTATAAAAAAAAAAAGTAATATAACATTTAATTTTAAAATCCAAATCTTTTATTCATTGGGATAAATTCCCATTTAACGTTCTCCTTTAACACATTTTCAATGAAAGTTCCCCACCAATTCTATTTTTAAATTATCTGCTTACAGATAGCAAATGACTGAAGTGCATGGCTGATTTTTGGTTCACGTTCACTTGTTTCTCGTTTTTTTCATCCATATATTAGTTAATTCTTGCTTCGTACAAATAAACCGTTGCTTTAAATTTGGGCGATTCACATTTGTCCGGCAACAAATGTTCAAGAATAAGAAATATGATGACTTTTTCTGGACCTCATTTCAAATGAGCATAGTGCTGTAAAAAATATGTAATTTCCTTATTGAAGTGATTATGGTAAAAAAATCCCAGCAGTCATTCTAAAAGTTTAATTACAGAGAAAAATACATATGTAGGGTGCTTCCTGGGCTGTAAATCAGCCAGCTGGAATTCTCAATTCCAGACTGGTAGGATCAGGATGCATCTTTTACATCTGGTGCCGGCACACATAGTAGGCTAACCCTAGATGCCATGGAGAGGCTGGGTGAGTTGCACACACAGTGTCAAAGTTCCTGCTGCCAAACAAAGGAAATTGGAATCTTTGATTAACACCCTGATAAAGAAAAGACAACCACACACCTGCTATAGTTTTTGATGTCTGCCCTTCCTAGGTGCAACGATCAGAGAAAAAAACACACAAGCCATCCTGTTGGAATTTATGTCCCTTTGAATTGAATGAATGTAAGATGGGCGTGCCTTGGCCTGTGACTTGAATGGCCACCATTTGAGTGAGCTCCAGGGACACTTGATCTGTACCATTCATAAAAAGCTTTCTATTTCATTTTAAATTGAGTAGAATTCATCTTTGCAGTTCATATACTAACACTGATTATAAAGAAACAAAAGAAATATGAAGCTGCTACTGCTGCTTTAACCCCTTAAGGACTGATGATGGTTCGGGGATCGCTTCCGCCGAGATCCCACTGTTACTATCTGCCAGGCATTTGGCATGTGCAGATACACATGTATCGTAATTGCACTACCAGAGTAGCGCCACTTCCTTGTAGAGGTAATAGGGAAAGAATCCTGGTGCAGAAAGAGGTTCGCTGGATGTACCTCTTGGATACGATGTCACCTCATTGTCTTAATAAGAAGCTTGAACGGCACTGGTTCCTCTAGGTACTTCAGCGAACTGCCGCTGAAAAGCTAAAGTGTCCTGGAGCGGGTGTGTATAAAATATAAAATATTACATCTTCCTATGTCTTATGCCTTATTCTTATACCTTTCCATGTCTTTTGCTTTATTTCTTCCGAGGATAGTAATAGTCTTGCACTTTGTTACTCTAAGCTATTTGCACAGGATTAGGCACCCTGTATCCCCTAGTACCTAATTGGTAATGGGTGGTTCTTTTCCTTATTACATATCTAGTATATATGGGTATAACATTATATACTATACTTTTGCAGTTTCTTTCTTCACACACTGGGTATTATAATCACTTTTCATTCAAATTCTATTATGTGACTTCCTGTATTGTAATTTTATTCTTATGACCTGTTTTTGATATATTCCACATTTGAGGTATATCTCTTTAAATGTTGTTTATATGTAGCTTCATGTATTGCGATCTGTATAATGAATGTCTGTATTGTATACTCATTTCCTAGCAACGTCATGACGTCTTACGCAGCGTGGGTGCTTGACATCCGACGTCATGATGTCACACCCACACTTGCCAGAAACCGGAAGAGAGCTCCAAGATGGTGGAGGGAGGCCAAATAATGAGAAACAGCTGCACTTGATCTGTGGGTGGGGCGGTACCTGGATTCTTAATTTATTGCACATTGTATATAAACTGGTGAGTGTTACTGCATGTTTAAGGACATTTGCATTGAAAAAGGGCTTGTGTTTTTTTTTTTTAATTCTTTATTTATGTCAAAGTCCGACACCACAACAAGGTATACAACACAATTCAAATGCGTACAGTAACACGTATACATATCATCATTAGTTAGGAATCGTATAGTTGCGTATTTTCATAAAAACAGCCTGTAACAATTTAACGGACTGTGGCTTGTTGACTATAAAAGTCCTTATATAGTGGCGTCCCACTTTTTTTAAAATTTTTATTTTATATATGTGTGCCCCTTAACCATTAAG
>OW240913.1:221568139-221580761 GCA_933207985.1 Pelobates cultripes
CAATCCATATCTGCCAAGGACCCTATGTAGGGGGAACAGTCTCTATTCTGCTCTGTGTCAGTGTGTATCATGGTCTCTGAGGACAGGTGTCAATCCATATCTGCCAAGTGACCAGATGTAGGAGGAACAGTCCCTATTCTGATCTGTGTCAGTGTGTATCAGGGATCCCTAGGACAGGTGTCAATCCATATCTGCCAAGTGACCCTATGTAAAAAAGGCCTGATGAGATGAGCTGCCTTGGGCTAAAAATTGTCCACACGCTGCTGTATTTTAGCTCTGAATGCCTGTTGACTTGCGTGACTGATCCGCCACCAACTAGGTTTCAAGCCGCCATGTTTTAGGGCACTTTCTGCCTGTGAAACAAACATCAATTATAGATTGAATAGCAGTTAGTTGTCTCAAAGCGGGTGTGTCAGGCTCACAGTGGATACTGTGCCCAGTGCCACCACTCTCTCACTGGTGTCACAATAGCTTGGATTTAAAAACAAAAAACTTTTTTCACTGTTATAGATTGAATAGCAGTTAGTTATCTTCAAGCAGGTGTGTCAGCCCTACAGCGTGTACTCTGCCAGTACGCTGCCACCTCCTCTACTCCTCCTACTCCATCCTCTTCATAACCTCCTCGGCTTAGTCCTCTTCTGCTGCTGCGTCTTGCTCCACATCAACGGATAGGGGACATAACAGTGATTAAACTGATAACAATAGTACTAAAACACAATTCACTCCAATCTAGTGTATATCATTAGATTGCACGCTGCAGTGCCCCAAATTTGTTGTGATCTGTGAGTAAGGTAAACGGTTGTCCATGGCCAAGTAGGGTTGCAGCTTTTGAGGGCCCACACCACCGCTTTCATGCACCTCTTCAATGGCAGAATCTACTTCGCTATGCAAAAGTTTACGGCTTAGATAAAAATCAATGCCGTGTACACGTCCACTGATAGGAGACGCGGAAGGTATTAAACTGATAAAAATAGTACTTAACACACCACTCCTATCTGGTGTCACATTAGCTTGACCGCGCAGTGCCCCAAATTTGCAGTAAGAGGACCGACCAAGCCTCTTCTTCCATCTCCCTGTTACAAAAATCAATGCCGTGTACACGTCCACTGATAGGAGACGCTGAAGGTATTAAACTGATAAAAATAGTACTAAACACACCACTCCTATCTGGTGGCACATTAGTTTGCACGCGCAGTGCCCCAAATTTGTTGTGATCTGTGAGTAAGGTAAACGGTTGTCCATACAAGTAGGTTGCAGCTTTTTGAGGGCCCACACCACCGCCATGCACCCCTTTTCAATGGCAGTGAATCTACTTCGCTATGCAAAAGTTTACGGCTTAGATAAAAATCAATGCCGTGTACACGTCCACTGATAGGAGACACGGAAGGTATTAAACTGATAAAAATAGTACTAAACACACCACTCCAATCTGGTGGTACATTAGATTGCACGCGCAGTGCCCCAAATTTGTTGTGATCTGTGAGTAAGGTAAACGGTTGTCCATACAAGTAGGTTGCAGCTTTTTGAGGGCCCACACCACCACCATGCACTCCTTTTCAATGGCAGTGAATCTACTTCGCTATGCAAAAGTTTACGGCTTAGATAAAAATCAATGCCGTGTACACGTCCACTGATAGGAGACGCTGAAGGTATTAAACTGATAAAAATAGTACTAAACACACCACTCCTATCTGGTGTCACATTAGCTTGACCGCGCAGTGCCCCAAATTTAATGTGATCTGTGAGTAAGGTAAACGTTGTCCATACAAGTAGGTTGCAGCTTTTTGAGGGCCCACACCACCGCCATGCACTCCTTTTCAATGGCAGTGAATATACTTTGCTGTGCAAAAGTTTACGGCTTAGATAAAAATCAATGCCGTGTACACGTCCACTGATAGGAGACGCGGAAGGTATTAAACTGATCAGAACAATACTAAACACACCACTCCTTTTTTTTGGTGAGGCTTTACAGGACAGAGTGCTTCTCCACTGGACATGTTAACTCACGGGCAGCTGGCTCATCAAGGAACCAGAGCAGCTTTCCATGTACAGGTAAGACACGTGCAGCCCGTAAGGGTTCAGGCTCTTCTTCCTGGAGGATACGCTGCAAGCCTGTTGAACGAGGTGACCTTGCTCGGGTCCCAGGTGTACGGTTCCTAAAATGGCTGCCATATACACGTCCACTGATAGGAGACGCAGAAGGTATTAAACTGATCAGAACAAAAGCATTTCTTACACTCCGAACAAAAATATATTTTTTTAACATTCTCTCCACTTTGAACGAAATGACGTTTGGGAAGAGATTAACATAATTAAACACAGGCAGTAAAAATACAGTTTTTAGCCATACCCTGTAACTTTAAAACTACACATCCCATCTTCATAATTACATATTTGGAATCAGCACACTTAAAACATAAACATAACCAAAAATCAGCCAAATACATCCAGGGGTTAAAAAGTTAGCTGGAGGTCTCTTTATGACCGACCGCAAGCACATTTTCCTGCCCAAAACAGTTCCATAGATTTGGCTGTGAGGTCGGTCTATTTCAGGCTGAAAAAACGACTAAGTCCCATCGCCGAATGGGACTTAGTCTCTGCAGCTGAAATAAGGCTGAAAAAAACGGCTGAAAAAAAGACTAAGTCCCATCGCCGAATGGGACTTAGTCTCTGCAGCTGAAATAATTTCCCATTTACTGAACCAAGTGGGAAATAGCAAGGCAGGCACAAAGGGTTTGCACCAGGTCTGGGGACACAGGGGACACCGTCTTAAAGGGGCCGTGTCCCCAACAAGTCTGGGGACACGGCCTTAAAGGGGCAGTGTCCCAATCTTCCTGATGTCCCAAAAAAGGTGTTTAAAGGGCCAGCACCAGTCACATAAAGAGTCCATAAGCCCCAATATGCCCACCGACAGTCTTAAAGGGCCATACACACCAAATAAAAGTGCATACATTTTCACAATCTCCCAGGGGCCATAGTCATGTGGGAGGAGGCTGGCAAACAGGCTTCTCCACAACCCAGGGAAGCAGGGCAATTTGCCATTTAAAGGGCCCGTTACAAATAGCAGTTTGTAACAAGGTGTCAATCCATATCTGCCAAGTGACCCGATGTAGGGGACCAGTCCCTATTCTGCTCTGTGTCAGTGTGTACCAGGGAACCTTAGGACAGGTGTCAATCCATATCTGCTAAGTGACCCGATATAGGGGGAACAGTCCCTATTCTGCTCTGTGTCAGTGTGTATCAGGGATCCTTAGGACAGGTGTCAATCCATATCTGCCAAGTGACCCTATGTAGGGGACCAGTCTCTATTCTGCTCTGTGTCCGTGTGCATCAGGGGCTCTGAGGACAGGTGTCAATCCATATGTCAAGGTGTCAATATGTCATATGTCAGGTGTCAATCCATATTGATTGTGATTTAGGAATGTTAGGTGATTTCTGCCCTTTATGGATTAAAACCAGACTCTGTATCAACTGTGTAATTTTCCATGGGAGTTTTGCCATGGATCCCCCTCCGGCATGCCACAGTCCAGGTGTTAGTCCCCTTGAAACAACTTTTCCATCCCTATTGTGGCCAGAAAGAGTCCCTGTGTGTTTTAAAATTCGCCTCCCCATTGAAGTCAATGGCGTTTCGGGCGGTTCGCCGGTTCGCGAACATTTGCGGAAGTTCGCGTTCGCCGTTCGCGAACCGAAAATTTCGGGTTCGCGACATCACTAATGAAGGTAGACACAACCGGACAACGCGACACCACAACACCCCCACCCAAAGTGGGGGGAACATTCCAGACACATCACAGATACCTAATGTAGTTAGTGACTGGATAACTACACCAAACACCGCCTATAAGGAAGCAGGACGATAGCAACGACCAAACGCACTACTGAGCCTCCTCTATAATGGCACCGTCTCGTAAACGAGGAACGGATGAGGACCCAGAACAAGATGGTAGATGCTCCGGGAGAGAACTGAGTAAAGACCCAAACGCGGAAGACGCTAGGGAAAGGGCAGACAGACGAGGGAGACCCAGACCCGGTGCAAGACTACAGGACTCTGACCCGTAAGACTGACCCTCATCTCGCCCTCCACGTAAGTGGATGTTAACTCAAGACCTACCGCACTAACAACCAACTGGTAGGAGAACAAACGCAAAACCTGTATGTCCTACATATTATAGGCCAGCATTCTACCGCATACAGAAGAATTGTATAAAGTTACACTTGGCACATGTGGTGCTCATGTAAGATGCTGACTGAGACCTGCGAGTCTCACTGATATCAATCATATTGCTACCTGTTATTATTTGAACTGGAAAAAAAGCGCTATTTACGAAAAAAAAAAAACACAGTCTGTACCAAGTGGATGGGGAAAGATGAATGTTTGTTAGGGACAGCATAGCACGGGTCCTTCAGTCCGGCCGGTTATGGAGAAACGCTGCCAGGAGCCGCGTGCGTGTCACCGTACAGCCTTCTATGCGTTCCAATTCCAACTTGGTAACAATTGGCGGTGAGTGCCGAAAAATCATTGACAAATTATTAGATTTATATCTAATACCCTATTCTTAGTTTGCATTTTGGGGTCATTTGGCGGGAACCCCACTTAGTCCAATTAGAGTATCATCTCAATTCATACTATACACTCCATCCCTGTGAGATTTTATCTTTACCATTACCATAGAAAAAATGAAGTCTGCGCTTTCAGTTGTAGTGTGCACCAATGTGCTACCAAGCATTTATTTGAAGGACATAAAAGTCAGGCAAACATTTGGGGCACCGGGGGAGCTAAGGAGGGGCAGAGTGGGGTGGGCATGGGCCTCGAGCCCTTTCCCTTCCCGGGGCTCAACCTCCCTTGCAGCCTTCTCCTTGACGCCTTACTGCCCCGTATGACTTATTTAGGTAGCAATATGATTGATATCAGTGAGACTCGCAGGTCTTCTTATTTCGTTACTCTTCTCTTTACTTTACTCTATTCTTGTCTTTACTCTTTCCTGTGGTTCGCCACCGGGACCCTCACTAGTAGGGTACGGTGCCGAACTAAGAAGGGTACCGCCTCGGATGCACCTAAATCCTGCGACATAGCATCCTACTTATCTCTTGAAAGGTGGTGTAGGGGCACAGGGTACCTAGGCTATGGACATGGTGCTAACTTGTTCCTGTGATGAAGCTCCACTGTGGACATGTACCATGCATATGCAGGGATGTCCCTGTGAAGTGTGGAAAAAGATCAAGATAGCAGTATATATCTAAATGCTTCTGAGGGTGTGCAAGCTATAACTCTGTTATTCTCAAGCTATTCTGTACTATGTCTTAAAATGTGCTGTATCAGTTATCATAAGCGGGAGTGTTCTGAACTGCTCGTAATCGCTATTCTGGCTATACACGCTTAATGGTTAAGGGGCACACATATATAAAATAAAAATTTAAAAACGGGTGGGACGCCACTATATAAGGACTTTTATAGTCAACAAGCCACAGTCCGTTAAATTGTTACAGGCTGTTTTTATGAAAATACGCAACTATACGTTTCCTAACTAATGATGATATGTATACGTGTTACTGTACGCATTTGAATTGTGTTGTATACCTTGTTGTGGTGTCGGACTTTGACATAAATAAAGAATAAAAAAAAAAAACACAAGCCCTTTTTCAATGCAAATGTCCTTAAACATGCAGTAACACTCACCAGTTTATATACAATGTGCAATAAATTAAGAATCCAGGTACCGCCCCACCCACAGATCAAGTGCAGCTGTTTCTCATTATTTGGCCTCCCTCCACCATCTTGGAGCTCTCTTCCGGTTTCTGGCAAGTGTGGGTGTGACATCATGACGTCGGATGTCAAGCACCCACGCTGCGTAAGACGTCATGACGTTGCTAGGAAATGAGTATACAATACAGACATTCATTATACAGATCGCAATACATGAAGCTACATATAAACAACATTTAAAGAGATATACCTCAAATGTGGAATATATCAAAAACAGGTCATAAGAATAAAATTACAATACAGGAAGTCACATAATAGAATTTGAATGAAAAGTGATTATAATACCCAGTGTGTGAAGAAAGAAACTGCAAAAGTATAGTATATAATGTTATACCCATATATACTAGATATGTAATAAGGAAAAGAACCACCCATTACCAATTAGGTACTAGGGGATACAGGGTGCCTAATCCTGTGCAAATAGCTTAGAGTAACAAAGTGCAAGACTATTACTATCCTCGGAAGAAATAAAGCAAAAGACATGGAAAGGTATAAGAATAAGGCATAAGACATAGGAAGATGTAATATTTTATATTTTATACACACCCGCTCCAGGACACTTTAGCTTTTCAGCGGCAGTTCGCTGAAGTACCTAGAGGAACCAGTGCCGTTCAAGCTTCTTATTAAGACAATGAGGTGACATCGTATCCAAGAGGTACATCCAGCAAACCTCTTTCTGCACCAGGATTCTTTCCCTATTACCTCTACAAGGAAGTGGCGCTACTCTGGTAGTGCAATTACGATACATGTGTATCTGCACATGCCAAATGCCTGGCAGATAGTAACAGTGGGATCTCGGCGGAAGCGATCCCCGAACCATCATCAGTCCTTAAGGGGTTAAAGCAGCAGTAGCAGCTTCATATTTCTTTTGTTTCTTTATAATCAGTGTTAGTATATGAACTGCAAAGATGAATTCTACTCAATTTAAAATGAAATAGAAAGCTTTTTATGAATGGTATAGATCAAGTGTCCCTGGAGCTCACTCAAATGGTGGCCATTCAAGTCACAGGCCAAGGCACGCCCATCTTACATTCATTCAATTCAAAGGGACATAAATTCCAACAGGATGGCTTGTGTGTTTTTTTCTCTGATCGTTGTACCTAGGAAGGGCAGACATCAAAAACTATAGCAGGTGTGTGGTTGTCTTTTCTTTATCAGGGTGTTAATCAAAGATTCCAATTTCCTTTGTTTGGCAGCAGGAACTTTGACACTGTGTGTGCAACTCACCCAGCCTCTCCATGGCATCTAGGGTTAGCCTACTATGTGTGCCGGCACCAGATGTAAAAGATGCATCCTGATCCTACCAGTCTGGAATTGAGAATTCCAGCTGGCTGATTTACAGCCCAGGAAGCACCCTACATATGTATTTTTCTCTGTAATTAAACTTTTAGAATGACTGCTGGGATTTTTTTACCATAATCACTTCAATAAGGAAATTACATATTTTTTACAGCACTATGCTCATTTGAAATGAGGTCCAGAAAAAGTCATCATATTTCTTATTCTTGAACATTTGTTGCCGGACAAATGTGAATCGCCCAAATTTAAAGCAACGGTTTATTTGTACGAAGCAAGAATTAACTAATATATGGATGAAAAAAACGAGAAACAAGTGAACGTGAACCAAAAATCAGCCATGCACTTCAGTCATTTGCTATCTGTAAGCAGATCATTTAAAAATAGAATTGGTGGGGAACTTTCATTGAAAATGTGTTAAAGGAGAACGTTAAATGGGAATTTATCCCAATGAATAAAAGATTTGGATTTTAAAATTAAATGTTATATTACTTTTTTTTTTTATAATAAACTAATACAATTATATTTTTTTCATATCTCACAAATTCATATTTGTTAAATATATGAATAAGTAAAGGTAATATTAAAATTCCTGGTTAAGTGGCAATTTCCATTTAAATAATTATTTCAGCTAAAACAACAATTTATATGTTTGTACAGAGAGAACTTTACCTTGCACACATTTATAGTAAACATAATGTTAAATTTTATATATATATATATACATATATATATTACACACAAAATACATTATAATATATCTTTCTATGTATGTAACAAAATAAAGATAAAATACTGATCATGAAACTGTTAACAGAGATGCTAAAAAAAAAAAAATGTAAATTTCAACAGTCCTAAAAAAATCAGAGAGTGAACACAATTTTAGTGTGGTAATATAAGTCAAAACTCTTACATGGAATATGTATTCAAATTGTCCTCATACATATAAAATATACATATCCTGAAATATTTGAAGCAAGTGCCACAGCTCTAAATGAACAAATGTATAATTTGTTCTGTCCCAGAATGTTACTACATAATAAAAACATTTTTCTATTTTTATGTAACCCTGAATTAAAATACTAAAACAAGCAAAAGTGGGTAACAATGCACACAAACAAATAAGCACAAAATCAGGACATGAATTCTAGTTGTGGCCTTAAAAAGATTTGTGCATTAAATCAAGTGATTATAGTAAGCCTCAGCTGTAATAAAATGTATGTGCACTGCATTTATGCAAACAAATTCAATTCTCATAATTTAGGAAGCTTGAATGATTTTTTGAAAATTATGCTGAACATTGTCATCTGCTTAGAGCTCACTTCTTCGTTTGCTCCCTGGTGTTCAATAGTTGTACAAAATCAAGAAAAATCAGGTGCTCCCATTCAGAGCGGAACACAATTTCAATTAAACCTTCGACTAAAATTTAAATTATGGTGACATACACCAGCAATAATAAACTGCTTCTTCATGTTTATGTGGCATGAATATTACTTGATGAATGTCACTTAATTTCTTCCATATAAATCTTGCTGATACTTCTATCTGTTATTTAATAAAAAGCAAGCTCACAAATATTCTTTAAGTTACTGGTCAAAAATCTAACTAAAATACAAATTAGCATTCAAGATGGATATATAAGCCAAGTCTCTGGAAATAGGGCTGTCAATTTAGCGATGGCCATAAATTATGGGGTTTTAATAAATTAAGTTGAGATGTCTTCATTTGATTCAATTACATATGAAATTGTATATTCAGGTGACAAAGTATTATTAAAAGACAAATTAATTTATTAAATATATGACATATATGCTTGGTAGAAATATGAATTCTATTGTGCAGTAATGAAGATTTGATTGCATGGTAAAGTGAATCTTCTTGTGCACAGCATGATTGTTAAGTTTTTCCCCCAAATTTTTTTTCACAAATATGAAATTTTGTTTGGGACATTTGACGCTCATCGATGTGATGGTTCTGTTTGACCAAAATACGGCCGTGAAAAACTATTTGAACACAGAAACATCTTGGTGGCACCAAGGTTAATTATGTGGCAGCTGGCCTGAACTTGCTAGCCAACTGACACAACTAAATTCAGTGATAAATAAATTAAAAGTGTCTGGAATACACTTAGACACTGTTTCAAAAGGTCTGTAAGGTGTTAGGAACGCTTTAACCCCTTAAGGACCAAACTTCTGGAATAAAAGGGAATCATGACATGTCACACATTTCATGTGTCCTTAAGGGGTTAAAAAGTTTTGTAAACTTACCCCACGTAATTTGGTGAAAAATTCACTTGAAGTACATATAAAAGATAAAAATTAGAGAGTACAATAGTGCAGATGGTATGGTACATGAAATGAGATAGAATAAGTGGCGGTGAAGTCAAAACAATCACATTTAAAGGAGCCTGTGTATAAATACTGGCTCCGTAATCAAGCTTTTATGCTTTTAGGGCAGCATCACACCTCCAATACGTTGTATGGTATATCGCAAAGAGAAAACATAAGAGACAAAGGAACCAATATGCAGTCTGTTAAGATCAAGTTTAAAAGATGAAATAAGTATAATGCTCACCTTTTTCAGAGCCTAGCAATCCCGGCTTTGAGGTGTGATGGTGTTGTGCCAATTTTGTGGTGATGGCACTACCCCTATGAAGATTCCGTAGGCTCCAAAGGATTTAGAAAAATAATTACATTTATTTATACAATATAAACATATGACATAATATAAAAAGAAAATATAAAATAGCAATATAAAAGTCCTGAATGTGGCTGAAACAGCTGACTGAAGAAGCTCTACAAGAGTGAAACACGTTTGCAATTGAGGAATATCTTCAAATAGATTTTAGAAAGGTACATTTCTCAGTATGTACTATTGAGTAATAAGTATAAAATAAATAAACTGGGTGGCGGGGCCTGACCATCATGCAGGACGGACACATCCGTCCTGCATGAATGCTAACTCGATGAATACCACATGATCCCCACTTTTGGCACACTTACCCAGCAAACCAGAGAAAAAGGTGTCCAGCGCACATATATCGTTTACCTTACAACAATCACTTGGCAACGAATATTTCTTTATGAGTCGTAGAGTTTCCTACATGTGACAGGAAATAAAATGATGCATAGTATAGCCTGTATAAATATTTACAGCTGGTCTATACAAGGTCAGCACACTCACAATTTTTAGAGCCTATTATAAGTTGGCTCTGGACTTATAAGGCATATCAGCTCCTCAAATCTCCGAGGAGATATATATCTATGAAAGTGTAGGTACACTGAAAACCGGATGGGGGTGTTAGTTAATAAAAACAAGGCAGACATTTTAAATATATATTTCTCCCCAGTATATATTATGGAAGAACCTATGGCTAGAGATATGCAAATGATTGCTGCAGAAAACTTGCAGGAAAATTTTGATTCAGTGACAATGTGCTGCAGCAACTAAAGGAAGTTAATATAAACAAAGCTCAATACCTGATGGTATTTACCCATGAGTACTTAAGGAACTAAGTGTGGAAATAATGAAGCCTCTGTTTTTAATATTTCAAGATTCTTTTCTTTCAGGAACTGTACCGGAGGATTGGAGGATGGCAGATGTGGTTCCTATATTCAAAAAGGGCTCAAAATTTAGGTATGTGAGCTTAACTTCTGTGACTGGCAAATATTTGAAAGGTTATTAAGGGATAATATTCAGGAATTCATTGAGAACAACATTCTTATTAGCAAAATTCAGCATGGTTTTATGAATCATAGATCCCGTCAAACTAACTTAATTGCATTCTATGAAGAAGTAAGTAGGTAAGAAGTAAGTAGAGATCAGGATGTTGCAGTGGATGTGATCTACTTGGATTTTGTCAAGGTGTTTGATTCGGTCCCACAATAGGTTAGTGTTCAAACTCCAAAAAATTGGTCTAGATGAAACTTCTTGTTTTTGGGTAGAACATTGGCCTAAAAATACAGTACAGAGAGTTGTCATGAATGGTAAATTTTCAAGCTGGACAAAAATGGTGTCCCTCACGGTACTGTTCTGGGACTGTGAAATAAGTATTGTTTCAGTGTTTGCAGATGACACAAAACTCTGTAAAGTAATACAATGCATGCAAGATTTTACTTTGCTGCAGAGGGATTTAGATAGATTAGGGTCCTGAGCACTTAATTGGCAGATTCATTTTAATGTAGAAAAATGCAAAGTTGTGAACTTTAAGGGTGGGAATGCACAAGCAACGTATACCTTAAATGGTAGTGAATAAGGGATAACAACACATGAGAAGAATTTGGGTATTGATATAGACAACAAATGTGCAATGTCTATTAGCAGTGGCTAAGGTATTGTCATGTATAAAAAGGGACATTCATTCTAGGGATGAGAATATAATCTTCTTGATTATGCTGTGCAATTTTGGGTACCTGGTCTAAAGAAGGATATTATGGCATTAGAACAAGGTATGGGACATTTTAGTTATGAATGAAGGTTTGGTTTATAAAAAAAGGCAAGATAGCATTATACAAACATATCCACACCCTAATCCACACCCTAATCCCCGCGGCACGCCTATGGAGTGAGACTGGCAGGGGAGATCTCAGGATCTCCCCTGTTGGCTCATGCAGAGCCAGCGCTATCCGAGCACCGAGTCTGCTCTAAGCCTCCCCTCACCAACCCACAGGCAGTGAGGGAGGCAGGAGAGGACCCGGGAGCTCTTGCCAGCAGCTCCGCCTGGTTCCTCTCGCGAGATCTGAGCATTGCCTACACACATACAGCACCCACAGACATACACAGCACCTACACACATACAGCACCCACAGACATACACAGCACCTACACACATACAGCACCTACACACATACAGCACCCACACACATACAGCACCTAGCAAACCAAAGACATACACAGCACCTACACACATATTGCCGCGGCAATGCTCAGATCTCGCGAGAGTGAACTCTAGCCCCGCAGGCTAGAGTTCACTCACCACTGGACCACCAGGGAAGGCAGAAAGGATCCCCCCTCCCTACATAAGGTAATAATGGAGGGGGGATATTAAGTAATCTGCCCACCAGGGAAGGCAGCAAGGAACAAGAATCCCCCCGCCCTACATAAAGTAAGAAGGGAGGGGGGATATTGAGTAATGTACCCCCACCTCCACCCCCACAATCACCCACACACATACACAGCACCAACACACATACAGCACACACAGACATACACAGCACCTACACACATACAGCACCTACAAACATACAGCACCCACAGACATACACAGCACCTACACACATACAGCACCCACATACATACACAGCACCTACACACATACAGCACCCACAGACATACACAGCACCTACACACATACAGCGCCTACACACATACAGCACCCACACACATACAGCACCCACAGACATACACAGCACCTACACACATACAGCACCCACACACATAGAGCACCCACACACATACACAGCACCAACACACATACAGCACCAACACACATACAGCACCCATACACATACACAGCACCAACACACATACAGCACCCACAGACATACACAGCACCAACACACA
>OW240913.1:221580861-221631710 GCA_933207985.1 Pelobates cultripes
GCTTGGCCCTGGTGTGGGCACTAAAGAAATGAACTCCGTACTTGTATGGACAAGAGTTCACTCTGGTTACAGACCATAACCCATTGATATGGCTCAACCGGGTCACTGGGGATAATGGCCGACTGTTACGCTGGAGCTTATCTTTGCAACCGTTTAATTTTACTATCACCTACCGACCTGGGAAACAGAATGGCAATGCCGACGGGTTATCACGGAAAACTGATCTCAGTCCAGCATAATTCCCCAGTCTGGACACCCTTAGTCTGCCCCGAAAAGGGGTCAGACAGTGTCTGCCAGAACTCATTCTATTGTTATAACCTGACTCTTTTCGGTAAAAACCCTATTTTACCGGCTTGCAGACCATACGAACGGATTACACGAACTATTATAAAGCTTCATTCGTCAGTACGAACGATGGACCACCCAGCTTTTGGCGTGTGCCACCACTTAACCTCGTCACCCCTCGAAGTACTGAATGGCCGACCACCCTGCGAGCGGAGTGTGCCGCTCATTAACCGGACAAGGCGTTGCGGCCTGCGGTTAACCACGAACGAATTGACGGTCCCAGGGACCCCCCCCCCATTCGTATACCTTGGGGGACTACCTACGTTCTGGCGTGTGGCACCGATTAGAACATTCATCTTGCGGTTAACCGCAGGTTAAGTACCTCTTCCGGGGGGTTGCCGTTCGTCTCCCGAATGGCCAGGACAGCCAGACTGATAGCGGGAATTCGTGTGACTGTGTACCCGACCTCCGCTCCATAAGTACGGAGTTGAGATCCCGCTGTCCATTGACCGACCTAAAAACATGACCGCCATCAGGGGTTCACAAACAAACTGCCGAACAATATTTCTATGGCAGAAACCTCCCGTTCGTGGGATCTTGGCGCAATTCGTATGTTGGGTGTCCCCAGATCTGAGCTACCGAACGATTCGTGAAATGAACTATATTGTATATAAAATGCCAAAGTTATGTATTTTTACACTGTTTTCTCGGGCACAATAAAGCATGGTCTTTTGGGACGCTTGGAGATAATTAGATTGTATAACCGTTGGCCCCTACTTGTCTCCCCTACTGTGGTATGTCTACTGGAATTTGTCTTCACCTTTTATTCACCTTAAAAAACAGCCACATAAGATTTAATAATAGATTGCACTTACAAGATAAGGGGTAAAACTGACATATCTCCACTAAAAGATGAACATATGGAAGGAGCATGTCACCACCATGGAAAGACTAGCAGTAAGTGGGTATGCAGCCAAGAGGGACACCAATAAACCATAAAATGTCACAAAAACAAATAAATACTGCGACTGTTCTAAAAGCGAAAGTCTTAAAATAATTTGACGCATTTATCTGGACTGGACTTTTTTTAGGGATGTACATACGGACAAAATGCGTTGAATTATACCAACTATGCCTTTCCCACCATCTAGAACAATTCTAATTCCAAAACCCAACAAAGATCCAGCCCTCCCAACTTCCTATAGGTCAGTCACTCTACTAAATAATGTTTCCCCAGGGGTAGACAGTCCATTAAAGGAGTAAGAATGGCAATAGCTGCTGCCAGGAGGAGTACCCTATATTTTGTCCACAGGAGCTCCCGAAAGTTGACCAGCCAAAGCACTAATTGCTCTGGAACTATTTTGTGCATGGACCATGTGTGGCCAATCAGAAGTTTACCACTGTGGCAATTCCACAACATTGCATGGATCTGAGCGCTGTTTGGACAACTTGGGCGCTCAGATCAGGGGAATTAGAGGAATAGGAAATGTGGGGCTGTTTTATTGTGTTGAGTTTGTTTGTTTTTTGTGTGTTATACCCTTTGTGTCTGAGAGGTAATTAGTTTACTGGTTATCAACTCAATCTCCCTGACACAGAGACGCCTGGGTGGGGTTATGTGGAATACAATGGAAACCCCATGCTAGTGGTCTGTATAAATTCTGTGTGCCTTGCCTGAATAAAGCAGTTCACTTTCACCCTTCACTCAGTTTCGACTAGTGTTTGGGTGGACCAGCTATACAGCTATACACTCTGCAGGAGAACATAATCACTATAAAAAGAACTGCAGAGGAATAGGCAGAGGGGATGACACCTGCCTGGAAAGAGAGAGCTACATAGGCATCGGGACGATACCTGCCTGGGATGAGAGAGCTGCAGTCGGATTGGAAGAGTTCGAGAGAGACCCCAGCCAAGCTTTGGCTACTGGGGCTGAAGCATTCCAGGGTCCCTACAAGTGGCTAGGAAGTGGATTGTGCAGAGGTACTCGGTCGAAGTACAGGAGCTCCGTCACACTTATATTTGTTCTTTGGGGAAATCTATCCAATCCAAAATTAAATCAACTTTTGAATTTTTGGACTGGTACCTTATTAGAGTAATAGCAGGTCAACCCACTATAAAATAAACATACCAACCCCCTTCAATTAATAAAAAGGGAGAGAGGAGGTGAGGAAAAGGAAAAGGGGGGGGGGGGTAGGGGAAGAAAAGAGAAAAGGGGAAAAAGGGAAGAAAAAAGTAGAAGAAGAAAAAAAAAGGGCAAAAGAAACTAACAAACCTGGTTAACTCCCTTCTATGATGCTACAATTTCAAATATGTTAGAGCCAAATATATGGGCTACCTTATTAGGAATAATGAGTAACAAAGATCACGTTTTACTTGTTTTATTCTGTGCAATGTTTTACTTTTGTTGTGATAATCCTCTATACCAAAAATGTTGTGTATGCTAATAAGGCATAATTTTCAATTTGGCTAACTTAATATGTATTGTTTATGATCCCTATATTTGCCGAATCTGAATGAGTCATGATCATAAAAAAAGTTAGAAACTAAAATAAATCTCTTAAGGCGTAAGTGGGATCATGGATAGTATTGTAGGTTTATAATGCAGAGTACAGAGCAATCAAAAACAAGATCCATGCAAGCTAAGGTATTTTACAATCTGATGAGGGTTTCTTTGTTTTGGGAAAATTCTTTTTTGTTTATACGACTGTAAAATATGATGTAAGACTGCATGACTGCAGATTACCATCATTATGGAAAATAAGAATGCTTCCTGAAATATAATGTAAATGTAAGGTAAAAATAGTATCTCATTAAAAAAAGAAACTGTATTGAGAGGGTACAGTGGTGGAACCACTGAAAATAAAATATTTGTAAATTTAAAAAAAAGAGTACTTTAAAATAGATTGGGAGCATAAGCTACATAATAATAAGTACATAAAATGTCAAGTTAAAACCTCTTAACATATGTGTCCCTGGATGAATATCTGTGTTACAGGCCTTTAATATTGTTCATTTACAAAACTGCTTGCAGCACTGTACATTCTGAAGAGTAGCACTTGACATACTGAAGTATTCCTATAGATCACTGGAGGAATTATTCTATTCTACTTGAAATACATAAATTGAAATAAAATGTATAGAATTTCATATATTTCTTTTTAATACACACTAGTTTAGTATTCATGCAGGCAATGCGACATATGGAGGTATGGTAAAGCATGTGGTACACAGCAGAGGGGATTTAAATAAATATTTAATGAGATAAAAAAATACACACTCAAATGTGTGTCTATGTATATATATATATATATATATATATATATATATATATACAGTTGTGCTCAAAAGTTTGCATACCATGTGGCTCCCACCGCCGCTAGGATCCCTTCTCTCCACGGATTAGGGCATATGAAGCCGAACCATGGCCGCAACCCCTCAGGGCCCACTAGTTCCCTCCTGCTCCTACCGCGCATGAGCATTTATGCATCTCCATACTCCGCGGCTGAGCACACTGCCCCTTTTGGCTCCTAGGCCTCCCGCATTCTCATACGAATGCCTCCTACCTGCGTATACCCTCCGGCACGTGAATGCCATTTGGCGTTGAAATGTCATTAAGAATACAAACGCTGTTCGGCGCCCATTTTGGATAAGTGGCTCTCGCTTGACTCTGTTTCCCTAGAGTCTCCCCAAAGAGCAGTGCCGTATCAGTAATTTTACCTGGGAGGTTGCTGCCAGTGGGCTTTAGCTGTATTACTGGCTGGGGTGAGCACCCTCTATACTGTGCTGCTGATCAGGGCCTGTGCTTGCAGGCTGCTGCTACCTGAGTGAGCCTCAGGATTACATTGCCCTACTACCGTATACAGGATATGCAATCCTTTACTATTCCTTCCTTCCTGACCCTGTGCATCTAGCCCCAGCTTGCCACTCTACTCTACCACCAAGCTGTCATATGGTGATCCCACCTGTTTAGGTGAGCCCACGACCATCTTGGAAGATGGACCAGCCGCAAGCCCCATCTGACCTACAGGCCATGATTGCTGCGGCTATTGCCGCCTCTATGGAACAAGCGCTCACCAAGGTTTTCACAGGGATGCCCGAAACGCCCTCAAAGGCCTCTAAACGCTCTCAGCAAACAGTTGACTTGAATGATTCCGATTCCTCATCCAAGGAACGGTCACGACGGACTAAGCGCCATTGGAAGGGCGAAAGCGCTATGACCAAGCTAAGAGCAAGGCGCCCACGAAGCGCAAGTCACTGCCCCCACCTACACCAAATTGGCCGGACCAAGAACCCTTTGGAGGTGAAGAAGCACAACCTGCCGCACACTCTCTCGGTGACGGGTGGACACCTCAGACTCTGATGATGATGATGGGGCTCGACTTCAAAGCACTCAGCCTTCCTGGGTAAGCCTCAAGGGCCGGATATGGCCAAGGATGCAGAGGCAGCCTTTCAGGATGAAACAGAGATTTTTCGGGACACCTCAGGAGAAAGGATGTTCGACCCTAGGAACATCTATCACCCCTGTTCGAAGGCTGGTTGCCCCAGAAACATCTGAAGTGCTTTGTTTATTTTTGGCTCTGGAGGCTCCTGGACAAGGAGCTTTCATCCCCGAATTTGACCAGCTCATGCTGGCGTTTATGGCCCGCGGAGACAGAGACCTGCAGAAGGGTGTACAGCGTGAATTTAATGGGGCCCAGGACAAGCTCCTGGATGCCATTGGGCTGTGTGATGTATCTCGCAGATGATGAGTATGCCAGGGGTGACTCATTTATGGCAGATATAGTGCGCGAATATGTACAATGTTGCGGAATGACATCAGGGAGATGCCGAGCAGCACACCTGCAACTTAGTTGATTTGGGAGCCAAGGAGCTTGGCCCACAGGCACAGGGCAAGTTATTTGGAGAAGTTCCTCAAGGAACTCAACAAACATGTCAATGTGTTTACTTCACTGAACAAAGTGCAGTCATCTCTGAGACGTGTCTTCCATGGTAACTCCTCACGCAGAGTTTTGGCATGGATGGTCGGCAGCACGGCCATGCCGCCAGCCACTTCTGGCCCTTGGGCCCCCAAAATATGCATACAATGGCCGGACTTAACGTAAGAGAATAGTCAATAAACAATCCGAAGTCAAGGGTACAGAAACAGACACTAAACGTAATACTAGCCAAAAGTCAGGATACCATAAGTAGGGAAAGTTGAATACAAGCCAAAGTCAAATAACAAAAATATTAATGAACAGGAACGTACTCTCAGACAACCAACAACTGGAAACCATGACAGGGCACTGAGAAAAGTCTATTCAGGCTTTGAATATGCCTGTCTGTGCATTGATTGGTTAAATCATGCCTTTTGACCCCAAAACGTAAGTGTGCGTCGATGATGTGACATCACACGCACGTAGGTGCCATTTTTGTTAAGGGCAATAGGATTAGTATTATAAATTTCGGGACCATAGTGTCCGGCATCCCTAAGGCACCATCGAGGATGAGGATCAAGTTTTTAGTCTTTACGGTGCAACCGCTCTGCTTAGATGTGGCCGCGACGACCAGGGACTTGGGCACAGATATTGTATCGGTGCGGGTGCACTGATCACACGTGGTCATGCCACCACAAGCACCAGGGCCCGTGACAGTACCCCCCATTTGAAGACCACCCACCGAGTGGGCTGGATCAGGTTTGAGAGGAAACCTGGCATGGAAAGACCGGAGCAGACGACCAGCATGAACTTCAGCAGCAGGAACCAAAGACCATTCCTCAGGACCATATCCCTTCCAGTCAACCAAATATTGCAAAGAATTGCGAGACAACCTGGAGTCAACAATAGAGCAGATTTCATATTCCTCCTGTACACCAACAACCAAAGGAGGCAGAGGAACCAAGAGAGGAGAGCACCTGTTACAAATCAAAGGTTTAAGCAAAGAGACGTGGAAAGTATTGGGTATACGAAGAGCAGCGGGAAGTGCCAGGGAGTAAGAAACAAGATTGATCCTGTGAATGACATGAAAGGGACCGATGTATATAGGTGCAAACTTCATAGAGGGAAACCTCAAGATTATATGATGTGAGGAAAGCCAAACCCTGTCACCAATCTAGTACACAGGATTAACCCCATGCCTTCTGTCAGCCTGATGTGTAAAACAGCAGAAGCATTTTGTAAGGCAGCATGTACCTGAGTCCAAGTATTACAAATAGTATTCAAATGAACGTCTAAGATCATAATATCGGAGAATGCAGAAGGCAAAATAGTAGGATGACTACCATTCATTACAAAGAATGGACTAAGACCCGAAGAATCATGAGTTGTGTTATTTCTAGCGAACTCAGTCCATGGTAATAAATCAGACCAGTTCTCTTGAGTGCTACTGATGAAACATTGTAAATACTGTTCTAAGGACTGGCTAGCTCTCAGCTGCACCGTTGGTCTGCGGATGAGAAGACGAGGAAAATGGCAACTCTATACCCAATTGTTTGCTGAAAGCGCTCCAAAACCGAGACACAAATTGTGAACCCCTGTCAGACACGATATTCTGTGGAACACAGTGCAACCTGAATATTTCCTTAATGAATATGTTTATAAGTTCTTGGGAGGTAGGCAACTTCTTGAGTGGAATGAAATGTGCCATCTTCGAGAATCGATCTATAACCATTAGTATGATCTTATTGGCTTTTGAGTCAGGGAGATCAACAATAAAGTCCATAGCTAGATGAGACCATGGTATGTCAGGTATAGGAAGTGGTTATTGTAATAACATGGCTGTTTATGTGGTACTTTGGAAACAGCACAAACAGTGAATGCCGTAAAATAGTCCTTTATGTCCTTCCAAGAGAAGGCCACTGGTTCTGGAGACAGCTGACACTGTTTTGCTGATACCTGGATGCCCTGCTGTAACATTATCATGAAACACCCGTAATATGTCCTTTCTTTCCTGAACTGGGATAAACAATTTGCCATCTGGCTTGTCACTGGGAACCTGAGCTTGAGCTGTCACTATGGCGCTAAGGAGAGGAGAAGATAACGAAAGAACAGTAGAGGCAATAATGCAATCAGGAGGTATGATAGTATATATCACTTGCTCCTGTTCCTCCTCAAAATCATATTGCCTAGATAGGACATCAGCTTTCACATTTCTTGCTTCTGGTCTGTGTGTGATTTAATAATTAAAACCTGACAAAAAAAGTCACCTGGCTTGTCTGGAAGATAACCTATTAGCATCTCCCATGTAAGCCAGATTTTTGTGATCATTGATGATCAGAAGCGGATCTTTTGATCCTTTCACAAGATGTCGCCATTTCTTTAATGCCAAGATGATGGCTAATAATTCTCTGTTGCCTATATCATAATTTTGTTCCGCAGACGACAGTTTTCTGGAGTAAAACCCACAAGGGTGCAAAGAATGTCCTGACTTTCCCTCTAGGAAAGAACAGCACCAACCCCTATTTCAGAGGCATCAACCTCTAGTATAAAAGGTTTGCTGGTATCAGGGTGAACTAGTATGGGAGCAGAAGCAAACAAGGACTTGAGATGATCAAAGGTTTCCTTGACTTCTTGTGACCAAATACGGCAGTTCAGACCCTTACGATTAAGATTAGTAATGGGAGCTATTACAGTAAAGAACCCTTTTATAAACCTGCGATATTAGTTAGCAAACCCAATAAAGTGTTGAATAGCTTTCAGTCCTATGGGTAATGGCCAGAGAAGAACTGCCTCGAGTTTACTTTGATCCATTTGGAATCCAGTAGCTGATATTAAGTAACCTAGGAAACGCACCTCTGTCTGATCAAATAGGCATTTCTCAATTTTACAGTATAACCCGTTCTCGAGTAAAGTTTGTAACATTTTTTGACATGCCCATGGTGAGTAGATAGATCAGGAGAATAAATGAGTATGTCAACTAGACAAACCAATACAAAAGAATATATGTACATCCTAAGTATTTTATTAATAAGATCCTGAAACACTGTGCCCAATTTTCTAGCAATAGATGTCACGTAGTCATCCTCACTTTGTAATATTTGCCCGAAAAATTGCCTTCCTAGCAGTAATGGAGGTGCCGCTCAGTGTTCCTGCACCAGTATGCCTGACTGCTGAAACATGTCGGTGGACACCGGCCGCTGATCCACACCATATTGTAGCCGCACGTCCACCCACGTTTTTGACAGCATTGACGTGCGCATGTGGTCATGCAAAAAACACACATGCACGTTTTATGGCCAATCAGATATGCAAAAGGGTTATTTAAACTAATTTCACCTTTTACTCATTGCCCTGTCGTGGTTTCCCTTAGCTGGTTATCTGAGAGAGTGTTCCTGATCGTTATATTTCTGGTATTTGACTTTGGCTTCATTTGACTTCCCTGATTTTTGGTATCCTTGACTTTTGGCTTTCCCTCATCGTTGTGTCTCACTCTGTATACCTGACCTCGGCAAGTATTCTGACTATTCTTGGATATGTTAAGTCCGGCTATTCTAAGGTCCGGTTATGCGTTATCCTTAATCCTAGGTGTGATATTATTCTGCATGCTGGATCATTTAGTAATCCTGACAATAGGTTGCATACACTTTAGTTTACAGTCCTCACTCCATTCTAGTATCTCTCCCTTGACCAAATCAATATGTGGATTATGCTTGAGAAGCCATGGAAAACTAAATATTATTGGACAAGAAGAAGAAGATATAACTTTGAAGGTGATCTGTTCCTTGTGTAAATCACCTATCTTTAATGTTAGAGGAAAGGTTTCTTGTAATATAAGAGATTGGGATAGTGGTCTACCATCTATGGCCTCAACGACCAAAGGTGTGGTTCTTTCTTTGAGTGGTACTACATAGTCGGTAACAAACTGCATGTCAATGAAATTTTGGGCAGAAATAGAAAAAACAAATCTGTTCTGAGGCATACCAGGGGACATATACATCACAACTAAGGCTGGTCCACGGACAGTTCTAAGGTACCCAAGTTTTCCGGTCTTATAGGACAAGAATTCTGCAAATGACCCTTCTTTCCGCAATACAAACAGAGCCCCTCAGAGATCAGGAAGGTTCTCAAGTGCGATTCCGTGTTACTAATATTTCTTGCCAGAATAGTTGGACTTCTATCGTCTTCCATTCAAGCCATATTCCTGGGGCCCCTCCATTATCGTGCTATGCAATGACTGAAAACACAATCTCTATGAGGGAATTCCACGTACGATCAGTATATTCCAGTCTCAGATGAGGTTTGCTCATTGGCTGGACATTGAACAGTGCAGTCTTTGGCAGTCAACCGGATTTTTTACTAGAATCAGACGCCAGCCTGTGGGGATGGGGAGACCTCTACAGGAGGCGTGTGGACAGAAAAGGAAGACGCCCACTACACCAACTGTCTGGAACTGTTGCAGGGGTCTTTCGCCATCCACAGCCTCACAAAAGTGAGGTCCAACTGCTGCATCCTGCTCAGGATGGACAATGTCTCCGCGGTGCGCTACATCAATGCTACATCAACCACCAGATCCCAGGACCTAATAAGAAAGATTTTCACATACAACATACATTTAACTGTAGTGAGTGTGTAACCGTGTACAGACCAAATAAGCTGAAAGGGTAATAGGGAACTTAAAAATGTATTTAATACTTTGACTGGACGTCATCTTTTTTCAGTAGGTTATAAAGGTATCACAGCAATATAACAAATTTGGCTTATTTTGGTATGTGACAAGCAGAGAGAGTGTAGCAATCTAAATGTTTCTGTAGATGACAAATCTTTAAATATATTGATCTAAATGTACAGCACTAATAACAGTAAATTCCCTATGCTGGAGAAAGCCATAGAGGGGCAAGTAGATGACAAGAATCTAATTTTGTTACCATCAAACTTTTGGGAGCCTGAGGGTTACTTGACTGCTGAATACTTCTAAGTATACTTTTTATTTGATATGATGAAAGGAAAGCTTGTTTATTGGGGAACATGGTTAACATGTGGTGTTGAACTCCTGTAATGCATAGTTTAATGGTGTTGAACAGCTTAAGTCGAATGTGGCAAAAATTATGGATTCCATAGAAAATATGTCTGTGATATGAAATTCTGAAACAAATTTTTGGGAAATATGGAAAGCTCTATCATATGACCATCTTGTATTGTTAGAGAGTGCCATCTGTGCCAGTTTCCTGCTCTGTGACATGACACTATTTAGTCCATGATTAGGTCCTTAAAACATAAAGTATCTGTAGCTTGCATGGAAGTTAAAATGAGATAAAGCATCAGCTGCCACATTTTGGACTCCTGTGCTAGACTCAAATGCTAGAAAGAAATGCTCATTGAGTTGAATATGAGTCTGATATAGAAATAGTACTTGTCTCTCCACTTGATGCCATAAATAAAGGGTAAATAGGAAGACGTTTGAATGCATTTACAATGTCTGTCTTACTTAACCAGGTGCCAGGCCCAGCCAAAATAATTTATGTAAGAATTCATAGTACATCAAGTTATGTAAAAAAATAGATTTTATTCATCAAAGATAACGTGCCTATAGATAAAGTGCATAGCAATAAAAAAGTAATATAATAATATCAAATATAAGTAAAGTGCATATACATAAACCCACTAGTGTTATATCAGGTATACTGATCCAAGGCTAGAGACCAAGAAATCCCCAACATTTCAGCAACATGCCTTTCTCAAGGGGATCTCAAAAACCTATGTCCAATATCTTATTTTATACCAAGCATGTCAAACATGCGGCCCACAGTGAATATTTTTGCAGCCCGCCTGCACTGGGCCCTATTTCAGCTGTGGCTGTGACCAGCAAGATAGGAAAAATATTTCCTGATTCTTGCTCTCCCGGCCACAAGAGGGCAGAGGGGCTGCGTGTCTGCTGAGCATACCAGAGCAGCCACTCCCCTTTCTCTCCAGCTCGCAGTGCCAGAGGAGCGTCTGACCTGATTCAGCAGGGCTTGAGCTGGAACTGGAGGATGGACAGCAAATTGTAAGGTAGGAGAAGAGGGACTTGTGGGAGGGGGGCCACTCTATTAATTTGAGGGAGGGGCACTGTATTAATTTGAGGGAGGGGGCATTGTATTAATTTGAGGGAGGGAGGGGGCACTTTATTAATTTGGGGAAGGGAGAGGGCACTCTATTAATTTGAGGGAGGGGGCACTGTAGTAATTTGGGGGAGTGAGGGGGCCAGTGTATTAATTTGAGGGAGGGCAGTGTATTAATTTGGGGGGCAGTGTATTAATCTGACGGAGGGGGCACTGTATTAATTTAAGGGGTGGGAGGGGCACTCAATCATTTGGGGAGGGGGGGCAGCGACACTTGAGAGAGGGGCCAGTGTGTTAAATTGTGGGAAGGGGAGGGCAGTGCAGTGTGCTAGTGGTGGTGGGGGTCAGTGTGTTAAATTGGGGATCCTGATTCAGCAGGCCTGGAGCTGGAACTGGAGGACGGACCGCAATTTGTAAGGTAGGAGAAGAGGGGCCTGGGGGAGGGGGGCCACTCAGCTAATTTGAGGGAGGGGCACTATATTAATTTGAGGGGGGGGGGACACTCTATTAATTTGGGGGAGAGATGGAGCACTCTATTAGTGGGAGGGGCACTGTATTAATTTGGGGGAGTGAGGGGGCCAGTGTATTCATTTGGGGGAGTGAGGGAGCCAGTGTATTAATTTGAGGGAGGAGGCACTGTATTCATTTGAGGGAGGGAGGGGGCACTGTATTAATTTGAGGGAGGGGCATTGTATTAATTTTAGGGAGGGAAGGCACTATTAATTTGGGGGAGGGAGGGGGCCAGGGTATTTGTTACGGTTGCCTCCAGGCTGGCTGGAAGTTGGACCGTAGAAAGGAGGCTCCCAGCACTCACCAAAGGACCATCAGCACCATAGACTCCATGAACTGCCGCTGCTGGGCTAGGATCTAGCCATCTGCTATCCACACTGGACCTACGACCAGGCTTCAGTAGGTGAACCTCTTCCTTCTGTAGAGCGAAGCAGGATCAGGAACAAGAGCTCAGTGGCTAAGGGAGTATGAAGAGCATAGCAATCCCTGTAGTGATTATAGCTGTCCCCTACAAACATGAGTCAAGGCTGCAAGTTAGAGGGTCAAGTCATTCTGTTTTATTTGGCACCAAAGGGCCTTCTTTTATGCAGGATTTCCTTACATAGGACCACCCACAGGGTTTTACAGAACAACCAATAACACATGTACATTACAGAAAACACTCCCAGCAATTACACACAAAACCCTCCCCTCTGATGTGATATAATTATGGCACTCAATGGTTTACCATAATTATCACAGACAGGAAAAATACAGTTTTTATACATGTACTATAACTTTAAAACCATACATCCAATTTTCATAAAGATCATATTCAGAATCAGCACACTTTGAATATAAACATAACCAAAAATCACAAAAACTCCTGTGTATAAAAAGTTAGACGGAAGTCCTTTATGACCGACCGCAAGCACATTTTCCTTCCCAAAACAGTTCCATAGATTTGGGCTGTGCGGCCGGTCAATTTTATGCAGAAAAATGACATGCGTTCGAATTGCTGAACAGGACTTAGTCTCTGCAACTGAAAATTCATAGTTACATAGTTACATAGTTACATAGCTGAAAAGAGACTTGCGTCCATCAAGTTCAGCCTACCTCACATTTGTTTTTTGCTGTTGATCCAAAAGAAGGCAAAAAAACCCAGTCTGAAGCACAATTTTGAAACAAGCTAGGAAAAAAATTCCTTCTTGACCCCAGAATGGCAGTCAGATTTATCCTTGGATCAAGCAGTTATTACCCTACATTGAAAGATTATATCCTTGAATATTCTGTTCTTGCAAGTATGCATCTAGTAGCCGTTTGAACATCTGTATGGACTCTGATAAAACCACTTCTTCAGGCAGAGAATTCCACATCCTGATTGTTCTTACAGTAAAAAAACCTTTCCTTTGCCTTAGACGAAATCTTCTTTCTTCCAGTCTAAACGCATGGCCTCGTGTCCTATGTAAAGTCCGGTTTGTGAATAGATTTCCACACAATGGTTTGTATTGGCGAATATATTTGTATAATGTTATCATATCCGCTCTCAGGCAACGTTTTTCTAAACTAAATAGGTTTAAATTTGTTAACCTTTCTTCATAGCCAATATGTTCCATTCCTTTTATTAATTTTGTAGCCCGCCTATGCACTTTTTCTAGTGCCATAATATCCTTCTTTAGAACAGATGCCCAAAATTGCACAGCATATTCAATATGGGGTCTTACCAGTGATTTATAAAGAGGCAAAATTATATTCTTGTCCCGAGAATGAATGCCCTTTTTCATGCATGACAATACCTTACTGGCCTTGACCACTGCTGATTGACATTGCACATTGTTGCATAGTTTGTTGTCTACAACAATTCCCAAGTCCTTTTCGTATGTGATCCCTAATTCTCTTCCATTAAGGGTATACGTTGCTTGTGTATTCTTTTTGCCGAAGTGCATAACTTTGCATTTTTCAACATTAAATTACATCTGCCATTTGAGTGCACAGTCCCCCAGTCTATCTAAATCCCTCTGCAGCAAAGTAATATCTTGCTCACATTGTATTATTTTACAAAGTTTTGTGTCATCTGCAAACACTGAAACATGACTTTCAATGCTGTCTTCAAGATCATTTATAAACATGTTAAATAGAAGGGGTCCCAGAACAGACCACTGAGGGACACCACTTGCCACCTCTGTCCAGCTTGAAAATTTACCATTAATGACAACTCTTTGTACTCTGTTTTTAAGCCAATGTTCTACCCAAGAACAAGCATTTTCATCTAGACCGATTTCCTTGAGTTTGAACACTAATCTATTGTGTGGAACTGTATCAAATGCCTTGGCAAAATCCAAATAGATCACATCCACGGCAACACCCTGATCTATACTTCTACTTACTTCTTCGTAGAACGCAATCAAGTTAGTTTGACATGACCTGTGCTTCATAAAACCGTGCTGATTTTTGCTGATAACCATGTTCTTCTCAAGAAATTCTTGAATATTATCCCTTAATAACCTTTCAAATATTTTACCAGCCACAGAAGTTAAGCTCACAGGTCTATAATTTCCAGGCAAGGATTTTGAACCCTTTTTGAATATAGGAACCACATCTGCTTTCCTCCAATACTCCGGAACACTTCCTGAAAGAAAAGAATCTTGAAAGATTAAAAACAGAGGTTCACTTATTTCTGCACTTAGTTCCTTAAGTACACGTGGATGGATACCATCAGGCCCTGGAGCTTTGTTTATATTAACTTTCTTTAGTTGCTGCAGCACCTTGTCTTGAGTTAAGCAATTACAATTATTCTGCAAGTTTTTAGTAGCAATCATTTGCACATCTATTGCCATGGGTTCTTCCTTAATTCAGTGTAGGAGAAGGTAAGGGTCAGCGGTGTTCGTTGAAATGTGTAGCCAATTTCAGTTCCATGAATTTGGCTACACATACCGCTGACCTCGTTTGAATGAACAAAGATGGCCGCCGCCACATGTTGGTCTGCATGAACTGCGGCCACCCAGCAATCGGCAGTTTACCTACAGCAGGCTCCCAGCCTTGGAGGTAAATTGCCTGCACACTTCCACTTCTGGGAGGTCCTTGGTTCAGTAAGCCCCATTTACTGAACCAAGTGGGAGAAAGCCAGGAACAAGTTATTTTACAGGTCTGGGGACATAGTCTTAAAGGGGCATTGTTCACCAAAGTCACAATATATCCCCAGATGGTTCTTAAAGGGCCATACACCCAATAAAAGTCCATAAGTTTTCAGGGGCACAATCTCCCAGGGGCCATAGTCATAAGGAAGGAGGCTGGCAAATAGGCTTCTCCACAACCCAGGGAAGCAGGGCAATTTGTCATTTAAAAGGCCAGTTACAAATGGCAGTGTGTTAAATTGGGGGAAGGGAGGGCAGTGTATAAAAGTAGAGTGGTGTATATTCGATTAGAGTGGAGGGAGGAATGGCAGTGTATTAGATTAAGGGGAATGTGTTAGATTGGGTAAAGGGGCAGTGTATGGTGGAGTGGGTGAGTGGAGGGAGGAGGGTCAGTGTGTTGGATTTGGGGGCAATGTATTGGATTTATAGGCAGTGTATTAGAGTGGGAGGAGGGGCAGTGTGTTAGATTGGGTCTGCATGGAGGCGCTGATTGGCCGTGCAGCTTTTTGCCACACGTGCACAATAGCCTCCTATAGGAAAGCATTGGATTGGCTGAGATCATCAAGTGTGATGATCTCAGCCAAAAAAAAAGAATATATTCCATAATGGTCTGTTGTACAATCTAATATGTTAAAATATGTGTGAGAGAGAGGGAGAGAGAGAGAGAGAGAGAGAATGTATCAAAAAGCAGTATTTTAAGAAATCATAATATACATAATTAGACCTCTCCATACAATAAATAAGCATATCATTACCTAAGTGATACACAGGTTTGGCATTCAAAAAGTACATATTAACAATCACAGAATACAGAAAATAAATGTCACAAAATGAACATATAAACATGTATCACTATATAGGGACCCATTTGTCATAAAACATTTCCAAATAAAATAAGTCAAAAAGAAAAAAAACTAATTCCCATGGCTTTGTCTCAAGACTCTTTGTACTGGACCGGTCCCATAGGTGTGAGGATAACACTGAAATAAATGATAGTAAAAAGCAGATTTAAAAAAAAATAAACTCCAGCATATCAGAAAGTTATCAAGAAAATATAATTAATTGAATAATTGTGTGAAGATCAAAACTAGATACAGACTATGTACCATATTTCTAAAAGGATAGTGACATCTGTGTATGTTCTCCATTATAAATTCCAGTCCTCCTTCTGCTAATCCCACAATGTAATGAATACCCCGGTTAAAAGAACTATAAATAAGACCAAACACAGACAGGAATGTTATTTATAACCCAGAATAAATATGATTATCTTAAACAACTGAAATCCATATCCTTATTTATCCCCTTCAGGAACACAGTATCCATCTTGTACATCCAGTACACCTCACACATTTATACATCCCTTTTGGGGTGTCAACATGCTCTTGGACAATGTTTGCTCTAACGTCCACCAAATTGTTCCTTAGGCTTTTAGCTTTTTTTATAAGCTATTAATGGGGCGTCAATGTGTGGGGGGCTGTGTATATGTGTTATGTGAATGCTATGCATTGACCACCTTTATTTTCCTTCTGTAAAACTTAACTAGCATAACTACTTTACATTAACCCTCTCTTTTTTCTGTAAAATTTACCTGATATATCAACAATGAAAAATTAAAAATAAAGAATTTAAACAAAAAACAAAACAAAGTGGATCCTGTTGGACATCTCCCTGTTTTTAACCCAGCTCACTTCCTCATATGGCACAAACATAATCTTCTAATTTTGTAGAATATACAGGCGATAACTCCTCTCTGAGATCCATTATCAATCCCTTCACCCGTGCTTCAAATGTATTATCCTCTGAGACGCACCAAAGTAATTGCCTGAATTGCGTTATCAATAGTTGCATGTTAAAGAGAAACTTTTCTGAAGGTATATGAGAATTAAGGTTAGGCATAGTTACATAGTTACATAGTTACATAGCTGAAAACAGACTTGCGTGCATCAAGTTCAGGCTTCCTCACATACGTTTTTGCTATTGATCCAAAAGAAGGCAAAAAACCCAGTCTGAAGCTCTTCCAATTTTGCAACAAACTTGGAAAAAAAATCCTTCTTGACCGATAAAATGGCAGTCAGATATCTCCTTGGATCAAGCAGCTATTATCTCACTAATTAGAAAATGTATCCCTGTTGTTATGTTTTTGCAAGTATTTATCCAATTGCTGTTTAAACATCTGTATGGACTCTGATAAAACTACCTATTCAGGCAGAGAATTCCACATTCGTATAGTTCTTACTGTAAAAAAAAAAACTTGTCTTTGCCTTAGATTAAATCTCCTTTCTTTCAGCCTCAATCCGTGACCTTGTGTCCTATGTTTAGCCCTGCTTATGAATAGATTTCCAGATAATGGTTTGTACTGCCCCGAATATATTTGTATAATGTTATCATATCCCCTATGTGGTGACGTTTTTCCAAACTACAGAGATTTAAAGTGTTTAAAGGACCACTATAGGCACCCAGACCACTTCAGCTCAATGAAGTGGTCTGGGTGCCAGGTCCATCTAGGGTTAACCCTGCAGCTGTAAACATAGCAGGTTCAGAGAAACTGCTATGTTTACATTAGGGTTGATCCAGCCTCTAGTGGCTGTCTCATTGACAGCCGCTTGAGGTGCTTCCGCGCATCTCACTGTGATTTTCACAGTGAGAAGACGCCAGCGTCTATAGGAAAGCATTGAGCTCTTGCCATGCATGTGCATTCGGCGGATGACGTAGAAAGAGGGAGGACAGTCCCCAGCACCGAAGGAGCCCGGCGCTGGAGAAAGATAAGAATTTAAACCCTTCCTCCCCCTTCAGGCGGGCAAGATGGGGACCCCGAGGGTGGGGGAGACCCAAAGACCCTATAGATCCAGGAAAACGAGTTTTCCTGGCACTATAGTGGTCCTTTAATCTTTCTTCATAACTTAAATGCTCTACTCCTTTTATCAATTTTGTAGCTCGCCTCTGCACTTTTTCTAGTGCCATGATGTCCTTTTTTAAAACAGGTGTCCAAAATTGCACAGCATATTCAAGGTGTGGTCTTATCAGCGATTTATAAAGAGGCAAAATTATATATTCATCCCAAGAATTTATGCCCCTATTTATACATGGCAAAACCTTACTGGCCTTAGCAACTTCATATTGATATTGCATATTGCTGCCTAATTTGTTCTCTATAGCAATTCCCAAATCCTTCTCGTGTGATGTTATCCCTAATTCACTACCATTTAGGGTGTAAGTTGCTTGTGCATTCTTGACCCCGAAGTGCATAAATTTGCATTTCTCTACAGTTAATTTCAACTGCCATTTTAGTGCCCAGTCCCCCGATCTATCAAAAATCCCTCTGCAGCAAAGCAATACCCTGCTCACATTTTATTACAAAGTTTTGTGTCATCTTCAAACACTAAAACATGTCTTTCAATGCCTATTTCAAGTTAATTTATAAATGTGTTAAATAGAAGCGGTCCCAAAACAGAACCCTAAGGGACACCACTTATCATTTTTGTCCAGCTTGAAAATTATACCATTAATGACAACTGGTTGTACTCTATCCTTAAGCCAATGTTCTACACAATAATATTCATCTAGACCAATTTCTTTTAGTTTAAACACTAACATATTGTGAGGAACCGTATCAAATGCCTTGGCAAAATCCAAGTAGATTACATCCACTGCAACACCCTGGTCTATACTTCTACTTACTTCTTCATAGAATGCAATTAGGTTAGTTTGACATTTCTGTAGCAATGCATATTAGGTTTGTAGGCTATTCTGTGAATGGGGGAACTTGAAATGAGCCTATCCAAAAACTCTATTCCAGCTCTTAGGACAGAAGGGAATCAACTGTATTTGAATCTTTTAGTGCAGTCTGTAGATTGGCACATTTTCTAAAATGCATGTGGGAAGTGAAAGAATAACAGTGTAAACAGTGTGAGTAAAACCGGTAATTAGTAAATTGTGCCAAATTGAGCCAGATGTCAACTTTAACAAAGGTTAGTAATTGCTTGGAGAATACTCTGTGCTCTGAAACATAGAGAGCAAACATGCAATGGTCTGCAGGCTCTGAAACCACAACTACCAGCATTATTACAAATTTTGGCCTTACCAAAACAATAGGATGTCCTAATTTATTTTTTTTCTCTCTCTGGTCTGGTCTGTCAGAATACCTTATGTTCTGGTACCTCAGGAACTCATGGTTATCTGCAGACAGCCTATGTCGAGCATAACTAGAATCCTCAGGGCCCCGGTGCAAGATTCTGTTAAGGGCCCCCACTAAAGAGACAGTGAGTCCCTGTGTGCAGTGCCACACACAAATGCACACAGGGACTCACTGCCATACACTGAAACACACACACACTGACACACACACATTTTACATACACTGATACACACACATATAAATACATTGAAATACACAAATACATATATTTATATACACGCAGATACACACTGAGACACATGCAAAGATATACACTGACACACACACAGGTAGATACATTGACACACACACACAGATACACACACTGACAATCACAAAATTTTTCCAGATTATTTGTTTCCAATTCAGATTTAATTTGTGAACCTTTCAGGTTCAATGAACAAACCCGGTGCAGTATCTCTACCCACACTATGGAGCACCTAGTACATCATAATACAGCTGTTTCAATGGCCACTCGTGTTTTGAGGTGTGGCTGCACACATAATGAGACACACAATAAACAGGTTGTTTGGGCTTTATTCTATGCCCTGGTTCCCATTTACCAGGTCTACCTTTGACAATTCTCTGTATAGTTAACATAAAGCCCAGCCATTCTAAGGACTGGTATACGTTATCATGCATTTAAAGGTTACACTCTGCGTGTTGGGTCTCTGGCACATGATATGGTCTTCTTGAAGGGTTGTTTGATGTTTGGCTAGTAGTAGGCAGGCTAACTTTGGTAGACCACAAGTTAGTAGTATAGGATGTAGAGTAGCAGATTGCACAAGCTGGGGCTTTATGACCTGCAGAATGCCTGCAAAAAAGCTCTGTATATAGTTCTCCAATCTGTTTTCATGCTGAATTGAACCAATGCTGCTGCCACCTAAGCTGAAAACAAGCAATGATAGTCATAGAATCCAGAGCCTTCATATTTGTGCCCTACGTCCACCAGCTTGTAAAAAAGAAAGATCAAATGGTGGGGCTAATAAGCTAATTATATACCAATGACAAATTCTGGAATGGAAAGTTGTTGATTAAGTCTTGGGTCCATTGCTTTCACCACAACAGACAAATCACCGTAAGAGTATGTCTTATTTTAGACTATATCCTGGGAGGCTGTAAGTAGGGAAACAAGATTAACATTGTGGCAGACCGCCTGGTAGCTTGACTGGGTACCTCCACCAAATAAGCTCTCTAGCTATCGCCAGGACACCGTCAGCACTTCAGCCCCTAGCCACCGCAGCTTGGCTGGGGTCTCACTGTTGCTTCCCACCCTGGAACAGGGTCATGGATCCAACTTCTACTGATTAAAGCTCTCATGCAGAGAATATAGCTGTGTAGTGATTATAGCTGCCAAGTGATTAGGGCTCTGGAGGGATTATAGCCTTCCCCCACAGACATTAGCTGACACTTAATGCTGGGAATGAACTTGTTTAATGGGGTATGGTGCAGGCAATTTATACACAGACCCACAGCAGGGGCTCTCTATACAATTCAATACAGACTCCTCCCCGGAGTCTCTGTGTATGGGAGATAATTGAGTGTACAATGCTTAAACAAATTATTTCCCAGACACAGAGGTACAATGTTCAAAACACAAAACACCCCAAAATACACACAATATTACAAGGGACCGCCTCTGAGCAGCAGCATATCCAAAAAGCGCTGAGATCCCACGCACACAGCCGAATCGCCACCGGGGTAAAGTTTTGACCAACCGCAAACCTGGCACCTGCCCAAAATAGTTCCAGGAGAAAGGTGGTGGCAGTGGGTCAAAACTTTACCCCGGTGGCAAACTAAAATTGGACACTCGACTTCCCGAACACCAGTCAAACTATACGAACGCCTGCTTCCTTTTCCTGAACAGCCAGGAGAGTGCTGTTCGGTAGTTTTGTTCCCACAAACTAGGGGAACAATCGCTGCTATGAGCCAAGGGGTATCATTTGTTCATTTTTGAGACTTTTCGAAATAGACCGACCGCACAACCTAAACTCATGGAACTGTTTCTGGGCAGGAGCCTCATGTGCGGCCGGTCAAAATTAGACTTCCATAAAATTCACAAACCCTCGGAACTGATCTGATTTTTGGATATGTTAGTCACCCAGATCAGGGCTATCAGGGGATATAACATTTATGGGGATTTTCTGTGTTTTGTGGTACTTTTCAAGTTTTTCTGCCCTGAGATAATTGAGTTATTACTGTATCTGACTCTATTATCTCACAGGCAGAGAGGAGGGAATTATCTGTTTGTATTGGGTGTGTCACACTTTGTCACTGTATTATTATTATTGATTGTAAACTTTGTGTTCCTGTCCCTCACAAGGTTCATGTGGGAGTGCCCCTTGAATGGGACTTGCATAAAAGCCAGTGTGGCACCCATTAAAATCATTCCTGTTGTACCCTTCATCTAGTCTAGACTGATGTTTGGGTAACTGTCTACTTGCTGGGGAGAACACTACTTGGGTGCTGCATTCGTCTGAAATCATTCGGATCTACACCCAAACTGCATGCTATAATCATTCAGGCTCAGCAGTTCGGGAGGACATAGACGAACAGGGTATCTGCAATACCAGCGTTCTTAACACCTGTATATTACCAAACTAGCCCCTCCCACAACTCAAGGCTAAATGTCTTTACATATATATATGTATATATATATATTTATATATATATAAAATCAAATGTACATTCTCCACTAGTCATTAGTGAGGCGAGAATTCAGTCCCCTTAGCAAGTAGAATTTCACCTCTGATTAGTGTGACATGGATCCCCAGGCATGCAGTTGTGAGTTACTTTTAGGCCTGGCTAATTTTGAACAAGATCTTGATATCTACGATAATCATTTTGTTCTCCTCTGCTCATGTGATTGACAACCTTTAGATTGTGGATACATTTGATTGGCAACTAAAACCAAACCTTGCTTAAGCTCTGCATTGCCTTTTGTTGTGTTTTGTAAATTTGACTACTATAACCCCTATTTTTCCTTATGTGTTTTATGAAAATTAGAGTGATCAAGACAAAATAAAAAAGAAATTCAGACACACAGAACTTTATAGTAGCAGCTTAGATAAAGTTTTGTTTTTCTCTTGTGACAGAGCTGCTTTAATTGGTTCATACCTGAAAAGAAGAATACCCATTGAGGGATATTTCTGTATACTGTACTAAAAAGTGGTGCAAAAATGTACAAGGGGAGGAGTAACCAATGGAATGTGCCTGCTGGTTCCACTGGTTTCCATAGTGATAGCCTCACTTTTAGGACCACTCTTTAAAACAAAAAAAAATAGTTGCATAGTACATAGTTGTCTAGGTATCAAATTCAACCTTGAAACCCATTCTTTTATGTTGTTGATCCAAAAGAAAGCAAAATACACATTTTTAGCCATTTCCAATAATGGAGGGAAAACAATTCCTTCTTAACTGCATCATGGCATGCAGATTTTTCCTTGGATCAACAACCTGTTTTTCATACATATCAATTATATTCTTGAGTATTCTTTTTATGCAAAAAAACATCCAAGCCTTTTTTTTAAATGAACCATAAAATCTGACAAGATAACTTCTACCTGGGCAGATAATTCATTATCTCTTACTGTAACTAATCATTTCCTCTGCTCTAAGTAAAAAAAATGCCTATCTTCCAGTTTTCATTTATCAAGAGATTAAAGAGAAGTAGACCCTGGACAGAACCCCGAGCCACTCCACTTACCATGTTTGCCCAATCTGAACATTTTCCATTTATAACTACTCTCTGCACTCTATCTTTAAGCTACTATTCTTTACAAGAACACATGTTTAATCTAAAGCAACTGATTACAGTTTTCCTTATAACCCTTTTGTGTTGAGCTAGTAACTTTTTGTGTGGAACTGTATCAAATGTCTTAGCAAAATCCGAATAGATCACATCTACAGGATAACCATGATCTATATTTCTGATAACTGCTTCATAGAACACAGTTAAGTTAGTTTAGCATTACCTGTTTTTCATAAAACCATGTTGATTCCTGCTAATAATATTATTGTTCAAAATTATTTTTTGAATATTATCCCTCAACAGTCCTTTAAATTATTTTCAAACCACATATGTTAAGCTCACAGATCTGTGGTTTTCAAGTTAAGCTTTTGAACCTTTTTAAATATAGGCACCACATACCAATATTTTACCAATATTCTGGTACAATTCCAGATAGAAAAGATTCCTGAAAAATTAAAAACAGTGTTAAATTTATACACTTAGCTCCTAAAGCATGAGTGGGTGAATACCATTTGGATCTGAGGCTTTGTTTAAATTAACATTCATTTCTGTGGCACTTTATCTGTGTTAACCAATCACCTGTTTGTTTTGTAACATGATACATCTCCATTGTTTCTCCATCTGTTTATGTGAAGTTGCATACGTTGTTAGCATCTGACTAAAGTCCCCTGCTTGTTTTCGGTCTCGAAACAGATCTCATTTACAGCAAGCATGACAGAGTTAACACACTAGAGGTACCACTGGAGTGAGGTTCCATTTTATGTTAATCTTTATTTTCTACCTTTGCAGGCCGATCCATGTTCAGACTTCATGCATTAAAGATGGGAAGGAATACATGTTTATAGTTAATCCTTGCTAGAGGTGATTAAACTGGAACAAATACTGAGAAATGAGAGTATACAAGTAAATAGTTTTGAATATTTATTCTGAAGATACTGCAATAGAACATTGTCATGTGTAACAACTTAAATATAAATGTAATTCTTACAAAATTGAAGGAATTAAACATATTACAATCTGTCACTGCAGATAACCTTCACTGTGCATATATAAATTAACCTGAATAATGAGTTACTCAATGCAAAGCCCAATACCTTCATCAAGATCACACAAATTTGAGAAACACAATTGCATTGATTATAATTTCTATGATTTATGCATATGTCCTATTCAGAGTCAGGAAAGGAGAAAGCCTTGAAATTAAAAGTCGATTTATTGCAGAAGCAATGCAAGGATTAAATCCTTGCTAGGGGGATTTGCCTTTACTGAAAATTTATTTGGGTGAAAAATAATTTTGGCTGACCATTTTTGCTGCTAATGACTCTGTGTGACTTGTCATCAGGATGTAAAATGCATACATATGAAACGTTAAATCGCTAAGTCGAATGAACCAGAAACTAATTTTTTTTTTTTTAATACAAAAGAACAGTTTAATAAAAATATTTAACCATTTAAAACATGAAGATTATGTAGTACACTTGGTACACTTGGCAAAAACACATGTACTCAGTAGCATACTTACCAGGGGCTGGTTTGCCATGGGTGACAGGTGGTACGGAAGAGAATAAAAATTAGAAATAGGAAGTATCAGGTCTATGCTAACAATAACTAAGTGACCATAAACACAAATCAGGAAGGAAATAACAAATCAAGGTCAGGACAAGCTGGGTCAAAACCAGAATACTCAGCATCAAGGCTAGCCAGGTCAAGAAAAAAAAAAATTGGATCAGGGTCACAATCACGCAAGGGCACTAAACTATAAACAGAGATTGTGTCAGTTCTATATCTATGAGTCATGCACAGTTCGAAAAAACAAATATTAAACATTATAAAAAGGTTTGGAAGATTGTGTACCAGAATGATATGACCAAGTAATAATAATGTTGCGCCTAAACAATGAGGCTGAATTTTAGAAAGAAATGCAGCCATGTAATAATTCTAGCATGAACCCTGAATACTTGGTATTGATGCAGACACTGGGACATTGTTAAATAGTTTGACCAAAGTATGAATTTTGCGTTAATACTGGTCCCATACTAACCATGTCAGCGTTTCACAGGTGAAAATTCATTACTCTTGATCAGATGAGGTCTACTACAGGATTTTTTTATTTTTTTTTTATTTTCAATATATAATCTTTATTCGGAGACATCAACTCCGCTTTTTTTTTTTTTTTATAACACAATAGAATTAGCAACAAACAAAAAAGATACAATTAACAAAACATCCCGTATAAAACATATACAGTAAGACACACATAACATCATTAACATCATTACTTTTTTCACATAGGTTTGAAGTAGTATAGTTACGTTTAGTAAAACACCTATGTTGTTTAAAAATCTCACTGTAAACAACCCACATACAAAAGGACATAACAGGACAGAACATCAAATGGTCATATGAGGTCACTCTTAATATAGTATCGATATCAACTTAGGCCCAGAAAAAATTTTGGACATCTATCTATAAGTCAACAACAGCCTCTAACTTCGCCAACCAGGAGTTATAGCGTTCTTGATATTTTATATTTAACCCAGCTTCCATTTTCAATTGATATTTAATTTAATACTACAGGATTTATACATATGTTGAGAAGGGCAGGTGGAATAGGTTATTTTTGGCCTCTTTGAGTGTTATTTTAGAAGCTGGTGGTCTAATCTGGTCTGTGTTCCATGTCTGTTTTGGTCATAAACTCCAATCTTCACAGGTCTGTGGTATATTGCAAGAAAATGAGCATGCCTTCTCCTAAAGTATTAAATTAAATTTTTGTAATTGTGATTAAATATCAATATTATCAAAAGCATTTATATTCATCTTAATTTGTGATTGATCATTTAATGGCAAATAGTGATCTAAAACCTGTAAATATCACTGATTTTTGGACCTTTGGGGTTGGCCTCTGTATTGCCATATGTATTAGCATTCTGGCGGGGACATCAGATCTGGGAGCTGCAAAAGAACAATGCAAAAGAACAATGCCTGAAGGCACAATTAAAGGCTTACAATAATAAAACAAGCTGTGCTTTTTACCTTCTCAGATACGTTTCATGAGCAGGATATCTCAAGGATTTGGTGTACGTTTTCATGAAAATCTTTTAACATAATAAAATTAATAAATATGTTAACCACATTTTCTTTACAATTGTGTATTTTTAGGTAAAATGTTAGATTTAGAGACAATATGCATAATAGATGCACTCAAAATAATCTACAACAATCAACTTTGCTTTCTTTTTTTTCTCTATATTACTCTTGTGTTGGGAGCACTGTGGTACATATAGATTGATAGGAGAGCATGAATTAGATAAAAACTCAACACTTAGCCATGAATGTTTTTTATGTGTACTTGTATCATCATATCTCCACAATTACTGACTGACACATTGTAATTCAGGTAGCCCACCCATGCTATATGTTGAGGATTGTGTACCATAAAAACTTTGCCAATTGGTTAGCAGTCCTATCACAGCTCCACAGTGTGTCAAGAGTTTCAACGAGTAGCTTCCAGAAAATACCTGAATGTTTATCCCAGCCATCTATAGAGAAGATGTGGTAAGGAGGCAACAATGTCAAATGTACAGTAAGAAGCTCAATGCAGTTTCAAGGAAAGGATTAAAGTAAAGGACAGAGTAAAAGATGAAAATAGATAAAGATCAAGAATGGGAAACAAATATATGTCTTGAAATCATAGGTTATATATATAAAAAAAAGCAAACTAAGTAACCTAAGGAGAGGAAGTGAGATATAGTTATAGAGGAAGTAGTAACATAGGAAAATAATAGCTGAAATCAAGTAAGGAAGGAAAAGAAATGGAGGCAAAGACAGAGGGGAATTAGGGCCAAGCAGTTTATTATGCAAAGATGGACAAAAGCACATTATAGAACAACAAAGTTTATTGTATGTGTAGAAGCCCTATAAAGGGTTAAATGTGAAAGGGTTTATAAAATACCCCTTCCTGTCTCAATGGAGATTCTTGGCTGATATCAGCATATCTAATGGCTAGTGTAGGACTCACCGTTTGAGGCTTCGCTTGACATGGCAGGTGAGCTTATATATTCAAATGGCCATTGGAATAAAACTAAAGAGCCTCCATTTTGTTTAAAAGTACATAGGGATTTAGGCCAGAGCGCAGGTAACGTTTGTTTTTACTATGTATTTTGAGCTGTTGGATACTAAGCTACTGCTGCTGTAAGCGCGGTGCTTTATCTTTGTGTTTGTACATTATAGAACTGGCATACACATATAAATAACATGAACTATAAAAGAGAAAGCACCCTGGACTAGAAACCATGAAGTTTTATTGGCTGGGGGTGTAATTGCTATAACAACGCCCCCAAAACATGAGACAGTGGTGATTTTGCCTCCATGTCTCATTCACAATATCATGACACAGGTGCCCATGTGCCGCATCATAAAAAGGGGCAGACAGGAGCTGGGAAAATGGCGGTCTGCCAGATCGAACCACCAAGGTAACACCGGCCTCCCTTATATATACACAATGAATTAAACTGCAGCCACTCCAGGATTACCTATTTGAGTGAGATCACAGATACTGTTAGCAGTGGAAGCCTAGCACTTACAGTGGGTGGGTTGGTGGGTGTGAGTGAGTGAGCAGAGGTAACAAAACCAACCATGAAACTGTCCCGTCGTAACACACAAAAACTGTAAGTGACAAATAAGTCTTACCAGCTAATTGAATGACAAGATGTCTTGTAACCAAGTCTTCCACTTGTGAAGATCATAATTCATTGTTATATGGACATTTTCCCTATTACAACAAATATTAATATTCAGCAATAACTGTCCTGATTGAAGTGAGTTTTGCTAGCATAGAAATCCTGCCAGGGACAGACATTTACGCTAATAAAAGAAATATACAAAACGGAAAATATTTAGCATATTCTGAAAATCCCCAGATTGTTAGACTAGTTCAATATATTTTCATCTCTTGCAATCTTACCTATGTAGCATATGTAACTCTCCTATTTAGAAAGCACAAAGACATATATTAATATACATCATCACAGGAGTGTCAGACACCATTACAAATTTACTTACGGTACTATTGAAGGTCATTAAAGTAGCCCCTTGAACAAATCATATTTTGCCCAAATACACTCCTAGGCCAAACATTCCAGTACTCAATCTCTCAATTCAGAGTAACCTATTTTGGGGAATATTAATTGAGAAAAAAGGTGGCAAGATGCTAAACAAGAAAATAAATTTTATTGGTTGCTATGGTAATTAATGCAAATGGACCACTTCATTAAATTATGTGTTTATGTATTTATTTATACTACTCAACCACAACAATAAAACCAATGTAAGGTGAATTGAATAACATTAATTATATCATTGTAATGATACCTGTCAAGGGGGAGATAAATTAGGTAGCAAATGAACAGCCATTTCTTGAATTTCATGGCAACTTCATAAATAAATGGGTAAGAGCATCTCCAAAACGGCAAGACGTGTGGGGTGTTCCTGGTATGTAGTGGTTAGTACCAACAAAAAAAGTGGTGCAAGGAAACCAGTGCATCTGGTTCATGGGCTCCCATAATGTACATGGGAAGTGAAAGTTAACTCATCTGGTCCAATAACACAGAAAAGCTACTGTAGCTCAAATTGCTAAAAAATAACAACTTAATTCTAGCAATGATAGAAAGTTCAAAACATACAGTGCATCGCAGTTTGCTGAATATGGGTCTGTGAGCTGCAGAATGGTAAGAGTGTGCTTGATGAACCCAGCCCAATGCTGAAAGTTCCTTCAATGGGGACATGAGTGTCAGAACTGGACCATGGAATAATGGAGGAAGGTTGCCTTTTTCTTATAAATCACACTTTTAGATCAGGAGGATGGCTGCGTCATTTACCTGGGGAAGAGATGGCAGCAGGATGCACTATGGGAGAAGGCTGGCAGAGGTAGTGTTGTGCTCTTGGCAATGTTCTGCTGGGAAGCCTTGGTCTTGGCATTTATGTGACCTTCATTCTTTAATATGTACCAGCTACCTAGAGATTGTTGCAGACCACATACGCCCTTTCATGGCAATAGTGTTCCTTGATGGCAGTGACCTTTTTCAGCAGAATAATTCACCCAGCCACACTGCAAAACTTGTTCAGGAATGGTTTGAGGAACATGACAAAGAGTTCAAAGCGTTGCCTTGGCCTTAAATTTCTCCAGATCTCAATCCAGTTGTGCATCTGTGGGATGTGCTGGAACAACAAATCCGATCCATGGAGGCCCCACCTCTCAACTTGAAAGACTTAAGGTAAAGATATAGCACAAAATACAGATAAGAGTGTTAGACAAAAACACAGATATAAGTAGTAAGGCTAAATAGTAAAGGGAGTGAAAGTAGATGAAAAGTAGATAAAGAGAAATGAAAATAGGTAGCCCAAAACTGGAAAAAGGGTCACCTCTATGAGTTCATAAAAATGCAAATATCACTTATATAAATAAGATGAAAAAAATAAAATACAATAAATAACCAACAATCAAATATAAATAGATAAATAGATAATGATAAAATACAGGACTAAAAAAAGCCCCAAAAATGTTAGAAAAAAAATGATCTCAGAAAATTATATAAAAAAAAGGGGGGGTGGGAAATAATAATAATAAGTCCACAATCACTGTAATGAATAAGTCAACAAATATTAAATAAAACGAATGCCGCATTTGCTAAGATGCCTACTAGCGGCCCTGCTATCATCACGGCAGGCTAAAGCAATTACCTTGGATGTTTTTTTCCGTGCCCCAAAGCCGGCCTCGTCACCAGCCGAGGCACCACGGGACATCATCATGCGGTTCCAGCACTACTCTGACAAAACCGCAGTATTGGCAGCGACCAGAGACTGTTCCCCCTACAAATTTGAATCGATGGAACTATCTTTTTACACGGATCTCACTGGGGGCACATTGGCATGGCGGGGGTCGCTCAGACCACTCCCAGCGCTCCTACAGAAACACGGATTAATATATAAATGGCACCAAACTCGCACATTGCAGATCCTGCACGGAGAAGCCAAACATGAGGTACGGGACCTCCAGGAAGCTAGAGCTTTACTACCTACACTGGGACTTCCACAGGACTCTCTGATTGCCATTGAGCCCCAGGGAGCAACCAAGCTGGCACACAGATGGAACCCTGAAAGAGTGACACCCTTTGTCCCTCGCAGATCCACGGCAGACCTGAACAGGACAGTGACCACCTGACACTAGATATGCCAGAGCTTTTAGTTAAAATACTTACCTGTTCCATAGTCACAGTTATGTTATTAGGCTGTTAGTATTAACTGCTTGTCTGTTTCTTACACTCCTCTAAATGGGTGGTCCATCGACCAAAGTACTTCCCCCGCCTGACCCTAGTTTAACATGTCATTCGAGAATAACCCAGCTATAGCCAGGTGTAATTATTAACAGCTATAGGTGCAACTCGCCCTACACAAAATGACCTGGTGGTATCACACCACTGAATAACCGCCAGCAGCACTCACTTAGACGGCAATATCAATCAGGATGGAACATACAAAATCCTATGTTTGTTTTCCTTAGGGCCTTTGATTTTTCTTTCTATTTCACCTTTTAAAAGTAATGCCCTCACATTACCTACATGTATATACATACATAGGTTAGCGTATCCACGCACAAAATATATCCTCAAATTTTCTCTACCAGCATTCTAGCTCGACACTCTCATGTAAAAATGTATGACATTGCTTGTCTAGATCAGAACATATAGTTCAGTATTTTCTTTATTATAACAAAAAATGTGCCTAGTATCTGAAACCACATCTGTATACTCATCTGTTTAATGCTCAGTTTGCATCAACCATTATGGTAGTGCAAACCTGAATGTTATTTCATGCACAACCTAAATAAAGAACTTAAAAAAAAAAAGACCGTCTGCACTACAACCTGTTGCAGTGATCCTCCAGATAGATGAGATACTAGCTGCCGGCTAGTGTGATGAGTCACTGTTGTGTAATGCGTCTAACTCCCCGTGAGTTTCCTTACGCGTTTCGTGAGGATACTGCCTCACTTCATCGGAGGCTGTGATGGCTTGAAAGCCAAAGAAGGGGCATTTATATACCCAATACTGTCTTAATATGAAATATACAATTAACATGCAAATACATATAATGACACACCAAAGGAATTTTACTTAGAAATGAGCAAAAAACAAATGTGAGAAAGGCTGAACTTGATGGACGCAAGTCTCTTTTCAGCTATGTAACTATGTAACTATGTAGGATAGCATAGAAAAGAAAGATATACTAGAAAGAAAAAATATATAATAAAAGAAATAGAAAAAAATAAAAGAATATATAATGAGAAGTATAAAGTAAGAAATGACAACAAATTATAAAAATAATAAATAGATAATGTAACATATAGAGATGGGAATATTAATAGAGAAAAGTGAAAATACAAGTAAATATAGATTTAAAAAAATAGAAAACTAGAAAAGTGTGAATAAAAATACAAAAAAAAGGAATACAAATAAATATAAAATAAAAATAATAAAAAGAAAAGAAAATATGAAATATAAACAAAAATTAGTATCAAAAGAAAAGAAAAAAAGAGAGAAGAAAAAGGAAAATAACTGAAAAAAGAATAGATAGAAAAAAATGAGAAAAAAGAAGAGAAAGAAAAAAGGGAAATAAATACATGACAAATACGTAATAGAAGTAATCATACCGTACTGCAATGGAAATTCATATGTCTACAAACAATCAGAGCAAAAAGGGACCATAGGTGTTAACTACATAGGTGGACACATGTAAATATGATAGTCTAGAGTCTCTTATAAAAAAAGCATTAAAAAAAAAAAAGCATTGTTGAGACCCCTGGGAACTAGAGTATTCAAAGTAAAAAATCCACCTAGCTTCCGCTTGATTTAATTTCTTCTCTAGATCTCCCCCTCTCCAATGTACATTAACTTTCTCAATGGGTAAAAATGGTGGACCCACCGGATCTCTGCCATGAAAATCATTAAAATGTTTTGTAAGGTTATGTGTCTGTAGATTTTTTCTGATATGTCGTATGTGTTCTGAAACTCTCACTTTCAGAGGTCTCTTCGTGCGTCCCACATACTGTTTGGGGCACAGACATGTGAGGAGGTAGATTACACCTGATATATTGCAGTAATGTTGGACCTCAATCTGTACTTTTTACATTTATCCAAAGAGAAGAACTTGTTACTAATAGATTCCAGTAGAGGATTATTCTTACACCCTAAACATTTCTTACATTGTGAAAAGCCTTTTATTAGTGTCTCTTTAATATCATGATGATGGACTTTGGATTTGATGGTGGGTGCGAACATAAGCTTTAGATTAGGGACCTGGGAAAAGATGAGCTGAGGTTGATCATCCAGAAGCTGGTTAAGTGTGGGATTGTCAGGATTACAGTATGATCCAGTATGTAGAATTGTGTAACACAGAGGACTGATAGGTAACGTATACTGGACCTTAGAATGGCCAGACTAACGTACCAAAGAATAGTCAGGAATAGCCGAGGTCAAGGGATACAGAAAGAGACACAACGATAAGGAAAAGCCAGGGGCCAGGGATGCCAGAAAACAGGGTAGTCAAAAACAATGCCAAAGTCAAATAACCAGAATTACCAGAATCAATAATGCGCTCTTGGACAGGCCACTGAGCAGGATGAGAACTGGGCCTAAATACCCCTCCTCTGGATCTGATAGGCTGTAATCGGCCTTTGACCCCAAAGGCAGTTACCAGGTTCCTATGTGCATAATTGCTACTCAGCACAAACCCTCCTGTCAGGACAGTAATGTTGTTCGGAACAAATTTTCCTGTATAAACATTAAATTCCATTAATCACATTTCTATAAGCAGATGAATATGTGACAGGGATAAACTTTAAGTATATCCCAATATTTAAGTAGCACCTTCAATATTATATGAGATTGGTTACTATATTTTGTAATAAATGCTGGAGCTCTCTTCTGTTCCCCAGGTGGTAGTTTCTTGTTCTGGAGAGTGTCTTCTCTTGGGACAGATAAAGCACTATTCATAGCTTTATCCAAGAGGGATTCTGAATATCCTTTAACACAGGCATAGGCAACCTTCGGCACTCCAGATGTTTTGGACTACACCTCCCATGATGATTTACCAGCATCGTGGATGTAAGAGCATTATGGGGGATGTTGTCCACAACATCTGGAGTGCCAAAGGTTGCCTATCCCTGCATTAACAACAAACCATTGTTCATCATTTCTTCCATCTGTATTCAACAGGTCTCCAATTCTGAACAGTTTTTCCTAATTCTTCTAAACTGGCTATATGGGATATTTTCTAGCCAGGTACATTTGTGATGACTGTCAAAAGGAAGAGCTGTTGCAGTCAATACTTTTCTTAAAAGTTTTTGTATGTATTCTCCCATCTTTGATGTAAATAGTCAGATCTAGGAATTTGATATGACTTGTAGAATGCCTCGCATTGTACTAAAAATGTGTATATCAAATATTTGTGGACTTATTGATTACAGTGATTGTGAACATATTATTATTATTTTTTCCTTTTTTTCTTTTGCCCTTTTTTATATCATTTTTGAGCTTTTGGATTAAACATTTATTGAGCTTTTTTTAGTCCTATATTATATGATAATCTATTTATCTATATATATGTGATCATTGGTTATTTATTTTAGCTCCTGGAATTTTTTTCATCTCATTTATATAAGTGATATTTGCATTGAAAGACTTAAGGATTTGCTGCTATTGCCTTGCCAGATACTACAGGATACGTTCAGAAGTCTTGTGGAATCCATGCCTCTAAGTATCCGAGTTATTTTTGTGAAAAAAAAGGGGGACCTGCATGATATTAGGCAGTTATTTTTAATGTTGTGGCAGATCAGTATATGTATTAATGTAAGAATGAGTGTGCACGTATTATACATTTTTTCACTGCATGTTGGGTGAAGGGATCCTATGGAAATAGATGAGTATGTAGGATGAGATAACTGAAAAGATTGGCATTAACGTCTTTCAGAGTTGCTATTTCTGGGGTTAGTTCTTTAAAATGTTCCTCATGCCCTGTAGATGCTGTCAAGCAGTGTATTTGACAAGTGATTTAAAGGGCACTATAGTCACCAGAACAACTACAGCCTAATGTAGTTGTTTTGGTGTCTATAGCATGTCCATACAGGCATTTTGTTGTAAACACTGTCTTTTCAGAGAGAAGGCATTTTTTTACATTAGTGCATAGCAGCACCTCCAGTGGCATTTCTCAGATGATCACTGGAGGTGATTCCTGGGGGAGTTCTGCACAGTGTGCAGTGCTGCTGTTTAGAGAGGGGGCAAGGGGGGAGCAGAGGGCAGGTACCAAAAACGTGTTTTTAACACTACAGGGTCAGGAATATATGTTTGTATTCCTGACCCTATAGTGTTGCTTAAAGTCAGTGGGACATTTTTGCAAATCTTTAATATCACTTCAGTGTTAATAACATACATATATGTGTGTATGTGCACTGATTTTCCAGTTTTGCTATATTTATTCAGCCATCTACATGCTATTGTCTGAATCTCCTTTTCTGTGCCTGTGCTATTCTCCACATATCTTTTCCTTCGAACAGCTTGCCATGCCCCTTTAACACTCTAAGGGAAAAACTTATTATTTATATAAATACTTCTCTAGAAATGATTAACAAGTCTTGTCTTTGAAATACCTTAACATTTTACAACTCTTAAATCAATTTAACAAAAATATTGATTAATTTTCCATTTCCTCAAATAGATTTGGGCTTTAGTGGCATCCATAATCTCCAATTATTATTTTTCTATTTCCAGTGAAGGAAAATAAGCATTCAGCAATTATTTTTATTTTATTTTATTTAAAATATTGGTTATTTAAGAGAGAAACTTATTTACCCCCCTCCCCTTCCCTCCCTCAAAAAAGAAAGAAAAAAATAATTAAACATTGTTCTTTCTCCACAGCTCAGCTGTACGATTTATATTTGCCTTGGCAACAGATTTTAAATCACTTTTTCTTTTTTCATGGGAACTGTTTGGTAAGTGCAGACATTAGCGCTGACAACGCTTTGTGTGTTTTTTTGTCTCATCTTTTTTCTTTTTGCCTGGTTTCTGTGTCTGTGTGTGCAGGCATGCATTCATTAATGCAATTCCTCAACATTCAACAAGAGAGCATCATAAACAGGGAAGGGGGGCCCTCATAAATATTTAGATTCTTCAGTCTACATTCCAAACTGGGAAATAATGGGAAAAAAAAGTGTATTTAGTAAGGCCCTGGACTTACTTAATCTGCATGTGAATCAAAACTGGTATAAAGAAATGAAAAGTAGACTACAAACTCTATTATCTCTAGGGGGTCATTCATCTTTTTTTTTTTTTTTTTAATCAATACAACCTCAGGCTTCCTTTTTTATTTTATTTTTCTGCGCATGACCAAACAGACAAGCAGGGAAATGTTACAGATTTTTTTCTCATATTGTTTCTATTTCATTATGTCACACTGGTTTCCTGTTGCTGCGTTTAACCCTTTGAATATGCTGTTTGTTACGTAATGGTTTGTTTGCTACTTTACAAGCTTTAGTTACAACGAAAAAAAGTTTGTAAAAAAAAACAAAACGTTTGATTGCTCTGGTGTTGTACCTACAATTTACATTAATAGAATTTATAATGTTTCCAGTTGTTAATACTCTCATTTAAAATGGTTGACTTTTTACGCATACAGAGATATTCTGCATCATTTTAAAACATTCTACAATTGCTGACTTGTAGCATAATTGAAAAACACAGCATCATTATATGAGCTGCATGAGTGTTATTTTTATCCGACATGCATCTTTTGTGCTTTTTTGTGATTGCAAAGTAAAAAATGAATTCCTTACATTTATCATCAGAGAACTGCTTTTTAATGAACCACATAAAAGTTTTCCTTGCAAAACGGAAGGAGAAGATGATGTTTATTCATCATTTCTCTTACATTAGCTTTCATGCCAAGATCAAAACGGCTTTAGTTTGGGATTCATTTGCCTATAATGTTACCTAATTGTTTGCACATGTAACCTGCATAATAATGTATATATAACATAGTAAAACAATCAAACAAACCAATGCCAGAAGACATTTCTAGGAGTCTTACTCCTTAAAATTGATGCTTCCAACAGTATTTTTTTTAAGTATTTTTTTTCAGTCTAGATTAGATACAGCCACGTATTCCACATTCATATTTGGCAACCAAAGGAATATATTATGTAATGTATGAAATCTATCAAGGAGGGGCACTCACAGAACTCTGAAGCTAAATATCTGTTTCTTGCAAGCTACATCGAATTGGTGTTTCATGTCATATTTTGTTAAAGGAATACTCCATTGCCCAAATACAAAATAAGTAAAAATCACAATTTAGTAGATATAATACATATGAAAATGTGCATGCATTTAATTATGCATGTTTTAATTTGCATTATATCTAAAAAGAAATATAGCAAAATCTGCAATTCTCTTGTCTGCTGCCTTTGCAATCCCTCCTCTTCTAACACCACCCAGACTTTTGTGGCTGTCCAATCTAAGACTTCCCAATGCAGCTCAATGAGAGGTCTTTGCAAGGCAGGTGCTCTGGGCAATTGCTGCCTCTTTAGTTTAGTGCAAATAACAATCAAGCAAGGAAGTAAAAGGACATGTCTGCTTGAAAAGCCAGGAGCTAATAATTTAATTTATAAAAGTGTCAATTTCTATTGAAATCTGCACTGTTTCCAAAAAGAGGACACACTCTTCACACATAAAATCTTTCAGCAAGCTTAAGAGTCTCGAGTGTCTTTTCAAATTGATTTGCACTACATACCTGCACAAGGATAAATTCCACTAATTAGACCCTGAGGAGCCAAGCAGGGCCTAGGCAGGAACAGGGACATGTGAGTGTGAGGGGAGTGTGTACAGAGGAATGTGGTAAAAATGGTTTGGGATGTGGGTGGAGTATTTTGGGTAGATGGGTGTGCCAGTATAAATAATTGGCCATATTGCAGTACAGCAGCCATCGTAATTATCAGTTGGGAAAAGCTTGGTAATTGCTGGTTGTTGCGTTAGATATACCTGATTTCCAAGTGCTGTTTGCGGCCAGGGTATGGATATCGAAGCTGTCCTCTCTGCCCTCAGGGCTGAGGCCTCACAAGATGGGAGTCTGCCCCTGGCTCATCTTCAGGCCTCCGCGGTTGTTGCCGCCTCCCCTTCCAGCGGTAGTGGAAGTCCCTAGTGCCGAGTTCGGCCACCGGAACATTTTGCCCCTCAAGGGAAAGCTATGGGCTCTCCTGGGAGCAGAAGTGCAGGCTTGGCCTCGTGGGTTTGCAGGTCTGTGACCGCGAGGCTCGCTTTACCTCCCTTGCAGGCTTTGCTCACTACTCGGACAGAGGGGCGGTCCGCGGTTGTCCATGCCCGCTTGTCTTCCCCTTCTCCAGCCCCATGCAGCAGAAGCTGCAGTCCTTCTTCCCGAGCCAGCTGGTCCACGGCTACGCAGACTGATGGTGCTCCATTGCAGGCTCATTCCCTTTCTATGGCTGCTGAGGGTTTTCCAGCGGCCTTGTCTCCAACGGCAGACCCGCCACATGGCTCCCGCCTTCCAGGTGGGTGGAGCAGTGGACGGGCTTAAGGGTGTTTCCCTCGGGGCAGAGGTCTCCCTTCCTGACAGTGGCTGGGAGTAGTGAGAGGTGGATGTCTCTGCTAGCCCTCTGCCCTACATGGGGGTGCCACCTGGGTCTTCCAGGCACCAATTGCCTTCCCCGTCCCCCTGGGGTGGGCCTGCTAGAATGGGTCAAGGGGGGAGAGATGTGAATTAACCTGTTCTTTCCTCCCAGGTGGCTCTTGACCGGGACATGTTCCAGGCCTCATTGTGTGCTATGCCTGTATCGCTCCCATTGGAATGGCAGCTCCGGCCCAGCCTCCAGCGGTTACAGCTCTGGTACTCCAATCGACTCCCAAGCTCTCCGGTGAGTCCAGTTCTGCAATGGTGAAGGGTCAGACGGGGTGTGTGGCTAGCCCGGGCGGTTCAGGGTTCAATATTAAGGTGCTTGAGGGGCCTTTTGGATACTTGGGAATGGAATTCAACTGTCCCTTCTTTGGATGCGCAGGTTGGGGGGAGGGGGACCCTTCTCTGGTTGCTTTGGCTGGTGGGCTAGGGGTGCCCATTCTGGGTATGCCTAGTGTGGAGGTAGCGCCGGCCGCTCATGGGGCGGCATATATGTGCTGGTTAGGCCCTCTGGGGTTGCATTTGCTCCAGGAGGCGTTACACAATATTTGGAAGGGGGAGTTTGTTGAGATTTTCTCCCTGCTCCCCATGGAGGACTTGCCCTCTCTTGAGAAGGAGTCCAAGGACTCCGTTAAGGATAAGGACAACTTTAGGTATCAGAAGATTCCCAAAACATTTGGGAATTGGATCAGGGCCTTCTCCATCCTGGCCAGTGTTATAGGGAAAAGGCACTGGACAAATGCTGGGCCCTGTTTTGTTACCAGGATACCATATGGAAGGCATGTCGGGTATATGGGGGACTAAGCTGGTGGCGTTATGGTGAACAGTTTCGCCAGCGACTGGCAGTTTTCCCTGTCCGTGGGGGGAAGAATCAAATGGATATTTGCCTGTGGCTGTTGATTATGACTCGCCCGGCCTCACATCAGGATGGTTTGTTGGCCTTACCAAAGCACTCTGGTTGCTGTTGGCAATGCAACAAAAAACAGTGCAAATGGGGGACCAGTTGTAAGTTTAAACATGAATGCTCTGTATGTAAGGGTTCTCACACAGCTTCCCACTGTTTCAAGAGGGGAAAAGCCGGGGAGCTCAGGCATACCGTGGTCTCGAAAGGGTAGGACAGCGCGACGCTCCCATGGCCAAGCCATTATAGGAACCGCAGGGCAGCAGAGCTGCTCCTTGGGGGTTTCCAGGATGGGTTTTGGATGGGTGTGGGATTCTCCTGGGGTATGTCAAAATCTCAAGTCGGTCAAGGATCACCCTGAGGTGGTAGCTGACAAGCTTACTAAGGAGCTGTGACTTGGGCGAATGGTGGGCCCGTTTATGCCCCCGCCAGTCCCTCACTTATGGGTCTCTTCTTTGGGGGTGGTGCCCAAGAAGGAGCTGGGTACGTTTCTGCTGATTCACCATTTGTCCTACCAGTTTAGGGGTTCGGTGAATAGTGATATCGATGAGAAGCTGTGTAGGGTGTCTTATGAGTCCTTTGACGCTGCAGTTCGGATGGTTCGGGTGGCAGGCCCTGGGATACTGCTGGCGAAAGCTGATATTGAGGCTGCCTTTCGGCTGCTTCCTGTCCACCCGGGCTACCATCACCTGTTGGGTTGTTTTTTTCAGGGCAGTTACTACGTTGAGCTATGTTTGCCCATGGGTTGTTCAATTTCCTGCTTCTATTTAGAATGTTTCAGTACATTCGTGGAGTGGGTTGTGCAGGAAGAGGCAGTGTGTAGCTCGCTGCTTCATTATTTTGATGACTTTTTATGTGTGGGTCCTCCGGGTTCGAATGTGTGTTCACACCTTCTCCGAACTCTGGAATCAATATAAATAACAAGAAGTTGGAATTTTGTGAAAAGATGGTGCTGCTATCACCTGTGTGGGTCACTCAACACACACATATAGTGCAATACAGTGAACATTAGAGGGTGGTGAGAGCACTCAATAAATAGAATATAAAATTGTTACCAATATTGGCATAGACACATCCTAAAAATAGAAATAAAAAATCATAGGGGTAATATAGTTTATATAAGTAAATAAACATATATAATTGGTCCCACTCACATGATTCTGAGTCACTTAAAAAGACTGATTCAGACTAAAGGTGTAAAGCAGAGATAGATCCTTTGTATACTGGACTCCTGTGTAGTCAGCTTAAATCTTGTTCATATCAGTAGAGGTTTTCTTGCCCAAAGATCCAGGATGCAGAAACAGGGTAAAACACTCTTGTATTGAACATATATAAAACAAATAAATAGTAAACACACAAATTTATTCATGGCACATTGGGAAGAACTTAACATTTTTTCAAGAGAAGATATTGGGGCAAATCTGGTCCTCTACAAGCGCTTTATAGACGACATTTTTATCATATGGAAAGGCACAGAAAAGTCACTTCTAGATTTTTTAACCAATCTGAACCTAAATGATTGGGATATAAAATTGACGTATGAGATTAGCTCTCAAACGGTTAATTTTTTAGATTTGTGCATTTTTATTGATAACAACCAGATAAAAAGCAAAACTTTTTTTAAAAAAAAGTAGATGTCAACAGTTTTATACATCTTAAAAGTTGCCATTTTAAACCTTGGTTGGTTAATATACCCAAGGGACAGTTCCTGAGGAAACTGCAGGGAAATTGAACAATACCGATGTCAGGCCAAGATTTTAATAGACCAGTTCATGCAAAAAGTTACAATCGTGAATCCTTACAAATGATATGTGACCAAATTGAAAAAGAACCAAGGAATCAAATTTTAAAGTATAAAAAAAAACAACTCAAAGAAAAAGATGAAATAATACCTTTAATTTTTAATTACAGCTCTGATAGTAACCAATTATGCAAAATAATACAAAAAAAATGGCAAATTTTAGAACAGGATCATGATATTTACAAATTTTTTGAGGAAAAAACTAAAATTATTTTTAGAGGGGCTAAAAGTTTTAAGCAAGTTATAACTAAAAGAGGGGGAATGGTTTTTATTACTGTAAGTCATGTAAACGATGTACCCTAAGGGATAAAAAGAACAGAAAGGTTATTGAATTTACCTCTTTTAGAACCAAAAAAACTTTTAGAATCCAATCATTTTTAACATGTAACTCAAAGAATGTTATATACATGTTAACCTGCTGTCTCGAATTCACCCGCTTATAAAAATGTGGTTAATGGCATTTACTGTCCACACAGGAAAAGTTGTGCCGAGCAGCAACCAAATCCACAGAAGGGTTAATGCTGAGCAGCAATTATGCAAATGGAAACCTGGTAACTGCCTTTGGGGTCAAAGGCCGGTTACAGCCTATCAGATCTAATGGAGGGATATTTAGGCCAAGTTCTCATCCTGCTCAGTGCCCTGTCGTGGTTTCCCTTGTGGTTGTCCGAGAGCGCGTTCCTGATTCAAGTTTCTTCTGGTTTTTGACTTTGGCTTTGATTTTGACTTCCCTGTATTCTGTATCCCTTATCGTTGTGGCTCTTTCTATTTCCCCTGACCTCGGCAAGTATTCTGACTATTCTTTGGTACGTTAAGTCCGGCCATTCTAAGGTCCGGTAATACATTACCTATTAGTCATCTGTGTGACACAATTCTACGTGCTGGATCAACTAGTAATCCTGACACCTGCCCCTGTGGATTCCAATATATTGGCAGGACAACACGGACCCTTAAAACCAGAATTAGGGAACATATTTATAATATTAACCGAAAGTTTAGTCTTCACAGTATACCTAAACATTTTTTAGAAGTACACAATGGCAATGTTAGTGGCTTAGATTTTGTGAGGATAGAAGGAGTTAAAACCCACTGGAGAGGAGGAGATATTGAAGGCCTTCTCAATAAAACAGAAATAAGATGGATCTTCATTGATTCATCTTACTTCCTTTTAATTTAGGAATTTTCCTATTTTGATGTATATTTATTGGATATTTTCTGTATTGTGCCTGTCTTAAAAGCAAAACAATGTTTTATATTACACTGAACCCATCTCTTTTCCCCCCTTATACATGTTATATGGAGGTAAATATCATATTTTTATATTTTAATAAAAGACTAATGACTAATGACTTTACTTGCCATATCGAACAGACTTCTCAAAGATGGCGGTTTAGGAACTTCCGGTTCCGCATCACCGCAATAGCGTCACAACGTAAGGATGCCGGAAATGATTGTCGGACGCAACATGATGACGAAAGCGGAAGAAGAGACTGTAAAGTACCGGAGTTGGCGCCAAGAGTCTCCATTTATAAACGATCACAGAGAGAAACAAGATCACCACTTCTGAAGAAGGCATTGTGCCCAAACGCGTTGAGTGGCAAGTTATATGGACTGAGCCTGTGTTTGCTATTTATAATTTTAGAAATGTTCAATAAAAGGGTGTTTTACCCTGTTCCTGCATCCTGGATCTTTGGGCAAGAAAACCTCTACTGATATGAACAAGATTTAAACTGACTACACAGGAGTCCAGTATACAAAGGATCCATTTCTGCTTTACACCTTTAGTCTGAGTCAGCTTTTTAAGTGACTCAGAATCATGTGAGTGGGACCAATTATATATGTCTATTTACTTATATAAACTATATTACCCTGTGATTTTTTATTTCTATTTTTAGGATGTGTCTATGCCAATATTGGTAACAATTTTATATTTTATAGTCTATTTATTGAGTGCTCTCACCACCCTCTGAACCCTGGAATCGATCTCTTGGTTCTTTGGGGTTTCGCTAGCCCCTGACAAGATGGTGGGTCCTTCCACCTGCTTGAGCTTCTTGGGGATTGAGATTGATTCAGTTGCTGGGGAATGTCATTTGCCGGAGGATAAGGTGCTGAAACTGAGCGGCTTGGTCTCTGCAACCAGGTCACTTAAGAAAATTCAGTTGCGACACATGCAGTTGCTCTTGGGTAAGCTGCAATTTGCGTGCCGGATTATTCCTATGGGGAGGGTGTTTATTCACTGCTTGGCAGTGGCTACTTTGGGCGTGGATCGCCCTCATCATTATGTGTGGATCACTCATCCATTGCGCCAGGATTTGGGGGTTTGGTCTGTCTTCTTGGACAGATTTAACGGGCGGTCGTATTGGCAGGCGCCTGAGGTGTTTAATACCGAGCTCCATTTTTTAACCGATGCCGCAGGCACAGTGGGTTTTGGGGCCATTTTTGGGGCCCACTGGTGTGTGGAGCCTTGGCCAGATTCTTGGCATTCAGCAGAGTTGATTAAGAACTTGGCTTTCTTGGAGCTTTTTCCCATTGTGGTATCTGTGGAGATCTGGTGTGATCTTCTCAGGGATCGTAGGGTGGTCTTCTACTGTGATAATTTGGGGGTTATGCAGGCCATCAACAATTTGTCTGCTTCATCCCCTCCAGTGGTTCATCTTCTGCGGCGCCTGGTGCTGCGTTGTTGGCTTCTGAATGCATACTGTAGGGCTGTACATGTGCCCAGGGTTTCTAATGTTACAGCTGATGTGCTTTCTCATTTTCAGTGGTGGGAATTCGGGGTGGCGGAGCCCGAGGTGGACGAGATAGGTTTCCCAAGTCCAGCGGATCTGTGGGGCCTTGGGTTGACCATTTTATGGATTCGTTGATCCGGGGTTCAGTCTCGGAGTCTACTTGGCAGCGTTATGGTAAGGCATGGAGCAAGTGGCAGCTCAGTGGTTTTCGGTTGAATGGTGAACGAGTGCAGGGTTTATTACAACTAATTTGGTTCTGGGAGGCTGTTCTTCCTCGGCTGTGGCTGGGAAGTTGTCTGGGCTGAGTTTTTGGTTTAAACTCACCAGGGTATCGGACATTACTGAGGTTGTCCTAGTTTTGTTAGTTATGAGGGGCTGGCGAAAAGGGCTTAAGAGTTCTGATTCTCAGAGGCCAGTTTTCGGCGCTCTTATGGTAGGCATATTCTAGTTTCTGCCGCAAGTTTGTTCCTCCCCATTTGAAGTGTAGTTTTTTCAGTTGGTATTCTAATTTGCCTTTTTCTGGGCCATGAGCATCCCTGGGGGTTTGTTATTGGGGGATATTTTGGGCATAGCAGATGCTGTGAGGTTGTCCTTGGACGGTACTTGGGTTACATTATGGAGCATCCCTGGCTATATGGTTTGTCTTGTGGCATGTTTTCATGCTTTCTGGGGGATTCGCCTGGCGGGTGAGGGTTCTTTGTTGGTTCCACGGGGATGCTAGTATCTTGTCCCGTTTTCAATTTATCAAGGTTTTCCGCATGGAATTGGAGGTTTTAGGGCTGCCTAGTGCAGCGTTTGGGGGACACTCCTTTCAGATAGGGGCTGCTACTGAGGCATCACGCCTAGGGTTGGCTGAGGAGGTTATCCAAAGGATTGGGAGATGGGAATCTGGAAGGTTTTGATCATATGTTCATCCAACCGGACTGATTTTGTTTCCCCTTTTGTCGTTATAGGTGCCGGAAAGCGAGTATGTGTCATTGGCCATTCTTACATCCATTGGGCACAACTGTGGGCTAAAGTTTGCCCCAGTGGCCTACAATTAGGCTTGTTGCTAAAGGTGGCAGAAGTCCGATGATTCGGACCCAGGGGATGTGGTGAGATAAGCTGTTGCACAAAGTGGTCCATTTATCCAGCCGGCTTGGTGTTCCTGATGTCATTTTAATATGTGACGGGGGAAATGATCTTAGTGCTGTTCTCCGATTTCCAAGGGTGTTTTTAATACGGTCTGAGGTGCTCTCTTGGAATTTCTGACGGGGGGCTAGGGATCCCAGGGCTTTGGAACGGGGCAGAATTAAGCTCAACAAGAGGGTCTCACGTTTTGTGAAGGGAATGGGGGGCTCATGGTGCATCATTGCATCTTTGAGCGTAATGCTTCTTTTTATTTTCGTAGTGATGGGGTCCACCTGACGGATGTTGGGCTGGATTTATATAATTTAGCTTTGCAGGAGGCTTTGGAGGAGGCCATGGCTGTGGTGTTGGGGTGGCCCCGCTAATTTAGGGGGTAATCCAGTGGGTCTTGTGGTTGTATATGGCCCATGTCAACCAGGGGTTGGACCAGCGGTCTGTGGAAAGTGGATGGGTAAGGCTGTCCCTCCCCTAACCTCAGGTACAGTGATGAATAACAGACGTGCCCACTGAGCCAACTAACTGGCTAGTGGTTAGCATTACGCAATGGTAGGCCCAAGAAAAGGCCTTGTGCTGGTTGGAATGAGAGGGGAGTGGGCAGCTGCCCTTAAGTTATGGTTGTTTGGCAAGGTGGTACTCAGTGACGTATCTATTTACTGAGTAATTATGTATATAGTGTTTTATGTTATAAAGTTGAAGTTTAATGATTTATATATTTATATTTTAATAAAGCTGTGGCCTATTTTTATCCAACGCAAGTTTGGTGTGTTTTCAGTGGAAGCAAAGGTTGAGGTTTATCAAGGATCAGGTTTATGCCCATACACAGTTACCCTCTACTTACGCACAAGAGAGAAAACGGACAATGACGAGGCTACTAGTGGTTTTAGTATGCGGTAGTAGAAGAAAAAAAATAATTAAACAAGGAGAGGTAGACCACACACAAATGTTCACCCCTCAAAGAAAACTGCCTTTATCAGTTATTTAAAATCATTTTATTGTATATATAGTACATGAATTTTTTTTATATATATAAAGTCTGATATATATATAAGTCTGAAGCATATAGGGTACAAAACAAAACTTGATATTAAAATACATATATTTGTTTTAGCACAATGCTTCAGAAATATCTTCTAAATTAATCAATCAACATTCTATCCACATTCATACTATGTATATCATTCTTACGGACGCGGGGTAGGTGGTTCAGGATTAGCTCTTAAAACCGTTAAGCCTGAGATTCACAGTTTAAAGATCTCAATTAAACTATCTAGAGCATATTAGTATAGGAAGTTGTTAACCATTTTCCCAAGATTTTTTTATATAGGGTCAATTGATAATTCTTTTTTTTTTTTTTTTATCTTTACTTTTTTTCCTTTATTTTAAATACATATATCATACAAATTTACAATATAGCAGCAAGATAGAAGAGAAGAAAAAGATACCAAAAAAATTTTCTTAAGTAGAGTGGTAGGAGCATTTAAATATATCTCATAATTTTTACAATGTTCATGGAATTAAACCACTTCTAACTAATCAACATTATTTCCTACGTCAATCATCTCAATACATTTTGACCAAACAAATACCTTATTGCTTAATTTTTGTTTACTTAGCATTAACTCTATTTTAATCTGAAACTCGAGTTGGTTTTTAACTTTCTTCCAGGGGACTTCTGAATCTTTTTTCCACCATCTCGCAATTACTATTTTGACAGCTAAAAAAAGATGTATAAGAATTACTTTTAGCTCGTACGTCATATGTGGCCAATTCAAATGTAATAAAACTACCTCTGGGGAAATTATCAAGTCGAGTTTTAGATTATTGGATATGAAATGCTGTATTTTCAGCCACAGATTTTTTAATTTATGGCAGTCCCACCAAAAATGTCTAAAATTGCCTCTAGTACTGTTACACCTCCAGCAGGTAGGGTTAGTTAAAGGATATATTTTGTTCAATTTAGCTGGTACTAAGTACCACCTATTTAAAACTTTAAAATGTGTTTCTAGTAAATTTAATGAGTGTATGTTCTTCTTAACATCAATCATTGAAGAACCCCATTGTTTCATGCTAATATCAATATTTAAATCTTGTTTCCATGCCTGTATAGCAGTAGGATTTGTGTCCTTAACCATTGATTTAGTTAGTATTAGAGCTTTAGAGAGTGGTTTATTTACTTTTTTTTAGGTAAATAATAAATCAATCAGATTGCTCAAATTAGATTTTGGTGTTATAAGGTGTGTGTTCATATAACTTTTGAGTCTTAAAAAATTAAACACCTCTCTGGATGGAAGATTATATGCGCATGTTATTTGAGCAAAAGTTTTGATTGATCCTTCTGTCAATAAATGATCTAAAGTCATTATCCCTGATTTTTTCCAATTATTCAGATTTAAATCTTCCACTTGATTTTCTACAATATTTAACTATAAGTAGCTTGGAACTTTTTTTTCTATGTTCACTGCTTTTTTAATTTTAGACCAATTTTCCAATAATTGAGTTAAAAGAGTATTGGGATACTCTTTTTTTTTAGCATTTTATTTATGTTCCAAATTAAACAATCTAAGCTAGAGACTTCTCCTGCCTTCATTTCCATTTTATACCATCCTTCATCTTTATTTTCTTCGATTTGCATTCTATAAATATGTAGAATAGTGGCTGCTTTAAAATTATTCATTATAAATGGGTAAGCGAGTCCACCTTTATGTAGTTTTTGCACTAATATTGATTGTTTTAGTCTTGGCTTCTTACCTTTCCAAATGTATTGAGTAAAGCTTCTTTGTATTAATTGAAGCCAATGAATTGGAATATGGAGAGGTAACATTTGGAACATGTAATTCCACTTTGGTATGACATATGAGTTAATGACGTTTATTCGTCCCCAGAAAGTAATCTCTAAATTTCTGCGATCTTTTAACCATTTATTGAGCTCCAGTAATAATGTTAGAAAATTTACTTCCATAGTCTTATTTATCTCTCTAACTATTTTAATTCTTAAATAATCCATGCTTTCCTTAACCCAAATAAAATCATATCTGTTTTTAATCTCTTGTTGCGTTTTTTTATTGAGGTTGGTATCTAGTATCAGGGATTTATTTGTATTTAACTTATAGTTTGATATAAAGCTATATCGATCTATTTCTTGCATTATATGTTCTAAAGAGTTTTTAGGATTTGTGAGAGTAATTAAAATGTCGTCGGCATATAGACTAATTTTTTGGTCCTCATCCATTATTTTATAGCCATTAATCTCCTTATTGTTTCTGATGTTTTCAGCCAATGGTTCAATAGTCAACAAGTAAAGCAATGGTGAAAGGGGGCATCCATGCCGAGTACCATTTCTAAGTTGGAACCATGGGGCAACAATATTAGGTCCAATAGTCCGTGCAACTGGATTTACATATAGGGCCATTATAGCTTTCTTAATCCAGCCTTCCAGTCCATAATGTGATAAGACGGCTTCTAAATATTTCCAGCTGACTCTGTCGAATGCTTTTTCAGCATCAATCGACAGAGTCAGAACTGGAACATCATTTCTATTTGCATCGTCCAAGATGTTAATGATTTTCCTTATACTTGTATAGGAATTTCTGCCTGGAACATATCCTACTTGATCTTTGTGGATAATTAATGGAAGAAGTTTTTTTATTCTGGCAGCCAAGACTGAGGCATATAGCTTGGTGTCTACATCTATTAAAGATATTGGACGGTAATTTTTAATGTCGGTGGAATTTTTATCATTTTTTAGAATGGGCAAGATATTAGCTTTAAGCATCTCTGCTGGTAGAAATCCTCTGTTTGCAGCTGTATTAAAAGCAGAGGTCAAATATGGACATAATAGATCTTTAAATGTTTTATAAAATAGGTTGCTAAACCCATCAGGGCCTGGTGTTTTAGATCTTTATAAGTCATTTATAGCTTTCATAATCTCCTCCATAGTTATAGGTTTATTCAGAAGTTCGTTATCAATAGGTGTTAATTTAAACTTCTTTATAGTTTTTAAATAATTTTTGATATCATCATCTGTGTTAATTTGAGATATATTATATAGATTGCCATAGTATTCATTAAAACATTTTCCAATTTCTCTAGGGGTTATTGCTATTTTTCCATTCTGTATTATTTTATCTACTTTGTTCTGTCCTTTTTGTTTTCTAAGTTTTTGAGACAGCATCTTTTCAGCTCGGTTACCTTTAGAATAATATTTAAGTTTTAGTCTATCCATATTTTTGGCTATCGTATCTATTAATTTTTGCTTTATATTTTCTTTCAGTTCTAATATTTTTCCATGAATTTCAGGAGATGGAGATTGTTTACTAATATGAGTCGTGTTTCTTAATTCTGTATATAGATATGCCAGAGTGTTATTTTTATCAAGCTGACTTTGTAGATTGATAATGTGGCCTCTTATAACAGCCTTAAAGGCGCACCACAAAATAGATGGATCAATGTTTTCTGAAATATTGTCTTTAAAGTAATTTTTTTATATTGTTTTCTATATAAGTTTTTTTTAATTCACAGCAAAGCAAATTATCTCTTAACCGCCAAGTATAGGCTTCTCTTTTGAATGTACAAAAGGCTATTTCACAGGAGACTCTGTTGTGATCTGTCCAAACTATTTCATCAATCTTTGTTTTTTTGGTCATATCAATAATACTTGGATCTGCCCAAATCATATCCAGTCTTGAATAAGAAAAATGAACTTTAGAGAAATGCATGTAGTCTCTCTCGTTGGGATTATAAATTCTCCAAATATCAAATAAATTATATTCATCTTTAATTTTTTTTAAAGCTTTTGCTTGTTTTATCACCATTTGGTTTAAATTGTTTCCTTTCATTAATTTTTTATTGATCTGAGGATCCAATACGTCATTAAAGTCCCCTGCTAATATTAACTTTCCCACTTTAATTTCATCTACTTTTTCCAAAATTGTTTTTAAATAGGCAACTGGTGAATGATTGGGGAGATATATATTAAATAATGTGAAAAGTATGGAATAAATTTTGCATATTATTATCAAATATCTGCCCTTAATGTCTTGTATCTGGTGAATAATTTCAACTTTGATTTTTTCTCCAAATACTACAGCTGCTCCACATTTTTTTTAATCTTTATTAGAGGCTTGAATTATAAGTGGAAATCTTTTACCTCCCCAATTCTGTTTATCCACTTGCCTCCAATTAGTGATATACCGAACGGTTCGCTGGCGAACAGTTCCTGGCGAACATAGCATGTTCGCGTTCGCCACATATGCGCGGTTCGACCCGCCCCCTATTCGTCATCATTGAGTAAACATTGACCCTGTACCTCACAGTCAGCAGACACATTCCAGCCAATTAGCAGCACACCCTCCCTAGCAGACCCTCCCACCTACTGGAAGGCATCCATTTTAGATTCATTCTCAAGCTGCATGCTTAGTAAGAGGAGGGAAAGAGTAGCTGCTGTTCATTAGATAGGGAAAAGCATAGCTGGGTTAGGGTATGCTTTTTTTTAATTTTTTTTTCTATGTAATATAATTGCACTTAGTTGTCTGCCACTGCTGCCAGCTTCTGTCTCAGGTTCACAGTGCATACTGTGCCCATTTCCCCAGTCAGTGCCACCACTTATATCTGGTGTCACAATAGCTTGGATTTAAAACAAAAACCTTTTTTCACTGTTATAGATTGAATAGCAGTCAGTTGTCTGCCACTGCTGCCAGCTTCTGTGTCAGGCTCACAGTGCATACTGTGCCCATTTCCCCAGTCAGTGCCACCAATTACATCTGGTGTCACAATAGCTTGATTTAAAAACAAAAAACTTTTTTTACTGTTATAGATTGAATAGCAGTCAGTGTCCTTAAAGCGGGTGTGTTACGCTAACAGTGGATACGGTGACCAGTGCCACCACTTAGATCTGGTGACACAATAGCTTGGATTTAAAAACAAAAAACTTTTTTCACTGTTATAGATTGAATAGCAGTCAGTGTCCTTAAAGCGGGTGTGTTACGCTAACAGTGGATACGGTGACCAGTGACACCACTTAGATCTGGTGTCACAATAGCTTGGATTTAAAAACAAAAAACTTTTTTCACTGTTATAGATTGAATAGCAGTCAATTGTCTGCCACTGCTGCCAGCTTCTGTGTCAGGCTCACAGTGCATACTGTGCCCATTTCCCCAGTCAGTGCCACCAATTACATCTGGTGTCACAATGGCTTGGATTTAAAACAAAAAACTTTTTCACTGTTATAGATTGAATAGCAGTCAGTGTCCTTAAAGCGGGTGTGTTACGCTAACAGTGGATACGGTGACCAGTGCCACCACTTAGATCTGGTGACCCAATAGCTTGGATTTAAAAACAAAAAACTTTTTTCACTGTTATAGATTGAATAGCAGTCAGTGTCCTTAAAGCGGGTGTGTTACGCTAACAGTGGCGGTGACCAGTGCCACCCTTAGATCTGGTGACACAAAGCTTGGATTTAAAAACAAAAAACTTTTTTCACTGTTATGATTGAATAGCAGTCAGTGTCCTTAAAGAAATGATTTGATGATGCGGCTAACAGTGGAAAGCGGTATTAATTGCCACTCACTTAGATCTGGTGACACAATAGCTTGGATTTAAAAACAAAAAACTTTTTTCACTGTTATAGATTGAATAGCAGTCAGTGTCTTTAAAGCGGGTGTGTTACGCTAACAGTGGATACGGTGACCAGTGCCACCACTTAGATCTGGTGACAG
>OW240913.1:221631810-221717855 GCA_933207985.1 Pelobates cultripes
GAAGGTATTAAACTGATAAAAATAGTACTAAACACACCACTCCTATCTGGTGTCACATTAGCTTGACTGCGCAGTGCCCCAAATTTGCAGTAAGAGGATCGACCAAGCCTCTTCTTCCATCTCCCTGTTACAAAAATCAAAGCCGTGTACACGTCCACTGATAGGAGACGCGGAAGGTATTAAACTGGTAAAAATAGTACTAAACACACCACTCCTATCTGGTGTCACATTAGCTTGACCGCGCAGTGCCCCAAATTTGCAGTAAGAGGACCGACCAAGCCTCTTCTTCCATATCCCTGTTACAAAAATCAATGCCGTGTACACGTCCACTGATAGGAGACGCGGAAGGTATTAAACTGATAAAAATAGTACTAAACACACCACTCCTATCTGGTGTCACATTAGCTTGACCGCGCAGTGCCCCAAATTTGCAGTAAGAGGACCGACCAAGCCTCTTCTTCCATCTTCCTGTTACAAAAATCAATGCCGTGTACACGACCACTGATAGGAGACGTGGAAGGTATTAAACTGATCAGAACAATACTAAACACACCACTCCTATCTGGTGTCACGCATTAGATTGCAGCGCAGTGCCCAAATTTGTTGGTCCTTGAGTAAAGGTAAAGCGATTGTCCGCGCCACAAAGTAGGTTGCAGCTTTTTGAGGGGCCACACCACCGCCATGAACTTTCAATGGCGGTGAATCTACTTAAGCCCCAATAAAAGTTTACAGCTTAGATAAAAATCAATACGTGTACCGATCCACTGATAGGAGGCGGAAGGTATTAAACTGATAAAAATAGTACTAAACACACCACTCCTATCTGGTGTTACATTAAACTGACCAGCGCAGTGCCCCAAATTTGCAGTAAGAGGACCGACCAAGCCTCTTCTTCCTCCCTGTTACAAAAATCAATGCGTGTACCACGTCCACTGATAGAGGCGGAAGGTATTAAACTGAACAGTCTCTATTCTGCTCTTGCATTCTATTTCTTCATAGAAAACGAAAAAATTCTGAGAAGACGTTGGCAGGGCTATTCACTTGTGTGATCTGTCATGAATTGTCATTTGAATGTTATTTTGAACTGTGGGGCACAAGAACTTGAATCTGACAAAATGGTTGCCATATACACGTCCACTGATAGGAGACGCAGAAGGTATTAAACTGATCAGAACAATACTAAACACACCACTCCTTTTTTTTGGTGAGGCTTTACAGGACAGAGTGCTTCTCCACGGGACATGTTAACTCACGGGCAGCTGGCTCATCCAGGAACCAGAGCAGCTTTCCATGTACAGGTAAGACACGTGCAGCCGGTAAGGGTTCAGGCTCTTCTTCCTGGAGGATACGCTGCAAGCCTGTTGAACGAGGTGACCTTGCTCAGGTCCCAGGTGTACGGTTCCTAAAATGGCTGCCATATACACGTCCACTGATAGGAGACGCTGAAGGTATTAAACTGATCAGAACAATACTAAACACACCACAAATAAGGTTTCTCTCCTGTATGGCTCCTCAAATGATGCTTAAGATTAGAAGCGGCTGAAAAGCATTTCTCACACTCCGAACAAAAATATATTTTTTTAACATTCTCTCCACTTTGAACGAAATGACGTTTGGGAAGAAATTAACATAATTAAACACAGGCAGTAAAAATACAGTTTTTAGCCATACCCTGTAACTTTAAAACTACACATCCCATCTTCATAAATACATATTTGGAATCAGCACACTTAAAACATAAACATAACCAAAAATCAGCCAAATCCATCCAGGGGTTAAAAAGTTAGCTGGAGGTCCCTTTTTGACCGACCGCAAGCACATTTTCCTGCCCAAAACAGTTCCATAGATTTGGGCTGTGAGGTCGGTCTATTTCAGGCTGAAAAAAACGACTAAGTCCCATCACGAATGGGACTTAGTCTCTGCAGCTGAAATAAGGCTGAAAAAAACGGCTGAAAAAAAGACTAAGTCCCATCGCCGAATGGGACTTAGTCTCTGCAGCTGTAAAACCAGTAGGGGAGAAGGTAGAGCTCAGCGGTGTTCGCGGAAATGTGTAGCCGATTTTAGTTCCATGAATTTGGCTACACATACCGCTGACCTCGCCGAATGATCAAAGATGGCCGCCGCCACGTGTTCAGCAAACGAACAAAGACCTCCCAGCATTGTCAATTAAGCTGCGGTTAACCGCAGCTTCTGGGAGGTAAATTGCCAGCACACTTCCACTTCTGGGTGGTCTGCCTGTGTGGTACTTGGTTCAGTAAGCCTCATTTACTGAACCAAGTGGGAATTAGCCAGGCAGGCACAAAGGGTTTGCACCAGGTCTGGGGACACAGGGGACACTGTCTTAAAGGGGCAGTGTCCCCAACAAGTCTGGGGACACGGCCTTAAAGGGGCAGTGTCCCAATCTTCCTGATGTCCCAAAAAAGGTGTTTAAAGGGCCAGCACCAGTCATATAAAGAGTCCATAAGCCCCAATATGCCCACCGACAGTCTTAAAGGGCCATACACACCAAATAAAAGTGCATACATTTTCACAATCTCCCAGGGGCCATAGTCATGCGGGAGGAGGCTGGCAAATAGGCTTCTCCACAACCCAGGGAAGCAGGGCATTTGCCATTTAAAGGGCCCGTTACAAATAACAGTTTGTAACAAGGTGTCAATCCATATCTGCCAAGTGACCCGATGTAGGGGGAACAGTCCCTATTCTGCTCTGTGTCAGTGTGTATCATGGTCTCTGAGGACAGGTGTCAATCCATATCTGCCAAGTGACCCTATGTAGGGGGAACAGTCTCTATTCTGCCCTGTGTCAGTGTGTATCATGGTCTCTGAGGACAGGTGTCAATCCATATCTGTCAAGTGACCCTATGTAGGTGGACCAGTCCCTATTCTGCTCTGTGTCAGTGTGTATCAGGGATCCTTAGGACAGGTGTCAATCCATATCTGCCAAGTGACCCTATGTAGGGGACCAGTCTCTATTCTGCTCTGTGTCCGTGTGCATCAGGGGCTCTGAGGACAGGTGTCAATCCATATGTCAAGGTGTCAATATGTCATATGTCAGGTGTCAATCCATATTCATTGTGATTTAGGAATGTTAGGTGATTTCTGCCCTTTATGGATTAAAACCAGACTCTGCATCAACTGTGTAATTTTCCATGGGAGTTTTGCCATGGATCCCCCTCTGGCATGCCACAGTCCAGGTGTTAGTCCCCTTGAAACAACTTTTCCATCACTATTGTGGCCAGAAAGAGTCCCTGTGTGTTTTAAAATTCGCCTGCCGGTTCGCGAACATTTGCGGAAGTTCGCGTTCGCCGTTCGCGAACCGAAAATTTTGGGTTCGCAACATCACTACCTCCAATGGGTTTCTTGTAAAAATATTAGATTCAATTGTTTTTCACTGAGATATCTATACAGTAAATCTCTTTTTGCTATAGTATTCATTCCCTGAACATTGAGTGTAAGCATTTTTATCATGTTATTTTCCTAAACTTCTCTGCATCCTTTTCCACTCGATAATCATTATCTTTCCCTACTGCTGCAAAAACATATACATACAAACACACAAAACATAAATTTAAAATCATTGGAGGAGATCCTCCTTTTTTAGCACAAAGACTGTAAATTTTCATTTAGAAATTCAGTCTATACTGTCTCTTTAAATTAGACACTAAGTGGGTATGTCCAAAAAGAGGTAGTAATGTTTACAATTTTACCCCGAGAGGGAGAAGAAGAAGAAAAAAAAAAAAAAAAAAGGAAACTCCATTTTCCTTTTCCTGCCCTTTTCCCCTTTCCCTTCTTTACTCTTAGCCCCATTTCCCTTTTGATTCTTTAATCTAAGTGAGCCTATTTCTTCTTAACGTAGCTACTAGTGATCCATTTATAAACAATTTATATTACTATATCCTATGGTGTTTAATTACAAGTGTATTTAATCTTTTTATCTATTACTAATGAATAGGTTAGAAACCTTACTAATATTTGTGAATAATTTACCTTTAACCACCTTATTAAGTTTTGATCTCATTAATGTTAATACTTAAACGTGTTTGCTTTAACTCCTTATTTCATATATTTATGTGCCTTTAATTTCTTAGTGAATTGTAAAAAAAAATAAAAAATTAATTATTTCTGTTATGCATAATTAATATCATATAAGTGAAAACAATTATTAGTTGTATCGAAAAATTTGTGAGTCATACATTGCACAACTAATTAATTTCATATAAGTGAAAACATTGTAAATTATAAAATAAAATTGTGGGCCAGTTGATAATTCATCAAAAATAATTCTCCATAGAGCATTGGTAGTTTATTTGAGATGTTATTTCATGCCAGTTTCGATGCCCTTGCTTTTTCCAATTTATGACTATGCTTATTTGTACTGTCAACAATATGGATCATTAAGTTTAGTGAAGGTTTATCCAATTGGGGAGGATCTAAATGGAGGAGAAAAAGTTGCGGGACAATAGTATCTCTGCTCCCAAAATGTCTGAGAGGATTCTTTTTAGATTTTTTCAAAGTATCCACCCCCGACCACTCCCACCAAATATGGAGGTGGGATCCCTTGACGTGGCTACATCTCCAACATTGATCTGAATAGTCATTGTACATTTTGTTTAATTCAGATGGAACTATGTACCACCTATATAATACTTTAAAATATGGCTCTATCAAATTTACACAGTGAATACCTTTTTTGACCCATGTTATGCTTTGTTTCCAGATATGTGGTTTAAATGTTTTCTTAAAATCTAATTCCCATTTCAGCATTGGAGTCTCTTTCACAAAGATATCATTAATACTAAGAAGTTTGAGTGATCGAGATATTCTTTTCAAAGATTTATGATACTCTAAAAAAACTGTTATGTCATTATGGTCTAGAATTTGTTTGGTAGATAAGTAACTTTTAACTCTCAAATATGTAAACACTTCCCTTGGGGCAAGGAAATAGGTATTCTGTAGTAAATGGAAGGGGAGTAGGGCGCCCTTAAAGAGGATATCCGAGAGCTGGTTGATACCACATGTGCTCCAACTACTCAAATCCAAATATCTAACATTAACTTTCAATAGTTCTAATGGAGAAGATTGTGAAATTCCATTTATTTGATTAAACTTTTTCCTTATAGTTTTAACCGAGCTCAAAATCGCCTTAAAACTAGGATTCTTTGTAATTTTTATCTAATGGGCATCTGTTATCTATCCAAAAACAGTCGTAGAGAAAGTCAGCTTTAAATTCTTGGGTTTCAATTCCCTTCCATAAGTTGATAGTGTGGTGTTTTTTTTGTTTTGAGCTAAATAATGGGATAACATACAGGCTTCATGTAGCGCATGTATGTCTGGGAATCCCAGACCTCTGTTTTTCCCTGATTTCTTAAGTATTCAATTGAGAATCGAGAATCTAGGTTTCTTTCTGGCCCAAATAAATTTAGAGATGGCTACTTGAAAGCACGTCAAGATTTTATAACTAACTCTAAGTGGGATCATCCTAAACAGGTACTTTATCTTTGTAAGTAAGTATGCTTTTGTTGATTCTATCCTACCCAACCAGGATAGTTCGACCCTGCTCCATTTCTTGAAATGTGTACTAAATTCTTCTAGTAGCATTAGATAGTTTGTACTGATCAGATCATCAAATGATTTTGTGATCTTCACCCCCAAATAGTCTATGGAGCTGCGGTCCCAAATAAACATAGCTGTCCCTGAGTTTCTTCTCTAAAGTATGGAGCCCAAAAATTTATATCTGCGTCCTAGTTATGTTAATTTTAAAATTTCGTCATCAGTTTCAAAGTTACCGGTATGGACTCAAGGGGGTTCGTCAGAGTCAGAAGGGAGTCATCAGCAAATAAGATGATCTTATGTTCTTTTTTGGCCTGCACTCCCTCTTTTTGTCTGATTAGAGCCGCTAGGGGTTCCATAGCCAGAATATAGAGCATGGGAGCCAATGGGCAACCCTGCCGTGTACCATTTTTTATATAGAAATATTCTGATTCCATAGCTGGACCAATAATCTTTGCCAATGGATTAGTATATAGAGTCATAATAATATCTTGAAGCTGTCCATAATGCCAAATTATTGTAAGACTATATCCATAAATTGCCAATCCAGCCTATCAAACGCCTTTTGGCATCTAAAGCCAAAAAGGCGGCCTTAAGTTCTTTTAAATTGATTCCATAGATTAGGTTCAAGGCTCTGCGAATGTTATCAGCCGCCCCTCTGTCTCTGATGAACCCTGCCTGGTCCCCATGAATTAATGAGGGGAATATTTTCTTATGGCAATTAGATAAGACTTTTGAACAAATCTTTTTTTTTTTTTATTTCTTTTTTTTTTTTCATTTTGCAATTATATATTTTTTTTCAAAAGCATAACATGTGCAGTAAAGAGAACAGTGGTTGAATACATATCGTAACAATCTTATAGGTACCGTCAACAGAGTGTACGGTTATTGTTTTCATCAACTTTGTGCATGTAAAATCTCTTACATTGGATGGCATTCACCAGGTGTTCACCACATCACAGAGTAGACAGTGTACTACTAAACAGTTTGAAATACATAACGTTATTAATGAACTCCTATTCTATACAGCTGAACATTGCTAACATTGCTGCCGACACATAGGAGGTCTAAAGAAGCCAGAGAGTGTCTGCTGCAATCTGGCAATTGGTAAGGAGAATTTTGGTCTTGGGCCTTGTTCAGTATACTAAGGTGCACACCCTTCTTATTTTGTAAGAGGTAATCGCTCTATAACTGGTTTTTGTCGGTTTCGTGTGAATTGGAGTTCGCCTGCAGGGTTTTGTGTCAACTTCAGTATTGTCAGTGGTAGCGTGTGTGTTGGTTTCGCTATTTAGCGGTTTACATTGATCCCCCTGATAGTGATCTAGTGCTGCACGGGCTGATTGTCTCTCGTTTGAGCTCCCGTGGTTCGCATGTACTCGCACCACCTAGCCCAAGTGTCTGTGTAAGTAGTGTATTTGTCTGAGAAGGAGTAGCATATTTCTTCCATACTTCTCGTGGTCTCCACTTTCTGTATCCAGTCCCTGATGGTTGGTGCGTTGGGTTTTTTAGTGGAATTAGTTGGCTGGCAGCTGTGAGCATGTGCGTTAGTAGTTGCACCTTCGTTTTGGGCAGGTTGCGGGGCGGGAGGAGAAATATAAAGGTGTCGGGGGTTAGTGCGATAGTTTCTCCTATAATTGTTTGGATTATGCCTGATATACGTGTCCAGAACTTTTTTACCTCCGGACACGTCCACCAGATGTGGGTTGCCGTGCTGTTGGGTTGATGGCATCTCCAGCAGCATGTGGATGTTTGGGGGAAAATGGTGTGGAGTCTAGCCGGGGTGTAGTACCATCGTGCAATGCACTTATATATAATTACTCTCTTGCGCCTCGGTGTTCCGCGTGGATTTATGTATGATGGTGAAGATTTTTTTCCAGGTGTCTAGTGTGAAGGACGTGTTGAGTTCAGAATCCCAGGTTGTGGCGAACTTAGGCTTATCTTTGGGTTGAACTGAAAGGATGAACTCGTACATCTTAGAGATTAGTTTCCTTAGAATTTTGCGTTTCTGGCATATCGTTTCGAATAAAGTGTGATCTCTGACTTTACCCTGAGCTAGGGGACCCTTTATCAGGAAGTGTGCAAGTTGGGTGTGGCAGAAGGTATGAATCACTGTGACCTCCCTTTCGGGGATCATTTCCCTAAGTGTTTTGACCTCGTCCCCTTTAGCGACCATCTCTAGCGTTAGGTAGGATGATGGTTCGCGAAGGCGCCTAAACAGTTTTCCGTCCACTCCCGGGGGGAAGAGAGGGTTGTGTGTGATCGGATATAAAGGGGAGGGGTATGGAGATACCTCTTGGAGGTTGAGGATGTGCGCCCATAGCCTGAGTGTCGGGGTGATGGTGGGGTGGCCATGTGTTCTAAGTAGTGTTAGGCCAGATTTTTGCCAGGGGATGGTGTAAATCGGTGCAGAGAAGCATGCGTTTTCGAGTTGGACCCATTGGTTGTCTGGGTGCGGGTTGGACCATTCGTAGATCCTGGACTTGTAGTAAATACAGAATTCTAGGGAGAACATTCATCTTTAATATGTTAAGCCTACTGTACCACCCAAAGTGCGGTTTGTTCCATGTTGTGAGATCTGTCTTGATCTCCTTCATGAGTTTGGGGAAGTTGCTGTTGTATAACTGTGAGGTGTCATTGGGTATGTATACCCCTAAGTATTTGAGTGTTCCTGTGGTCCATGCAAATGAGTAGTCATGTTGGAGTTGTGACTTGGTGTCTGGAGGTATCACAATCGGTAAGATTTCGCATTTGCTAACGTTTGCCTTAAAGTTTGAGATGTTGCTGTATTGTGCCAGTTTCGACATTAGGTGGGGCAGTGTTGTGGTGGGGTGGGTTAGCGTGAGCATGATGTCATCTGCAAATGCAGAGATCTTGTGGTTATCCTTCCCCACCTGGATACCCTTAATGTCCTGGTTATCTCTTATACCCTGCAGGAATGGCTCCAAGACTAGGATGAATAACAGAGGAGAAAGGGGGCATCCCTGTCTAGTTCAAAATGTGCACTGTGTCTAATAACTGGCCATTGATGCGTAAGCGTGCCGTTGGAGTAGAGTAAATAGCTCCCAGCCATTTCAGCCAGTTGGGGCCGAAACCCATGTGATGGAGCGTTTGCACCATGAGGGTCCAGTCTACCCTGTCGAATGCTTTCTCTGCATCTATCGACAGGAGTAGACTGGGTTCACCTGAGCATTTCGCTTGGTGGAGGAGATTCAGAATCTTGGTGGTATTGTGTTTTGCTTCCCTGCCTGGCACGAAACCTGACTGGTCTGGTTTTATTAGGGTTGGTAGTATCTGGCGTAGGCGGTTTGCCAAAATCTTAGAGAAGATTTTGAGGTCTATATTTATGAGGGAGATGGGCCTGTAACTCCCGAACTGCGACAAGTCCTTCCCGGGTTTGGGTAGAAGTGTGATCATGGCCTCGAGTGCTTGTGGTGGAAGGGTCGGTTGTGTTAACAATGAGTTAAACGCTTTAATGAAGTGGGGGGCTAAAGAGGTGGAGAACATTCTATAGTATTTGGCTGTGAGACCATCAGGGCCGGGGCTCTTCCCTATGGGTAGATTTTTTAACACCTCCTGCACTTCCTGGATTTCTATGGGTTGATCTAGAGAGTGTTTTAGATTAGGTGGTAATGTGGCTGTGATTAGTTTTTTGAGAAATCTTTGAATCTCCGTGAGGGAAGGTGGAGTGAATCTAAGGTTGTATAGGGATGTGTAAAATTCATGGAAGGCATTAGTTATATCTGGCATTAGGCAGGATTTTTTACCTTCTTTAGTTTGAATGGATGCTATGAACGTTGTTTCCCTTTGCTTTTTCAATGCGTGTGCCAGTAGGCGGCCACATTTACCCCCTTGTGCGTAGTATAAGCTTTTTGTGATGGCTAGTTTACGTTTGGTTTGGGCGTTAAGTTGTATGTTTAGTTCGGTTCTTTTTTTCTGTTAGCGTTTTGTATGTGTCGAGAGTTTGGTTGGTTTTGTGTGAGTTTTCTAGTCCCCTGATCGTGTGAAGAAGCTCTGTTATGTTTTTGTTTCTTTGTTTTTTATGCGTAGAAGCTATCTGGAGAAGTTTACCTCTTATTGTTCTTTTATGTGCTTCCCAAATGATCGGGTGTGAAGATTCTGGGTGTGTATTAAGGGAGAAATATTGATCTAAGGCCGACGTGATTGTAGTATGGACCCCGTCTAGGTTCAATAGCGAGTCATTTAATTTCCATTGGGTTCTCGCGGCACACAAGGATGAGATAGTGATCATCATCTTGAGTGGTGCGTGATCCAACCAGGTAATAGACTCGTATTCACAGTTGGTTATTAAATTGAGGAATCTATGGGGGAGGAAGAACATATCAATCCTCGAGTAAGAGCCAGTGGTGTGAGAAAAGTAGGAGTAATCCCGAACTGTCGGGTGATGTGTCCTCCAGCCGTCGTATAACTGGTTTGAGTCGAGTAAGCGTGTTATGTGCATTCTTGTTGAGGCTTGATAGGTTTGGGCCTGGGAGGTAGTGTCCATATTACTGTCCAATGAGACATTGAAGTCCCCCCCCAAGATCAGGATTCCCTCTATAAAGGGTTCCAGTTTTGTAAGGATCTTCCTAAGGGCGGGGAATTGTTTCCTATTTGGCAGGTATATATTTGCAAGGGTGATCATTGTGTTACCAACTGTTCCCTTTAGGAAAATGTATGTGCCCGTTTCATCGGTTTTATGGTCTTTGTATGTGAATGGGAGGCGCTTATGTAGTAGGAACGCTACGCCCTTGGTTTTTGACTCTGTGTAATTGCTAAAGTAGCCCTGTGGGTAGTGTTTATTCTTAAGGGATGGTGCGGAGTCCGCCCTAAAGTGGGTTTCCTGTATGAAAACTACTTCCGCGTTGTGTTTGTGGTAGTCTGTTAGGGCCAAATGGTGCTTTTCGGGCGTGTTCAGGCCCCGTGCATTGTGGGAGACCATTGTAATTGACGCCATTTGTGGGAGTATGAAATTGATTGGCTGGGGCTGCTGTGGTGGGGAGTGTGTCAAGAGATATTCAGCTACGTCTTTGATGGTGCTGGGTTGGCCCAATGTGCGCCAATAAAACAGAACAGTATAGTATGTATAATAATTCTAAGTATAACAAATAACTATTTACAATAAATCGTTTCCAGAGTGTATGAGGCTTTATACTTCAATGGAACGATATAGGCTGGCGTCTGCCTCTGTGGTGATCCAGGTACCACAGAGGGTAATGTATCCGGTTTGAGACACCGCCTGTGGTGGGGGGATGTGCAGTGCTTATGAGATAGTGTGTATGATTCACGTTTCCCAGGGATTTGCTCTTTGTGGGAGTTAGTGGGAAGTGTCGTGAACCACTGAGTTGTGTGGATAAAGGATGTGGTTGTAATAGGTCATTGTTTTCCGGGTGTTTCGGCACTAAGTGCTTATGTGGATAATTAATAGTGGAGGTATGAGTTGTTACAGCGGCCGGGGCCTCCGCGGTTCCCTAAGTTGCTGATTGGTCCAAGGTCTTGGGTATGTATTGATTTATTTTCTTCTTTTTTTTTTCTCCCTTCCCTAGGATCATTTGGGTAAGTAAGAGGTGCCCTGATGCCCCTCTTTCCCCATCCCCTCCAAGATCTGATGTCACCCCTCCCCGGGTTAGGTGCCCTGGCATATCCATGTCAATAGGACAAATACCCACGGGAAGGGGCGTTTAACAGTGGTCCCGGGCACCTGCCGCCTAGGGGCACTTCATTATTATATGGAGTAGTCCCAATTAGTGTACAGCGTCCATGTGCCCTTTCTTTGAATGTCGTGAGCAATATCCGTGGCAGTACAGTCCTGCAGCATGCGCCGAGAGGTCCTGGGCTTTGCCTTGAAGCCCGACAGTCCCGAACTCCCGTCGTCTCGGAGAAAGAGTGGGTATAGTTCCTTTGATTTTGGAGGTGATGGTGCCTGGGAGTTTAGTGTGAGTGTTTGATGGATGGGTCCAGCGGAGACTACCGACTCTGTCTTCGTATGGTGTTACCCCAGGTGTTCCAGATTTTGGTCTCTTTCATCTTGTTGTTGTCGTTCTGCTGTGGTTGTTCTTTGCCTCTTTGTAGGTGGCTGACGGCGTCTCTGTCCTTGGGGACGTTGGGAGAGGTGTTGTGCTGGGTCCGGGGCATTCCAGTCCAAGATTCGTGTGTCCGTCAGGTCTAGGGCGCGTATGAATGGAGCCACATCTCGATATAGCGCTATTGTGTGCGTTAGTCCTTTCTGCACAACTGTGAGGGCAAAGGGGAATCCCCATCTGTAACGTATGCCCCTGGATCTTAGTTGGTCCGTTATGGGCTTGAGGGCCCTCCGCGCCTGTAGCGTGAACCATGATAGGTCTTGGTATATTTGGACTTCATGTCCATGAAACAGTAGTGGCGGATTTGTGTCTCGTAATTTTTGCAGTATAGAGTCCTTTACCCCGAAATAGTGTAGGCGGCATATTACATCTCTCAGGGATTCTCCACTAGTCTTGGGTCTCAGCGAGCTGTGAGCTCTGTCCAAAAGGATTGGTGTGGACACCAGTCTTCCTAATATGAGGTTGAACAGTTCCTGCAGGATGGAGGGCAGGTGATCATTTTCAGCTTCTGGCAGCCCCCTAACCCTCAGATTATTTCTTCTCCCCCTATTATCAATATCATCAAGGGTTCTTTGAAGGTGGGAGAGGTGGTTATCCTGTAGTTCTGCCTTGGTAGTGAGGGAGTGGATTTGGGCTTGCAAATTGCCTCTATCATCCTCTAGATCTTGAACTTTAAGGCTTACCTGGTGTATTTCCATTTCCAGACCCTCCATCTTGCGCTGGAAAGTATTCTCCAACTTTCCCAACATTTTAGAGAGATCTTCTTTTGAGGGTAGGTTCTTCAGTAGTTCTTTAATGTCCAGGTCTGTTGGTAATAGCGGACATTTCTGAGGCTGCTGGGCTTGGTGGTTCCGAGTATGTTTCCCCTGCCGCCCGCGCCATATTAGAATCTCCGGCGTCTGACATGCGGTCTGCTGGGGTCCGTCCTGGGGCTGCCTGAGAGCCATGGGCTTTTTTGTGGTTGCCCATGATATCTTTAATCGACCTCCGCGTGCTTTTTGTGCCTGTGTGTACCCGGAGCTGCTTCAGTGTGCGGCCATTTCGTCCGGCGGTAAGCCACGTCCCCCTTGAACAAATCTTAACATCCAAATTTTTCAAGGAGATGGGCCTGTAGTTGGAGGTTTTAGTAGGGTCTTTGCCTTCTTTAGGTATGGGTAGGATAGAAGCAAGGAGATGGTACATGAAATCTTAAATACTGTGTGAAAACCAACAGGTAAAAAGCAAAAAAACATGAAAATATTTGCAGTATCCCAAGGGGTTATATGTAAACCCAAACTCATTCCTAAGCTCGCACACCTTCAATACATGAGTCGTGTATTTGCTGTGAGCAAAATTCTTAGGACAAAACAGCTGTTAGTGTAATATGTAGCGACCAAATTCCTCAAAAAAAAAAAATTCTCATTCAATGCACCTGCTTAAACTTTGTGAATTTAGCACTTAATGGAATCCTCCTTAACTAGATTAAGCTGGAGCTGCAATAACGAGAATTTAGCAATGCTACAATTCCTCACCTACAGTGTGCTGTGGAAAGGGGAAGTAAAAAGAATGGTGATTTAGGGGGTGCATAAGCACCATTATGGTCGATTAGATGCACAGTTCTCTGGTCTCTATCTGTGCTAGAGTCATGCAATCTAACCATTCTGATATGCACCCTAACAATAAACTATAAAGTAAAAAACATATATGCAATTACATAGTTATACAGTTTTAACAATTCTTAATTTAAAATTCAATTACTGTGCAAAATAAACCACATACAAAAAGAGATTATTCTGATTGTCTATGGATATATCAAGTAATTAAAATGGTCTTCTCCAAATTCAAACCTACTTTTGCAACCAGAACTTGCCATCATTTACTGAACTAAACCTAGGCATTTTGTGCCTCCATCCGCCCCTCCAGATCTTGCATAACCACATTACTCCTCCAGTAAGACTGGAATGCATTCACAAATACGTACTGTAAATACATACCTAAATACATATAGTTGTCTTTTTTTCTTGGTTAATGATAAGTGCTAGCAATCTTTTACTCCGTGCACAGTCTTGTATGCAGAACTATAAAAGAAGTTGAATGGTGATGTGCAGAAAAGAACTGCAATACTGAGTGAGAGTGACAGCATTGCAATGGGCATACTTCATACTGAGTATAGTTTAGTGGGAAGATTTAATGATGCTGGAGAAGATAAGTTTGGGGTACAGGTGTATAGCTAGGTAACATTTAGATCTGGTTGAAGCGATGTAGGCAAAAAAGCAATGTCTGAAGATGTTGGAAATGTCAACTCTAGAGTGACTGTTTTAGAGGGAACCATTACTACTAATAGCATTTGGACAGTCATTATAAAAAGAATGGGACCAGAATGAAGTTAAGGATTGGCAGGAAGATAGAGGGTCATAAAGAAAAAGTCGAGGGCCCTAAGAAGTGAAAATACATAGTATATTATGAGAAACTAAATGTGCCACAAACTACAGTGGAAAGGCAGACTGAAGACTTGCTGTGGGCAAGTAGGTTTTAAGTTTTTATAGTATTGGACTGATTTTGCATCTACTGAGTTATGGGTTGCACCTGCAAGGAAAGCGGTCTGATCTGTGTGAAAATCTGTTTGAAAATAATCTGATCAGGAACTGGATTACTAGATATTTGGAAAAAAAATGTGTTGGAAAAAGGTCTAGGGGACACAGAAGGTTAAATGAGGTATAGAACTGAGAGAGGAGGTGGAGCTCAACTCATTAGCACAGAGAGTCAGGATATTTTTGTTAACAGCTCTTTAACCCCTTAAAACCGGAGGACGTACAATTACGCCCTCTAATAGGCGGCTCTAAACGCCGCCGGGCGTAATTGTACGCCCTCCGGTTTTTGTTAACTTACCCGGTCGCCGGCGGTCCCACGCCGGCGATCGCGGTTGGGGGGACTCCCAGGGAGCCCCTCGCGGCACGTCCGTCCTCGTCGAAGCCCCCCGGCCATGTGAGAGTGGGGTCCTAGCGAGGACCCCACAATCACATGGCCGGGGATAGCTGGCTTCTGTATTGCCGGCAGGGGGGCTGCCTGTAATGACAGGTGGTCCCCCTGCTGGCTGAAAATAAAATAAATCATATATTAGATCATATATATATTATATATATATGATCTAAGTATATATATACACATATACATACACACACGTACACCGTCTAGGTGTATTTTACTATTAATATATATATAATTATATATATATATTAATATCAAATTACACGTAGACTGATACTGATTAAATATATATATAATTATTGTTATATATATATTTATATATAATATAAAAAAATGTAAATGTAAATACGTTAAAAAATAAAATTTAAAAAATAATTAAAAATAAATAATTAAAAAATATATAGATGTGTGTTATTTCGTTCTAACTGTTTTGTGAAATTAATATATATATATATATATCAAAATACACGTAGAACGAAATAATATATATATATCTATATACATAAATATATACGTATATATCACTATATATATACCTATATATAAATAAAAATATTTTAAAAAAATTATATAGATATATACATATATATACACATACTTATATATATACATATATTAATTCTACATATATATTTATGTAATATTTTTACATAATTAGGTATCTTAATTAATTACAATTAGCGGGACCTGCCTGACAACCCATGCCGAAAGTCAAGGGAATTTAATTTGTTAGCACTATATTTAACCCTATAACTTTCCAAGACACCATAAAACCTGTACATGGGGGGTACTGTTCTACTCGGGAGACTTCGCTGAACACAAATATTAGTGTTTCAAAACAGTAAAATGTATTACAACGATGATATCGCCAGTAAAAGTGAAGTTTTTTGTATTTTTCACGCACAAACAGCATTACACGGACAATATTATTGCTGTGATACTTTTTACTGTTTTGAAACACAAATATTTGTGTTCAGCGAAGTCTCCCGAGTACAACAGTACCCCTCATGTACAGGTTTTATGGTGTTTTCAAAAGTTACAGAGTCAAATATAAGGCTTGCATTTCAGTTTTTTCACATTAAAATTCGCCAGATTGGTTATGTTGCCTTCGAGACCCTATGGTAGCCCAAGAATGAAAATTACCCCTATGATGGTATACCATTTGCAATAGTAGACAACCCAAGGTATTGCAAACAGGGTATGTCCAGTCTTTTTTAGTAGCCACTTAGTCACAAACACTGGCCAAAATTTGCATTTTTTTGCATTTTTCACACAAACAGATACTAACGCTAACTTTGGCCAGTGTTTGTGACCAAATGGCTACTAAAAAAGACTGGACATACCCCATTTGCAATACCTTGGGTTGTCTACTATTGCAAATGGTATGCCATTATGGGTGTAAATTTCATTCCCTGGCTACTATACAGTCTCAAAGGCAACGTAACCAATCTGGCAAATTTCAATTTCAAATGTAACGTGCTATATTTGACCCTGTAACTTCCCAAAACGCCATAAAACCTGTACATAGGGGGTACTGTCTTACATGTGAGACTTTACTGAATATAAATATGTGTATTTTATTGCAGTAAAAGCAAACAGTATTATGACATTGACCGTTAAAATGTCATGTAGAACTAAAAAAATCCAAAAAAAAGTATTTCCTCCCATTTTTTTTCATATTAAATTATGTTTCATAGCTAAATATTTGATATTAAATGAAAGCCCTGTTTCCCCTGAATAAAATGATATATAATAAGGGTGGGTGCATTTACTATGAAAGAGGTGTATTACGGTTGGACAGACATGTAGCGCAAATGCCAGGTTTTGTTTACATTTTGTTTTGTTCACAATGTGTACATTTGGCTCCGTCCTTAAGGGGTTAAAAATAAATACGAAAGGACTGATGGCAACCTCAAATATTTTCTTGTTAATGTTAAAGAACCTTGATTAATAAAATAAGAATACAGAGGTTTTGGCATATTAAAAACAGTGACATAAATGGCATTATTTAAACATGGTGGACTGAAATTCTATTAGGGCTATTCACTAATGAGAATTGTGAATTTAAAGTGAATTCTAAGTGAACTTCAAATTTAAGGACAAGACAGCCAAACTAGAAAACGTATTCTAGTCAGCTATGGCTCCAGGTCAGCTAGTTTGACCTTAAATTTGAAATTCACTTTGAATTTCCTGACAATTCTCACATTAGAGATTAAACCTGTTTGTGTTTAGGAAGAACATAGAAATAGAAAAGGGAGAGAGGTATATTTATACATATATATATATACATATATATAATACCAGCATACAAATTGAAATAATAATAAGAAGAAGAATAGTGATAAAGTGGAACAATTTTGAGAGGAAATTTGGAAGACATGGGAGATTACAAAGAAAATACAATTACATGCATATCCTAGTGGTTCAGATAGCAAAATGTATTGTATGAACTGACTTAACAACATGTTAATGTTTTATTTTAGATCAACTTTGAAAAACATCAAATGAGCTTCATTTAAACATTAATTCATAAATTTAAAAAATTGAAAACACTTGTTGTACAACCTTTTCACAAGACAAGGGCATCTTTACAAGGCCACAAACTTTTCCTTAAAGCTAAAATTGATGTAAAATTTTATATCTTTAAAAACAAGTTACCAAACTCATACAAGGTTATGTAATAAATATAGAAAAATGGCCAAAGTGGAAAAATTCACTAATCCAGCTATGCTTTCAGTTCTTATGACCTTAAATTTGAAATTCACTTTGTAGTAAATTAACCAGAGAGCAGGATATACCGTATATATTCTGGAGTATAAGACGATTTTTTCGGCACATTTTTTGTGCTGAAAAACCCCCACTCGTCTTATACTCAAGTTAATGTCTGTATTATGGCAACTTACATTGCCATAATACAGACCAGGACCGCAGGGCTCATTACAAGCCTGGCGGTCCTGTTGGGGGCTGGCAGAGAGCTGTAACTTACCTTTCCTGCAGCTCCTGTCAGCTCCCTTCTCTCTCCTCCGGTTGGGTGAGCTCCACTGTAAGTCTCGCGAGAGCCGCAGGGACAGAGCGTTGCCACGGGTTACCGTGGCAACGCTCCGTGTGGCACTCAGACCACGAGACTTACAGTGGAGCTGACAGGGGAGCCACGGGTTACCGTGACAATGCTCCGCGCGCACTCAGACCGCGAGACGTACAGTGGAGCTGACAGGGGAGCTGACCGGACCGGAGAAGAGAGAAGGGAGCTGACAGGAGCTGCAGGAAAGGTAAGTTACAGCTCGCTGCCAGCCCACCCTCCTACACAGCCCATCCACTGGACCACCAGGGAATGAGAGCCCTCCTCCCTGGCCAGCTAACAAGCAGGGAGGGGGGACAAAAAAAATATAAATAAATAAAAAAATTTAAATAATATATATTAAAAAAATAATATTAAAATAATGATAATAATTTTTTAAAAATGATAAAAATGCCCATCCCCCACCAAGGCTCTGCATCACACACACACACTGCATTCATACACACACACACTGCATTCATACACACACTGCACTCATACACACACACTGCATTCATACACACACACTGCACTCATACACACACACACACTGCATTCATACAAACACACTGCACTCATACACACACACACACACACACACGCATACACACACACTGCATTCATACAAACACACTGCATTATATACACACACTGCATTCATACACACACACTGCATTCACACACACACACTGCACTCATACACACACACACACTGCATTCATACACACACACATTGCACTCATACACACACACACTGCATTCATACACACACACTGCATTCATACAAACACACTGCATTATATACACACACACACTGCATTCATACACACACACTGCATTCATACGCACACACACTGCACTCATACACACACACACTGCATTCATACACACACACACTGCACTCATACATACACACACACACACACACATCGCATTCATACAAACACACTGCATTATATACACACACACACTGCATTCATTATATACACACACTGTAAATAAATATTCAATTAATATAATTTTTGGGGGATATAATTTTATTTAGAAATTTACCAGTAGCTGCTGCATTTCCCATCCTAGTCTTATACTCGAGTCAATAAGTTTTTCCAGTTTTTGGGGGTAAAATTAGGGGTCTCGACTTATATTCGGGTTGACTTATACTCGAGTATATACGGGTAAGTGCAAATAAAATAAATTAAACTCAACATGGCTTAGTAAAATGGTCAGCTTCCCCCCCAAAAAAAATGGCACTGAAATTAGACAACTCAATAGCAACATTTTGTACATTAATAATTAACAATGTATATTTTTAATAAATAAAAATGGAGATTTCAAAAGTATGCATATCTAGATTAGGATCAGGAAAAGGCAAACATTTTAAAATCCTTTTTTTATTCAAAATATACTATATGGAATGGAAGAACTATTGGTTTTGGAAAGCATTGATATAAAAATAATTGGCTGGTGGAGGATAAAGGAATACAGTTATAATTTAAAGGAACAGTATAGTGTTAGTAATTCAAACATGTATTCATAACACTATTGCCCTGGAGTGGCTGTTTAGGTGACCGTCATCTCCTTAGAAGGTTTACTAACCTTTTCTCCCATGCTGCACCAGTCACGTTGGGGCTGGCTTTGCTTTGCTCCATCTTTCTCAATTTGTGGCTGAGCTCTTCAATCTTCACGATTTCAGCCAATCCAAAGCATTGGGAGGCTATCGCACATTTGCAGTAAAGTGCCACGCTGCATTAGTCAGGTAAAGTCTGCAGGGAGAGACTGGAGACATCAGAACTACTACATCAAGCTGTAGGGGTTCTGGTGACTCTAGTGTCTCTTTAAAATTAAGGAAAATAAAGTGTTTATGGAGGTTAGTTTAGAAATAATTTACAGACCCTGTGTTTTGAGCATTATTTAAACTATTAAAACATGATATTCAAAGGAACTCACTTTGAACAACATTGTAATAAGTATGATCAATTTGGTTTTGGAAAGGATAGATGATGGAGTACTACTGTAACTCAAGTGCATTTTAAGAAGTTAGCAGAATGTAGATCAAGGTGTTGGTGTGGATGTGATCTCCTTGGAATTTGCAAAAGTATTTTATTCGGTTCCACACAGAAGGTTACTGTATATATCAAATCAGTTTAAGGGATACAGAAAGTACTCTAATCACCAAAATAACTTAAGGTTAATTAAGTAGTTTTTGTGTATAGACCATGTTCCTGAAGTGTCACTGCTCAATTCTCTGCCATTTAGGAGTTAAAATAGCCACACCACCCCTGGCTGTGACTCACACAGGGCACATGAAAAATGAAATGAGTTTAATCAGAAATTACAAGACAGTTTTAATTGAACTTTAATCACACATAGGTGACTGCTGCAGGCTCTAGCTTGCTATTAATAGAGGAGATAAGAAAATCTAAATTAAACAGATTGTACAATATAGGAAATTTAAAGGATCACTATAGGGTCAGGAACACAAACATGTATTTCTGACCCTATAGTGAAACCCGACCATTTAGGTAGCTTGCCCCAATTTAGGACCCTCAGAATGGGTTAATACTTACCTTATTTTCAGCTATCCATGGGTCCCGCCCCCTTGGTGACATCATCAAAATGCAGATTTTTAGCTTTTATTGGCTAAAATCGGTAAGGGGGTGGGGCAAATGCCATTTTGGCCAATCAGCACCTCCTCATAGAGATGCATTGATTCAATGCATCTCTATGAGGAAATTCAGCGTCTCCATGCAGAGCGTGGGGACACTGAACGGCAGAACAAAATAACAGCAGTATGAAATCCCTGAGTCAGACCCTCACACTTCCTCTTTCTTTGATGAGGTCGAGCAGGAAAGCAAGGAAAACCAACAAATTCAACTTGTAACAGGCACATCTAGAGAAGAAATCACCAAAACCAGAGGGAAACCAGATTACACTGCAAGGAAAAAGAAACATTGTGAAAGTAAACTGTCTAGGCAATATGTCATATCCATACAAAATTACTTCCACGGTATAATACATGAGGAATAAACGCACACGGACATCCAAAACCGTATATTGGAAAAAAAAATCTTTATTATACAAACATAAGACCATACATTGTAAAACATAAGAGAAAAAAAAACAATACCAGGGAGAGACACGTAAAAGGGTGGGAAATATTTGCCCCCTGTCTTTAATAAAATTTAGATTATTCCCTTACCAAGGCTAAAATTTTCCCTAATTTTATGCCAAGACAGGAGGCTTCATATTTGCAATTTTAATGCCCAGACATACAAACAGAAGAAACACGAGATTGTGGACGGAAATAAAAAGTACGTAAAGTCGATTCCCTAGACTAAACAGCGGTGCCGAGAATTATCCGTAAAGGACCCACTGGCTTCTAGAGCTGCTGAAGCTGCTGAAGCTGCAGCGCCCCAAAGAAACTCACCACACCAGCCAATGAGAGAAAGCACCAAATCAAACGAGCAAACAGTGCAGAAACAGCCCTAAATGGTCATACGTAGGAAATTAACAGCTGCCCATGAGCAGAAGGGTGAAAGGACGAGGTCCTGGATATATATGTTCGTAGACAATGTGCCACACAGAGACATGGCCTATCTGGAGATTAGGCATACGACCCAGAAGACAAATGAGATCTCATCCTGCATAAAATAGAAACAGACACACCATCTGGTGAGTAGGAGAAAGATTCTGCATCAGAAGCACAAACATCAAAAATGTGACAAAAAGATATAAGACATAATAGGAGAGCCAGCTAAGCGGAAAGCTGACGTGAAGACAAATCTCTGTTATGAGGCCACTCCTTAAGGAATCACAAAACAAGCAATACAACCCAAAATGAGGAATAGCGAGAGGTAGGGGTCTGAAAAGGCTCACACCTCGGAGTAGTCTGCAGACTGAGGGGTCCTTACCAATGTCTGAACCTTGAGAAGGCACATGTGCCGTCGAACTAGCTGACCGATAGACGTTTTATACAGCTTACCCTGAGAAAACAATTCAGCAGGAAGTTCAGGACTGCCATGATAGAGAGATAAAGGGATCCAAACGTCTCACCAGACACCAGCCATGCCAGGATCGGCAGGAATGCAGGTATGATCTTCTGGTGCCAGATAGACCTGACACCTCCCTGGAACCCTGGAAATGGTTCAAGCCACTAGCGTTAGGTGATCCTCTAATATCAATGGATGTGGATTCCCTTGTGGATTCCCTTGTGGATCCCGCAGGAGACAGGGAGTAGTATAGGACCTTCGCATGACAACTCCAGCAAGAGAGGAAACCATGGTTGACTCCTCTAAAGTAGTGTGACCAGGAGAAGTGACACTCCCAGGATTGTGGTCCGATGCAATTTTCGAAGTATCATGGAGAAAGGGGAGAATGCATTTGCCCACGAGGGAGGCCAGTCTCTGAGAAATCTTTCCTCCGCCTTGCTGAGGGGTCCGGAAACCAACTGAAGAACAAACTTCATCTGACGGTTCATCCTGGATGCAAACAGATCCAAGTGAAGGGGGTCTAGGAATGAGTCCAGTAGTTGAAACACTGGAGGGTTAAGTTGCCAATCGGTGGCTTCTCTCCAGTGTCGGGAGAACCAGCGTGCTACTTGATTGTCCTGTCCTGGGAGATATTCTGCCACAAGTGACAAATTCTTGTCCAGACAGTATTGAAAGAGTTCCTTCATGAGATCCGACAGCAGTTTGGAGCGGGAAACCTCCCAACCGATTTATGTAGCGGACAGCCGGGACGTTGTTCATGCAGAGAAGCAACGAGCAGTGATGGTGAAGCTGCAAGTGGCGAACAATCATTCAAGCGTTGGAGTGCCCAATAGTGCAGGGTGCTGGAAGATGGCTTGAATGAAGGATGACAACAGGCCAAATGTCTGGGTCAGATCCCTTACTGTGATCCGTGTGTCGCGGAGCAGGAATCTGATATCCTTCCTGAAGGTGGTCACCTTGGACATCGGAAGATGGGGCACTGCCTGAACCGAATCCACCACGAAACCCAGAAACCAGAGGTAACTAGTTCCGATTTTTCCACAGTGAGGGTGAGGTCCTGATTCCGACGGATCGGGACTGTGTGGTAGGCTTCCCTCAGATCCAGTTGAGAGAACCAATCGCCCTTGCAGAGCATGTCTCTCAGGAGATGGATGCCCTCCAACTTGAAAAGTCGATAGACTACATACACGATGAGGGCGTGCAGATTGATAACAGGATGGAAGTCCCTTGTCATCTTCCATACAAGGGAGATATTGCTCAAAAAGTGAGGTGGGCCAGTCGCCCACTCCACTGAGCCCTTGTCCAGCAGGGATAAATTGTCTGAATGAACCAGATTGGATGCCTCTTTGGCCATGCGTATCGGTCGTGGAGCGGTGACCTGTCTCGGAGGTTCGACAGAATTTATTCTGATCCTGACATGGTCTGAGAGACATCTGTGCCTAGTTGAGAGACAAATAAATAGAAATGTGTCGGTTCAACTCCTTTGTGAAGTCGTCCCCGAAGAGTAGACCTTAGACATTAGGACCCAGTTCCTTGGATGCCAAATCCACCAATTAGCCGTCCAGCTTATAAAGGGTCACTTTGTGGTGTTCAGGGAACAGGGTCACAGAGGCCCTTCCTTATAAACAAACAGATGGCCCTTTGGGCCCATTCTCGTAGGAGATTTAGCATCCACCGGTGTTCCCAGGCAGAGCATAGACCATGTTCCAGGTCTTTGCAGGTCTTTTCTGGATGTATCAAGAAGCAAGCAAACGCTGGGTCAAAATCAGGAGTAAGCCACTGTGTCCGGTAACGTTGGGCAGGGGCATTACGCCTGAAGTTTCGCTTCGACCTCCTTATCCAAATGGAGGAGGAGCCAGTAACTCAGAAGTTCTGCAATGTTGTCCAAAGTGGCCCATTACGAGAAGCGAGGGTGTTTAATGAGCTGGTGGATCGAAGAGGGGAGGGTCGGAAGGATCCAGAATCTCACCGGGGTCGTCAGTGGTGGTTGGCAGACCCTTTCGCGATCAGTGAGGAGAGAGTCCAACACCATCTTCCTCACACAGTGGGAATGGCCGCTGAACCCGCACTGGAGGATGTGGCACCAGAGCTGTCAGTCCAGTACTCATCCAGATCGTCACAACCCTCCTCCACCAGGTGGCCACCTGAACCAGAGGCTGTCTTGGTTAACTTGGCAGGCAGCTTCCTCTTTATCGGTGGGAGCGCCATGGTCTTTCCAAGGTCCCTTACGTGTGGAGCCCATATCCATAGAGGGATTTACCACAGTTGGAGCCCTGAGCACCTGAGGTTCCAGGTGCAGGGTCCAGTGTAGTCAGTGGAGCGTCACCATGGAAGACAGCGAGGGTTTCGGGCAGTGAGGCCACTATGCCAGGCCTGGAGACCTTCTGGGCATGAAAATATGCTCCGTCAGCCATGATTGTATCACTGCCATAGAGGTAAAACACTGTCAGTGTGGTACCTGGTGAGGTCAGCTGGGGGTCACCCAACAAGCACAAGTATACCATGCAGTACAGACCAGCAGGGGAGGGGGTCACCCTCAGTATGATTATAACAGGACACTGTAGGTCCAGCAGTGCAGTCAGCGGTAGGGAGTCAGCTGATCAGGGGGGCCCATGGATCAGTTTTGCACCGGGGCCCCATGGATTGTGTGTACGCCACTGCCCTCAGCATGAATAACAGAGGACACTGAAGGTACAGCAGTGTTGTCAAAGGAAGGGGGTCACCCAACCTAAAAAAGTGTCACTGACACTACATCAGAGCCCAGTAGGGGGCAGTAATGTCAGACAGGGTAGTGCCCGGCAATATAGTAGCTGTAAGGGGTGGTCACCCCACACATAACAGGGCAGAGGCCTACCTCCACCTGGGGCCCCGGTGGCCTAAAAGCTGCAAAGAAAATAAATTGGTGTATGAGGGGGCCGGTGGCACAGCCAGCATGTTTGGAGAGCGGGCAGGCAAGGAACTGTAGGTCCAGGCTGCCTGGAATGTGTGGGAGTGCACGCAACACCAAATAGATGGCTGCCCCGGCTTCAAAAAAATGGCTGCTACGGCCGCGATCACAGGCCGCCACGTGGAGCCATGGACCTCCAAATTAAAGCCATGAGCGGTCTGTGTGCCGTGAGCGGGGCACGGGAAGGCAGCTGGGAGACGTGACAGGGGCACGAAAAAAATGGGGGGTGAGGGGAAGGGAGCACGATAAAGCCCAGGAGAGTGTTGAAAATGCGGCCAGCATGAGGGCTGGCAGGAGGGATCCCCACAGAAATCAAAGGGGTACACACAAAACAAGCATTCCCAATAATAAACACAAAATAAGCAATAACAATGCAAATAAATACACAAAAGAACCCAGAGCAGACACACTCTCTGAGTTGGACAGTGCTCACCTGGAGGCAGCAGCAAAGAAAGAGGAAGTGGGAGGGTCTGACTCAGAGATTTCATACTGCTGTTATTTTGTTCTGATTGGTTGTTTGAAAAAGTTATGTTAACTATTTTTTTGCTGCTGGAGGTTTTCAGTAAAGAAGGTAAAGCAGATATAAAGCCTACTGTCTTGCCATAAAATTAGATTAAATTTAGTATGTGATGAGCAGTCTTTCGTGGAAATGTTCTTATTCTGTCCTAAATCTGCTTTTACATATGTTTATTAACGATCTTAAAATGAGAAAATGTCAGAATCTGAAGCTGATCCAAAACAAGGTAAGATAATTAAGGTTGAACCAGATTGTACTCCACTACAGATTGATTTGGATAAACTGGCAGAACCAGCAGAAAAAAAGCAGATGAGCTTCAATAGCGATAAATAATAAATTATGCATTTTGTGAAGAAAAACAAAACATGTAACATATACTCTAAATTACTTGAGATATTGTTAAATGAAGACACCTTGGGGTACATTATAGACAACAACAAAAAAGTACCAATGTGCAATATCAGACAACAGCCTAAAAACCCAATAAGATATTATCATTCCTCAACAAAGGTATTTATTTGTGTGATAAAAATAAAAACAATTGTCAGGTTTGTTAACTGAAGTGTGAATTGTTGGTGATTCAAGATAAATAAGCAGGGCTGCAGAATTTCAAAGTGTATTAAAAGTGAATTTACATTTTAGACCAAAATAGGCTGAATGAAAACATAGCTGAGTTGGAGAATATTTCAGTTCAGCTTTTGTGGCCGAAACTTTGAAAATCACTTTCAGTTCCTAACAGTTCACTCTTTAGTAAATAACTCATGCAGCACATGGGTGAGTACATGATCTCTTTTTAAGAGAAATGCCTAACCCTACGAGAGCCTTATATGACAACTCTAGATACTTCGACTCATCCATTACCCACACCAGAAAAAAACACTTACGACAATCAAATGTATATTTTCTTTAAATTACTTTTCTTTTAAAACACTAAGGAAGGACCTTTCCATTTTCATTCTGGCTGTGCAAATCAACATCCATTTGTAAAACATCTGCATAACTATTACTACTTGAGTTACTGAAAGATAATCTTCATTTATCTCATTAAAAATGTATTCCTTGTTCTATAAATCCCCTTGAACATTTAAAGACTTCCCTTACTACCCCACATAGCCTTCCATTCTTTTCCAATGTCCATCATCTCATTCCCTATTTTATTTTATTACATTGTACTAAATGTATTAATTTTGCTAAAATTAAAAATCTAAATATAGTTTCAACAATTGCAACAACAAAAAATGTGAATTAATAAAACACATTCATTGTGACCCTCTAACCTAGAGCATTTTAGTTATTTTTAGGCATGCCCCGGTGTTGTTTCCAGATGGATATTATTATATTGCTCTGCTTTGCTAAATGCTTAGTTTTCAGTTTTGTTGCACAAGTTTTTAGCTAACTTTATTTTTTCTTTTCAAATTATATAGGTTATTATGACTCTGTTTCAATTCAGCCACCCCAGCTAATCTCAGAGTATGAAGTCACAAATGTGCACGCCCAATTCCCTGTCCTACTAAGCTTGTCCCCTACCTGCTAACATCATGCTCCACTTCAAGAAAATGTTTTAAATGATAAACAGAAGAGAAAAGTGGCAAGTGGTGTCCCTCAGGGTTCTATTTTGGGACCGCTTCTATTTAACATATTTATAAATGATTCTGAAATAGGCATTGAAAGCCATGTTTCAGTGTTTGCAGATGACACAAAATTTGTAAAGTAATAAAATGTGAGCAGGATATCGCTCTGCTGCAGAGGGATTTGGATAGATAGGGGGACTAGGCACTAAAATGGCAGATTAAATTTAACGTAGAGAAATGCAAAGTTATGCACTTCGGGGGCAAGAATGCACACCCTAAATGGTAGTGAATTAGGGATAACCACACATGAGAAGGATTTGGGAATTGTTATAGACAACAAATTAGGCAGCAATACGCAATGTCAATCTGCAGTTGCTAAGGCCGGTAAGGTTTTGTCATGTATAAATAGGGGCATACATTCTGTGGCTGAAAATATAATTTTGTCTTTGCCTTTTATAAATAGCTGGTAAGACCACACCTTGAATATGCTCTGCAATTTTGGGCGCCTGTTCTAAAGAAGGATATCATAGCACTAGAAAAATGTGCAGACTAGCTACACAATTTATAAAAGGAATGGAGCATTTTAGTTACGAAGAAAGGTTAAAAAATGTAAACCTCTTTAGTTTGGAAAAATGGTGCCTCAGATGGGATATGATAACATTATGCAAATATATTCGGGGCCAGTACAAAACATTATCTGGAAATCTATTCATAAACAGGGCTATACATAGGACACGAGGTCAAAAAATTTAGGCTGGAAGAAAGGAGATTTCATCTAAGGCAAAGAAAATGTTTTTTTACAGTAAGAGCAATAAAGATATAGAATTCTCTGCCTGAATAGGTGGTTTTATCAGAGTCCATACAGATGTTTAAACTGCAATTGGATACATACTTGCAAAAACACAACATACAGGGATATAATTTCTAATTAGTGGGGTAATAGCTGATCCAAGGAGACATCTGATTGCTATTTTGGGGTCAAGAGGGAATTTTTTCCTAGTGTGTTGCAAAATTGGAAGCGCTTCAGACTAGGTTTTTTGCCTTCGTTTGGATCAACAGCAAAAACATGTGAGGAAGGCTGAACTTGATGGACGCAAGTCTCTTTTCAGCTATGGAACTGTAACTATGTAAGAGAATTGTTATCGCTGAAGTGAATTGGGGTGATTTTGTTTGCAAGCACTGTGTTTTACTGAATACAATACACAAGAGCAATTGGCAACCAATTAGTATTTTAACTGTTTTAACTGCTTTTTCTATTATGTTGGTTGTGCACAGTGGAAACATTGGATTATAAAGGTAATTATTGCATGGCCTAGCCTTACCAGGAGAGGAGAATGGAAATACTGCAGAAATTAATAAGAATTAATGGCCAACAGTTAAAAAAAAAAGAAAATTTTTGTTTAAAATAACAGAGAGCCAGAGAGAGAAAGTGCATAAGATGGTCATCAAGCACTAAAGACAGAAAGAGTACAAGAGATGGGGAGGGGGAGCACTATTGAGAAAATGTATGTGTGTGTGTGTCTGTGTGTGTGTGTTTGCTGTGCAGAGGTGACACATAGCTAGCAGGTATCAGTGAATATGCTATTTTTAAAATAATTTGAAAATTGTTTTAAAATAATTCAGTTTAAATATATCAATTATGCATTAAAAATGTAATAAAACCAGAACATTTCCTTTACTAATGCAAAGAAAATTGTAGTAAAAATAATGAAGAGTGTTAGGCTTGTTAATCTTGTTTTTATGTGACTGTGAAATAAGCCGTTTTTCATTCATATGTCAAATGCTATCAAATGTGTTCTGTGTCACATAATGCTCCGATTCCTACTTTACATTCCCATGTTTTATTCAAAGTGGAAAAACTTCTAATAAGCATTTAAGATACAGAGACAAAGTGACAGAGACAGGACAGGTTCACCTTGATACAGGTTTTGTACATACATCACTTTGACCCCTTTTCTTCAACTAACATGAAGTACAATATTAACTTACACTTTTTGCAAGGTAGTCGCTACAAATAAATAATTCTGTTTTTTAAGCTTTTCTACAAAATATATTCAGAATGAGTGACTTGGACATGCTAAATGTTTAACATACATTTTTTGTTTCAATAAGTGCTATCTAAAACTCATCATAAAAAATGGTGATTTAATAAACAGCAAAGTGAACAACATTTTTTAACAGTCCCATTCATTGTGCTAAAAGGAATTGCACTAAAAGAGAGGAGTTCAAATGTTTGGGTGAAAACACTGTCTGAATTGTTCCACCGCTTGTAGGAAATAACTTAGCATGAATCACGGTCATTTTTTAAGCATGGATTTTCTATTGATTGAATCTCTGAATGTTCTGCCACTTTTAGATGTAAATGAGCTGTCTGTACTGAATGTAATTGGCATGGGCATGAGATCATCATTATCCAATCAGAATGAGCCATCCTGTCCCAAGCTCTGAAAGACATTTCTTAATGCTGGTAAAATCCGTGCTTACTTACTGAATAACTTGGAAACTCCATGGTTTCCTTCAAACTGGCTCCAGTTTATAAATGCATTATTCATTGTTTAAACGTAATCATTTTTTATTTATTTTTTTAAAAACCTATATATAGCAGAAAAATATATCAGAATAGTTTTTTTTTATTTAAAAAACTGAATATTTGAGATGCATGCAATATAATAATTAAACAATGTTATTTAATACATATATACAATATAATATACATATATAACACATTGAGCATTATGAGCCCATGCAGTTTAAAATGTAGAATAGCTGCAAAACTCTATTTTTAGTTATTAATTATAATCTACATTTACATTTTTGATGTGACAGCCATTACTATTGTGGTAAATCAGAACTTGTGTATGCAAGATGAAGTGATGGCACCCTACAAAGTATGTTGATTCTATAGGCTGTGTTCTATAGATGTATACGATTTGCAGAAAGAAGTGACTGCTACATATGCATCACATGTACACAATGTGTGTGTAGTCTGTCTCTGAGCTTAGTTCCAGAACAACTTTTATTGTGATTTTAAGGTGGTGTTGATTTTTGTAAAGGGAGGTGCAAAAATCTAATCTAGTGAAAGGAACATCTAAAGTAAAATCAAATAAATAACAAGAGTGATCATTTAAGATTTACTTTATCTCCAGCTGGAAATGGAAGTAGGAAACAATTTGTAATAGTCAGGAATAGGAATAGTTAGTATAGTACACTGTCATAAAACATGCAGTTTGCAAAATGTAGATCTGTAAAAAGTCTTTAAAATATCAAAGCTGGATATCTCAGTGTAAATTTTGCAAGTTGGTTGTTTCTTCAGTATATCCTCTGACTTGTGGTGAGCTGACAAGTGTGAAAAATGTAGATAAAAGTAGCCGTGTTATCTGGAAAATTAAAATTGCAGTTATGCATGGCTAATTTTCTTTATTTTCTCAAATTTATGACAAAATTTCGATAGTGTAAAACTCAAGCTAAAAGACACAAGAGGAGAAGAAAACAATTGGGCATAATAATGTCATTAGATGCTGTATTGTAGAAATAATGTATTTAAAACGACCACATTCAAAACATTGTATCCAAAATAAAAAGTCTCAACAACTCTATTGGTCAATAACCATTTTCTATCTTTTTTTAAAAACTTGGTTTTGTCTGGAACTTTCCTTAATAATACATCCACTCACATTCTTTTTAGAAAACAAATAATCACCCCTAAATTTCAGTCACACTGTTGAGCAAGCTGCCATGGGCTAAACTATATTTCTGGGTAGGATACAGAAAAAGTCATTTGAACCATCAGCAAAGACTTTGGTAGCTTTATTTCTTTTGAATAGGATTGACTGAAACAGCCTCCAAGTCATCCTTGATTCTGGATATCTACTTCTGAAGGCCCCTAGAAATATCCGTAAAGGCTGCCTCCATTCTGTGAGCAGCTTCTGTCAACACATAGGTCTTGGAGAGAGTAAAGTTAACCCTTTGATTCACAGGATAACAACAATAAACTGACTCATCAATAGTAAGCCCGCCCTCCCCCTTCAACATTATTTACTCTATTGCCTGAAATCCAAAATATCTTCACTGAAAAGACAGTTAGACTATTTTCTTTAAAAAACATTCAGAACCAGTAATAGCGCTGTATAAAGGACGAGGAATGTAGCCTTCCTTTTCTAATGCCTAAAAAATATTCTTAAGGATTTACTCTCCTTACATGTAGAACTTTCTAGTCTAAGCATATGTTTGCATGAAAAACAAGAGTATAAGGCACATATTAAAAAGGTGGAATACTTCCTTCAGGAAGCTCCAGAAGCGGAGGACCAATTCCTGGAGACATCAAATGGAAGAAAAGAGAAATATCCAGGCACATCTGAAGTTTCTTCTAAAAGGCAGTCTTTGATTAGGAACAAAAAAATTGGAGGCAACGTTCCAGCTCCTCTCTGAAAGAGTAGCCAAAATGTTATCTCCACTTTTTTGTTCCTAATAACATGCTGCTTTTTAGAAGAAACCACAGGTGTGCCTGGATATTTGTAGGAGGAGGAGTTTTTTAATTAGTGGTAGGGGGGGAGGGTCAAAACAATCTAGAAAATGGAGAAAGGATGGAAAGGAGATGGGCTTTTGCTCAGAACAAAGGGGGTGGAGATGGGGGGGGGGGCAAAGCTCAGAACAGAGGAGGTATGTAATATTGATAATTCACTACAAAAGACTTATGATAATATTAAATGTATGCTTACTAATGCAAGGAGCCTATATAACAAAATGGGGGAACTAGAGGCAATAGCATACACTAAACAATATGATATAATAGGCATAACAGAAACATGGTGGGATGAGACACATGACTGGGCAGTTAATTTAAATGGGTACACGTTATTTAGGAAGGATAGGAAAAACAAGAAGGGTGGTGGGGTATGTTTATTTGTCAACCATGAGTTAAAGTCAAATCTTAGGCATGTGGAGTGTGACAAGGAAAATGTGGAGGCTTTATGGGTAGATATCTACTTGGGGCAAACAAAGGGAAATCACTTATTGGCTGGGATATGTTATAAACTACCTAATGTAAATATTATTGAGGAAGAACAGCTGTTAGAGCAAATTGTGAAAGCTGCAAATCGAGCTAACACATTAATTATTGGAGATTTTAATTACCCGGACATAAATTGGGATAGAGGGACTAGTACTTCAGCAAGGGGAATCAGGTTTTTGAATGTGTTAAATGACACCTTTATGTCACAACTGGTACAAGCACCAACTAGAAAGGATGCTTGTCTGGATCTCGTCATAACAAACAATGTTGATCTTTTAACCAACATTCAAGTAGGGGAGCATTTGGGAAATGGTGATCACAATATGGTAAATTTTGAAATAAACTCAAAAAAGCAAAAGCAAGTGGGATATACTAAAACATATCATTTAAAAAAAGCCAATTTCAATAAGATTAGGGCAGCTCTACAACATATCAACTGGCATAAACTCCTTAGTGATAAAAACACTGAGGATAAATAGAAACTATTCAAACAAATATTGGAAAGGTACATTTCTCAGTATGTACCATTGGGTAATAAATATAAAAGAAACAAATTAAAACCAATGTGGCTTATTAGAGAAGTAAAACAGGAGATTAAAAATAAGAAAATGGCATTTAAAGCATTTAAATCAGACAAATCAGAGGTATCCTATTTAAGATATAAGGAAGCCAATAACGCTTGCAAAAAGGCAATTAAAGTGGCTAAACTAGAAAATGAGAAATTGATAGCTAAAGAATGCAAAACCTACCCCAAAGTTTTTTTCAAGTACATCAATTCTAAAAAAACAAAAATGAAAGTGTAGGTACACTGGAAACAGAGTTGGGTTTATTAGCTAATGAAGAACAGGAAAAAGCAGAAATTTTAAATAACTATTTTTCTTTAGTATATATTAATGAGGATCCTATGGCAAGAGATATGCAAATGATTGCTGCAAAAAACTTGCAAATAACTTATGATTGGATAATTCAAGACAAGGTGCTACAGCTATTAAAGAAAATTAATGTAAATAAAGCTCCGGGGCCTGACGGTATTCACTCATGAGTACTTAAGGAGCTAAATGGGGAAAGAAGTGAACCTCTGTATTTAATTTTTCAAGATTCTTTTGTTTCAGGTGTTGTACCGGAGGATTGGAGGAAGGCAGATGTTGTTCCTATATTTAAAAAGGGTTCAAAATCCTTGCCTGGAAATTATAGACCTGTGAGCTTAACTTCTGTAACTGGGAAAGTATTTGAAGGGTTATTAAGGGATAATATTCAGGAATTCATTGGGAAGAACTTTGTTATTAGCAATAATCAGCATGGTTTTATGAAACATAGGTCATGTCAAACTAACCTAATTGCATTCTACGAAGAAGTAAGTAGAAGTATAGATAAGGGTGTTGCAGTGGATGTGATCTATTTGGATTTTGCCAAAGCATTTGATACGGTTCCTCACAATAGGTTAGTTTTCAAACTAAAAGAAATTGGTCTAGATGAATATTCTTGTTCTTGGGTAGAACATTGGCTTAAGGATAGAGTACAACGAGTTGTAATTAATGGTAAATTTTCAGGCTGGACAAAAGTGGTAAGTCGTGTCCCTCAGGGTTCTGTTTTGGGACCACTTCTATTTAAAATATTTATAAATGATCTTGAAATAGGCATTGAAAGCCATGTATCAGCGTTTGCAGATGACACAAAACTTTGTAAAGTAATAAAATGTGAGCAGGATATTGCTTTGCTGCAGAGAGATTTAGATAGATTGGGGGACTGGGCACTAAAATGGCAGATGAAATTTAACGTAGAGAAATGCAAAGTTATGCACTTCCTGGTTAAGAATGCACAAGCAACTTACACACTAAATGGTAGTGAATTAGGGATAACCACACATGAGAAGGATTTGGGAATTGTTATAGACAACAAATTAGGCAGCAATATGCAATTAATATATTGTATTAATAAATTATTTCACATATATTACCTTTTTATATTATTTTTATCCTTATTTATTGTTCCTGGCATATCCTAAGGTGGGGTCATACCACCCACGCGAATAATAGAGTGCAGAAAGACCTGCATTCTACTTGTGAGTATATCTTATTTATTTTAAATCTTTTTGCTAACTACCTCACCAGAGAGCACTATTGGCTGTTTTTATTTCTTTTCCTGAGAATTGGACACCAGCACTCTCCAGGAGGACAAGCACCCCCATAAGCGGAGGGTTATCCGCCGTATGCCCGTCATACTAGAGCTGGTCCTAGCTCATGGAAATGTGAGTGTGTAATTTATATTTTAATTTCACAATTACTTATTTATACACTCTGCACGATTGGCTCTTTCCCATTGTGTCTTTCATATCGTGAGATGGACGACTACTACCAAAGAAGACACCATATCAGTTGAGACATCATACATTATTGGGACTCTTTTATAGAACATTTTATTACTATTTTATTTGTACCTAATTTACTTGTTTTATTCACCCCTTTTGGCGCAGCCTTTTCTTTGTTTTTGTAGCAATATGCAATGTCAATTTGCAGTTGCTAAGGCCAGTAAGGTTTTGGCATGTATAAATAGGGGCATAAATTCTCGGGATGAAAATATAATTTTGCCTCTTTATAAATCGCTGGTAAGACCACACCTTGAATACGCTGTGCAATTTTGGGCGCCTGTTCTAAAGAAAGATATCATGGCACTAGAAAAAGTCCAGAGACGAGCTACAAAATTGATAAAAGGAATGGAGCATTTTAGTTATGAAGAAAGGTTAAAAAAATTAAATCTGTTTAGTTTGGAAAAACGGCGCCTGAGAGGGGATATGATAACTTTATACAAATATATTCGGGGCCAGTACAAACCTTTATCTGGAAATCTATTCATAAACAGGGCTATACATAGGACACGAGGTCACACATTTAGTCTGGAAGAAAGGAGATTTCATCTAACGCAAAGAAAAGGTTTTTTTACAGTAAGAGCAATAAAGATATGGAATTCTTTGCCTGAAGAGGTGGTTTTGTCAGAGTCACTATAGATGTTTAAACTGCAATTGCATGAATACTTGCAAAAACATAACATACAGGGATATAGTTTCTAGTTAGTGGGGTGGTAGCTGCTTGATCCAGGGAGACATCTGGCTGCTATTTTGTGGTCGAGAAGGAATTTTTTCCTGGTTTGTGGCAGGATTGGAAGCGCTTCAGACTAGGTTTTTTGCCTTCTTTTGGATCAACAGCAACAACATATGTGAGGAAGGCTGAACTTCTTTTCAGCTATGTAACTATTTAACTATGTAAGTATGTAACTATATATGTGTGACTGTCATCCTGTGCTCATCTTCTTGGCCACCCAGAGCATATTCCTCTGCAACTGAAGAAATCAGTAATTTTTACTACTTTTACCTTTTGTTTTTTGTCAGAATCTGAGATGTCTTATTTTCCTGGGTAGGGTAAATACATTCTGAATCTACATTCTGAATGTCAGTAGGAAGAGTGCAAAGGACCCGAGGCATCTGTGAAACAGGAGATCGAAAGCTTATCATGTTCTAGGATTTCATTTTAAAGGACCACTATAGTGCCAGGAAAACAAACTTGTTTTCCTGGCACTATAGTGTTAACAGGTCCCCCCACCCTCATGGTCCCCATCCCGCTGGGCTCTAGGGGGGGAAAGGGGTTAAACACTCACCTTTCTCCAGCACCGGGCTCCCTCAGCGCTGGGGACTCTCCTCCTCCTTCCGACGTCATCGGCTGAATGGGCATGCGCGGCAAGAGCCGCGAGCGCATTCAGTCAGTCCATAGGAAAGCATTTCTAAATGCTTTCCAATGGACGCTGGCGTCTTCTCACTGTGAAAATCACAGTGAGAAGCGTGGAAGCACCTCTAGCGGCTGTCAATGAGACAGCCACTAGAGGCTGGATTAACCCTAGTGTAAACATGGCAGTTTCTCTCAAACTGTTATCTTTTCAGATGCAGGGTTAATCTTAGATGGACCTGGCACCCCGACCACTTCATTAAGCTGAAGTGGTCTGGGTGCCTATAGTGGTCCTTTAATGGGCAGCATTTTGTCTGGCAACATGTTCACTAAAACCTTGCACGGCTCTTCTAAAACATTCTAATGACCAACAAATAAGATTTTGGATTATTATACAGTGTAAAAGTAAAGCTGGGATATTTTAAGAATTAACTAAACTGGTATGAAACAAATATAATATGCAGTCCCTCTTTTTGTACTGTATAATATATGTTTATATCTCATAGGGATGAATTTAGCCCTCTAGGTTACATTTTACAAGTTATAAGAAGTAGGGAAATTAAACATATTTGTAATAGGAGTACAACACATAAAGGTAGGAATACACAAGAATAGTAGCTACCCAGAGGGTTTACTGAGTTGAAATGGGAAAAATGAACAGACATTTAGGAGACTGGAGTGTACTTTATGGCAGTGTAATAAATATGTCATGCTAAATCAATTAAGATTGTTAATGTAGCACTTTATTTAAAATATGTTGTTTTAGTTTGAAATTAACTTTATATAGGAATAAGGGACTTTTCAAAGATGGAGTCATTAAGGGAGAATATTTTTAGTCTATATTCAGCAATTACTAATACTAGAGAAATCAGAGAAAATTATGACTAAAGCACATCTGTATATAGCAAATTATGGAAAATATTTTGGATAATGAACAGAGATGGGGAGCATTGAAGAAATCAGGATTTTGAATATAATGCATTCCTATTTAATATGGGAATGCAAATTTTGTAAATTTTATGAAGGAATGGTATGTGGTCAGTACAGAGCAAAATAGTGGAACTATTAAAAGTTGCACTAAAATTAGAGATTTGGGAGAAAGATTTTCTCAGTCTTTAAATATATAAAGTGATATTGTCACTTTTTAGTTTTTAATAAAGAAATTTATAATGGAAACAACCCTGTAAAGACTGCTTTGGAATGTTACTGAGACATACTGTTCATCCAGAAACAGTGACGTAATAATAGGGGGGCTGAGGGGACAGTCCGCCCTTGGTGCCATTCGTTACGGGGTGCCATCCACCCTCAGAGCGAGAGCTGATGGCAGGCAGCCGGACGAGTAATGTGGAGGCACGCACAGGGTCATAATGCCATGCCATTGACATGCTCCATCCTCACAGTGTTTTGAGCAGAAGTGGAGGGATCTGCTCTGTGAGGGCGGTGCCGCGGTGGTAGAGTCTGGAGTCTGGAGCAGCGAGCAGGCGAAAGAGCAGGGTGAGTGCTCTGCAATTTATTTATTTTTTAATTGGATGCTAAGTGTTATTTGTGAAGAAGGGTGCAGGGATCTTGTGGTGGAGGGCAGGGGTTTTTATTGAGGGTGCAAGGGTTTTTGTAGAGAGGAGCAGGGATTTTTGTGAATTGGTGCAGGGGTCTTGTAGAGGGGAGGTGCAGTGTTTTTTGTACAGGGAGCAAGGGTTTTGGGAATGGGGTGCAGGGGTCTTGTAGAGGGGGATTCAGGGGTCTTGTAAGTGGGGGTGCAGAGGTTTTTGTATAGGGAAGTCAGGGATTTTTTTATAGGGGTGTAGGGGGAGGGTTTTTTGTAGAGGGTGCAGAGGTTTTTGTAGACAGGGGACAGGGGTTTTTGAAGAGGGGGATCCACACCGGGTGCCAAATGCTCTATGTACACCCCTGCCCAGAAATATATATGAAATAATGTAAGGGCTGCTTTGCTTCTCATAAGTGCTGATCTAACAAAATATAGCAGATGGAGGAAGAAGCAACTTCATCAACCACAGTTTGTCAGCTTGCATGTACAAGACTACACTACTATTACAGGCTTCAGCCAGTTGAAACCGCCAGGAGCTGTAAAAAAATAAGATAGAAAATAGCAGACCATTGGAGAGTTAAAGGAACACTACTGTCACCTAAATAACTTTAGCTTAATGAAGCAGTTTTAGTGTATAGAAACCTCTCAGGTTTCACTGCTCAATTCTCTGCCATTTAGGAGTTAAATCACTTTGTTTCTGTTTATGCAGTCTTGCCACACCTCCCCTGGCTCTGACTGACACAGCCTGCATGGAAAAAAAACTGGTTTCACTTTCAATCAGATGTAAATTATCTTAAACAATTTTATCTCTTGCTCTGTAAATTGAACTTTAATCACACAGGAGGCTCTTGTAGGGTCCAGCAAGCTACTAACTTAGCAAGGGATAAGAAAATTTAAATTAAACAGAACTTTCAATAAAGGAAGGATAAACATTAGATGACTATTTACAAGAAGTGTTTAGGAAGACTGTGCAAGTCACATGCAGGGACGTGTGACTAGTGTTCATAAACAAAGTGATTTAACTCCTAAATGGCAGAGAATTGAGCAGTGAGACTGCATGGGGCATGATCTATACACCAAAACTGATTCATTAAGCTAAAGTTGTTTTGGTGACTATAGTATGCCTTAAGGTTTAGCTCATATTTCTTAATTTAAGCTCTCCTCACTGGTCAAATCACCTTGGAGGATCTTAACAAAGTACAATGCCGCTACAAGTGACAGCTTTAGGTTCTAGTCAAGGATAAGCCTTTATTTTACTTTAGGGCCCCCACCCGCCACTCAGACGGGGCCGAGGGGAGGACAATAGTTCCCCCCCCTTATTTTACTTTAGTGCCCCCACCCGCCGTTCAGGTTAGAAGCCCTGGGGTGGGGGCTAGGGGGGAGGACAATAGGTCCCCCCTTATTCTAATTTAGGGCCCCCAACCAAACCGAAGTCCCGAATTGCTGAAGTCCCGAATTTTGGAATGCCGAACCGAACTGAAAATTTTCCCCATGCACATGCCTAGAGCCTACCACTTGGAGATCAGTGCGGCGCTATAAAAAGGTGAGTAAATCAACTTTTTACTGCAGGAAGAGCGAGGTCGGCAACCTAAACGGTGCTAATAGGGCTTTAGTGTCGGGAATACATGCTTGTATTCCTTACATTATAGTGTATCTTTAACATTTTATTTATTATTGTGTTAATTTGTCCAATTAAATTTGAGCTCCTGAAATAAGGGGATTGTGTATGAAAATGGTTGCAGTTCTTAAATGTTTCATACAATATTTTTGTTCAACCCCTTGCATTAAAACCGAAAGTCGGCACTTGAATTACATCTCATTTGTTTCATTTTAATTCCATTGTGGTAGTGTACAGCGCCAAAATTATGAAAATTCTGTTAGTGTCAAATTATTTTCTGATCTTACTGTGATTTATTACAGTATTAACAAGACCCTACAGCATGCGGTGCCAATAGTCCAATAGCAGCACCCCCCCCAACTCCCTGCCACCTGTGGTGAGTGATTCTAGCAGAGAAGGATCAGGCTGTGGTGTGAAATTGGCCTCAACGCTGAAAAGGAAATACGTTTATGCTGTATTTTTTTTACATTTGGGGTTATACCAGAATAGAAGGGGTTGTAACTAAAATAAGTTGTTTTTTTGATTGGCATAACCTTATTAATGTAAACATATTTAAATTGCCCAATTAACTTTTATAGGGTTATTCATTAAAGTGTTTATTTTAAGTAATGAAAAGTTGAATTAAAAATGTAGGCAAAAAGAGCATAATTAGAAAACTTTCTAAGTCAAATATGATTTCAGTTTGCCTTTTTTTTCCTTAAATTTACAATTGACACTGATTTGAACCTTCAACTCTTTATGCAAACAACAAATGTTTTTTATTCTCAATGCATGTTAATTAATGTATTTACCTCCTGCTCTTCTGACAAATAAACATTTGTCAATTCTTATGCCGACTTCCTTTATTCCTCAGGATTCAACTTACAATACCAGTATTTACTTATGAAGTTCTCCACAGCAGTGTCACAATTTACATACCCTCACTAATTAGAAAGTGCATCCCTCAGCACCTCCACTTTGACAGCAATCTTTATTTGCCCTCTGTTTGCACCCTTACATTAGTTTACAAGACTTTTTAGTACAATTCCATTGAATGATCTGTCTTTTCCTATTAGACTTCCACTAGTCTCAAATCATTTTAATATATCAATAAAAATCAACTTCTATCGGCTAGCTTTTGAACAGAACTAGTACATCATTGCATAACAAACTTGGTATTACTTTTGCACTCTATATGACTTACACCCAACTGTTTGGACTAACCCTTTTCTGTCAAGTGTTATACTATTTATACATATGTCTTCCCTTATACCTCCCATTAATACACCTAGCAGCCCATCTTCTCACAAGGATACACTGTACTTACACCGTTGGTGTTATAATAACCCACTTCTGTTTGTAAGCTCATTGAACTTAGATCCTGTTACCTCCCATTGTTACAATTACTTTAATGTCTCCTTAACCCAGCTGAATGTTTAAAGGGACACTATAGTCACCAGAACAACTACAGCCTGATGTAGTATAGCCTGTCCCTGCAAGCTTTTAATTTTAAAACTGCCTTTTCTGAGCAACCTTAGGAACACCTCTAGTGGTCACTCCTCAGACGGCCACTAGAGGTGTTTCCTGGGTCAGTGCTGTGCATACTAAAATATACAGAGACACAGAATGACCCACATATACACAGATAACAATCAGATACACAGAATGACACTCATACAGATATACAGGCACACAGATACACAGGGGCACACATTGTACACATGCAGATACACAGACACAAATATAGACACACACATTCACATACTATGTTACATTTTTTATATATTGTGTATTAATATTGTTTTTGTATTTTATTGTACCCTATTGTATCAGTGCAATGTTTTGTGGACCCAGGACATACTTGAAAACGAGAGAAATCTCCATGTATCTTTCCTGGTAAAATATTTTATAAATAAATACAGACACACAGATAGATACACAGACACACATATACACACAGTCCTGCAAGTGCGAGTTGGTTGTACGGGTGCGAGCAGCAGACAGGAGAAGGTCACGGGCAGAGCGGAGGGACAGAGAAGGGGCATACCTATGGATCTGTGAAGAGATATAAGAGGGGCTAGAATTGTTCAGTTCTTTATATGTATGGGATAGCACTTTGAATTGACTCCTATAGGATACAGGAAGCCAATGTAAGGGCTGACAGAGGGGTGAGGTGTGAGAGGACCGACTAGAGAGGAAAATCAGTCTGGCGGCGGCATTCATTACAGACTGTAGCGGGGCAATACGGCTTTTGGGAACACCAATCAGGAAAGAGTTACAATAATCCATGTGGGAAATTACTAGAGCATGGACAAGCTCCTTGGTAGCATATTTCGTAAGAAGGAGGCGGATGCGGGCTATGTTTTTAAGTTGGAATCTACAGGATTTGAGGCTCAAAGGTGAGGCCAGAGTCAAGTATGACACCAAGACAGCGTGCTTGCAAGGATGGACTTATGTGGATACCACTGACTTGAAGGGAGAGCAAACAAGCAGGATCAGTATTAGGAGGAGGAAAGACAAGGAGTTCAGTTTTAAAGAGATTGAGTTTCAGAAAGCGGGAGGACATCCAGTCAGAGATGGAAGAAAGGCAAGCAGTGACACGTTGCAGGAAGGCAGGGGAGAGGTCCGGGGAGGAGAGATATATCTGGGTGTCATCAGCGTACAGGTGGCACTGGAATCCAAAAGAGGCAATAAGTTTGCCAAGAGAGGCAGGGTAAAAGAGAAAATAGAAGGGGACCAAGGACGAGGGGAGGAGGTATCATTAGAAAAGGAGACGCTGAATGAGCATTGGGAGAGATAAGAGGAAAACCACAAGAGGACAGAGTCACAGAGACTGAGCAATTGAAGAGTTTTAAGAAGGAGAGCATGATCAATGGTGTCAAAGGCAGCAGAGAGGTCAAGAAGAATTAGTATGGAGTAGTGGCCTTTGGATTTAGCTGATATTAGGTTGTTAGTAACTTTGATAAGAGCAGTCTCAGTAGAGTGGAGAGGGCAGAAGCCAGACTGAATAGGGTCAAAGAGAGAGTTGAAATTGAGGAAGCGAGACACATGGGCAAAGACAAGTCTTGGAAGCTTCAAGGAAAAAGAGAGCAAGGATATGGGACGATAGTTAGAGGGAGAGGACAGGTCAGGAAAAAACATTTTCAGGATAGGTACTACAGTGGCATGTTTAAGGTCTGCAGGGACAATGCCAGAAGAGAGAGAGCAGTTGAAGATTTGTGTTAAGGAAGGCACAAGATAATAAACCAGCACACTGGGGTACTGTTGTGTGTGCAGGCTTTTAATGCAGTAGGTGCAAGTTTAATGCTGCAGATTTGAGATTAATGCTATGGGTGCAGAGTTCATACAATATGGTGTGGAACTTATAACAATAGGTTTATATAAAACTCATTCATTGAAAGATTTAGGGCTCTCTGATAATCTTGTCGATACTTTTTAGCTACATCCGCTTCTTATTTTTACATTTAGAGATGAGCAGCTGTTTACAGACTGCAAAATGTCATCAACTTGAGGAAATATCAATGATAAGCAGTGAATAGTTGGGGCAATTATTTGAGGCTGTTAGTACTGAGGAGATAGTGAGGCGTATATTGTATATTAAATGTCTATGGCAGTATAATGTGATGATAATGGAGGTAGGAGGGAACAATATAGTGGGGAATGAACTTGAGAGGCTGTGGAAGGGAAGATGTCGACTGTGGGAGGAAGCAAAACAAATGAAATTCCTATTAATACAAGACAAGTGGATTCATAATTGCTTTATCTTTCCGTTTATTACTTTACTTGTATGTCTAATCTTACTGGGTGTTCCAGTAAGGTGCCTGCCCTTTTATTTCCTTCTGCTCTGACTCTTCACATGCCCTTCTATTTTTGGCTCACTCAGTGCTGCCCCCATTTTTGGCTCACTCAGTGCTGCCCCCATTGATGCCCTTTCTTGCGCCAGCCCTGATCTCGTAGTGGCCATCTTGATCGCTAGCCTTCCCTCGTGATTTTTTACCCTCCGCTCACACCCCTTCCTCACTATTTAACAGTAAAGTGGGGGTCACCCATGTTTACTAGGGCATTCATTCTCGGGACAAGAATATAATTTTGCCTCTTTATAAATCACTGGTAAGACCCCATATTGAATATGCTGTGCAATTTTGGGCACCTGTTCTAAAGAAGGATATTATGGCACTAGAAAAAGTGCAGAGTTGGGCTACAAAATTAATAAAAGGAATGGAACATATCAGCTATGAAGAAAGGTTAACAAATTCAAACCTATTTAGTTTAGAAAAACGTCGCCTGAGAGGGGATATGATAACATTATACAAATATATTCGGGGCCAATACAAACCATTGTGTGGAAATCTATTCACAAACTGGACTTTACATAGGACACGAGGCCATGCATTTAGACTGGAAGAAAGAAGATTTCGTCTAAGGCAAAGGAAAGGTTTTTTTTACTGTAAGAACAATCAGGATGTGGAATTCTCTGCCTGAAGAAGTGGTTTTATCAGAGTCCATACAGATGTTCACAGCTACTAGATGCATACTTGCAAAAACAGAATATTCAAGGATATAATCTTTCAAGGTAGGGTAATAACTGCTTGATCCAAGGATAAATCTGACTGCCATTCTGGGGTCAAGAAGAAATTTTTTTCCTAGCTTGTTGCAAAATTGTGCTTCAAACGGTTTTTTTTTTGCCTTCTTTTGATTAACAGCAAAAAACAAATGTGAGGAAGGCTGAACTTGATGGACACAAGTCTCTTTTCAGCTATGTAAATATGTAACTATTTAACAGGCTCTAACTACTATTGGTTTTACATATTTGTTAAAAAGACACGATAGTCACCAAAACTTTAGCTTTAGCTTGATAAAGCTGTTTGGGTGTGCAGATTATGCCTCTGAAGTTGCACTGCTAAATTCACTGCCATTTAGAATTTAAATCACTAATTTCTGTTCATGCAGACTGTGACTGACACAGCCTGCATGAAAACTAAATGGTTTCATTTTCAATCAGATGTAACTTACTTTAAAAAATTTCATCTCCTGCTCTGTAAATTGAATTTTAATTACATGTGGAAAATTCCTGCATGAGCAATTCTAAATTAAACAGAATTTGCAATAAAGGAAGTGTAAACATTATACAACTCTTTACAGGGAGTGTTTAGGAAGGCTGTGCAAGTAACATGCAGAGAGGTGTGACTAGGGCTGTATAAACTAAGTGATTTAGCTCCTAAATGGCAGAATATTAAGAAGTGAGACTGCAGGGGCATGATTTATACACCAAACCTGCTTCATTAAGCTAAATATGTTTTGGTGACTATAGTGTCCCTTTAAGATATTTCTGTACTCCTCCTGGGTGGTTTTCACCTGTTTTTGTTACATGTTATTTACATGTCTAATCTCCATTATGTTTGTGTTGTCACACCTAATGTGAACAACCTTTCAAGGCCTATCCAGTGTCCTTTTGGGCTTGCAGTTTTTCCCTTTGCCCTCCATTCCTAACATTATCAAACCTTATGTATTAGTCATCTCACTAACTACTCTTTGTGAGTGCCCATAGGTGTGACTCGCCTACTCAGGGGGCTGGATTAGGTATGACTCACCTTTTTCCATTATTTATGATCTGATCACTACAGCTGTGGTCTTTTATGGGGTGACCCCCTATGCATACTGTTTTCGTGTATGAGTTGTTTACTTAATTTACTTCCATGTGCAGGCGTCTGTAGCCTTAACAATTATCTATTCTCCTGCACTTTAGCTTATGCCATTATTATGACAGAGGACGGCAGTGTCATTCCTGAAAGCAATAGCTCCAGTCAGCCCATGTAGATTCCTGACCTCAATGGTGTGACCATGCTAATTATGGCTCCAAACGTACCCATCACTCTCCATCGGTTTCTTCTCTGCACAAGTACCCATTCAAATGTGCGGGAAAAGTTTATATGCGGTAAAAAGGGAAGACTGTGGCAAAGCTCCCATGTTTGACTCCTGTTCCTAACCGGAGAGTACCTGCAGGTCCATCAGAGATTCCTGAGGACAAGGACTGCTTGGAATACAGTCTCTTGCTTTGCTGGCAACTCAGATAAAGATCCTGTACACCCACACCCAGGGATGTCTGGGAGACTGTAGTAGGTGAATTCATTCTACCTCTGGAAATCTTGGAGCCAAACCATCCACTGCCAAGGAACATACTGTGGAAATATTGGACTCCTCCGGCCATACCTTCCCTGACCCAAAGCTAATCCAACACGCCAGTTCAGCTGACTGGGCTTCTCCAGGTCTTATTGCAGAGTTCCATTTCTGACTTCATCAATCTCTTGATAAGGAGGTCCGCAACAAACTATGGGTCAAATGCTTGCACCCTAGAGGGTCGAATAAGGTTGCCAACACCCCAGAATTCGATCCATGCTAGTGACTTTCATGAATAAGGCTGGGTGGGACCCACTTAAAGTTTTTGAACAGGTCCTTAGGTCAGCTCAAGACAAATGCTGGATGTTTTCCAAAAAATGCAGGAGTTGGGACCAGAAGCTGATGGATTGCTATTTGGGGATAAGTTCAAAAAGGAACTCAATGTACACGTGGCTATGTATACGTCTCTCAAAAAAGCCAAAGTTGCCTTAAAGGAATCCTTCAACCTCCAATGTTTTTCAGCCAGGACTGGAGAACAGAGAGGCTGTACCACCAGCCGTGCTGCCTTCTCAGGCTCCAAGACTTATTTCCAAGACTTATCCCAATACAAACCTGAAAGGTTCCCTCAACAGCAGTTTTTCAGCTTTTAATTCAGATTACTTTTTGTTTCTCTGATTGTGTATTTTGTTCTGCTTATACCACTTGTCTTTTCTGTTTTCACACTTAACATGCTTTGTTATGGTAACCTGTCATTGTTATGCTCAATGCTTGTTATGACAGTTGCTCCACTGTGGTTCCTTTTTTGCATTTCGTATTGCATGCGTTTTTAGAGTAATTCCTCTCGTACTTTCACATATCTCTCTACATTTTTGTAGTTTGATGGACATTGCCATTTCATTCTTTGACTATGGATATTCCCTTAGGATTTTCCAGCTCTCCTGTGTAACTTCACAGTTTTTTTGCCCATTTTCTACCTGTTGGTAGAGGATATAGGAGGTTATAGTTTTAATGCTTTCCTCTTGTTCCTGATTAGTTGATTGTTTGTTTCTATATTAACTCTTTATTTGCTGCTGGGAGATTTCAGTAAAGAAAGGTAAAGCAAATATTCACCTCCTGTCCATATTAAAATTTAGACTATATTTTCACCAATGCTAGGCTAATCTATAATTAGAGGGAAGATCAAAGTTTCAGTGTATGGTTTAATGGGTGTAGGAGGTGTTTTGTTTGAGTGTAGGCTTGAGAGGTGGAGTTTTGGGCCAGGAGATAGTATATTGCTCTTGGACATGGTCAGCACAAAGTCTTGGGCAAGGCCTGGTAAAATATATTCAGAGATTCATATTGCTATACTGAATCACTGACTTAAAAATAATAAATAATTTTTTTTACATTCTTTATTTGTGTTTGAGTGGTAGACAGTGACATATACAGTGGTATGCAACAAACATAAGCAGTAGTTTGACCATAGTAGAATCAGCATTGGCAACATTGGTGAGACATAGGTTCTGCTAGGTATTCTGCAGATATACAGTGTTTCATGGAGGAGGAAGTACTTGAGTAAAGTGTTGTGGTGGGTGCGAGCCTGTTTGGGGCCAAGCGCAGGTTGCTAGCCATCGAATGTTGCTGGGGAGCCCCATCCTCGTCTGTGGTAAACCATCTGCAGTCCCTAGTTCCATGTGTCCACCTGCTGTCATCGGGGGTCATAAGTTATCTGTATGATGTCCACCCCTCAAGTATTTTATCGGTCAGGTGAAGACCTGTCTGAGTAAAGAAGAAGGAAGGGGATAAGAATAGGAGGGGGTAGGAAAGAGGGTGAGGGAGTTGGGTTCAGCACAGAGCTGAATAGGCCAGGAGGGCCGAGGTAAGGGAAGGCACCCAGGCACCCCCCACCCCCACCCCGGGGCCACCCAGGCCACAGCAGTGTTCAAGACAGGTTAATACATTTATTTTTTAAGAGTATATTATGAATGAATTGCTTTCTGATCCATCAATTAATATTATACTCTGTAGAGGATTAAGTTTGGATAGGACTACTGATCAAATGTAACAGTTATAAACAAATGTCTGCACTTAAGGACAGTCCCCAAGTGAGTTTCAACCTCTTTAAAGAAGACTTAGGAAATACTGGAAGAAAACTCCTGACTTCACACCTCCGACCTATACATTAACAGTTGCAGCTTCCATGGAAACAAATTATCACACCATGCTCTGCTTTTTACAGAGATTTGTCGATTATTTCCTTGTTCCAAAGAACCAATTTGGGACAAAAAAAATATTATTTTCATCTTAATCATGTATATGTTGCCAACATACTCCACAGAACTTTGCAATTTTACTATGAGTATATAAAAATAACAGCAAATATTAATGAATAATATACAAATTTATTGTCAAAAGAAACAAAAAGCAAGCATAGCCCTACTCAATTCATTATTTGCTGATTTGTTTAGAGGGTGAAACATGCCTGAATGTGCACATTCTTCGTTTCATTTTGAAAACTAATGACTATATATTAATTCTGCATCATAATCCTACACTTTCTGCCTCCTCTTCTTCCATTGTTTATTGTTTGTGCTTTGTGCAGTACTTCTTGCCTCAAAAGTTTGGGCAACTATGAAAACAATGGACCCCTTGTCAGAGGTGTACCTCGAGCATTTGGGTCCAATTTTTGGCACCCCCCCCCACCCCCCAACTTTAAATATAAAAACCTAATTTTTTTTAAAATTTATTTAGCACTGAGCAGTGTTTGTGTGTTTGAATGGATGCATGTTTTTGTATGGAGTATATGTGAGTGAATGTAGCGGTGTGTTGGTATTTAGTGTTGGCGTTTGAATGCAAGCATGAATTTGTGTGCTGTGTGGTATTTGAATGTAGTGGTATGGTTATATATAATGGTGGGGTTTGTATGTAGTGTTGACGTTGAAATGCATGAGTGTATTTGTGTGTAGTGTTGGCGAGATTTTGAGATGTCTGCACATATACACATACACGGACATACACACATGCAGATACATATACACAAAAACACAGTCAGATACAGATACACATTGACACACATGCAGACATTGTGGCGACTCTAGGAACTATATGGGGAGGGGGGCACATAAGATACCACAATCAAAATAGGAGGGGGAGGAGGAGCAGTAAAACTTTTCACTAGGGGATGGGTTAATATGTTGTCATTGGCTGTCTGATGCCAGCATGCTGTGTTCTGCATGCTGGCATCTGACTACACATTTGCATATAATTCACATTAGCCATCCAGATTCCTTGTTGTGGGCTGGCTGACACCTCTTAATTTCGATCTTTGTTTAGCAGATAACTCCTCTATTTGCTTTCCTTATGTGGGATTGCCATATTTAAGAACACCAAATAAGAGAGATATCTGCTAAACAGCACCCTCATTTGGTATCTTTAAATATGGAAATCTCGCATTCGCGCACCAATTCAGGGAATGATCTACTAAACAGCTAAAAGATCAAGATTAAAAAAAGCCCTTTTCTTATTTTCAGTTGTTTAGTAGATAAATCCCTTATTTGTTATCCTTATGTGGGATTGCCATATTTAAGGACACCAAATAAAAGAGATATCTGCTAAACAGCACCCTTATTTGGTATCTTTAAATATGGAAATCTCACATACGGGTACCAAATCAGGGAACTATCTATTAAACAGCTAAAGGATCAAGATTAAAACAGCCCTTTTCTTATGTTCAGTTGTTTAGTAGATAAATCCCTTATTTGTTATCCTTATGTGGGATTGCAATATTTAAGGACACCAAATAAGGGAGCTATCTACTAAACACTTAAACAGAGATACACACAATCACACACATAATCACAGATATACACAAACACAATCACTGACCCACACACATACAATCACAGACACACAATCACATACACACACAAACATTACATACATACACACATTTAATAATTAAGAGGTCCACCCAGCCTCCCTACCTTGCTCTAGAAGGGCTGGAGAGGATCCTCAGTCCCTGGAGGTCAGTGGTTGCTACTGGGATCTCTGTGCTTTTCCTGCACAGGTCCATCGCACGCCCTGTCCATCGCACGGGGCCGCAATGACATCATATCCTGGCTGCCGGCTCACTGCAGGGAGAAGACCGTCAGACTGTCAGATGCACACAGTCCCACACACAGTCACTCACACACAGTTACAGACAGACAGTCAAACACACAGGCAATCACACAGGCAGACAGTCACACATACACACAGATTCACAGACAGTCACACACACAATCACAGGCAGACAGTCACACACACACAAACAGTCACACACCCACAATCACATGCAGATAGTCACACACACACACACACACACAGACAGACAGTCTCACACACACAGAGTCACACAGACAATCACAGGCAGTCAGTCACTCACACCCAGTGACACACACACAGTCACACACACAAGCACAAGCAGACAGTCACACATACACACAACACAATCACAGACAGTCACACACACACACACACACACAATCAGAGGCAGACAGTCACACACACAATCACAGTCAGACAGTCACACACACACTAAACTAATGACTATAGTTCAGTGTTTTTGTCATTCACCCACAATCACAGTCAGACAGTAACACACACACACAGTCACAGACAGTCACTCACACACCCACAATCACAGGCAGACAGTCACACACAGGCAGACAATCACACACACAGAGTCACACAGACAATCACAGGCAGACAATCACAGGCAGACAGTCACACACACACAGGCAGACAATCACACACACAGTCACACAGACAATCACAGGCAAAAAGTCACACACACACAGTCAAAGACAGTCACAATTACAGTTACACACAGCACACACTCTCACTTACAGTCAGCTTGGGCTGGAGGTGGGGAAGCAGGGACTCCTTCCTGCTTCCCCTCTGTGTGCAGCAGTATGAGGCTGCATTTAGCTCCGCCTCCACATCCGGCTTGGCTCCGCTCCCACGGCTGATTTGGCCTCGCCCCCAAATCTCCGTGCAGGTTTCCTGTTTGCTCCCAGCCCCTGCGTGTGAGCTGTGTCGGCTGCCCAGTGCCCCTGCTGCTATGGCACCCAGTGCAGCCACACAGCTCACTGAACACCCTGGTGGCACCCCCCTACCTGATGGCACCCGGGGCAGACCGCCCCCCCCCTTAGTACGCCACTGCCCCTTGTCAAACTAATTATCTACCACCCAACACATATTCCCTGAAACTTGTAAACACACCAACACATACCTATTGAGATACATACATTCTCAGGTACGTATGTATACATACAAATTTATATTCACAAACACACACACAGATATAATCCACAGATATAATCCACAGATATACCACACACACTACAGTGCCCAATCCTATACACTACAGCCCCCATCTCCCAAACACACACTACAGCCCTTACCTGCCACACACACACACATACACTACGAATCATGTGCTCCAACACACTCTCCACTACCTGTACCTCCATAAATACATACTACAGCCCCCAACCCCCACAGACTATCCCCTAATATACACTAAAACTTGCTTTTCACACCCAAAACACTAAAGCCTCTATCCCATTACACACAACACCAAAAGCAGTTTCCCACTCACAATCAACCCCACAACAAATAGTATACCCACACATGCAGCACTACAGGTAGTCTCCTCCCACAAACATGCAACCTCACAAGCAGCCTCCAAACACATACAGCAGTCCCCCGTCCTCCCCATACACACACATAAACTGACACACACAGCAACCTCGAGAGATGGGGTGGAACAGCGCTGCAAAACTGATCACAATAGTGAAGGAGACACCTGAAGAGAAGGGTAGCCCTCAAACCGTTCAAAAAAATACTGGAGAGACAGAACAACGGATACAGGGTGCACCAAATAAACAGATAAATAAATTAAAATAAAAAATGCAGCTAGGTACCAAAAGCAAGCAATGAAAGTTGTGACGTAGTATACGGTATCACCGTCAAGCATTCCCTTCTTCCCATAAAAGAAAATCATCCAATATTCCACAAGTAGAAATATCCCTGGAATCGCCGAATAATCCACACATGAGCCAAAGCTTAATGCTGGAACAAGACTGATTTTACTGGCACACAGGACACACAATTTATGTGATACAAAACTCCTCCTCTGGGCCAGGCTAGATAATTGAGTTTCAGCAATACACAAAGCTCAATTATCTGCTGGCCAGAAACATTATAACGTTTAACAATTTCAGAAAAGTACTTTCCATGATACATACAAATATAACATCCATATCCCTGGGTAGCTGAGGTTACTGGTAGTCACATATCCAAATCTCACGAATTTCCGTTCGGTAGTTTCCATGTCGCATCGTGTGGAAGTTTGACCGGCTCGCCATGTGGAGGTATCCGATTTAGAGTTCCATGAAATCAGTAGCAAGAGCCAGTCTCTGTTCACATCTAACTACACGAAAACCACTGTTCGTATGGTGCAGCTGGTTACATGTGAATGTTCCCCTCGTTCGGTAGATTCTATCTACCGAATGCCAGTTTGATTCGTGGAGGGGAACGTATACATCCATGAAGACCGGGCATTCGCATGTTTACCTTGACGAAAATAGTTCCAGACAATTCATGCGTACGCCCCGCTGACCGCGTTCGTGAGTTTTAAGATGGTTGCGGTTTTTTCCCCGTTCTAATGCTGGTTGCTACCCAGGAGGTGGTCTCTCGTTCGGTAGACGAATACAAGTTTTCACATACATAATCAAACGAACTGAATACAAGCATTTAAACAGAAGGGAGAGGATATAACTGAAGGCACCCAGGTAAGTACAAGAGATCCTTCACAAAAGTCTATAGATTTCACTTTTCTTCAGGTATTCATGCAATGTCTTGGGTCAAATCATCAGCAGCATATGAAAAAGACAAAAGTAGAAGGGACCAATGGTGCAATAACATAGATATGTTTAACTACAGACAACACTGAGGTTAAAAAGTGCCAACTCACGTATAAAAGAGCTGTGACCAGCTCCAGGTAAAACAGCGTACAGTGGTATTTAAACTCCCCACATGTAGGATATTCCTCTGACGGTGGTTGCAGTGCAGATCATATGTAATAAAAGCAAAAGAGAAGGCCCATAGTGCTCTCTTTATAAGTAATTTCAGAATGTAATAGGAGTACTTACAATTTTAAGAGCAGACTAATCGCTCTATGTGCCAAGCGTGGGTGGAACAATTCCCACCTAGGATTCTTTGGGTGATGGTTATGGTGCTTCAGATAGTAGGGTATGCCAGGTAAAAGTAGATATTAAAAATATAAAATAAAAGTGTAAAGACGGACCCAGGTGTACAGGTATTCAAAATAATGACTTTTATTAAACAAAATATAAAAACACATCACATTTTGCCCTAATAAGGTTTTTTCAAGTGTACAGGCATGGGGATTGTTCCACCCATGACTGGCACATAGAGCGGTTCGTCTGCTCTTAAAAACTATTTGATGATATTTAACAACTTCTCTATCATGTAGGCTTATTTTATTTATTTTTTTAATTTAATTTTTTTTATTGAATTATGTATCATAAAACATTTAACATAAATAGACATACAACAAAAATTAATGATGAATCATTCTGGAATCAAGCATCACAATAATCATGCCATAAACACAGATGGATACCGCATTACACTTATAACCATTATACATATTGTTGTTATAGTCGCATTTGTACCTATACAATAATACAAGTTACTTGTATAAAATAACCATAATACTAAGGACTTATAGATTTACATTTTCCTTATTTCCTGTTTTTAAATCCCTTTTTTTTTCTTTCTTTTTTTTTTCTTATAAGTCCTCTGTGTAACTGAATTGACTATCTTATTACCCATGCATTATTATCTTTTCTGTGATTATGTCCCATCCATACAAGCAACTACATATATTAAAACTAAGTTTGGGTTAATTCTTATGACCTTAAATATATAATTTTTCCTTTTAACTCTATCATACTTCCCCTTTTTCTTTTTTTTTTTCTTTTTCTTTTTTCCCATTTCATACTCGTCCCTTCACACATTCACCTTTTTTATCCCTCCATAAGATTAATATCTGTTATCAGGGTATTAAAAAACCTCTCTTGTTATATTGTTTTTATGGACATTGTACCAGATTACTCCCTTTTCCATCTCCATTTGGTTTTGAATTTGGCCCTTTAGTTGGTATATATTGGGGATATCAGTTTTTTTCCATGCATTTGCAATCAGCAACTTAGTAGCCATAAGGCAATGAGTGACTAGTATTTAGTTTTTTTTTGTCTAATTTATTATTATACATGTGGAATACAGCTATTTCCGGAGTAAAATTTAATTGGATATTACTTATCGCTGTTATTATTTTAAATGTCAGGTCCCATAGTGGTTGGATTCTAGGACAGTTCCACCATATGTGTGTCATAGAGCCATCCAAATTAAAACATCTCCAGCAGTTAGGGGGATTATTCTGAGATATTTTGTTCAACTTCTTTGGAACCATATACCATCTATAACTAACTTTAATAAAGTTTTCCAATATATTTAAACAATGAATATGTTTTTTGATTTTAAGAAATGCAAGGCACCATAAGTTGAAATCGACCTTGGTGTCCAGCTCTCTCTCCCAATTTTTAAAAGCTGTGGGGGTATTTGCTCAGTTTATATAATTTAGTAAATCAAGTAGAGAGTATTTCTTTTCTGTAGTTTCTATAGAGAGAATCTTTTTAATTAAATTTCCTTTCTCCCTATTATAATTTATAAGATGGTTCTTTAGAAAACTCTAAATACGCAAGTAGTTAAAAATTTCTCTAGAGGGTAGAGTCAATCTTGACTTTAAACTAGGGTAGTCTTCTAGTTGGTCGTTATCATAAATATTTTTAATACATATATCTGGGTCACTATACCAGTTTTTCAAGTTTATATCGATCATAATATTTTCCACAGAACTAAGAGAAATGGTGTCTGGAATTAAATCTACAATTCCCAGTTTTCTTTTTAGAGTATACCATTCATTTGTTGTTTGTAAAATGATCCTGGATTTATATTCTGGAAAATTAGCCATTTTCCCGGTTTTTGCCCATAGTATTGTTTCTAGATTGGCTATACCTTCTCTATATGCTTGTAATTTATACCACGCTTGCTCTTTGCAATCAATAGCTTGTATGTTCAAGGCATGTATTGTTATAATTGCTTGGCATGTATTTTTTATTAAAGGATATCCCATACCTCCCCGATACGGTTTGTTCGCTAGTATTGTCCAATTGATTCTAGGTTTCTTACCCTTCCATATGAAATCTGTGAAACTACTCTGAATTAGATTTAACCAATATACTGGAACTTTAAGAGGGATCATACGGAACAGATAGATCCATTTTGGGACAATGTAGGCCTTAGTCATGTTGATTCTGCCACACCATGATATTTCATGGATCCTCCATTCCTTTAATAATCTGTTTGTTTCTTTTAATAAATTTAGGAAATTCATTTCCATCAAACGGGCCACATCAGTTGTCAGTAGAATACGGAAGCTGTGTAATTGACCAGTTAAATGAATAATTTTGTTTTAGCATTTTTAGCCGTATATTTCCTATATTTGTTGTTAATGCCAATGTTTTATTAATATTCATTTTATAGTTGGAAACCTCGCCATATAATATTATCTCCTACATTAATAACGGTAACAATTGTTCAGGCTCTGTAATTGTCAGTATAACATCGCCTGCATATAAACAGATCTTAAGCTCTTGTTTTGGGATAGAAATCCCTTTTATACCTGCACTTTGTCTTATTTTACATGCCAAAGGTTCTACTGACATAATATATAAAAGCGGTGAGAGTGGGCAGCCCTGTCTCGTGCCATTAAGAATATTAAGCCATCCAGATCTTAGATCTCTACTCACTACTCTGGCTGATGGCACAGAGTACAGGGCCTCCACTGCTCCCATAAACCAACCTTCAAATCCCATTTTTAGCATAGTCTGTTTTAAAAAGTCCCAGCTGACCCTGTCGAAAGCCTTTTCGGCATCAATCGACAGGGTCAGCAGGGGCACCCTTGTTGACTGAGCCCAATCCATTATTTCTATCATTCTTCTAGTATTATTATTAGATTGTCTTCCTGCCACGAAGCCTATTTGATCCTTATGTATAATATCCAGCAATACTTCTTGAAGTCTGTCTGCTAAAATAGCAGAATATAATTTAACATTGACATTTATTAATGATATCGGGCGATAATTCAATAAATCTGTAGGGGATTTACCCGGTTTTAATATTGGGCTGATATGTGCTCTTAAAAAAATCAGCCGAGGCATATCCTGCTTTTGATATTTCATTAAAAGTATCTGTTAGCAAAAGGATAATTTGATGTTTAAAATTCTTATAGAATTGGTTGGTATATCCATCCAGGCCCGGGGCTTTTTGTTTTTATAAGTTCTTAATTGCCCGCTCAATTTCTTCTGGTGTAAATAGCTTATTTAAAAAAAAATTCTGATCCAGTGAAATTTTCGCCATCTTTATCTTCGATAAATATCTCTCCATGTCTGTTATTGCTGGCTTTAGATTTAGATTATATAGATTATCATAATACTTCCTAAATTCCTCTGCTATGTCTTCCGTTTTTATAATATTTTCACCTTCTACTATTATTTTATGAATTTTCCTTTCCAGATTTTGTTTTTTTAATCTGTTTGTTAACATAGAGTCTACTTTATTATTTTTATAGTAGAAATTTATTTTCAGTTTATTTAGATTTCTTTGGATTCTAGCCTCAATTAATTTATTTATATTTATTTGGCAGATATTAATCTTTTCTAATCTCTCAAGTGAGAAATTCTTTTTATTTAAAGTTGATAAGTTATAATATTCTATATACAAATCTGATAATTTGGTCTCTCTTTTCATTTTTTGTTGACTCGCTAACTTAATTCAGTAACCTCTTATCACTGTTTTAAATGTACACCAAAGACATTCTTTAGTTATATCGTCTGTTGAGTTTTCTTTTAGAAATAAATTGATTAAGTTAGTCATATAATCAATATTTTCCTTTGCGCCTAGGAGCTTATCATCTAGTCTCCATATTGGCGGAATTTTTTTATCCCTTCTGCAACTTCTACTATTAATAGATCATGATCAGACCAAGTATTCTCTTTTATATTAATCGAAGTTAAAAATTTAGAAAAGTTATTATCACCCAGAATCAGATCAATTCTTGCTGCTGAGCCATGGGGGATAGATCTATGGGTATAATTTTTTTAATTTGCATGCAATAATCTCCAACAGTCAATTAGTTTGAATTTGTTTACTATTTTATTCATCTCTTTAGTTTGTTTTATTAAATTTTGACTAATTTTTTGGTTGTTGCTAACTTGTTTATCCATAGTAGGATCGAGTATACAATTAAAATCCCCTGCTACCACTACTTTCCCTTTTTTAACCTGTTCCATTAACCTTAAGATCCTAGTTAATAGCCTATTCGGATGTTTATTTGGTAAGTATACATTTACTAGTGCATACATTACCCCATTTAAAAGGCTTATAAGAATCTCCCTTCTGTGTCTGCGTTTTGATATTGACACTCAAATACTGTGTCTTTAGAGAAAATAATAGATACTCCACATTTTTTTTTCTTCTGTTGGGATGCAGTATATTTTATTGGAAATTTTTTATAATGCCATGGACGATTGTTTCTAGTCAACCAATGAGTCTCCTGAATAAATTTTAACCAAATCAACAAAACAGTCTTTAAACATACAACAACATTGATCTCATTCATATCCCAATAAAAATTCACCATTCTCTTGGATCTCATTCATATCCCAATAAAAATTCACCATTCTCTTGGATAACCCAATGTAATCCAAGGTCTGGGTACCTTCTTGTGTACCCTGTGGAGGGCGACACCCGTCCCGCGAAAGGAACAAGATAGAGACCTCAAGAGCCTCTTTATTAATTTAGCTACTGACTCATTATATAAATAGGAGTGGTGGAGAGGGAGTATATCTTAACTAGATTTGTATCCACAAATTGTATATTTCTCTTATTTTAATTTTAGTTTTTCACTAGTAAGTTAATTCGCGCAAGGAAAGAATATTATTTTCCATATTAATGAGCAAGGAAATACTTTTTATCACCAAATTGGTCAAGTTTACGTGTAAAAAATTTTTTTTAACTTAATAAACCTAATAACTTTTTTAAATCTTTTTTTCTTTCTTTTTCCTTTTTTTCTTTCATATTTTATGTGTGATTCCAATACTTATCCCAAATCATTTAATATACTAGAACCTATTTTCATACTCAAATGTAGACCATAACCTTTTGTGTGTTCTTTTTCAGTGTATAGTCTCTAATCCAAATATTTATATACATGCAATTTATCTTTCAATTATCCTGTGTTTTATAATAAAACTTTTAACCACATACTTATATCTTATTGCTATTTGTTGTTCTTAAATATCAAGTGCATTCTCAGTGCGTAAACTCTACCATTAATTTTAAACCAACCTACTATCTTATTCAAATATATATCATATCAAAAAATTATAACACTCTGTTATGTCTTAATATCCATTTAGATAGCAAATTTTAAAAATTGTTTTTAAATAGTGATGTCCCGAACTGTTCGCCGAACGGTTCATGACGAACAGTTCGCTGCGAACGGTTCGCCACGGACTCATCATTGAGTAAACTTTGACCCTGTACCTCACAGTCAGCAGACACATTCCAGCCAATCAGCAGCAGACCCTCCCTCCCACCTCCTGGACAGCTCACTAAGAATGCAGCTTCACAATGGATGCTGTCCAGGAGGTGGAAGGGTCTGGGAGGGAGGGTCTGCTGCTGATTGGCTGGAATGTGTCTGCTGACTGTGAGGTACAGGGCCAAAGTTTACTCAATGATGAGTCCGTGGCGAACCGTTCGTGGCGAACCGTTCACGATCCGTTCGGCGAACAGTTCGGAACATCACTATTTTTAAACCATTAATTATGAACGTGCCTGTTATCTTACTCAATTACAAACCATTTCTTATTTCCTATTTTCAGTGAGAGAAAGAGAGAGAAAAAAAAATCTCAATTAATTTAAATTTTATGTGCATTCGTGTGCGTTTTCAGTGCATAAACCCCATTTTTAATTATATGCAAACCTACTTTCTTGCTCGTTTACGGACTGTATGAAAGAGAAAAAAAAAAAAACCTTACTCTTAAGCCAGATCATTAACGGTAAGCCATTCTAAAGCCTGCTCAAGCAAATTAAACCGTCTCCATTCATCTTTATATAAAATTAACAATTTAGATTGAGGGTTCCATTTAAACTTTAGGTTATGTTTTTTCAGGATCGTAAAAATCAGTGCAAATATTGCTCTTCTAGATCTAGTAATAGCGGAAAGGTCGTTTAAGACTTTTACATTTTTAAATTTGTCCTCTGTAATAGATGCATTTCTTGCTGTATAGAAAATCTGTGCTCTGTATTCTTGTGACTGAAATGTGACGATAACATCTCTAGGATACTTATGATCTTGTTTTCTTTGCGATAGTCTGTGCATCCTTATAACTTGTAGCCCAAGTTGTTTCCTCTGTATCCCTATATGGTCCATGTAGGTCCCAAATAATTCATTTAGATTGATGTCTGTTATATCCTCGGGAATGTTTCTGATCCTCAAATTACATCTTTTTGATCTATCTTCCATTATGCAGACTTTATCTTCCATTTCTTTTAATTTTATTATTGTCTTATTATGAGATTCTTTTAGCTCTTTCATTTGAAAATCTCTTATTTCTTCTCTGCTTTCCATATTCTGCATTTTACAATCCAGTATTGCAATGCTCGACTTTATATCTAGGAATTTTTCTGTGAGTTCCCTTTTAATATCTTTCACAGCTTCTTCCAAGCAGGCTTTTAATTCCAATAAAGAAACAGACTCTTTATCTGTCATTATTACGGGAGAAGGCGGTGAGGTAGACTGAGAAAGTTCCATAGTTAATATTTCTGATCTTTCTTGACTTGCATGTGGGGAAAAAATGTTGAGAGCCTCTTTTCATTTTTTTGCCCTTTCTCAGCTTTAGCTGTCATTTTATGTTCTTGTGTTGTTTTCTTTGACGCCATTTTAACCTCTCATTAGTCTTTCTCTCCTTTGTCTGCTTCTTTTTTTTCCTTTCTTCTTCTTCCCTTTTTTTTTGTGCTAGTTCAGTAATTTGCACTTAATTTGCTTAATTACTTTACATAATATTTCCCCTGATAGTAAAAAGGATTATTGAGTAGGGTCTGAAAGATAAACAAAATATATAAAAGAAAAAAAAAATGTTTCTCTTTTTTCCTTTTTTTTTTTCTTTCTTTTTTTTTTGGTGGGTTAACTTTTTTTGTCAAATGCAAGCTTTAAACATGGCAGCCTTGTCAGTACTTCAGCAGTTCAATGGTTTATAAACCAGCCGACACATCACGCAATAATTGTACTTAGCTTTTGGTAGTATTAGGCTTGTTTTTTCTTTCTTGCAACGAAAGGTTGCATAGAAGTATAGTTGTCCACCCACTTTCGTCTGGTTTCCTGCTCGCTCGGTATATTCTCAGTATATTCTCCTCGCACCGCTCCACTCTCCCGCCAGACCTTCGGCTACTTCCTCCCCGCAGGTGTTGTCTCCTCCCCTTGCGGCGTGCGCGTGCACGTCCTCATGTCGTCACGTACCTCCCGACATCACGCCCCTCATTCTAAGTTAACTATTTTGAGATTCTGAATTGGCTAAAATAGGATTATTTTAACCATATTATTTTATCCCATGGAGCCGGCCTTCTGTCATATAGATATAAATGCTTGTTGTTAAACTATATTGTGATGGTCACAGGAAGGAGAGTGCTCTTGGAAATGCTAACACACTTTCCCATTGTTCAATCAGACTGCTATTGTATAATAATTTTCTGCATTTTTTAATCAGACAATCTGTCATCACAGCTATGAAAAAAAACATGTTGCTGTTTATTCATTTATCATGGACTCTTTAACTTCAAGAATTTATTTAAATACCTTTCTCCTCCCGTAAGTAGAAATTGTATATATGTTGTGGTTGGCGGTTAATGTACCTATTTCTACTTAATTTTCAATACATTTTTCACTTCAGTGTTATTGAGGATAGACTTTGAGAACTAATCACATCAATATCAGGGTTATTCACTAAAGTGAGAATTCAAAGCAATTTTATGGTGAATTTCAAATTTATGGCCAGAGCAGCCAAACTGATAATATAGTCGACTTAGAGAATTTTTGCAGTTTGGCAATTTTTGTCTTAAATTTTAAATTCACTATGAATTCACTTTAGTAAATAACCAAGTCTGAGAGAAGACCACCTACACCTGGCTGAGGTTATAGACCATGGGTTCTATAAGATAGTCATTCCCACCCTGGAGTATATAGTTCAACAGTGGATATCATACATATTGCACCTAAAGTGAAACTCTCATCTACAAATTCTGCACATCCCAGTAGGACAACTAAAGTTTTAGATTAAAAGGCATAAACATTGCATCCGCCTGTTTAAATAGTCTGGATATGGGGGCAGTTGTTCTTGCAGTTTCCCCACCACAAAACAAAGCTAGCATCCCACTATTAATGCCCTGGGTGTGTGCGCTGAATTAATCTGCAGTGGTATGGTTGCACATGCCTTTTTTACAGTAATGCCAATTGAATAGCAGTAAGGTCATAAAATCCAATGCTCAATATTATACACATGCTTCAATTATACATATTCAATTACTTTTGGTGTGGCTTGTATTTACTCGTCTAACTCACTTTTTCAGTATACTAACTCTCTCCTTGACCCTCTTCTGACTTCCACTCCCTCTATTCTACTGAAACTGCCCTTACCAAAGTGACTAATGACTTAATCATTGCTACATCTAAGGTGATCACTCTTTCTTAATTCTCCTTGACCTCACTGCTGCTTTTGACATGGTCGACCAAACTCTTCTTCTTCAAACCTTCCACAACCTTGGACTCCGTGACAATACTATCCTGGTTTTCATCATATCTTTCAGAATTCTGATTAAATGTCTCTTTATGTGGTGCCACCTCCTCCCCACTGTCTGTCTCAGTTTGTGTTCCCAAAGGCTCTGTTCTTGGTCCTCTTTTATTCTTAATTTTCACTACCTTTCCAGTTGAATAGTAATTTTTTTTCAATACTCAAGATTATTATTATCAATAAAGATAGGTTTGCAGTTTGTCTTTCAATTAAACTCAGTCTACTGACTGGTGAATAAAACAGTCTTGTTTGGCATGATTTATGCACTTAAAGATAAAAAAGGAAATCTCAGAGAGCAATCACCTATCCCATACCGTATGGATGGTGGCCAACTGACAAGGAATACTGTGAAAAATAATAAGATTAAATAGAAATAGTATACACTGTTCAGCTACAACATTAAAATCACCTGCCTAATATTGTGTAGGTCCCCTTGTCCCCCTTGCACTGTCAAAATGGCCCCACAAGACCTCTGAATGTGTCCTGTGGTATCTGGTACCAAGACATTAGCAGCAGATCCTTTCAGTCCTGCAAGTTGTGAGGTGGAGCCTCCATTGATCAGATGTGTTTTCCAGGAAACAGTGATGCACTGTGTGTTCTGATACCTCTCGTGGCTAGCGTTAAGATTTTCAGCAATTTGCGCAAGGAGGGGAGGATATAAAGCATTTTTTTTTATTTTAAAAAAACAACACATCTGTTTTAATCATCCCCCGCTCCCAACTACACACACACTGCCCCACCACACAATACCCCCACTGTACCCCCACACACACACTGCCCCCCCATACACACACTGCCCCCACTGCACTCCTATACACATACTGCCCCCACTACATCCTCATACACACACTGGCCCCATACACACAGTGTTCTCACTGCACCCATTTATATACACTGCACCATGCACACACCACTCACACAAACACACACTGCCCCTCCTAGAAACAGTGTTCCCACTGCACCCCCATACAGGGCCGGACTGGGGATACAAAGCAGCCCTGGAAAAAAAAATTATGCCAGCCCCATAAGTCACTGCGCCTTATATTGTCGCATGTAATATGTAAGGCTACGTCTTACCACCCCAGATGACAGATGATTGAGTAATATATATTATTTATATATATATATATATATATATATATATATTGTGAGCGAAAAAGTGGAATAGTGGTTGATGGAAGATACATCAGGCCTGATTTGCTAAACAGCAACTAGAGAATTTTCAGTTAAATGCCCCAGGGAGAGATGTTAAAGTTTGCAATATACATTGCTGATGCTCTGCAAAACACGGTATGGCTCCCTGGGGCGGAGCATTTGGAGAGCAGGGTGGGCCAATGCTCCAACAGCACTAGTTGCTGTGTAACAGACCAGAATTTGGATTTAACTTAAGAGTTAACTAATTGGCACTCACCTGCAGCTGGTCAATTAGCAGACAGGCTTTTAAAAGAAGAGATCAGCCTGCTGCAGAGTGAGGGAGAAAAAGCCAGCTAGGAGAGCCGAAGGAGAGCCGAAGGAGAGCCGAAGGAGAGCCGAAGGAGAGCCGAAGGAGAGCCGAAGGAGAGCCGAAGGAGAGCCGAAGGAGAGCCATTTTGTTTTTTTGGGAAAATTGGTAAGTGGGAAAGCCACCCAATTACAGATAGTGATTTCTGTCTAGTAAGAGCAAGGAATTTAGTTTTGTTATTATTATTTAAAGCACCTGTTTTTCCTATCAAATAAAAAAGGAAAACCGAACTGAATGTGTCCTGGACTTTGTATACACTAGAAGGCTGTGGTTTATTGTAAGATCTGTGACAAAATCCTACCTGTAAAAGAGGTGGTTTGTTACAATATATATTGCTTTTTCTAATATAAAATATTGGTCCTTTCAGAGTAAAATGTTTAATTATACAGTAAGCATACTCACATTCAGACACTGACATCTCAATGACACACACAAGCTCATTGATACACAGCCTCAAAGACAAACAATCTCACTGCTATACATCAGCTCATTGACATAAAAACACAAGCTCACTCACTAGCAGACGCACACACACACAGCTTAATGTAGTGGTACTGGTGTCTATAGCATGTCCCTACAGGCTTTTCAACGTAAACACTGACTTTTCAGAGAAAAGGCAGTGTTTACATTGCTTCAAAGTGACACTGCTAGTGACAGTCACTCAGACTGTCACTAGAGGTGCTTCCTATGTCAGTGCACCTACATTCAGGGCCTACACACTCTGTAGGTGCTGAACGTTCCCCATAGAGATACATTGATTCAATGCATCTCTATGAGGAGATGCTGATTGGAGTGGCGTTTTGCAGCCAATCCTATGGAAAAGCATTGGATTGGCTGAGATCATCAAGCTTGATGATCTCAGCTATAGAGGCAGGGCCAGTCAAGGGGAGACCAGCACGCTGCATGGGGAAAAAAAAGTTGAGCAAAAACACTATTTTTAAACACACATATACACCATGACAGACACAGAAACACACATATACCATGACAGATACAGACCATGACACAGACAGACCCACACCATGACACACACACATATACCATGACACACACCATGACACAGACAGACCCACACACACCATGACACAGACAGACACACACACCATGACACACACATATACCATGGCACAGACAGACACACACCCCATGACAGACAGACAGACACCATGACACAGACACACGCACCATGACAGACACACACACACACACACCATACAGACAGACACCATTACACAGGCAGACAGACACACACACACACACCATGACACAGACAGACACACACACACCATGACACAGACAGACAGACACACCATGACACAGACAGACAGACACACCATGACACAGACAGACAGAGAGCTGTAGTGGTTATTATGCCTGGATTGTTTCTTTTAATAATTTATGAGTGCTCCTCCTGAGATAAGGCTCTGGATCCGCCAGTGTATACAGTATTAAAACAAAGATTGTTTTTATTTTTTTGCACAGACACATTTTCTTTTAGCTGGCACTAGATATATCAGCTGTCCAGAGAAGACTTGGGTGAAATATAATGATCTGTTGGACCAGAAGACACTCCCTACTAACAAACACAGGGCAGCAGTGATCCTAATGTGAAATCATCCACAGTAACGGGAGAGTCTGCCCAAAATGATACTAGTCCTGCCTATGTTTAATGAAGGACAAAAGCAAAAAAATATTGCAGGCATGTTGCCTTTTCTCAAAGTAGCAATGATGTCATTGACACTTACAATTGGCATTTTGTTTGAAACATTTGTTTTTGCATTGTTCCTTCATTACTCATATTGAGCATCAGTTTACACTTGTGCATTGTTTGGTTCTTTTACTTGGAGCTTTTCCACTGTCAGAAAGCAACAATGGGCTGGTGATATCGATAGGAATTTGATATTAACTATTCAGGCACTGCAGTAGCCACGATCTCTTTACACATGCACTGAATCACATTGTGGGTGAAAACTTTCTGATTATTAACCCCTTAACAGCATTCTATGCCATCCCCATTTAAATGGGCTTTAAAGCCTTGGCGGCGGCATAGAACACAGTAACGGCTTGCCGCCCTAGAGCCTCGGGAATACTTACCTTCCCGGCGATCCGCTTTGGGAGGACAGTTTAAAAGCCCAGGCAGCCCTCCCACGGCAAATCCAGCCACCGGGAGCCATGTGATCGCTCTCCAGCCAGCAGGGAGACCGTCTGGGCTGTCAGACAGTCCCCCTGCTGGTGGGAGGTGTAAAAAAGTAATTATTAAACATGTTTAAAATATATTAATTCTACATATATATTATATAAAATATATATCTTATATATGTAACGTCATACGTAGTGTATTTTAATATTAATATAAGTACATATATTAGTATTAAAATATACTTCGAATAAAGTTACATATACATAAGATAGATATAGATATATATATATATATATATATATATATATATATATAGATATATAGATATATAGATATATATAGATATATAGATATATATATATAATTACAATAATAAATAAATAAAATAAATAAAATATTTTTTTTACATGAAAATAAATTATATATACATATTTAATTTCATTCTAACTGTATTTTGTTACATATATATATATATATATATATATATAACAAAATACACTTAGAATGACATTCTATATACATCTATCTATATAAAAAATACAAATAACTGCAAATATATATAAATTGATAAATATATATAATATCATTAATGATTACATAAGTATACACATAGAATTTAAATACATATATATGTTGTGACAAAAGTAACCTTGTAACTGGTTCTTGGAGGGGCCTGCTGGCCAGGCTCTTGCCTCAGGACTATGGGCCCTGCAATATACCTTGCCCAATGCACTATAACCCGTAAGGACCAAACATCTAGAATAAACGGGAATCATGACATGACGTCATGTGTCCTTAAGGGGTTAAAGGGCTCTGTTCATGTGAAGTATGTACTGTTGTACTCCAGACAGAGAGACCGACCGTTATCACTACTTCTCTGGAACTGTTTTGGGCATGGAACCATGTGCACGGTTGGTCAAAAATCCAGGAAATTCCTGAACCCCTGAACTGATCTGGGTGATTTTTGGATATTTTGTTCACTCAGATCAGGGCTATCAAGGGATGTAACATGGGGATATGCTGTGTTTTGGGGTACTTTTGGGGTTTTATAAAATATGTGTTTTTCTGCCTGGAGATAATTGGGTTAATACAGTATCTGACTCAATTATCTCCCTGGCAGAGGGGAGGGACTGTATGTTTGTTATTGGAGTGTCACACATTTAATTACTGTTCTGATTGGTTTGTGGAGGGTGGTGAGACCCCAACCAAGCTGTGGCGGTTCATGGTTTTACGGTGGCTATGGTGTTCCAGTGCAGTGATTATGGTACTCGAAAGTATTAGGAAGCAGCGATGGACTGAGGTACCCGGTCGGGGTGCCAGGTGGTCCGTCACATATGTATATATATTAAAATTCTATGTGTATATTTAAGTAATCTTTTAGCATAATTATGTGATTTTATTAATTCAAATTTGACTGACATGCCTGACAACCAGGCAGAAAGTGCAGAAAATGTAATTTGCAAGCACTATATATAACCCTGTAACTTTCCAAGATGTATGTGTGTCAATGTGTATCAGTGTGTGGCTATGTATATGTGCTACCAGGGCCGGCCTTAGGCCTTTAGGTGCCCTGTGTGAAAAATCTTCACAGAGACCCCCCAAGCCCCCAGTCATCCATGTATAGTGTGTGTGTAGGAGTGTATAGGGGATTTATTCAATTAAAAATGATTAAAAAACAAATATTTATTCCTCCTTTCCTGTTGTTACCTTGTTGAAAGAGGGGCATGCTGATCTGAATCTGGTCTGCCCCTCCATTGGGCACAGACCATGCGTAACTGTCTCGCAAGCTCAGGAACTTGCAGTGTCCTAGCAGTGGACTGAGGTACCCGGTTAACCCCTGAACTGATCTGGGTGATTTTTGGATATTTTGTTCACTCAGATCAGGGCTATCAAGGGATGTAACATGGGGATATGCTGTGTTTTGGGGTACTTTTGGGGTTTTATAAAATATGTGTTTTTCTGCCTGGAGATAATTGGGTTAATACAGTATCTGACTCAATTATCTCCCTGGCAGAGGGGAGGGACTGTATGTTTGTTATTGGAGTGTCACACATTTAATTACTGTTCTGATTGGTTTGTGGAGGGTGGTGAGACCCCAACCAAGCTGTGGCGGTTCATGGTGTTTACGGTGGCTATGGTGTTCCAGTGCAGTGATTATGGTACTCGAAAGTATTAGGAAGCAGCGATGGACTGAGGTACCCGGTCGGGGTGCCAGGTGGTCCGTCACATATGTATATATATTAAAATTCTATGTGTATATTTAAGTAATCTTTTAGCATAATTATGTGATTTTATTAATTCAAATTTGACTGACATGCCTGACAAGCCAGGCAGAAAGTGCAGAAAATGTAATTTGCAAGCACTATATATAACCCTGTAACTTTCCAAGATGTATGTGTGTCAATGTGTATCAGTGTGTGGCTATGTATATGTGCTACCAGGGCCGGCCTTAGGCCTTTAGGTGCCCTGTGTGAAAAATCTTCACAGAGACCCCCCAAGCCCCCAGTCATCCATGTATAGTGTGTGTGTAGGAGTGTATAGGGGATTTATTCAATTAAAAATGATTAAAAAACAAATATTTATTCCTCCTTTCCTGTTGTTACCTTGTTGAAAGAGGGGCATGCTGATCTGAATCTGGTCTGCCCCTCCATTGGGCACAGACCATGCGTAACTGTCTCGCAAGCTCAGGAACTTGCAGTGTCCTATGGTAATCTGTGGCAGCGCTCTGATTATCCCGAGCTAGGAAGACAGCTTCTGAGTGCATCTTCTGAGGGCTTAAGAACTAAAGTCACACTCCATGGTTTTTCCCCTGCCCTTCACCAGGCACAGCCCCGAAGATCCAGCCTCATGGAACCCTGCATCGGATCGGAAATCAGTCACAACACAACTTGGTTGTTCTACACCATGAGTGTTACAGGAGCGCACTTTTGACCAAAGAAGATGGAAATTTATTCGGGATATAAAATAAGGGGGTTATAGGTGTCATTTCATATGTTTTGGCGTGTATTGTAATGGTGCCCTGGTGTCTGGTAGATAATTAGATTAGCGCTAGTTATCTCCCAGACACAGACGCTAGGGTGGGATGTACATTGTTCAAGCCATGGACCCCCTGTTGGGGTCATGTGTATAAAAGTGTGCTTTGTTCTCAATAATCCAGTCCTTATTCACTAAGTCTCGGCTAGTGTTCGGGTGAGACAGCTATAACAGCTATAACCATTCTAGGTGTCCAGTGCTGAAACAGAGGGATTCTTGATGGAGACACTGAAGCTAAGTACTGAGGTCGGTAGGGGGTGCATGTTTAAGCACTTATAATTTGCCTTTGTAGAGCTTAAGTGGTCTAATGGAGAGAGAAAACTACCAGGATCCTTGGCCAGTAGTGTGTAGTCCAGTCAACTTCCTAAGCTTGATATCAATATCAACATTTATAAAGGGTGTAAATCTCAGTGCTGTCAGCAAGCAGCAGTGTTCTGTACAGTGGAATGAGCACTTCTCTCTTTCTACTGCTAATACCTCTCCCTATACAACCAATCATTCTGCTAGCATTTCCTGCTGCTCTATTACATTGTCTGCCTACCTTTAAGTCATCAGAAATAATTACCCCTAAATCCCTTTCCTCAGATGTTGAGGTTAGGACTCTATCAAATATTCTGTACTCTGTTGTTACGACACGTACCGTCGGGTAGATGAAGCCGCCGTTTAGGCAATAATCCCCTTTTCCAGAAATGCAGTTTAAATCCAGCCGATCGCCAAACTCCCGAACAAAGTCCACGAACACGGCAACTCCCGATCAGCCAAACAGTCGAACGCCTTCCACAGCTAGAAATAACGAAAGCGCTGTCCCAGTAATAATTCCCCCACAAACGAGACCAAGCTCCGTCTTGAGGGTCAAATGAAGTTCTGTTTAATGGGGGCTACCTGCCCGGTATTTATGCAGGTCTCCACAAGGTGGACACTCCCCGAGGGGACCTTGTGGAAGACTGTAAAACATATTGGACAGTAGCCAATCGCAGTGGCTTCAATAATAGCCCTTCCCATCTGGCCCATAATTCCGTCTTCTCTACCTCGGAGATAATTGGGAAGAAACCTAATTATCTCTCAAGGTAGAGACAATCGCCATCTTGAAATACAATAACAAAAATACATTAAAATACATAATGACAGAAATACCGAATGCATATGGTTCGTGTAACGTATCCCCAGACAGCCTGGATCTGAGGGCATGTTTTCACCGAACAGCGCTCAGATCCGATGTATCTAGTCGAATCGCCATGGAGTCAAAGTCTTTCACCAGTCCTTCGGTATACGAATGACTCCATGGGATGGCTGTCGGGGTAAAAGTCCATACGAATGAATAAAACTCCCGAACGACCGACGTTCGCATGCCTTGTCGAAAAGGAAGGTAGGCAGCAGCTTTTCAGCGGTGTTCGGTAGTTTAAGTGTCCGTTTTTAGTTCCATACAGTTTGTACCGAACACCGCTCTGTGTTCGTATGTCCCAAAATGGCCGCTGCCTCGTGGTCGACATGCGAACGACGACCACCCGTACGAATGGAATGGAGAGGTGTCTGCGGTTAACCACAACGTTCTAATTGGGGCCAAGAGGTTAACCAGCAGCACACTCCTCTCCTGGGTGGTCGTTCGTTCGGTAGTTTCAATCGGCATTTTGCAAATTACACGAACGGGGGTATATGAACAGGCAATTCCGCGAACAAAGGGAAACAGACGAACCAACAATGCAGATGAATCTGTCACATCTGTCCTTTGGTTTTTATGTCCAAGATGCATTATCTTGCACTTATCCACATTAAATGTCAGTTGCCACAACTCTGACCATTTTTCTAGTTTACATAAATAATTTGCCATTTGGCTTATCCCTCCTGGAACATCAACCCTGTTACATATCTTAGTATCATCAGCCATTGCCTTACCCATTCAACAATATTGGAGTCCAAACTTAAAGATTGCAGTTTATTGATAAGCCTTCTAAGTGCAACAGTGTCAAACGCCTTACTGAAATCTAGGTAAGCAATGTCTACTGCACCACCCTGATCTATTATTTTAGTTACCCATTCAAAAAAATCAATAAGATTAGTTTGGCATGATCTCCCTGAAGCAAACCAATGTTGTCTCTGATCTTGAAATCCATGTTATTTTAGATGTTCAACAATCCTATCCTTTAAGATGGTTTCCATTACTTTCCCCACTACTGAAGTAAGGCTTACTGGCCTATAGTTGCTACTACCTTTCTTGTGAATGGGCACAACATTCGCTAACTTCCAATCTTCTGGGACTACTCCTGTTAACAATGATTGGTTAAATAAATCTGTTAATGGTTTTGCTAGTACAGCACTAAGCTCTTTTAATAACTTTGGGTGCATTCCATAAGGTCCCATTGACTTATTTGTCTTTACTTTTGACAGTTGAAATAGAACCTCTTCCTCTGTAAACTCACATGTAACAAATGCCTTCTTCGTCCTTTTTCCTAACCCTTTCCTTCCTTTTCATCTGTAAATACTGAACAAAACAATTCATTGAGGCAGTCAGCTAAACCTTTATCCTCTTCTAGATACCTTCCTTCTTTTGTTTTTAAGCTAACTAATCCTTGTTTTACTTTCCCTTTCTCATTTATGTATCTAAAACAAATTTTGTCCCCTTTTTTTTACTGACTGCTATTTTCTCTACTATGTGTGATTTGGAAGCTCTTATAACTTGCTTAGCCTCTTTCTGGCTAAGCTTATAGATCTGTCTATCTTACTCACGCTGGGATTTTTATAATTACTAAATTTTAACTTTTTGTTTTTTTACTATTTTGGCCATATCTGCGAAGTACCACAGTGGTTTCTTGAATTGTTTGCTTTTACTGACAAGCTTAATGCAATTTTCTGTTGCCTTCGGCAGTGCAACTTTTAAATAATCCCATTTCTCTTGGACTCCATTTAAATTGCTTCAGTCTGATAATGACTTCTTTACACATATTCATATTTACACGTAATTTAGAAAAGTCTGTATTTCTAAAGTCCAACACTTTTGTTTTTGTGTGGTGTGACTGTTCTTATATTAAACCACACTGACCGATGATCACTGGATCCTAAACTTTCACCTACAGTAATATCTGATACCAAATCTCCATTTGTTAAAGGGACACTATAGTCACCAGAACAACTACAGCTTATTGAATTTGTTCTGGTGAGTAGAATCATTAGGCTTTTTGCTGTAAACACTGTCTTTTCAGAGAAAATGCAGTGTTTACAATACAGCTTAGTGATAACTTCACTGGCCACTCCTCAGATGGCTGTTAGAGATCCTTCCTGGGTCATGGCTGCCTAAAATGCATCCAAACATTCAGTATCTCCTCCCTCTGCATGCAGACACTGAACTTTCCTCATAGAGATTCATTGATTCAATTCATCCCTATGAGGAGATGCTGATTGGCCAGGGCTGTGTTTGAATCATGCTGGTTCTGGCCCTGATCTGCCTCCTTGTCAGTCTTAGCCAATTCTATGGGGAAGCACTGTGATTAGATCAGGCTACCACTTCTGATGATGTCAGCAGACTGCGTGTTTATTTTTTAGGCAAACAGCATGCAGATCTACAGCTTCTGGCTTGAATACAGTAAGATTTTGCTATATTTATGGAGGCATGAGGGGCCCAGGGGGGTTAGATGGTGGTTTAAACACTATAGGTATTCCTGATACATGTTTGTGTTCCTGACCCTATAGTGATTCTTTAACACTAAATTCCTGTTGCGGTTACCGGGCCGCCGCATGGCGCAGTCGTGCCCGACCGGCACGACCTCGCCGATATTGCGAGCTTACCTGCTCGCCGACGAGCTGGGAACTGCTCCTCCTCGTCTTCTGGGCATTGCGCCCAAATCAAAGATGGCGCTGACCACGTGGTCACGCACACCACAAGCTCTGCCCCTCAAATTTATACGAACGTGCGGGTGACGTCACCGCTCTGTGTTCGTATGTCCCAAAATGGCCGCCGCCTCGTGGTCGACATGCGAACGACGACCACCCGTACGAATGGAATGGAGAGGTGTCTGCGGTTAACCACAACGTTCTAATTGGGGCCAAGAGGTTAACCAGCAGCACACTCCTCTCCTGGGTGGTCGTTCGTTCGGTAGTTTCAATTGGCATTTTGCAAATTACACGAACGGGGGTATATGAACAGGCAATTCCGCGAACAAAGGGAAACAGACGAACCAACAATGCAGATGAATCTGTCACACGGCTCCCCCCTTGTGGGACACTCCGGCAGACCCGGCTTGACCCTTTAGCGGGTCAACGTGGGGATGACTGGACTAAGATGGGGTGAGGATGTCGGTTTGCCTGGACAATCCATCTGCGTTCCCATTCTGCTTGCCGGGTCGATAAGTGATGGTGAAGTTATATGGCTGTAGTGCTAAACTCCACCTCAGCAGTCTGCCATTGTCTCCAGAGACCCGGTTAAGCCAGACAAGGGGATTGTGGTCCGTCACAAGGGAAAATTCCTGTCCATATAAATACGGGCTTAGCTTCTTCAATGCCCACACCAGAGCCAAACATTCCTTCTCCACTGCCGCATAACTCACTTCCCTGGGTAACAGCTTCCTGCTGAGATATGCGACAGGGTGCTCTCCTCCATCTTCCCCGACCTGGCTCAGCACAGCCCCCAGTCCATACATGGAAGCATCTGTATGGGCGAGAAAACGTTTGTTAGGGACTGGGGCAGCCAGGACAGGGGCATTCACAAGAGCTTGTTTGAGTGCTTGGAACGCAGCTTCACAAGCCGGAGACCACAGGACCTGCTTAGGAAGATTTTTCTTGGTCAAGTCAGTCAGGGGTTTAGCGATAGCGCTGTAGTCGGGGACAAAGCGTCTATAGTACCCTGCTGTCCCTAGGAAGGCTAACACCTGGGTCTTGGTGATAGGTGTAGGCCAGTTAGCAACTGCCTCTATCTTGGCTGGCTCTGGCCTCTGGCTCCCACACCCTACTCTGTGACCCAGGTACTGCACTTCAGCCATGCCTAAATGGCACTTCTCTGGCTTCAATGTCAGGCCAGCGGTCCAAATTTTGTCCAGTACTACCCCTACATGTACTAGGTGTTCTTCCCAGGACTCACTGTAGATCGCAATGTCATCCAGGTACGCACAAGCAATCCTCGGCCAGGGGAATCTGCCAGTAGCCTTTGCACAGGTCTATGGTGGTCAGATAGCATCCCCTGGCAATGCGATCTAACAATTCGTCTACCCGGGGCATCGGGTAGGCGTCAGTGGTGGTCCGCTCATTGAGGCGCCTGTAGTCCACACAGAACCGGGCGGTCCCATCCTTCTTGGGCACCAGGACTACAGGCAAGCCCAAGGGCTATCGGAGTGTTCGATGACCCCCAACTGGGTCATCTCCTGTATCTCCTTCCGCATTCCTTCCCGGACTGCTTCAGGGATACGGTAAGGGGGTTGTCGCAGAGGGTTCTGTCCAGGGGTTTCTACCTTGTGTACAGCTAGGGTAGTGTAACCAGGTTCTTGGGAGAAGGTCGCCTGCTTTTCCCACAAAAGCTGTCTTGCCTGGCCCTTCTCGGTAGCGCTCAATCTGTCCCCTAGCTGTACTAGGCTAGTAAGATCCGTCTGGGGGTCCCTCTCTAACAGGTCTGGCAAGGGTAAACTTTCTGTATCATCTGCAGCAGGGGCACATACTGCAGCGACATTCTCTGGTCTCTCTTGATACTCCTTTAGCATGTTCACATGGAAGGATCGCTGGATCCTTTCATCTGAACAACTGGCTATAAGGTAGGTAGTATCACATATCTGTGCTAACACCTTATACGGGCCCTGCCAAGATGCCTGCATCTTGTTCGCCTTCACAGGTTTGAGTACTAACACTTTCTGCCCAACCTGGAAGACTCGCTGTCGGGCACCCCGATCGTACCACCTCCTCTGTCTCCCCTGAGCCACCTGGAGATTCTCCCTTACCATTAGGGACAGTTTCTCCATGCGGTCCCGGAGTTCCAGAACATATGGTACTATGGGGGTCCCTTCCTGCTCTGTCTCCCCCTCCCAGTGGCCTCTAATGAGATCTAGGGGTCCGCGGACCCTTCTCCCATATAGCAACTCAAAGGGGGAGAACCCAGTAGATTCCTGGGGCACCTCTCTGTAGGCAAACAACAGATGAGGCAGGAATCGCTCCCAGTCTCTGCAAGTGTCAGAAAAGGTCCTCAGCATCTGTTTGAGGGTGCCATTAAATCGCTCGCAGAGACCGTTAGTCTGTGGATGGTAAGGTGAGCTAAGCAGCGGTTTAATACCGCACACCTTCCACAGTTGCTGGGTGAGCACAGCGGTGAATTGGGTTCCCTGGTCAGAGAGAATCTCTTGAGGGAACCCGACTCTGGTAAAAATCCTAACCAGGGCATCAGCAACTGTCTCTGCCTCTATATTAGACAGCGCTACTGCCTCTGGATAGCGAGTGGCATAATCCACCACGGTGAGAATATATTTCTTACCGGATGGACTAGCCCTGGCCAGTGGACCCACAATGTCAACGGCTATGCGGGCAAAGGGCTCCCCAATGATAGGCATAGACATAAGCCTAGCTCTTGGGTGGTCCCCCCGCTTTCCTATCCGTTGACATGTGTCACACGTACTGCAGTATGTCCGCACAGCCTGATTGAAGTTTGGCCAAAAAAAGTTCTGCATGATCCTATAGGCTGTGCGGCGGGAACCTAGATGTCCAGCTAACGGAACATCATGCCCTATCCGCAGAATCTCCTGCCGGTATTTCGCGGGCACTACCAGCTGTCGATTCGGCGGAGGGGCAACACTCTTCGGGGAAAGCTTGGGGATCCTATACAACCTGTCCCCCACCCACTCATACCGTTCCCCATCTAATCCTTCCTCTCCAGTATCTGCTCTGTCCCTATACTTCTGGAGGGTCGAATCTGTCTGAGTTTCCCTCCCAAACTCCTCTGGGGAATCCCAGCTAACAAAGGTCGGTTCTAGGGTACCAGTCGGGGACTCGGTTCTTACCTGGGTCTCAGCAGCAGGTGGGCTGGTTCCAGCAGCACGGGTCTGGGCACGGGTAGTCACTGGGTTGATAGCGGCAGGTCCCATTGGAGCATAAGCGGACACCAAAGGGGCCAAGTCATTCCCAAGTAAAACATCGGCCGGTAAGTCTTTCATGACCCCCACATTCACGTGTCCAGAGCCTACCCCCCAATCCAAGTGAACCCGGGCAACCGGTAAACGGAACACTGCACCTCCCGCCACCCTCACTGCCACAGTATCTCCAGTGTGCTGGTGTTCTGAAACAAGGTTCTTTTGGAGCAAAGTCATAGTGGCTCCGGTGTCTCTCAGACCAATTACTGCTTTGCCATTCAGTTTAACGGTCTGTCTATGCTGTTGACGGTTATCCTGCTGCGCTGCTTGCACTGGATCCGCCTCATGTAATATACCCCAAAATTCCTCCTGCTCCAGACAGTGAGCGGAGGGCTGGGGTGGCTGCTGATTTCCGCCGGCTGGTCTTCTCCACGACTGGGCTTGGCTCGAATTGTTTAATGGGCACTCGGGTCGCTTGTGCCCCAACTGCTTACACCCATAGCAACGGATCGGCTGTGAGTAATCCCGGGCGTTGAACCGGGCTGGCTGAACGTAATTGTTCGCTGTTGGCATGGTGGGGGTGCGTTGTGCTGGGTGTTGATACACTGCGAGGTTGGAGGGGCTGCTGGTTTGTACTCCACTCGGGTAGGGACCTTGGCTGCTGTCTGGTCCAGTTTCCTGGCGTCAGTGTACTCATCAGCCAGACGAGCAGCTTCGGGTAAGGTAGCGGGTTTGCGGTCCCTAACCCACTCTCTGACTCCTACAGGTAAGCGGTCAAAACAGTGCTCCAACAAAAACACTTGCAGCACCTCTTCCCCAGTTACCGCTTGGCACCCTGCCATCCAGTGGGCTGCGGTGCGGTGTATTCGGCATGCCCACTCCACGTAAGAATCACCAGCCTGCTTGTTAGTGTCCCGGAATCGCCGTCGGTATGCCTCCAGGGTCACAGCATATCTGGCCAACAGGGCATCTTTCACTGCCCTGTAGCTGGTAAGTTCCTCCTCTGGGATGGCCCGAAACGCCTCACTGGCCCGGCCGGATAACTTCCCAGAGAGGATGGGGACCCATTCTCCTGCGGGTACCTGGTGTAAGGCACATTGCCTTTCAAAATCCGCCAGAAATCCATCAATTTCCCCTTCGGCTTCTACAAAGTTCTGAAATGCAGCAAAAGGTACTTTTCTCCTTCCATTATTATTGTTATAAGGCACCTCAGCTGCTGCAGCGCCTCTTCCTTGAAGCGCCTGTTGTGCTGCTACTGCTGCTTGTACTTGCACCACGATATCTGCTGCGGGGTTGGGGCCAAAATGTGCCAGCCTGATCTGAACTGCCCGGTTAAACTGTATCTCTTCGGGTGTTAACTCCAGTATGCCAGGCACATCCGCTCCCCCCGTTCCCTGTGCTGCATCCATTTCCAATAATATCTAATAATCTCTCTTTTCTTGAGATTACTCGCTGATCGTCCTCTGCGCCCAATATATCTTTAAGGGTAGCACGCCTTAACTCCTCATACTGCATTTCCAACCTGGGATGTGTAGCTGGCCTTCTGGGCTGTAGGATTCATCCCGTCGCTTGCCACCAATTGTTACGACACGTACCGTCGGGTAGATGAAGCCGCCGTTTAGGCAATAATCCCCTTTTCCAGAAATGCAGTTTAAATCCAGCCGATCGCCAAACTCCCGAACAAAGTCCACGAACACGGCAACTCCCGATCAGCCAAACAGTCGAACGCCTTCCACAGCTAGAAATAACGAAAGCGCTGTCCCAGTAATAATTCCCCCACAAACGAGACCAAGCTCCGTCTTGAGGGTCAAATGAAGTTCTGTTTAATGGGGGCTACCTGCCCGGTATTTATGCAGGTCTCCACAAGGTGGACACTCCCCGAGGGGACCTTGTGGAAGACTGTAAAACATATTGGACAGTAGCCAATCGCAGTGGCTTCAATAATAGCCCTTCCCATCTGGCCCATAATTCCGTCTTCTCTACCTCGGAGATAATTGGGAAGAAACCTAATTATCTCTCAAGGTAGAGACAATCGCCATCTTGAAATACAATAACAAAAATACATTAAAATACATAATGACAGAAATACCGAATGCATATGGTTCGTGTAACGTATCCCCAGACAGCCTGGATCTGAGGGCATGTTTTCACCGAACAGCGCTCAGATCCGATGTATCTAGTCGAATCGCCATGGAGTCAAAGTCTTTCACCAGTCCTTCGGTATACGAATGACTCCATGGGATGGCTGTCGGGGTAAAAGTCCATACGAATGAATAAAACTCCCGAACGACCGACGTTCGCATGCCTTGTCGAAAAGGAAGGTAGGCAGCAGCTTTTCAGCGGTGTTCGGTAGTTTAAGTGTCCGTTTTTAGTTCCATACAGTTTGTACCGAACACCGCTCTGTGTTCGTATGTCCCAAAATGGCCGCTGCCTCGTGGTCGACATGCGAACGACGACCACCCGTACGAATGGAATGGAGAGGTGTCTGCGGTTAACCACAACGTTCTAATTGGGGCCAAGAGGTTAACCAGCAGCACACTCCTCTCCTGGGTGGTCGTTCGTTCGGTAGTTTCAATCGGCATTTTGCAAATTACACGAACGGGGGTATATGAACAGGCAATTCCGCGAACAAAGGGAAACAGACGAACCAACAATGCAGATGAATCTGTCACATCTGTCCTTCGGTTTTTATGTCCAAGATGCATTATCTTGCACTTATCCACATTGAATGTCAGTTGCCACAACTCTGACCATTTTTCTAGTTTACATAAATAATTTGCCATTTGGCTTATCCCTCCTGGAACATCAACCCTGTTACATATCTTAGTATCATCAGCCATTGCCTTACCCATTCAACAATATTGGAGTCCAAACTTAAAGATTGCAGTTTATTGATAAGCCTTCTAAGTGCAACAGTGTCAAACGCCTTACTGAAATCTAGGTAAGCAATGTCTACTGCACCACCCTGATCTATTATTTTAGTTACCCAATCAAAAAAATCAATAAGATTAGTTTGGCATGATCTCCCTGAAGCAAACCAATGTTGTCTCTGATCTTGAAATCCATGTTATTTTAGATGTTCAACAATCCTATCCTTTAAGATGGTTTCCATTACTTTCCCCACTACTGAAGTAAGGCTTACTGGCCTATAGTTGCTACTACCTTTCTTGTGAATGGGCACAACATTCGCTAACTTCCAATCTTCTGGGACTACTCCTGTTAACAATGATTGGTTAAATAAATCTGTTAATGGTTTTGCTAGTACAGCACTAAGCTCTTTTAATAACTTTGGGTGCATTCCATAAGGTCCCATTGACTTATTTGTCTTTACTTTTGACAGTTGAAATAGAACCTCTTCCTCTGTAAACTCACATGTAACAAATGCCTTCTTCGTCCTTTTTCCTAACCCTTTCCTTCCTTTTCATCTGTAAATACTGAACAAAACAATTCATTGAGGCAGTCAGCTAAACCTTTATCCTCTTCTAGATACCTTCCTTCTTTTGTTTTTAAGCTAACTAATCCTTGTTTTACTTTCCCTTTCTCATTTATGTATCTAAAACAAATTTTGTCCCCTTTTTTTTACTGACTGCTATTTTCTCTACTATGTGTGATTTGGAAGCTCTTATAACTTGCTTAGCCTCTTTCTGGCTAAGCTTATAGATCTGTCTATCTTACTCACGCTGGGATTTTTATAATTACTAAATTTTAACTTTTTGTTTTTTTACTATTTTGGCCATATCTGCGAAGTACCACAGTGGTTTCTTGAATTGTTTGCTTTTACTGACAAGCTTAATGCAATTTTCTGTTGCCTTCGGCAGTGCAACTTTTAAATAATCCCATTTCTCTTGGACTCCATTTAAATTGCTTCAGTCTGATAATGACTTCTTTACACATATTCATATTTACACGTAATTTAGAAAAGTCTGTATTTCTAAAGTCCAACACTTTTGTTTTTGTGTGGTGTGACTGTTCTTATATTAAACCACACTGACCGATGATCACTGGATCCTAAACTTTCACCTACAGTAATATCTGATACCAAATCTCCATTTGTTAAAGGGACACTATAGTCACCAGAACAACTACAGCTTATTGAATTTGTTCTGGTGAGTAGAATCATTAGGCTTTTTGCTGTAAACACTGTCTTTTCAGAGAAAATGCAGTGTTTACAATACAGCTTAGTGATAACTTCACTGGCCACTCCTCAGATGGCTGTTAGAGATCCTTCCTGGGTCATGGCTGCCTAAAATGCATCCAAACATTCAGTATCTCCTCCCTCTGCATGCAGACACTGAACTTTCCTCATAGAGATTCATTGATTCAATTCATCCCTATGAGGAGATGCTGATTGGCCAGGGCTGTGTTTGAATCATGCTGGTTCTGGCCCTGATCTGCCTCCTTGTCAGTCTTAGCCAATTCTATGGGGAAGCACTGTGATTAGATCAGGCTACCACTTCTGATGATGTCAGCAGACTGCGTGTTTATTTTTTAGGCAAACAGCATGCAGATCTACAGCTTCTGGCTTGAATACAGTAAGATTTTGCTATATTTATGGAGGCATGAGGGGCCCAGGGGGGTTAGATGGTGGTTTAAACACTATAGGTATTCCTGATACATGTTTGTGTTCCTGACCCTATAGTGATTCTTTAACACTAAATTCCTGTTGCGGTTACCGGGCCGCCGCATGGCGCAGTCGTGCCCGACCGGCACGACCTCGCCGATATTGCGAGCTTACCTGCTCGCCGACGAGCTGGGAACTGCTCCTCCTCGTCTTCTGGGCATTGCGCCCAAATCAAAGATGGCGCTGACCACGTGGTCACGCACACCACAAGCTCTGCCCCTCAAATTTATACGAACGTGCGGGTGACGTCACAACGTCAACACACGCGCATGTTCTGGGGTCAGAGGTCACCCTCTGACCAATCAGAGCCCAGAGAGGGATATTTAAATCCCTAATTCACTCCAGTTCCTTGCCCTGTCGTGGTTTCCTGTTCCTGGTTCCCGAGAGAGCGTTTATCCTTGTGATTCTGATTTCCTGGTATTCTGATCTTGGCTCTTCCCTGGTTATTCCGAATTCTGGTTCCCCTGACTTGGCTTGTTTAAACGGTATCTGAGTATTTCTGGCTTCCTTGACCTCGGCTTTCCCTTTGACCATTCTCTATCTCTAGCGTATTAGTCCGGCCCTTCTAAGGTTTACGTTCTGTCCTTTTATTTCCTTCCTTTTTTTTATGTATATGTTTACATTGTTTCCGTGTGTTGGACCACACTAGCAGCCGTGACAGCTCCTCAATGACATGTTTTAGAGACAATCCCAGTAGGGAGTTTAGAATATGTGTACCCCTGGCACAAGCAGCTATTTTAGTTTTCCAGTTCAAATCAGGAAGATTAAAGTCACCCATGATGATAACTTCCCCCTTCATTGTCACCTACACGAGTTACTGTGTGATTACCAAATTCTAACATAACCCAAACAGACTTTATGTTCGCCTCACTAACTTTTATTAGGCTAGGTGTTATGCTATCCTTCACATACAGGGCCACCCCTCCCCCTTTCTTGCCTTCCCTGTCTTTTTCTATATAAAGAGTACCGTGGTATTGCTATGTCCCAGTCATTTTTCTTATACGGATTGATGTTTTATCTTCTAGTTTAAATACATCTTAGCAAAACATCTGAACTGCTCACTGAGAACTTTTGATCCCTTTTGAGAAAGACGCAAACCATCTTTTTTTTGTACAGTTTATTTACATTCCTAACAGAGCTAGCATGAGAAATGAAACCAAATCCTTGCTCCATTCACCAAGCCACAAGTTAAAGTCCCTAATACGCATCTGCCTGTCGTTCTCAGTGTTATGCACAGGCAGAACTTCAGAGAATGACAATGTGGAAGCAACCTGCCGTATATCTTTGGCAAAAACACAAAAAAATTCCTTTACCTCTGAAACCTCATTGCAAGCCAAGATATTTGTCCCAAGATGGTCAAGTACATCCAATTCCCCTTCCTGCTTTGTTCGCTTAACAATATTACAAATATGTCTCCTGCCTCTGTGAGCAGTAGCTCCGGGAAGACATCTCACAAGACCACTCTTGTCCAGCTCCACACCTCTTATAATAGAATCCAGCAAAAAACAACTGCTTTCTATTAGGCCACACCATAGTCTCCAAGCCTGTCTCCATAATACCACTACACTTGGTGCCTGTGAATGTCTAATTCTTCTCACCTCCAGCAGCTGTCAGCTGATATTGATTCACAACTCCTATACAGCCCTTCCCTCTCCTGTCCCTCACTGGCTCTCTCCACATATAGCACTACCCTCGCCTCTGCCTTGAATAACGCAGCCCCTCTCCAAACATGCACCTTGAGGAGGACACGACCCAACCATGGCACACTAAATCAACACGCTACCTGCAAAGAGGTTCCTTTTGTTCTGAACACTCCTGGAGGAAGTCTCACACCCAGTCAGACTTTCTCCATTATAGATTCATAATATGTTCATACAGCGCAGCCCTTTCCCTCGCAAAACAGTCACACATTTCAACTCCAATTAGGCCATACTCCCTCAATCCCAGGCATCTTTTTGATACTTTTAACTCTCTTCTTCTCCCTGCTGTGGCCACCCCCCAAACAAACCTATCAGCCGATAGCTGTACATGCTACTTTACTGAGAAGACTAAAAAGCTAAGGAAAGAATTCTCTGCACCTTGCCTCTCTCTTTCTCAACCACATGTAGATCATGTCTTTCCTACCCTTCAGACTTTCTCCCCGGCTACTGAAGAAGAGGTGGCTGCACTTCTCTTTTCCTCTTGCCCAACCACTTGCCAGGTTGATCCTGTTCCATCTCACCTTATCATATCTCTCTCCCCTTGTCTTGTGCCTTTCTAACACCTTTCTATATACTATAAATTATTTGAATGAACAACCTACTGCTGTTGGAGAGAAATACAGCCTAACTACCTCTGAAGGCCTTGTTTGAAGACGCTCAAGGATCATCAACACATCCGTAGACGGGGTTTATACCATCCAGGCGCATATATCTGGAGCTGAATGTAAACTCCAGAAAATTTTAAGTGCAATTCTTTTCCCTCCATTTATTATTACCAGAGATCCAAACATACTACACTATATCTGTGTCTTTTCCTTCTCTTCCCTATATTGCTTTGAACGTGGGAATACCATCACAGGCACTACTTCCTGACCCTACCATTCACACCAATTGTATCACCAGAAAAGAAGAGACTCTGGTTTTTGGGAAGTTCCAGAAGCCATATACTACAAGTATTGATATTCCACCTTCCCTCCCACACCCAGATATATCTCTCCTTCCCGGACCTCTCCCCTGCCTTCCTGCAATGTGTCATTGCTTGCCTTTCTTCCATCTCCGATTGGATGTTCTCCCGCTTTCTGAAACTCAATCTCTCTAAAACTGAGCTCCTTGTCTTTTCTCCTCCTAATACTGATCCTGCTCGTTTGCTCTCCCTTCAAGTTAGTGGTATCCACATCAGTCCATCCTTACAAGCTCGCTGTCTTGGCATTATAATTGATTCTGGCCTTACCTATGAGCCTCACATCCAGTATGTTACCAAATCCTGTAGATTCCATCTCAAAAACATAGCATCTGCACCTTTCTTATGCAAGATGCTTCTAAGGAGCTTGTCCATGCTGTAGTAATTTCTTGCATGGTTTATTGTAACTCTCCTAATCGGTCTTCCCAAATAAATAAATAAATAAATGCTACCGCCAGAATGATTTTCCTCTCCAGCTGGTTCTCTCACACCTCACCCTTCTGTTAGTCCTTACATTGGCTTCCTGTATCCTATAGGAGTCAATTCAAAGTACTAACCCATACCTATAAAGCATTGAACAATTCTAGCCCCTCTTATATCTCTTCACAGATCCATAAGTATGCCCCTTCTCGGTCTCTCCGCTCTGCCCATGACCTTCTCCTGTCCACTGTGCGCACCCATATGGTCAACTCACGCTTGCAGGACTTCTCGCGGGGGGCTCCCTTCCTATGGAATAGCCTGCCTACCGCCATCAGACTCTTTCCCCTATTCTTCAATCATTTAAGAAGTGCCTTAAAACCCATCTCTTTAGGAAAGCTTATGGCCTCCCAGAGTAACCTCTACCTCACAACCCTGTCTCTTGCGCTCTTCTAAAGGGCAGCACTCTACTCTCTCCTCCAGCTCTGCTTCACTCCCACCTTATTTGATTGCTTTCCCTTGTCCTATTTTGTTTTATACCCCACCTCTTATAGACTGTAAGCTCGTTTGAGCAGGGATCTCTTCAACTTATTGTTCCTGTAAGTTTTCTTGTAATTTTCCTATTTAAGGTTAAATCCCCCACTCTTATAATATTGTAAAGTGATACAAAATCTGTTGCTATATAAATGGCAATAATAATAATAATAGTACAGCAATACATGATATGCATATCTTTACAAAATATCAATCCCACTCCTAGATCTAACCCCAATCCTATCCTTAATTCTAATCTTAAATGACCATTATAGGCACCCAGACCATTTCAGAGAAACACTATAGGCCACTTCCGCGATTTACACTGAGTCCTCACGGAGTCCAGCATCAAATAAGATCCCCATAGGAAAGAATTGTGTAATGCTTTCCTATGGGTGAGTTTGAATGCATACACACTTCTGGCCGTGCATGCGCATTCGGCTCCACTTGGGAGCAGACGTTGGCGGGGGAGGAGAGGTCACCAGCACCGAGGGAGCCTGGTGCTGGATTAAGGTTTTAACCCCTTCAGCGCCGAGGGAGGGGGCCCCCGAGGGAGAGAGGCACTCCAAGAGCTTATAGTGCCAGGAAAACGGGTTTGTTTAGGGAATTAGGGAATGGGAAATTCCTTACAATACAGAAACCTCTCTGAACACTCTCTATTTTACAACTGCAGCATGAGAGGGGTTATTTCCCTTTCTACTGCTAAATTATTTTGTGACAAGTTGTCACAATATGATTTAAATTATCTCTGTAGCCACAAACATTCACAGTAATCTGTGCTAGGCAACCTGCAAAGCCCAGCACTGATCTCCATCCGTAGCCAGTGAAAGCACTTCAGGGAGCATTAGGGACTCCTTGGGGTCTCTTTAGACACTGGAGGTCTATCTCTGTTGCAGGGATTCCCAAGTGATATCAGAAACAATATCACTGGGGCCATTTAAAGAGCAGTATGCAGCACTCACTTTTAGCTCTGCAAACACCACATCTATTAATTTGGAACCACTAAATATGTCCCCAGTTGACAGAGGGGAGCCTTGAGTGTTACGTTATCCATGGAGTTCCCTGTTATCAGCAGAGAAACAGTCCCTGCTTGTAAAATATTCCATAACGTAATTATTCCATCGGAGGTCTTTAACCCCTTAAGGACACATGACATGTGTGACATGTCATGATTCAATTTTATTCCAGAAGTTTGGTCCTTAGGGGGTTAAAGGGAAGGACATCCATGACAGGATATTTCCGTCATGCGTCCTTTAGGAGTTAAATCATTGACCAGTGAATTCTTTCCTTGATAGGCTGCTAATCATTTCTAGTGTATAAACGATTGTGAGTTAGGTTTTATGGGCTAAATTGCATTTTGCAAAATACATAAAATAAACACATTTATACTCGATTATGGTAGTGGAATTGTTAAATAAAACCGTATTAAAACCGTATTAATTAAATTAGGTTTTTGTGTCAACTCTCCCTCTATCCTCATTGGTTGGTTGCACCTGTGTGCAATTTATCCCCAGTTTAGAGTCTATATTTAATAGATAATTCAATTAAATTCCCTAGGTAGCTGTACAAGTTATATATTTTTTCTTTTAATCAACCAGATTCTGCTTTTATGCTCAATATGCCAGTGTAAATGTTAATTCCGTGAAAACTAATCACTATAGTTTGCAAGGCAACATGAAGATCAATAAACTGAGTCTTTGCTGAAGATAGAAAGAAAAGAGGAAAAAGAACATCAGTTACCAAGTATCCTCATAGACCTTGCTTTCTTGTCATAAAAATAAAGAATGGATTAAGAGCTAAATGTCTTCAGTGAAGTGGAAAAGGACTGCAAACACTTAATGTGGTGGACCCCTCAATCCACACAAAACAAAGATAAAGCAAGAAAATTAAAGGTTGCTCTGAAAACCAACAAATGTTATATATAACACACAGATATTCCTATGAATAATAACTGTCATATACAATACGCAAATATTCCTCTAAAACAAGTGGCTTCAAAATATCCTCTGAGAATCTTCTCCTGATAAATGTCTTTAAATATGGGGATCCTCGGTGTTATATGAAACAGAAGAGCACGAATACAGAGCAGCAGTGGCGTCTCTAGGATTCATTTTTAGGCGGGGCACATGGAGGGCCAGGGGCAAAAGTAGGGGGGCACATTTAACCCCGCCCTCGCCCCGCCCCCGACACAATGTGTTTTGTTTTTTTACTAATACCTGGTGGAGGATTCATTATTTTCCACCAGGGATTATTAAAAAAACAAACACATTACCATTGATACAGTGCCATAGTTGCCAACATTTGAAAAAAAATTTCCAAGGACATTTTGCAGCACAGCTATCAATTACTGTCTGGGTATAATATCCCTGGACAGTCAGTGCTCTCTGTATAATACAGGGTTGTGTGTATAATAAATTGGGACACTCAGTGCTCCCTGTATAGTGCTGCTCTCTGTATAATACAGGTCTGTTTGTGTATAATATCCCAAGACAGAGAGCAGCACTATACAGGGAGCACTGACTGTCCCACGATATTATACAGGCACAGATCTGTATTATACAGAGAGCAGCACTATACAGGAAGCACTGACTAACCCGGGATATTATATACACACAGATCTGTATTGTACAGATAGCTGAGCATATACCCCATGTCCCAATCTCTAGACTACTAGTACCTGTCAACAGCAGCTCCCAGACGCGTGTAACAGGGCTAAAGTGTGCAGCAGCTCACATGGATGATTCAGCGGTAAAGTGCACTCACTGGCAGAGCCAAACTGGGAATCCCTGGGAATCCAAAGCAGCCCTGGAAAAAAATTTATGCCATTCCTACAAGTATATATATATATATATATATATATATATATTACAGTAAGCACACAAGCTCACTGACATGCGCAAATAGGCTTCCTGACAGACAAAAAGGGGCCCTTCCTACACAACAACTCACAGGAATTTTAATTATTGATAGACTGCACACACACAGACTGCTGAGTCCATACACACACACACACACAGACTGCTGAGTCCATAAACACACACACAGACTGCTGAGTCCACACACATACACAGACTGCTGAGTCCATACATACACACACACACACAGACTGCTGAGTCCATACACACACACACACACACACAGACTGCTGAGTCCATACACACACACACACAGACTGCTGAGTCCATACACACACACACACACAGACAGACTGCTGAGTAAATACACACACACACACAGACTGCTATGTCCATACACACACATACACACAAACACAGACTGCTATGTCCATACACACATATACACACACACACAGACTGCTGAGTCCATGCACACACAGACTGCCGAGTCCATACACATTCACAGACTGCTGAGTAAACACGTAAACACACACACACAGACTGCTGAGTCCATACACACACA
>OW240913.1:221726306-221858814 GCA_933207985.1 Pelobates cultripes
CACACACTATAAACAATTACATTACACACACACACTATAAACAATTACATTACACACACACACACACACACACTATAAACAATTACATTACACACACACTATAAACAATTACATTACACACACCCTGCACCAATAATGGGTACAGGGTGACTAAAACAAAAGATAAATAAAGCAGCCTACATAAATAGTCTGTCTGAAGGTAGACTAGAGGCTTTAAAGTCAAATACATGAAAGAGTCATAGTCACAGGGGAGGAGGCTGGCAAGCAGGCCTCTCCAGGACCAAGTGGCAAAGGCCACTTCGTCACAAAATAAATATATATATATATATATATATATATATATATATATATATATATATATATATATATATATATATATATATATATATATATATATATATATTCCAAAAAGAAAGCCAGCACTCAAGGACTTCAATGTGAAAAAATAGGCATTTAATCCAAGTGGTCAACGTTTCAGTTCACAACTGTGAACTGAAACGTTGACCACTTGGATTAAATGCCTATTTTTTCACATTGAAGTCCTTGAGTGCTGGCTTTCTTTTTGGAGACTGTATTTGTGTGCAGCTGAGCACCGGGCCAAGATTTGTAGGAGAGCTGGAGTGATGTATGTGTGTGTGTGTGTTCATTACTCATGTTTTCCTCTCTTGATTTTACAACTTCGATAAGTTTATGCTTTTTCTCTTCAATTTACTTTTTAATTATTTAAAACTCAAACCATTCTTGTGTACTGGTAATTAAGTGATGTGTAATTTAGGTATAATTTTTTGTGGTTTCATGAAACAAGATCATATAGTAACATACAGTTAAATAATTTAATTTTTTTTAAGTAAACTATATATAAACTATATAAACAATACTGGCATTGTGATCCCAAGTATCTTCTTTAAATTGTATGTTCATCATTAAATACCCAATGTATTTCTTTTACCATTTGTATTTTTATTTTATAATCCATTTAGGTAGTGCTTTTCAAAAATGTCTTGAAGAAATATTTAGTGTCCTGGTTAAATACAATTGTCGCATTTGCATGCCGTAATAGAATATATTTAATTTGTCAGCATTAAGAAAGCAATTACTCTTTCCATACATTTTGGTTGTGTTTTAAAACTGGTATTATTTAGTGAAGTAGTGCTGTTTGGCTCTTTTAAGCATCTTCAGTTACGCTTATTTTGAATAGCGTTTTAATCATGTATGCAGAAGTTAAAAGGGAAACAGTAGGCACTATAACAATTTCATCAATTTAATTAGTTATAGCACCTGGAAACTTCTGGCACTGTCTTTCCATTAAGTGTTAAGCAATGTTCGAACTGTTTAGCACCAAGTAAGGGTAATTGGCCACCCACAGCCTGGCACCTATTGGAGGTATAGCTGATGCAAACATTACACACTTCTACTAGTCATAGCAATTCATACCAGGTGTTTTGATAGGCTGAAAGCTGTCCAATTACACACGCAGCTTCCTCATTAGCCCAAGCAGCGCAAAAGGGATGGGTTGCTGAGGACTCTCGTTTTAGCAAGAATACATTAAAAGCTGTTTAACACTATGAAAAAGACTGCTGGAGGTCATTTTGCAGGGCTCTGGCAGTGCTCCTCCTGTTCCTCCTTGCACAAAGGCGGAGGTAGCAGTCCTGCTGCTGGGTTGTTACCCTCCTACGGCCTCCTCCATGTCTCCTGATGTACTGGCCTGTCTCCTGGTAGCGCCTCCATGCTTTGGACACTACGCTGACAGACACAGCAAACCTTCTTGCCAAAGCTCGCATTGATGTGCCATCCTGGATGAGCTGCACTACCTGAGCCACTTGTGTGGTTTGTAGACTCAGTCTCATGCTACCACTAGAGTGAAAGCACCGCCAGCATTCAAAAGTGACCAAAACATCAGCCAGTGGTCTGTGGTCACCACCTGCGTCTTGCTAATTGCCTATAATTTCCACCTATTGTCTATCCCATTTGGACAACAGCATTTGAAATTTATTGTCACTCAGTGTTGCTTTCCTAAGTGGACAATTTGATTTCACAGAAATGTGATTGACCTGGAGTTTAAGCAACATTTCATCGATGATTCCAAATAATTGATAGCATGCTCTGTAGCATACTGAAATATTAAAGGATCACTATAGGGTCAGGAACACAAACATGTATTCCTGACCCTATAGTGTTAAAACCATCTTCTAGCCTTCTTGGGCCCATTATGCCTCCATAAATATAGCAAAATCTTACTGTATTCAAGCCAGAAGCTGTAAATCTGCATGCTGTTTGCCTAAAAAAAAAAAAAAAAAGCGGTCTGCTGACATCTGATCCAATCACAATGCTTCCCCATAGGATTGGCTGAGACTAACAAAGAGGCAGATCAGGGACCAAGCCAGCATGATTCAAACACAGCTCTGGCCAATCAGCATCTCCTCATAGAGATGAATTGAATCAATGAATCTCTATGAGGAAAGTTCAGTGTCTGCATGCAGAGGGTGGAAATAATGAATGTTTGGATGCATTTTAGGCAGCCATGACCCAGGAAGGATCTCTAACGGATATCTGAGGAGTGGCCAGTGAAGTTATCACTAGGCTGTAATGTAAACACTGCATTTTCTCTGAAAAGACAGTGTTTACAGCAAAAAGCTTGAAGGTAATGATTCTACACACCAGAACAAATTCAATAAGTTGTAGTTGTTCTGGCGACTATAGTGTCCCTTTAAATCTTTTTAGCACCAGTATACATGTATTGTAAACTGAAGGTTACCAATTATACTATCCTTCAGCCTCCAATTATGTACTTTTCTAAAACACACACACGCTCCCTATATTTATTCAGTGGGTATTGGCCTTTTTAGTCATATTTTTGTACAAAGGTGACTTATTTTTGTTGTGTGTGTGTTCTCATTCACATATCTGTTTAGTCAGAAATGTTGACAGAGTGGAGCAAATAGGGACATTAGCAGGCTGCTCCAAGTGTGGCAAGAAATGAGCTCAGAGCTAAATATATAGGTTTGTGACATTCTAGCAGCTGCCATAAGCCCTGCTGTTTGTTGCTGGGGTACACTGCCCTAAAAAAGGAAGAGAACGCATTGTAGCTCAGGGGAAGAAGTGAGCAGCTGGTGGGCTTATCAGTGGGCCTGCTGACAGCTAAGGTCAGATGTAGAGAAGGACACCAGTAAGCTCAGAAAGACAATGTGTTCCGTCCAGTGTTATCAAGGCTGTGTGTAGAATTATTGCAAACGGTCTTATCACTTGAACTTGTCTGCAGTAAGCAAAACAAATTATAAAATAACTGTGCACAGATATATTTTAAATGTATTTATTTATTCATGTGTGTCTATATTTGTGTGTGTCCTATATTTTCTCTAGCATTTACTTTACCATGGTAAATAAAGCAGTCTATTTTTTTTTTTTTTGTATAAACACTTAACTCCTTTACATGACTGTTCTCTTCCTATTATAGAAGCTTGATGTAATAAAAGCTGAAAATGAAGGTTGGAGGGGTTAGTCACTATTGTAGGAGTCCATAATGCGTATTTTTTTAATTTATTTTTTACGCTGATTGGGAAGGTCAAGTGCGTTGGCAGTTTGCAGTTGAATACAGTAAGGCAAAAACAATTCCATAAGTGACACAACACTCTTTGACATTCTCTTTTCAAACAGTGCAATTTCATTAACAGAAAGCCTGCTATGTTTATCTTTTATTTTATTCTACTCATCTTTGTAAAGATAAATACAGAATATCAAATAGCCCAGAATAGTGCAGCAAATAACCGTGCTAAAATCCCAAAGGAATTCAAAAATAATATTCGTTCATATTGCACCCCAGTTCAAAGTTCACCTCAGACTGTTCAAAAGGCTCAGAATGATTGTTTTATCCGCACAAGACTAATCTAGCCATAACAGATTAGTTTCTGTGATCTTGATAACATGCAGATTCCGAGAAACAGGTGCACAGAGGCTTTGGAACCAAAAATAAAAATGCATTTAAAAATAATGCAGCTGGGATTAGTTAGAACATTGTAAATCCCTTTAAATCTACATTATTCACATCTAACAGAAGCCCTGGAACCGTTTTAGACAATGTTCAATGCAGATTAAGATTTGTGATCACTGTGCAAATGCAATGGATCCAAATGTATGAGCTGGGTTCATTTCTGCCGCTGAATTTGTCAGGTAGTTTCGCATCTGCTAGGAACGCACACACATTTACCAGGACATTGTCATTTTTAAAGTACCTTAAACAGGAGATCTACAGACCTTGTATTCCCACAAAGTACACTGAACAGTTGCCTGTGCTTTTTATGTCAATGCGTTCTCTCCAACTGAAGTCTGTGTTTGAAGTCTCTTTAATGTCGATCCTCCGTGACATAAAAGGCATAGGGAATATACCTGTTTTTTTTGTTAACCAACATGGCATTCAAAGGTATAGTGGACTGATTAACAGCCCACATGATTTTACAGTAATTGTTTCCTGCTGTAATGCTATTTTTTTGATTCATATTTAAACACAATTGGGCACTTAATGTTTTATATATATTTCTAGCATTGCATTTTTTTCTTCTGAATTTCATTGCAAAATCATATTTGCAGTCAATATTACTAAGAATCAGAAGCAACAGTGAAGGTGTAAACATCTATTGTTCGATTTCTGCTGTGTGGGTCAGCTGTGAATCGCAAGAGCCTGTGTAATGTTGGGGCTTTGACATGGCTTTGTGAGTGACTAGGAATTGAAAGCTACATCTGTGTGTTCACCTCAGCTTGATTGATTCTGATCAGTGTTGATTTACGTGCTGGCTCTTCACTCTTCAGCAATCAGACAGTTCCTGTCTGAGCCACACAGGGAATAACCATGCTGTGTTTTTTTTTGGTTTTTTTCTTCCCTTTTTTTTTTTTTTTCTCGGTCTTCAGCACTGCCCTTTGGATATTTACTGGAGCATAACTGAATTGCTGAAAATGTTTGAGACCATGTTTTTGTGACTCTTTGGTAATAGGAGCTGTTCTTATTTCTACTGTGGATGCATGTGGCAACACAAGAACCGTGTATTAAGGACACCGCTTTTGTTAAAAACTTTAAAAAAATAATTGGTATGTGTCATTTTGTCCTATTGTGGAACAAAGATGTGCATTGCATGATTTCAAACAGCCCATTATAGTCTAGGGTTGAATACTTTCTCTCCCTTTTCTTTTTCATTTTATAAAAAACTGCACAGAAACATTACAGAATAATAACATATAAGAAAGACAAGGTCACCTTCATATTACATGTAGAAATTCCACAATACCTAGTTGATGGCTGGATTGTGGAAACAAATGACTTATATCTTTAGGGTATGCCTATTGCTCAGTGATAATGGGTATACAGCTCTCTGTATTTGCAATATAGTGTATAGATATTTTTATTGTGCCTTTGTCTCTAGGCTTGTATATATGTGTTGGCTTTTGTGTCAGATCATGAGCTTTTTTTTTTTGCAAGTTGGATCTGTGATATTGGATATTAGTGATATTTGACTATATACTGTCTGCTGATAAAGTGACTGAAGTGTTTTTTTTGTTTGTTTTTTTTTATTTATATATTATCTCCCAGGCACCCGAGGTACAATAAAAAAAATACAAAACACCCCACAAAACATATTCGTATGATAGGAACCCCCTCAAGTCTTATATACCCGGATAGCCCAGACCTGAGCACCCAGGTTGTCCAAATCGCGCACAGATCCATACAGTATAGCCTTAATCGCCACTGGGGAGTTCCTATGCGAATTTAAATGAATTTTTACCCCGGGTCATAGGGAGCAAATGTTCTCTCTGTTAGAGCGTATTTTCCCCGAAAAACGCTCTCTTTGGGCTTGTCTGGGAATGAAGCAGGCAACAGTATGATTTTCCAGGGCAAAGTATTTGAAGTATAGTTCCACGCACTTGACGACCAAGTACTGCTGCCTGTGTTTGGGAGCCAAGATGATCGCCATGTCTTTAAGCACGTGTATTCTGGTATATGAAATGGCGGCTACCCAAAGAGAGCACTTAAGTTTGTGGTTTCTTTGTAGGTAACTTTTTAGGGAGTGGTGTAGTTGGAAAGTACCAAACCAGTTAAAAGAATGTTTGGTAAAATTATTAAACGAAATAGGGTATTTACCACAAAATGTATGTATTTATTTTACTTTTGGAAGATACCTATAATGGCAATCAATCATTCATTGCACTGGAATCACCTAACACTTAATAAGTTACTTTATTGGACCTAATCGATTGCTGTGAATTTTAGCCATTCACACTACCTGCCAAGGATTCCATAAGATTATCACACCTTGCCAGACTTTCATATCCCTTAAATAATCAACCACCAGAAACCTAGCTGCTTTAAATCAGCTTAATCTTCCTAAGGTTATTTTGCACACAGGGCTTGGTGGATATATAGAAACATCTCTCCTTTTCTTTATCATTAACAATACTTACACCTACCATAAAGGAAGCGTCTCTAGTGTCTGGATGAGAGCCACTAGAGGCATGTTTAACCCTGCTTTATAAGCATTGCAGTTTCTTCAAAGTTGCTGTGTTTTACATTGCAAGGTCATACTACAAGGCCATTGTACCTAGACCACAACATTAAGGTGAAGTGGTCAGGGTGCTGTTAGTGGCCATTTTTAAGGATGTTGAGCCACATCACCCTTGTATATTTTTTAGATAGGTGATGGCTTAACAGAATAGGTGACTTGTTTTTTCTTCTTCTTTCTAACTTCAGAGACATACAAATGTTACCATACATGCAATTAAAACTGGTTCAGCGTGACTGGTTACCATTTTTTGCACGTCCACAGTTTTATTCCGACAATACGCTCTTTCAAGAGGAGGAATGGCAGCAGTTTATGGACTCAATCTTATCCCAGGACACGATCCGTTCCAAATATAACATCATCTGCTGTAATTGTACCAAATAATTTATAGAACCTTATAAAGTGTCTGTAATTCCTCATTGACGTATTGGTAGCAATCGACAAACTCATTGCGTTACACATAGCTTTGTTTCAGGAAGTGACATGGTAAACTTGCCCACTAGGTTTTTAAGACTCGAACAAGTGTCACAAATGCAAGGCAAAGGGAGTGATCCTTCTTCATTTGTTTCTGGACATATGCTATTTTGGAACTCTGTTTATGACTGTACTTTGAACTTGGAGGCTGCTTTTAGTATTCTACCCAGTACTTGTTGCATCTCTGGAAAATAGTTTTTGAAGTTATTGTGGCAGCATCTAGCATATCTAATATTCGCCCTCTCCATATGGGAACACTGCTTCCATCAGGGGTCTTTGCCAAATTCGCAAATATCTCTGATGGAGACCTCACCTCTGAAGGTGCGGTAGCCGTGGTGAAGGGAAAGGTACGAATTACTGAACCTGACTCTCCTGGGTGTTGCTGTCTTCCTCAGTCTGCTCCTCTTCAGCTCCTGATACCATCACTGCTGTACTCACACATATGCTAGAGTGCGGCAATCAGATCTATAAAGAATCCGGCCATACTGCAGCCAATTCCCTGCAGCTGTCACTTGTGCATATTGAAGCTATTATGCATGTATGGAAAAAATTATGTGCTTAAGCATCTCTACAAGGAGCGTTCAGCTTCTCCATGCAGGGGGTAATGACGGTGAACGCCAATGCTGCAAACTGTGCAAGACTGACTCAGGAAGTACATCTAATGGCCGTTTGAGTGACCTACAATAGACACCAGAAAAACTACTTTAAGCTATACTTGCTCTGGTGACTATAGTTTCTCTTTTATAACCAGCCATGATCCAACTATTGCAGTTGTTTTTACGCTGTGGCACTTGAATAGAAACATAGAATGTGACGGCATATAAGAACCATTCGGCCCATCTAGTCTGCCCAATTTTCTAAATACTTTAATTAGTCCCTGGCCTTATCTTATAGTTAGGATAGCCTTATGCCTATCCCACGCATGCTTAAACTCCTTTACTGTGTTAACCTCTACTACTTCAGCTGGAAGGCTATTCCATGCATCCACTACCCTCTCAGTAAAGTAATACTTCCTGATATTATTTTTAAACCTTTGTCCCTCTAATTTCAGACTATGTCCTCTTGTTGTGGAAGTTTTGCTTCTTTTAAATATAGTCTCCTCCTTTACTGTGTTGACTCCCTTTATGTACAGTATATACTCGAGTATAAGTCTAGTTTTTCAGCACATTTTTTGTGCTTAAAAACCCCCACTCGACTTATACTCGAGTCACTGTCTGTATTATGGCAACTTAGAGAGCCGCGGCCGTCAGAGCCATGGCAACGATCCGCGCGGGAAACAGACCGCGAGACTTACAGTGGAGCTGACCGGAATGGAGGAGAAAGGAGCTGACAGGAGCTGCAGGAAAGGTAAGTAAATGCTTCCTGCCGGCCCCTCCACTTCACAGACATGCCACTGGACCACCAGGGATTAAGATAGCCCCCCTCCCTGACCAGTCAACAAGCAGGTAGGGGGGGGACAAAAATAAAAAAAATTAAAATAATAAAAATGCCCTCCCCCCACCCAGTTCACACACACTACATTATATACACACTCTGCATTATATACACAGTGTGTGTATATAATGCAGAGTGTGTGTTTGTATGAGTGTGTGTGTGTGTATATAATTATAAAAATCACAGAATTTCATAGCCCCAAGTTTTACCCTCGACTTATCCACGAGGCATAGCATATTTCACAATTGTTGGTCACAAAACTGCACTCGACTTATACATGAGATCGACTTATACACGAGTATATACGGTATTTAAATGTTTCTATCATATCCCCCCTGTCTCATCTTTCCTCCAAGCTATACATGTTAAGTTCCTTTAACCTTTCCTTGTAAGTTTTATCCTGCAGTCCATGAACCAGTTAAGTAGCCCTTCTCTGAACTCTCTCTAAAGCATCAATATCCTTCTGGAGATACGGTCCAAGTGAGTTCTCACCAGTATTCTGTACAATGGCATGAGCACTTCCCACTTTCTACTGCAAGCATTCTGCTAGCATCTCCTGCTGCTCTATTACATTGTCATGCCTACCTTTTAAGTCAGAAATAATCGTCCCTAAATCCCTTTCTTCAGATGTTGAGGTTAGGACTCACGGCTGTGAAGTCCGTGCACAAAACCTTTGAGTCCTACTCCCCAATTTATGGTACCACATACAACAGCTCCAGTAACACTGTAGAGTTTGCACACAAAGCATTAAAGGGACACTGTAGTTCCCCAGACCACTTTAGCTCAATGAAGTGGTCTGGGTGCCAGGCCCCACAGGTTTTAACCTTTCAGATGTAAACGTGGCAGTTTCAGAGAAACTGCTATATTTACATTGCAGGGTTAATCCAGCCTCTAGTGGCTGTCTTCCTGACAGCTGCTAGAGGTGCTCCTGCGACGCTGGATACGAAATTCCTTTAAAGTCTTTAGTTGCTTCGACTCCACATCCCTGGTTTAATACTTGTTCTTGGCTCTGTATGTATCAAATTAAAATGTTAACGTTTTTAATCCTTTGAAAGTTTTAAGGATTCAGTCACCAGTTTTTAGAAGTGGTTCATGCAAAACTAATTTATTGTCACTATATTCCAGTTATAATTTGAATTTATATTTTAATTTGGTTTATTTTATTTATTTTTTAACAGCTTTTTGTAAACCGTTCCCTTTTTTGAGCAGTAGACTAACAGGAGTGATTTGACTTCTGACTTTTGTAATTTAGATATGTGCAACCCTGTTAGCCGTTGTTGTTCAAAAGCCAAATACTTCTAAAGGAGTTTGATGCCAGTTACTTTTTGGACAGGTGGAGATGTATCATTTACATTTATACTTGTTAAACTTATAAGAGTGCAAGATTAAAAGGGCAGTTAGGCGATGTCATTTTTAGAACATTGTGTGTTTGATGATACTTGGTTATTTAATAGACACTGTCTTGTGCCTGAAGGATCTCTCCGGTTTACTGTGTGGAACCCAAAATTGTTCCATGATCATGAAATTCATTATAGTTTGTCATTTTGTAAAAATTTTGAATATCTAGTGTGTCAATTGTGTTACTCTTTTGTGTTAACACAGCACATTCTGTTCATACCAGAAATTTTGTCTGAAGGCTGCTAAATATAAAAATGGGATTCCATTATATATGTATTTCCTGGAATTTGTGCAGCTCCTTTGATTGTTGAATGGCAGTTTATGCTAACAAAGTTGAACTGTAAATGAAGTGAAGACACATACAGACATTCACAGACACGTGTGCACCTAGAGGCACACACAGTTACACACTTGCAAAAAACATACTCTTGCACAGAACCTCTAGGGTCCTCCCCATTTGCATCTCAGTAAGATGTAAGATTCCCTAATTTGCCCTCTGGGTTGCTTCTTGCACCCTTAAAGACCTTTGCACATCTCTGTTGGAGTTGCAAAGATGACACTGGAAGCAGACAAAAAAAAGAAAGAAAAGCAAAATACCATTGTTAACCAAAGAGGCTTCTTAGATATCACTTGAACAGCACCACAGTTAGTGCTACATATTGTCAATTTCATCTAAAAGAGCACTCAAATGTTAAGTTTAGATGTGTGGCCATGGACGTTGGCACCCCAACACTTCCTAAGAGTAGCACAGGTTAAACCATACATCCCTTAAACTTTGGCTGATCTTGAAAAAAACAGGATGACTGGGGCTCTGACTACTTTCTAGCTTTGTCAGAACACTGCAGAAAAATGCAAACCCATGGGAAGTGCAGCAAACACAGGTGGTACTTTATGTTTAATATTTTTTTTTTTTTTTTTATATGTGCTAAATAAGGAATTTGAAAATATACTGGGTCAATTCAAAAAGAAATGACCAGATATTTTTTGGAATAGTTGCTGTAAACACACAATATTAACAATATTAAATATTCTAATTTAAATGAATTGATGCTCATAGCTTGAAGTATTTAGAGTTTTACTTGAACACTTTTTAAAAATATTTTTTTATCTCCTACTTCCCCCAATGCATGCATATATATATTTGTATATTTGTTTTCTCTGCAGGAATGGCAATTATTACTTTCCAGGGTTAAATGCCTCTAGTGGGCATCAATCTGACTCACATATGTGATAGTTGCTGCACCAAAAAGCAAAATAGATGCTAGTAGGAGGGTTTTCCTGCTCTACCGTTTCATTTAATACTCTGCATAGATACCCATGTTTTTGGAATACACTTCTTTAGTTTATTGATATTTGCTAATATTTTTGATCTCCACATTGAAGGCATGAAATCAGGGCAGGGTTATGTGGTGTGCTACGCATTGCTTATTTCAGAGGTAATGTGCAGAGGCAGACAGTCAAAAAGACAATACGTCAATATTACATGTTCCTGCAAACTAGAGTTACTCATGCCCAGAACTCCAAATACATGCCCTTGCACAAGCACAATTATTCTTTGTTGGTTTCAGTAACTGCAGATATTTGTAATGATATGCTGATGCTTTGTGGTGCCCCAAGCTTGCACTGTCTTGCTAGATTAAGGACTCCATAGAGGTATGACTTTTTAGTATTCACCAACACATTGACCAAAAACAAAGCAAGGTGTGTATTTATTTTTACTGCAATACTATGAATATATGTGCTGTTGTTTTTGAATGTTTAATTTTATTTTGAATATTTCCACCTTTTTTTTTTCTCAGTTCAATTTTGTTGGACGTATTTTGGGACCCAGAGGACTCACTGCTAAACAGCTAGAAGCTGAAACAGGATGTAAAATTATGGTCAGAGGGAAAGGCTCCATGAGAGATAAAAAAAAGGTATGTTTCAATGTTGTAAGTTTATACATGCTGACTTTTTATAAACATTCTAAAAACATGGCTACTTTTGTAATACAATGCTATATTTAACACACGCTTATTTTTTAAAGCATAACATATATAGATATAGATCTATATATCTAGCTTCAATTTATAAAATTCTTGATATGCTGGTTTTGAACTGAACCACTATTGTGTTGGAGATATTTATCCTTTTTTCACTGAATGATCCTTTTGTTTTTGTTTTTCCATTTGCTTTGATGTTTACTATGTTGTCACTTTTGGTATCTGCAAATATTTTGAATGTCAGTTTGAAAGCACATGCTTTATTGTATTTTAATAACACATATTGTCTTTCCATATGTTAAAGTGGCTCTGTCACTTCAAACTTACCTTACTCAAATTGTTTCCTCCTCGCTTCCTCTTTCAGAATCTGTTCTTCTTTCATTTCTCCTTAAAACCGAAGACAAACTAGGGACTACTTTGTCGTCTTTATTCTGCTTACTCCTGACAATTGTGACAAAAGGGTGCAGCTTAATGCAAGCTTATCTTCCTGTCTCAATCTAGCAAAGGGTGAAGGTTGCCTTAAGCTCCACCCTTTGTCACAATTGCAAAGTGTAGGAAAAACACATAGAATAAGGTATTCCCTAGAAACAGATTTGAAATAAAGAACAAATTCTGAGAGTGGAGGAAGAAATAATAGAAGAAAGGTAAGTTTGGGGTAATAGAGCCACTTTACATTTGGTGAGTTAAAATATTCACAGCTTTCATTTTCTTCCCTTTAAAATGAAATCGAACGTGTAAATGCAATGCTTGAATTTGCTGAAGGATATATGGATTTACATAGGGCTACACAATGCACATCTTTTGTGTTTGTAAACCTTTTTTACTTGCTTTGTTTATTAATAATCTGATTATTATAATAGTTCTTACTAAGGTCTTTTATTTAAAGAATATATGCCAGTTAATACACAAAAGCATGTTTATTCATAAGCTAAGAATTGTTGGGGTTTTTCACCATAGAATTGCAGTTTTAGGGCACAGTAGAAGAGTTGGGAAATTTCTCCTGCTTAGCCATGTTCACGTTGCCTGAAATGTGTTGTAAACATGCAGTTCTCCATGTATTATTTTTTTTGATAACCATGAGAGTCAAGTATAAAAATATCGATTGATAAAATAAGATGGCAATAGTTCCATAATTTAACTCTACAGGAGAATATGCATAAAAAAATTAAATTAATTTCAGAATTAAGGCCAAAATACATTGGCATACACCTGAAATGACGCAGGATCAACTGGTCCTCTAATCTGAAGACGTACTGCGTATGCGCGCGGTACATCAGTCAGATATAGAAATCTGATGGGTGTACTGTGCACACGCAGTAAATCAATCAGATTTCTATACTACAGCTTTCACTGCGTTCTAACACAATAGAAATAGCTGAGATGCAGGATTATGGGGTGACACACTAGGGATGGGGAGGTTAATTGGGGTTATATAATGGGGATAGGGTGGAATAATGTTGTGACACACAGGGGATGTGGGGGTTATACACTGGGGATGGGAGATCTATGGGGGTTAATGGTGTGACACACTGGGTATTTGGGGGTTAGTGGGGTGACAGAGGATGTGGGGTTGTGGAGTGACAGTCAGGGGATCACCATCATTAACACCCCCCCCCCATCCCTGTGTGTCACACCATTACCAACCCCCCCCCCCCATCCCCAGTGTGTAACCCACATTAACCCCCCTATCACCAGTATAGAACCCCCATTACCCATTTTATACCTGATGGATGTGCCGCGGCGCATGCGCAGTACACTCAATCCGATTTCTATATCTAAAGGATGTGCCGCGTGCATGCACTGTACACCCCTCAGGTTAGTGGCCCAGCTGATCCCGCTTCATTGGAGGTGCTAGCGCGCGGAAATGACGTCCGTGTGGAAATCTGATATATTTTTCTGATAGAACACCGGTGTCATAAATCTATATGTATCAGATTTCTATACAGATGTCACTTCCGGTGCACCCGCGTCAACGCAAGATCGGCTGCACGCATGCTGGTCTCTGGGTATAACATTCTGTTAGAATTCGGACGCGGGATCAGCTGGGCCACTAACCTGAAGAGTGTACTGTGCATGCGCAACATTATCTCCCCTATCCCCAATATATAATCCCCATTAACCTCCCTATCGCTAGTGTCACCCTCATAATCCTGCATCTCCGCTATTTCCAGTGTTAGTACACAGTGAAAGCTATAGTATAGAAATCTGATTGATTGTACCGCGCGCATGCGCAGTACACCCATCAGATTTATGTCTGACGGATGTGCCACACGCGTGCGCAGTACACTAGCCAGATTTCTGTATCTGGAGGGTGCACGCTGTACACCGTTAGATTAGAGGACCAGCTGACCCGCGTCATCGGAGGCGACGCGGGTACAGCGAAAGTGACGTCCGTATAGAAATCTGATAAGTATCTCTTTTTGCATATTAAATGTTTACTCCAGCCTCCATGACCACACACTGGTCATAGAACAAGTGATCTGTATGTGCAGTGTTTTTGCTTAAAATGCTGCATATACAGATATCTGCATTTTCATTGGGTCTAGTTGCACCCCTTGCACACGTGACGCAGGCAACCTAGTACTCTGTTCCAGGCTGTGTAATGTTAGAGATATGCAAAAATAACATCTGTTCGCTGAGATTCTTCACTTGTAGACAGAGCTATGTGTACTCCTACTAATGTAAAGCTTGTTGGACTGTGTGAGTACAACTCACATGCATACAGTCTCAAGACAAGCCTTAATACTCCCTCTGCCAGTTGAAAGCAAGCATGCCATGTGTGCCTTTCAATGTATGATAGAAAAGCATTACATTTCATGCTTTTGTATCTGAAAAATCTGATCTGCATGCAGCATATGTATCAATGCCTCTCTGTTTAACTATGTATATGTGTTTATATGTATGCATATATAATATAATCTCATGTTTACTTCGTTAAATAGATATTCCTTATATATAAAGACAAACTCTAAGGCCATTAAGGAGCTTTAGTGTACCCACTGATAAGAATATGAATTTTTCTAGGTATAATAGAGAGTCAAAATCTCTTTGCTGTCTGCTATAGATTATTAAAAAAAAAAAAATTCCCTCTTGAAAATCAACCCTATTCTTAATCAAGTCAAAGGGTACACATTTCCTATGATTTGGTGCTAAAGCATTTATCAAAGTTGAGCATATATTTAAAAAACAAAAGTAATGCCCCATCTTCCCACCATTTTTTTAATTTTATTTTTTTATTTATTTCTGTCTGCAGCAGTTTCTGTTTTGCTGCCAAATTATCGATGCATGAGTGTCTACGTATAAAAATATAGTTGCATATGACATCACGGTGTATATCTGTACAGGAAGTGGTGGCTTTTTTTAATTTTATTTTATTATAGAAAAGCAAAAGGGAATGCCCAATTTCCAAAGAGATTATATATATATATATATATATATATATATATATATTATATATAAAAATACATTAGGTTTATTACAAAAACGTGTAGAATATACAACATGATCTAGTCGACATTTCAGTCCACGTGGACAGTCCTTCGTGGACTGAAACGTCGACTAGATCATGTTGTATATTCGTTTTTGTAATAAACCTAATGTATTTTTTCTAAGGAAGACCTCTGGAGTGCACTCGTTTTTTATGGAGATAGATAGATAGATAGATAGATATATATAGATATATATAGATATATATATAGATATATATATATATATATATATATATATATATATATTCTTTTCTTTTTATATTTCTTTGTTTTATAAAAATTATATATATATATATATATATATATTTTTTTTTTTTTTTTTTTTTTAAATATATAAAAGCAAAAGGGAATGCCCAATTTTTATAAAATTTTTATCTACACAGTATCTTAACACACACGTATTGTTTTATTGTAGTTTGTTTGTGGCGGAGTATTTACACTACACTAACTGTAGCAATTTTTTCCCTGTTTTGACATGCTTCATTCAGGCTGTTACCAATATACTGGAATGCAGTATGTTGGCACTAAATAAGGTAAGTACTCTGGGTTGATATTTGTTTTCAATTTAGAAAGTACTAGAATTGAATGATTACAATCCTATGTTTATTATGTTTTACGTGATTTTGCTCTTTTAGTAACTGCAAGAGTTTTTTGTTTTTTTTAAGCATAAGAAGGTGGTGGACACACTATTAGAGCAAATAGACTTTATTCCATTATTTCAGAATATTCACATTGCACCCAAAATGTTTTGAAAATGAACCCTCTAATGGTTTCAAGGTTTCTGTATAGATATGGAATGCCCTACTTGGTTAGCAGTAAATGTGAATGCCATTCCATTTTAGAATTCGGTATTAAAAATATTCAATCCTAGACTGTGTCCATGCACGCCTAAGTAAACCTTTCATCCTCTTGTGTCTGCTAACATTTGCTCACTTCCATAAATGCAGAATTATTGTTTTGAATATATGAAACGTTGATGGTAAAACTTGATTATATCTGAGTGAAGTTGGTTAAGGTTTGCTTATTATTCGTGTTCAAAGGAATAATATTCCACAATAACCTTAATATACAACACTTTTCGATTGCCATACATTTATTGGACTGTGCTACCATTGAGCTGCCCTTTCTTATTCAAAATGTTATCCTGAAAATCTGCATTAAGGTCCTCAGGATCACCATAATGATTAGTACTCTGTAAAGATGAATAAATAAATTAATAAAATTAAATTGACTGTTATGCAATGTATTTTGATAGACAAATGGCAATCAATGTGAGGTTGGTGCAGAAGTAATATGAGCTGATGAGGTAGTTTTGAAGTGATGAAAAGGAAAGCAATTTGGCTGGAAGCTGCTATGTTAAGTTGTGATTTTACCTTAAGGCTTAGAAAAACAGACGATGAATGTCTTAATTTTCTGACAGTGTTTATAGCCCTGAGTTAACAAAAAAGCCAGGACCCAGCGTGTGGTTCAGCTGTGTATGCCCTCAAAACTGCATCTTTCAGGCCTTGCTTACTGGCTCAAATATCCTCTGAACTCCACAGAGTAATTTTGCTTTTCCTGACATTTAAATGTCAGCCATGTGAAGAAACAACTGTGACAGTTTAACCATTGTTTTTATTGGGTTTTTATTTTGAGGCTTTAATATGGCTAAGTTTAATACGGATAAGTTAATTTGTTTAAAAAAAACAAAAAACCTTGAAACTTCATGATGATTTAGTAACCTTTTAGTTAACATTTTTGGTGGCATACAGGTGGCAGATGTAGAACAGTCCCCTCTGGCACACATGGATAAAGGTGGCAGTCTTGTTTGTATACTGAAAGGGATTTTCATGACCATTGTTTCATCAAATGCACATGACTCAGGAATTATAATTATATATGTTCCAAGTACTTATTTGCTTAGCTACTAAAAATTTCGATTTCCTTAACTCAGGGATGCATAATATCGATTTGAGGGGAGACCAGATGACTGGCTGAAATGCTTACCGGGGTCTCAGTGCCATCTAATGTTAATGAGATGGGTTGTGCTTGAATTTTGGAAGCGATCTTTCTGATGTCTGTTTGCTGTCTGCTGGATGAAAGTGGTAGAATTCAGACTATGGTCTATCTGATACCCCTTTAAGCACGGTGAGCAAGGGAACCATGTCTGGATTACCCCTTTTAATTTGGGGTGTGACAAGTTAATGCATTGCAACATGTTCACTGTGCCTAGAGGGGTATCTGCTACACCTCTCTGACAAGGCACAAAGTAGGCCGAAACGATTGTCCGTGGTTGCCATAGCTCTCATGCATAGAGAACTTGCCTGCATTTCTGTTAACTACCCTTATCGGTGTGGTCAGCCTGTTATGCCTTGAAACTGGTTCTCTTTGTAATGGCACAACAAGTGAGCAAAAACCATTTTTACTTGAGCAGAGATTTACTGAAGGGCAAGTGTCACGAGCCTAGGCTATAGGCCCAGCCAAGACAGTGGGGAGAGTGTGGAAGTGACAGGGTTAATGACACCAGACCCCTGGTTACCTGTTGTTAGTCCCAGCAACCACTCAATTAACCCCTGCAATCCCTTCTACACTAACCCCCTAGTACACACTTTACTGCCACCACCAAGACTTTTAAACCCGGGCGTCTTAAGTTATCCCACACACAGGACTATTATAGAATCACAGTTCTACTTTTACTGATCAAACACATATAATTAACCCTTTTTGGTAAAGTGTTTACCTGAGCTTTCCTCTGGAGAGTGAAGCTCATAGAGAACAGAGACACAAGCTGATTAAGTAAACATTTAATCTGACAAAAAAATTCACAGTGCTGAGTACAAAATACAGAAATAAATTACATACAGATAACAAATAGCAAAACAGTACATAAAATAAAATAGGAGAAAACACAAGAAATTCCTTACATATATCTACCCCATATAGAATTCTTGTGGGAGTCTTAGATGGTATAGGTCTCCTAGAAGTTGCTGACCAAAGAATAAAAATGATGAACTCCCTGGATAGTCCAGCACCCTTGTTAATCTATCTAAACTAGTTGTTGCTCAGTGTGCAGACCGCTGGGGAGGGGGTGTATCAGGGGGAGTTGGTCTGGCAGTTTATTACCCACTCTATGCAATTCCTTGTGTCCAGCTCTGGTGATGGCTATCTAGATGTTTTATGGTCTAAGCCTGGTGCCAGATCAGAGACCACAATTAATGTCATCCCAAGGTTTACAAAAAACAACTCTTTACATATATCAATACATCAAACACCAACTCATGCTTTTGGCATGACAGCAAGCCAATGAGTTGTTCTAAGCTTTTGTTTGTTCTCAGTTCTCAAACTCTGTTTTTTGACCCAGGTTTGGTATTGGGAATTTTAGATTAGCAAACCAAAGCTCGGGGGTTGAGGAGTGTTGCCAGTTGATGATTTATTATTCGTTTTAACCCAAAATGTTTTTGCTCCACTTTTACAATTACAAGTGATAATATAAATATATTTTCTTTGGGGTCAGATTATTGCGATCAGAAATATTATGTTGACTCTTTTTAGTGCATTTTCATACTGATAAACAGAGTTACAATATAGACCAAAAACCTAGCCAAATTATTTTGATGCATTCCTTGTTTTCACAGTGCCTGCTGCAGAATTTATATCACAATGTGAGCTTTTGTTATTTACTTTATTTATATAAAATGAATTTATCCAGGAATAATGCATGAACCTTGCTGTACAATTCCACAGGGAGTAGTAATGCAATGGACGAAGCGCTCTGGTTCTGCTGGGTATACAAATATCAGAGGAAGCCTAATTTTGTAGCAACTGAGAGAAACTGTTCTTGTCCCTCTGAGCATTAGTGATTGACTTCTCAATCAGTTTATGAAGTAAAGTGCTACAACTCTTCAGAATATTTATATTCTCAAAGTGTTTGCAAACATTCATGTATTCATTGTTTTGTGCAAATGGGTTCGTTTGGCCTGTGAATTTAGATTTATTAACTTGAGTATTCTGTACTTTGGAATAAAGGTTTAATTGTATTTATTGCTTGTTAGTAATATCTGAATGGAAAATAAATGAACACTATAGGGTCAGGAACACAAACATGTATTTTCAATCCTATAGTGTTACAAACATCACAAAGTTACACATCACAATTAACTCTATAATATCTTAATACTTATAAACACATGAAATAAAATTATTTACAGTTAAATCATTAAAATGTTGCTGTCCTAAAGTGGCACAATGTATGCGCTTGATGTAACATTTGTGTACACAAGATACCCATGTATTCACATGCATATATATATGCAAAGCTCTGTGATCTTGTTTGAGCTTGGCCTTCTTCACATCTTGTCTGTTATCACCATGTCAGTATTCGTTTTGTTTTGTTTTAATACACTGCAGAATATTAATATTAATAAAGTGTAGTATTCGAACATGCCACAGACAGGAAACTGACCAGCCTGCGACTACATTATGAATTTGTTTAACTTGCCACTGTCCCCAAGACAGAAATCACTGCAATGATTTCTTCTTACCCAGCTGTTTTCTAAAAGAAAGTATTGAAACATCGAGCGTGCTTGGACAACATGAATGCCACATGTGGCAATTTCCTTGCTACTAGGGCAAACTTAAAAATGAAACTATGTTCAACCTGTGGTGCCACTTTAATCATAGGAATACATTTCTCAGAGGAAATGAGAGTTCAGGCAGTGACAGAACTTATTTTAGAAGAGTATTATCTATGGAAAAATAAAAATCTATATGTAAAATTTTCTTTAGTGTTTTTTTTTTGTGTGAAAAACTTATACCTTTTCCTGTCACATTAAGAATTCTAAAAATTAAATTTAATTGTACCCCATGTTGTTTTACAGTGATGATACATGCATAAAAACATTAAGTACATTATTGATGAACAAGTAAATTTTTTTTTAAATTGTGCTTACAACAGACCTATTTACAAGGTAGCCCTGATCAGTTAAAGCGAAAAAAAAAAAAAAAGTTCAATACACTTATCTCAAACAACCTGTGGGCCCATAAAATAGATTGCAACATACATCTATACACAGGATCAGTTAATTACCCATGTCTAATTAAATAAATTTGGAGTTCCAGCAAAAAAGAAAGTCCATTTTATCAGTGGATGCTGTTAATTAGACTTTTTAAATTAAGTCTTGATTAGATTTCAGTCAGCTCAGTTACTACACATCTGAGTACCATCCATTTCTATTGTTGAACAAGATAGTTTCATTTTTTTTCCTCTTTCAACCATGATATTGGTAAAATGTTAAGCATTTTCATCAAGAAGCATGTGTCCTTTATCAAGAGATGCTCCTAACCTCTCCAAATCCTTTTACAAAGAGCTTTGATTCTTAGAGATTTTATCAATCTTGGTGTGACAAGAAGTCATTAGCAGTTTTTGGGTTTGTCTGTATGCTCCCAGACTTGGAATCAAACTTTAACTGTTAACGTTACTTCAGTCTGCATCTGCTTCTAATTTTGTTTTATTTCCTGGTTTGAACACCAAAATAAAAATTTGAGTTGCTCCCCTGCATGTGCTAAACTTTAAAAAAAAATGCTGCCAATGTCTAGGTAAAATCACAAGCAGATCGCTATATTAAGCACATTTACATGACATTGATTTCTTTCTACTCCAAGATGGAGGCTGCAAGTATAAATGCAGGAGTCCTTCATTTATAATACTGTACACTGCATCATTTGTGCTTGGGAGACTATACAAGTTCTAGATTTTATAGCACGTCATTAGCATTTTGTATTGCCGTAATGTAATTTCAGTTTATTTGAAAAAATAAAAATATTCTATTTTAAAACCATACATTTTGTACCAATACAGATGTAATGTTTTTTGTACACTGCCTCCATTTTTTTTTTTTCTTTTTTCCTGACTGTTGCAATTCAGAGTTGAGGAAACTTACCAAGGTTTAAGTATTTAGGAGCCCACAAGATCTTGCTTCCTTTTGTATGTATGAAGGGGAGGGGATTTACCCCAATACAAATTTCCTGCTTGCCATAGTGCCGTGTATTTGACACATTCCTTAATCCCACCACCACATCACATTTCAGGAGGAACTATTTAGCAAAGTACTGTGTGTCAGTACAGGGAGCAGACACAGCTCCTCTATTCTACAAATCTCCTCCATTACTAATGTAGTCTAAACATATGCATAAATAGGAGGAATAGAAATAGTTGTATGCACATTTTCCATACCAAAGTAAAGATGAAAATGGCACTTGATGGGTGTTATCTAGGTTGTTGGTACTGTTTGAATTTGTTGTTGTAGAGGCCATCAAGTTATTGTTTGGGTGTGGAACGAAAATGATTGTCAATGCTATGTATAGTATAGTTTTCATTAAAGAAACACTCACATTAGGAATACAAATACACTATAGTATCCTGTTTCCTTTCTAGGTCCCCCGCTCCCTCCCAAATGCATTGTATACACCAAGCGTGTCAAACTCAAAGTGTGGCATGGGCCCCATAAACAAGGTTTAAGTTTATGTGGGACAGACAGACATGGACAAACAGACACGGACACACTTTTCTTTATTGCTCCCTACCTTATGGAGCCGAAGTGGGGCTTCTCCCTGGGGGTCCTTCCTGCTCCTCACGCACGTGGTTTAGTGATGCCGAAATATGACGTCATATTCCGGCGCCCGGCTTCACTTAAGTGAGGAGCTGGAACACTGAGCTCCCTCGCGGCCCTCCTTCCCGGTCGGGTAAATGTTAGCAGAGTAGGCACCTGCAATATGGGATGCCTACTCTGCTATAACAGTGAGCATGCACTCGCCGGGCCGCAAAGATGGTCCTTGTGTGCCGCATGTGGCCCGCGAGTTTGACATGCCTGGTATTCACTGATCAAACCAACTGCCTAATATCGTGTAGATTCCCCTTGTGCCAAAACCACTATGCATCAAGGCATGGACTCCACAAGACCTCAGAACATGTCCTGTGGAGTCTGGCACCAAGGCATTAGCTGGTTTTATAAGCCAGGGGTGCCCAAAAGGTAGGTGCTCAGGTGTTTTAAAACTACAGCTTCAATGATGCTTTGTCATTCAAAAATCATTATAAAGCCATGCAAGGCATAATGGGAGCTGTAATTCAGCAACATCTGAGGATCTACCTTTTTGGTACCCCTGCATTAGCCATACAAGTTGCAAGATGAGGCTCCATGGATTGGATTTGTTGTTTACAGCACTTCCCACAGATGCTCAATCACATTAGGACCTGGGGAATTTGGAGGCCAAGGCAGCATCTTGAACTTTGTCGTGCTCCTCAAACTATTCCTGAACAGTTTTTTTGCAGTGTGGCAGAGTGCATTAGCAAACTGAAAGAGGTCACTACCATCAGGGAACTACATTGCCATGATGAGTAGGTAGGTAGCACATGTCAAAGTAACCTCCACGTGAGTGCCAGGACCCCATGTTTCCCAGCAGAGCATAACACTGTCTCCACTGGCCTACTTTTTTCCCATAGTTCGTCTTGCTGCCTTCTCTTCCCTAGGTAAACAATGTACATACATCCGGCTATCCACCTGATGTAAAATAAAACTTTATTCACCAAACTAGGAAATATTCTTCCATTGCTCCATGATCCAGTTCTGACGCTCACACCCCCATTGAAAGCTTTCAGCAGTGGACAGGTGTCAGCGTAGGCACTCTGACCAGTCTGTGGCAATGCAGCTCCCCATGCAGCAAACTGCAATGTACTGCGTTTTGATACCTTTCTATCATGGTCAACATTTGGTTTTTCAGCACTTTGCGCTACAGTAGCTCTTCTGTGGCATCTGACCAGACCAGCTAGCCTTGACTACCCTTGTCCACCAGTGAGCATTGGACTCCCAAGACAATGATGCCAGTTCACTAGTTGTCCTTCCTTGCACCATTTTTGGTAGGTACTAACCACTGCATTTTGGGAACACAAGACTTGATTTTTTTTTTTTTTTGAAGATGCTGTGGCAGAGTTGTTTAGCCATCACTATTTGGCCACTCAGATCTTTTCGGTTGCCCATTTTTTCTGCTTTCTACACATGAAATTCAAGAACTGACTGTTCTCTTGCTGTCTCATATATCTCAAGTCTTGACAGTTGCCCTTTGTAACAATATAATAAATGTTATTCACTTTACCAGTCTGTAGTTTTAATGTTGTGACTAAACAGTTTGACATTTGGGTTATCTGGATGCCCCTGTGGTGGTTTCGATGACATGTGCAGTGTTGGTGCCATATGAGCTTATGGTGTCAAGGGGTGATTGTGTGCTCTGACGGATGTGATACTATGTGTTTAACCTGGACAGATTGAGATGGAAATATACAGTGCTGTATGATGGGTAATACACTGTCTGGTCCATGAAGGTGGTTAATGGGTTATGTGTTGTCTGTAACAGAGGTTCTACATTGTGTAATTGAGCTTTATGGGAGCTGTAATGGTTTATATGGTTTTATATGGTTTATAATAGTTCATATAAGCTGGTTTGTTTAAAAAAAAAAAATAAAAAAAAAAAATATATATATATATATAAAAAAATATATAAATATATATATATATTCTGACCAATATTTTTCCCAGTTCTGAGGCCGAACTCTGAGATTTAGTAATGGCCCTATTTGAAGATATTTTAGCAATTCTTAGTGCTAGTCACAATAACTTAAAATGTGTAAATGTTCTACTTATTTGTAGTTTTGTTTTAAAAAAAAAAAAGGAAAGTTTTATTTTAAACTAAACTACTCTATTCAGTTTAAAACAAACTTGCCAATATGCTAAAATCTGCCATCCCCACTTCTTTTTCCTTGCAGATTCTACTAATTCTATAAAAAAAAATTCCATTCATTGGCGGCTTAGTTTTGGGGCTCTTTTTGAAAGTCTGATATCAACACCGCTCAAGTGACATTTTTCTTTAATTTGTTTCAGGAAGTAACACATGGTAATGTTGCGAAACAATGTACACAGATGCCTTAGTGAGGAAGTGAAAATGCTGACCAATTAAGTTGTTTTGAGAATCACAGTGGCAGTCTCTTGCAGCTGGGATACTGTTTCAAATGTGACATAGATGTCTTTGTGTAGTAGAAAGAAGCTCTGATTTTAGAAAGGAAAGTGATTTGTATTAATAGTAGCGAGTATTAAAGTCTACCATTTCATAGTTTGTCAAAGTAATGCATTCACTGCATAGGGTTCTTTTGTATGCCAGTTGAACGCTGTGGCCATGTCCTGTCTGCGGTGTTTAGAATTTGAAGCCAAAATTTGTAAACGTTGGGGTGTGATCTTCAGCAAATGAATGCTCACTTTAGTTGATGCATCAATCAACTTTAATAGAAACTTCGTAGTACATGAATGTGTGGGAGCAGAATTATATTTTTAAAACATTTACCTGCTTCTGACGAAGGGTGTATTTCTTTTCCAAACTTTTTTTTTTTTAAATATATTTTTATTGGCATGTACTGTGCACACAGAGAGAAAAACAAAACAGTGAGACTCGCAGGTCTCCGCTATTGGCATGTAGTGTGTACACCGAGAGAATGCCAAAACATTGAGACTCGCATGTCTCCGCTAACTTAGCAAATACCATAGCCCTCATGTACTGTATGATATCAGGCAGTGCGAGATTTGGTTTCTGGTTGTGAGAGCGGTCTTTGATCGGGTGCGCAGGCCCGTATTATGTGTGGACTTTCAGTTCCTTCGTCGTGTGATTGTTCCGAGGGTGTAGTCGTTTATTTGGTGATCTTCTTGAATTATTTAACCATGTGTCTTGCTCTTCATCATTTACGCTCTATCTAAAATAGTTTTATACAGTTGCATGTTCAATTGGGCTCGCAGGCCCGCAATTTCGTCGGACTCTCAGGTCCCTTGTGGGTGGTGCGTGTGCGTATGTCCCTGTTACGTATGCCTGTCTGTGAGAATGTCGCGTAACAGCCCGAGTCCTGTGGTCCGCGTCTCTCGTCCCCACCCCTCTTTGGAGTGCCCTGTTTAGGTGGGGTAGTCTCCTCGTCTACTTGTCAGGGCTTCCCTTGTCTTTTTTGGTGTTTTGTGGGCCCTCTAGTATTGGTGAGCCATTGGTGCTGGGGGTAGGTCCGCCCCTATATGGCTGTCTTCCCTGCTCCTCTCTGGTTTTGTGGCCTCCTATAGCTAACTGCGTGGTGGTATTTATGTCATGTTAGTGAATTCGGGGTCCGTTGTCTTCAGGATCCAATGTGTCCAAGTGTTGAGGTACACTTGGAATGTATCGTGAGCTTTGTGGTGAAGTTCCTCTAGGGATCTCAATTCTTCCATTTGTGTGAACCAGACTCTCAAGGGGGGGTGACCTGTTTTTTCCAATACTGTGGTATTATCAATTTAGCCGTGTTTATGATGCAGTTTGTGCGCGATTTCTTATACGCTGTTCTTGGGGTTTTAGTGTGATGTAAGAGCATGACTGCTGGGCTGAATGGGACTGGTTCATCTGTAAACTTTGCCAGTATTCTGTGAATATCTGACCAGAATGGGGCTATCTGTTTGCACTCCCACCAAATGTGTAAGAGTGTGCCTCTATCTTCCCCGCATCTCCAACACTGTGGGGGGTGGGATGGGATTCGGGCATGTAGTGTCTCAGGGGTGTGGTACCAGTGCGTCAGTAGTTTATATGCCGTTTCCTGTGTCCTGCTGTAGCTAGAGCAGTGATGTGTAAGATAGCAAATTTTTTCCCATTCCGCCTTGTCAAAGACCTGGCCCAGTGCCGACTCTCACTTCCCCATGAACCGTGGTTGGGCAATTGGTGTGAGTGTTATTAGTAGAGTGTACAGTGCGGACATTCCGTGTGCTAGTGGATTGGGATCCAGGCATAGATTCTCAAAAGGAGTAGTGGCCCTATGTAGTACCGGTCCCTGCGGGAGGGACGTAATGTAACTCTGAATCTGTTTGTATTTGAGGTGCATCAGGAAAGTTTGTTCTGTGTTCCCCCTAAGGTCCTTGAGTGTCTTTATGCCGTCGGTGGTTTGTATGTGTCTGAGTCTGGGTAATGGGTCCTGTATTAGGTCTTTGAACGCTTTCGGGTCCATTCCTGGTGGGAACTCTGGGTTGTGTGTCAGGGGTATTAGTGGTGTCGGGTGTGATGTTAGGCCGTGTCTCCCTTTTGAGCGGTTCCATTCCCGTAAGGTCGCTCTCGTGTAAGGGGACCGAGTCTCGTCCCCTGTCTGGACCCCTGGCGGCATCCACAGTAGGACTGCGACAGGGACGCCCGCCTCATGTTCCTCTACCTGCTTCCACTGTTTTTGTGTTCCCGTTTTGGTCCATTCCATGATTCTCATAAGATGGCAGGCCCTATAGTAGAGGTTGAAGTCTGGCAATGCCAGTCCTCCCCTGTCTTTTGGTTGTGTGAGTAGTGTGTGGCGTAGCCTGGGCTTTTTCCCATTCCAGACATATTTGGTGAGGGCCGTGCGTAACGTGGTGAAGTACGCTCTGGGGACTGTTATGGGTATGGTTTGGAATAAGTAGAGGAGGCGCGGCAGGAAGTTCATCTTCACCACTTGTATCCTGCCTAACCAAGAAATGTGTGGGTATGCCCACTCCTGCATCTCCAAGCGCATCCTCTCATGCATTACCGTGAAGTTTTCTTTATAGAGATCCCCTTCCCGCTTTGTTAGCCAGATGCCTAGATATTTAATTTTATGTGTTGCCCATTGGAAGGAATAGTGTTGGCATAAAAGTTCCGCCCTACGTTCTGGGACGTTAATGTTAAGTATAAATGATTTGGAGAGGTTTATTTTAAAATTGGAGAGTCTACCGAAGTCCTGAAATGCCTTCAGTATATTGGGGAGAGAGATTTCTGGGTTGGTTACGTAAAACAGCAAGTCATCAGCATACGCTGCTGCTTTGTGGTGTGTCGTCCCCGTCTGCAACCCCGTGATGTCCGGGTTGTTCCTAATGGCCACCAGCAGGGGCTCCAGGGCTAGGACGAAAAGGAACGGGGACAAGGGGCACCCCTGGCGTGTGCCGTTTTGTATGTCAAACGGCTCTGTCAGGGCACCGTTAACTACCACCTGCGCGGAAGGTTGCTGGTATAACACCTCTATCCATCCCCTGATACCAGGGCCCAGGCCGAGGTGAGTTAAGGTCTGGAAAAGGTATCTCCATCCGACCCTATCGAAGGCCTTCTCCGCGTCCGTGGATAGCAGGAGAAGGCCTTCCGTGGCCCGCCGTCTCCCGTGTATCAGTGTGAGGGTGCGTATAGTGTTGTCGCGTGCCTCTCTCCCCATCACAAACCCCACCTGATCAGGGTGTATCAGGTTGGGCACATGCGTCTGCAGTCTAGTCGCAAGGATTTTGGCTAATAGTTTTAGGTCGCTATTTATGAGCGAGATGGGGCGGTAATTTCCACACTGCTCCCTGTCCCTGCCCTCCTTAGGGAGTACTGTGATGTGTGCTGTCTGGGATTGCCTAGGGAGGTGGTGTCCTTCTTTGATGGCATGGAATGTCAGTGTGAGTGGGGTGTATAGTATGTCTGCATATGCCTTATAATAGCAGAGCGGCAGGCCATTTGCAGCAAAGGCATCAGCAGCTCTGGCCCAGTACAATGTCAAGATGTATTGTAGCCAACTGGGCAGAGAGCTGTTCCTCAGACACTTTGCTGGGCTAAGGACCCCAGTTTGTGCAATATGTGCAGCAACCAAGCATTCTGACAATTTCTGTCCAGTTTCATATGACACTATCCCTACCATGGCCATCCCAGGCACTACGAGGGTAGAGGAGCAGGGCAAGGATAAATTGGGCTGTCCGATAGTATACCTGGGCAAGTCACAGATATGCAATAACTTTAATGTAGGTGCTTGTGCTTATAGTGCCTGTCGACTGTTACACATTTGCTCTCATTGTTTCAAGGCACACGCAAAAGCTACGTGCCCAAATAAATTGCATCATAAACCCTATTTCACATCGGTTAATGTTGGTGTTCTAGCTAATCTGCTGTCCACTCATCCTTATAAACATCTCCTTGAGTTTTGATAGCGGGTTTTACCCACGGTTTCCACACAGGCCTTATTTACATGCCAGCGGGGACTTGGGAATGTAATAACCTACAATCAGCCATAGTCAGTAGAGATGTTATTACAAATAGAATGGGAGAAAGGGTTTGTATTACGGCCATTCAGAGCCTCCTTTTTCTAACTAACTCTATTGGCCTGGTCACGGGAAAAAACACGACTAAGCAGAGATTGATCATAGATCTCTCTGCACCACATTCCTCTGTAGTTCCTAGCCTTAGCTCTCTGAACCCCTCTGAAGAGTTCTCAGTGCAGTACACTACAGTTGACGATGCAGTTGAAGCTATATTGGCTGGCATTGGGGCTTGGCTTAGCAAGACTGACATCATAAATGCATTTAAGTTACTCCATCATTATGGCACCTGCATGGCATTAAAAGGAACACTATAGGATCAGGAACACAAACATATATTCCTGACCCTATAGTGTTAAAACCAACATCTAGCCCCCCTTGGCCCCTCATGCCTCCCTAAATATAGTAAAATCTTAATTAAAAGTGGTGATTTTTAGGAGATCAATGTCAATCTAGCTGTCAGTGAGGCTTGCTTCCTCCTTCGGTTAGCTCAGCTGAGTGGCAAGTGTGCTGCTCTACTTGAGCACATCTGCCTTTTCTTCACAGTTAGTCTTCACAGACCTCACAACAGGTAAGCGTTCTTCCTTTACACCGTTGCAGTGCACACACATGCAAGCAGGTGTGCTTGGGCATCGAATGATAGATTGATATGTTTTTTTTTCCCTCAATAGAGACTATACATTTATTCCGGAGAAGTAGGGGATGGTTTGCAAAGGTTGCAGTCATATGAACTGCATAATTTCTAAGTCGTTATTAGATATACCCTAGTGGCTGCATGCATAATTAAATGCATGAATTTATTCATTGGTGGTATATCTACTAAATAGATAATTTGAATTGCTATTAAAAAAAAAAAAAAAAAATTTAAAAAAAATCACACTGTGGATTAATCCTTTAAGCTTAAATAGTTCTAGATTACCACATTGTCGCAGCTCTTGGTGTCTCTTGAGAAGTGCAGTGTTGGAAGCAAAGACAATGGTTGCTAACAAGCCTTGTGTATATACTAAAGGAAGCTTCCCTGATTGGTTGCAATTTGAAGTTTTCAAGTATTGTTTTTATGTAAGCTATTAGCATGCTTAATTGCTATGCAATCAGAAAGAAATAAACAATTTCTACTTAAAACTGCAAAATGAAAGGCAATCATCTAAACAAAAAAGGAAACTTCTCATATGTAAGCATACTTGAATATTGGCATTATTTTCTTTTTTTGTGCTTAATTATAGGTGGCTGTTTGAGCACTGAATTCATGAATGTGACCCTGAAACATCAGCCAGGCTTTGTTGTTTCTGAGTACTGGCATTGAGAGAACTTAGCAGCATTGTGTGTTTCACTGATAATGGTTAGTGCCAGAATAGCTGTTAATTAGCTACTTTTGTTTGATGTGGAAAGTACTGGGTTCCATATTCCTTTTCCCACTAGCTTCGATATTCAGTTGAAACCTGTATCTGAGAAGATGCTTGTTTCTCTCTTGCCTCCCTGCTCGGATGCTAAGTAAAGTTAAAGGTTTTTTTTTGGGGGGGGGGTTTCTCGAGTAATTTTTGTGAAAATGTCCGTTCATTGTTTGTAATATTTTGACACTGTTAGACTGATGGGTACCTCAAGAGAACCTATGTTTCTTGCCAAAACGTTAAATAAATCCAGGCAAGCACACATTTTATTACTGCCTATCAAATACTTACAACAAATTAAGTTTTTGGAAAGAAAAAAAATCCGCAACCAGAACTGTCTCAAACGTCTGTGATTCTGGTGAAATAACACAATAGCAAAAGGGTTTGCACCCTTTTAACCAAAATAGCCAAGTTGCTAAAATAGGGGAGAATTGTTCCAGTTTGGCTGTTTTGGCTACATGATGGCATTCCCTTGTTCTCTGTAATGTTTATAGCTCCATATGTGTTTAGGTAAACTAATGCACAATTTATCCATTGGTCCTACAGATCCTAGAGGTGCTAAAATGTATAGTAAATCATAATTCCAAAAAATGAAGCAACTCAAAGTGGGCTCAGTTTGCGTGTTTATGGAGTTTCTTTATTGTGCACGTGGATCCCCACATAGAAAAGTAAGGCTAGGAACCCTCTAAGAGACAGTTTCTGGTGAAAAGTACAATATAGGAACCCAGATGTCTTCATCTCATTGAAGTGGTCTGGGTGCTTTGGTCTTGTCATTTTAGCCCTGCAGCTGCAAACATTGCAGTTTCAGAGAAACTGCAATGTTTGCATTACAGGATTAAAGGGACACTATAGTCACCTGAACAACTTTAGCTTAATGAAGCAGTTTTGGTGTATAGAACATGCCCCTGCAGCCTCACTGCTCAATCCTCTGCCATTTAGGAGTTAAATCCCTTTGTTTATGAACCCTAGTCACACCTCCCTGCATGTGACTTGCACAGCCTTCCATAAACACTTCCTGTAAAGAGAGCCCTATTTAGGCTTTCTTTATTGCAAGTTCTGTTTAATTAAGATTTTCTTATCCCCTGCTATGTTAATAGCTTGCTAGACCCTCCTGTATGTGAATAAAGTTCAATTTAGAGATTGAGATACAATTTTTTTAAGGTAAATTACATCTGTTTGAAAGTGAAATCAGTTTTTTATTTCATGCAGGCTCTGTCAATCAGAGCCAGGGAAGGTGTGACTAGGGCTGCATAAACAGAAACAAAGTGATTTAACTCCTAAATAACAGTCAATTGAGCAGTGAAATGATCTATACACTAAAACTGCTTTATTTAGCTAAAGTAATTTAGGTGACTATAGTGTTCCTCAAGCCTGCCTCTTATGGGTTTCTACCATACAGCCACTAGAGGTGCTTCCTGACCTTTAAATTATTTGAATTAGACAATATTTTCTATGCACTTATTTTAAACTAAATTTGGCTGTTCCATTTTCAGTTCGCTGTATTGTGAATAAAGCATAAACTGCGGATTCACAGCCCTCCTCCCACCTTGCAGTGTGAAGTATTAAGTACTTTGCATTTGTATTATTGATTCTTTGAATAAGGAAAAAGCCCCTGTAATTCACAGAAACCTTGGTTTGGACTTTCATGTAATAAAAGGTCTGATTACAGAAGTTAAACAACTGAAGTGGCCTTTAACAACCTAGCATACAAGTTACCTTTCATTTCTATAAAATGCGAGCGCTTGGCAATAGCTGCTACTTTTGCCGTAATGTTCAGTAATTAATTTTATCTTATTGTGATTACACAGTGACTTCATGTGGAGGTAATTCACTAGCGGCAATTCAAAGCTCAGGATTGCTATATTTCAGCAGGTAGCCTTCAATGTTCCTATTTATCTTTTGAAAACCTCTTCTGTATCATCATGTAGGTTAAGTACATCTGCGAGGGAACTTCATGTAACAGCCTAATAATGCCGAAGCATACTTCATAATTGATCGGGCCTCATGAGGAGTTACACCCTGCAGAATTATGATAGTGTACACTATTTGTAGTGATTATGAAGCTGCCCAGTAAGATTTTATAACATTAAACAGTACTATGTGTAGCATGTAAATTAAGTTTAGACATGATGTGCACATACTGCAAATAGAAGGCATATGGAATAACTTTTTCCTTGGTTGAAACCACATTTTTGCTGTAGTCAACAAAATGTCACGATTGAATACGACTTCGTAAAAGCAGCAGTGTAATGCTGATTATTTAATGTGAAAATTGTTTTTTTGTTGGTTTTATCTGAAGAGACGCGCGCACACAAACAGTTTCCTTTTTGCATAAGCAGAGAGAATGACTGTGCATTTGTGCACAATACTCACAGTATATATAGAGTTAAGTAAAGTATTTTAAAATGCTATAGCAGTCTTTATCAAATGAGTGAGTGTGTGTCGGTCTGTCAGTGAGTGGTTCTCTGTCTCAGTGAGTGTCAGTCAGTCATGGTCTCTGTTTAGGTGATCGGGTCCCCTCCAATCACTTGGGAAAGTTGTTTATTCACCTTTTCCCCCATACTGTGCCGATCTCGCGGTGGCTGGCTCCACCTCCATGGCTGAGATCACTAAGAAACATCTCTAGTGCCCGTCTGAGTGACTGTCACTAGAGTTGTCACTGGGCAGCAATGTAAGCACTGCCTTTTCTCTGAGAAGCCTTCAGGGACGGGCTGCAAACACCAGAACCACTACATTAAGCTGGTTCTGGTGACTATAGTGTCCTTTTAAGAATATTTTTGTTGTTGAAAATAATGCTTTGTTTAAAAACAAACTGGTTCCTACATTTTTTTTTAATTTTTTTAAATTTTTTTTTAAATGCTGGTTCCTACATTCCAAGCAAATTTGTCAAATTCTAAAGTACATGATTTTCAACTTGTACTTTACAAAACAGTTTTTGTATACATTATACTAAATCTATCAGATTGCTTTATGACAAAAAAAAAGCTAAAACTAAAAAGGTTTATACTCTATTTGGATATTGAAGGAGTTAAAGTCAACAGGCATTAATTAGAACAAGTACTATTTCCACAAAGTTGTTGACTATTTGCACTTGATGTTACCTGTGTACGTTTCTGTTATTATATTGGCATAACAATGTCAAAACAGGGTATGCAGTCCAAGCAAAATGAAAGTAGCACACCACAATTTACCCATTGAAGTGGTTTGGGTGCAGTGTCCCATCACACATTTTTAATAAACTGCAATAATTACCTGCTATGGTTAACTCCTCCTCTAGTGGCCACTAGAGGGACTTCCGTGTCTTTAGGCGCCTAAATGATGCTGGACGTCCTCACGCTATGCATGAGTACTTCCCGCGTCACCAGAATTGCCATAGTAAAGCATTGAATAATAGCATTGCCGCGTATGTGCATTAGGTCTCTCTCCTGCCGGTTGATGCTGGGGAGGAGTTAAGGCGGACTCGAGCCAACGCCAAGGGACATCAGTGCTGGACCCAGGTGAAGGAACTGGGGGGAGGAGGGGGCTTGACAGAGGAGGAAGCTATAGTGCAGCGGTAGACAACCTTGGGCACCCCAGATGTTGTGGATTACATCCCCCCCATAATGCTGGCAAAGCATCATGGGAGGTGTAGTCCAAAACATCTGGAGCGCCGAAGATTGCCTATGCCTACAATAGTGCAAGGAAAAAGTGTTTTCCTGGCACTATAGTTTCCATTTAACTAGATTTCTATGTATTCTATATTACAGAGAGGTTGTAATAAAGCACAAAATGAACTACTCCCCTAAGACCATGCAGTGGTGTAGAAAGGAAAGGGTTATTAAATAAATTAAATGCAGTTTATTTTTTATTTTTGCTTCTGAAATTCATGTTGACCATTTTATTTTCATTGCTAAATAATTTAAATGTATATTAGAAGCTTGTTAATATTAACATTTTGCCTAAGAAACAGAAAGCAGTATGCATGGACCACTAAAATTAACTTCTATTTTTCATCTGTAAAATATCTCTTGTTCTAATATTGTAGTTCTTCCAATAAATGTGCCTTTTTTTATTTTAGTCTTGTATTGCTGAGTGATGGCTACAGTTTTGACAGATGCAGATGAATCCCGGGTCAGACTTGTACACTATAAAGATTAAAATAAAATGGATAACATTTAAAGAAAACATCAATCTCTTTCAGTAGCATGCCGTGTTACATACAGAGAATACTAATGAAAGGCAGCACAGTCACATTAATGGTATTTACATTTCAGCAGGACATACACATATCCTGTGTAAATGATGGCTATAGCTGGTACACGCCTTTATAATTTTCCCATTCACACATAATGAGACATGTTTTTTGTTTTTATTTTTGTCTAATTGTCTTTTAGCTCTCTATATAATCTTCAACAGTAAATTGCTTTTCAAAATGTTTTCTTCAGTTGATGGCAGGATTTTTTTTATTTTTCAGGGCTTTTTTTGTTGTTGCTTTATCTTTCATGTTTTGGTAGGAAAAGTAGTTTGCCCTCCCACCTCCTGGACAGCATCCATTTTTTAAGCTGCATTCTTAGTGAGCTGTCCAGGAGGTGGGAGGGTCTGCTGCTGATTGACTGGAATGTGTCTGCTGACTGTGAGGTACAGGGTCAAAGTTTACTCAATGATGAGTCCGCGGCGAACCGTTTGGGACATCACTACTCTTAAAACCTATGGTGTCAATTTGTTTCTGCTCTAATTTAAAGGTTGGCTTTTTTTTTTTTTTTTTTAAATAATCCCGCTCTCATTAAATAATGGTTCTTAACCACAGGGCAAATGAAAATTAGATTGCTGCCAAGTGACTCAAATCTTTAATATAATGCAAATTTATATAAGGCCTGTTTTGTGTATTGCATGTAGTATTAAAATATTACAACAATATCGTCCGTAAAAGTGCAGTTCATGTGTGAAAAATGCAAAAAAGTCACTTTTACTAAAAATATCATCGTTTTAATTCAATTTACCATTTTGAAACACTAATATTTGTGTTGAGCAAAGTCTCCTGAGTAAAACAGTACCCCCCATGTACAGGTTTTATGGTGTTGGAAAGTTACAGGGTTAAATATAGTGCTTGCGAATCAAATTCTCTGCGATTTCTGCCTGGGTTGTCAGGCATGTCAATCAAATTTTAATTAATAAAATAACATAATTATGTTAAAAGATTACTTAAATATACATATATGTATTTAAATTGTACGTGTATACTTTTGTAATCTTTAATGTAAATATATATTTATATATATATATACATATGTGTATATATATACACATATGTTTGCAGTTATTTGTATTTGATATATAGAATGTAATTCTAAGTGTATTTTGTTACATATATATATATATATATATATAAACAAAATAGTTAGAATGAAATTACATGTGTATCTAATTTTCATTTAAAAAAAAAATTGTTTAATATTGTAATTATATGTGTATATATATTAATATAATATGTACAGTTGCAAGAAAAAGTATGTGAACCCTTTGGAATTATATGGATTTCTGCACAAATTAGTCATAAAATGTGATCTGATCATCATCTAAGTCTCAACAAAAGACAATCACAGTCTGCTTAAACTAATAACACACAAAGAATGAAATGTTGCCATGTTTTTATTGAACACACCATGTAAACATTCACAGTGCAGGTGGAAAAAGTATGTGAATCCCTAGACTAATGACATCTCCAAGAGCTAATTGGCGTGAGAGGTCAGCCAACTGGAGGCTAATCAATGAGATGAGATTGGAGGTGTTGGTTACAGCTGCCCTGCCCTATAAAAAACACACACCCGTTCTGGGTTTGCTTTTCACAAGAAGCATTGCCTGATGTGAATGATGCCTTGCACAAAAGAGCTCTCAGAAGACCCACGATTAAGAATTGTTGACTTGCATAAAGCTGGAAAGGGTTATAAAAGTATCTCCAAAAGCCTTGCTGTTCATCAGTCCACGGTAAGACAAATTGTCTATAAATGGAGACAGTTTAGCACTGCTGCTACTCTCCCTAGGAGAGGCCGTCCTGTAAAGATGACTGCAAGAGCACAGCGCAGACTGCTCAATGAGGTGAAGAAGAATCCTAGAGTGTCCGCTAAAGACTTACAAAAGTCACTGACAAATGCTAACATCCCTGTTAGCGAATCTACAATACGTAAAACACAAAAAAAGGATGGATTTCATGGGAGGATACCACAGAGGAAGCCACTGCTGTCCAAACAAAATATTGCTGCACGTTTACAGTTTGCACAAGAGCACCTGGATGTTCCACAGCAGTACTGGCAAAATATTCTGTGGACAGATGAAACCAAAGTTGAGTTGTTTGGAAGAAACACACAACACTATGTGTGGCGAAAAAAAGGCACAGCACACCAACATCAAAACCTCATCCCAACTGTGAAGTATGGTGGTGGGGGCATCATGGTTTGGGGCTGCTTTGCTGCATCAGGGCCTGGACGGATTGCTATCATCGAAGGAAAAATTAATTCCCAAGTTTATCAAGACATTTTGCAGGAGAACTTAAGGCCATCTGTCTACCAGCTGAAGCTCAACAGAAGATGGGTGTTGCAACAGGACAATGACCCAAAGCATAGAAGTAAATCAATAACAGAATGGCTTAAACAGAAGAAAATACGCCTTCTGAAGTGGCCCAGTCAGAGTCCTGACCTCCACCCATTTGAGATGCTGTGGCATGACCTCAAGAAAGTGATTCACACCAGACATCCCAAGAATATTGCTGAACTGAAACAGTTCTGTAAAGAAGAATGGTCAAGAATTACTCCTGACCGTTGTGCACGTCTGATCTGCAACTACAGGAAACGTTTGGTTGAAGTTATTGCTGCAAAAGGAGGTTCAACCAGTTATTAAATCCAAGGGTTCACATACTTTTTCCACCTGCACTGTGAATGTTCACATGGTGTGTTCAATAAAAACATGGCAACATTTCATTCTTTGTGTGTTATTGGTTTAAGCAGACTGTGATTGTCTATTGTTGTGACAATTTTATGACCAATTTGTCCAGAAATCCATATCATTCCAAAGGGTTCGCATACCTATTCTTGCAACTGTATATCTTATATATATGTAACTTCATTCTAAGTGTATTTTAATACTAATATATGTACTTTTTTTTTTTTTTTTACACTACCCACCAGCAGGGGGCCATGTGATCTTTTTTTGAGTGCGATCACATGGCTCCCGGGGGCCTAATTTGCCGCGGGATGGCTGCCTGGACTGTCGGGCAGTCCTCCCGAAGAGGATTGCGGTGGAGGTAAGTACCGCAGACCTCCTGGGGGCTTAAGCAGTTACGGCATTCTATGCCGCCTCAGCGGCTTTAAAGCCCATTAGAATGGGGACAACATCGAACGCCGAAACGGCGTTAAGGGGTTAACAATCTTGCAATGTGTTGATTCCCCTTTACATTAAATACAATTGTACCTAGTATACATTGACCTTTCAATGTATACTTTTTGCCTGCTATATCATCTTTAATTCAAGCTAAATACGGGGTTGTAGATTTCTACATTTATTTAAAATTTTCATACATCTCAAAAACACTTAAATCATATATAGGGGATAAGTAAACCTTTAAAATTCTGGAAAGTGATGTCTCCGCTTTAAGAAATATTGTTGTAATGTATAAACTATTTCTATTTATAGTGATTAATTCAGCTTTAAAAAAGAGGAACAAGACCATGACTGGAAATAACTAGTACTGTTTCAGTTACTTAGCAGTCGGATAGCCTCTTGCATGACTTTTTTTTTTTTTTTTTTTTTTAAATGCATTGCAGTAATCTTAAATTAAACAAAGAACATTTTGAAATGGTGGCCTGATTTTCCTTACTGGGCATACTTTGCTACACTACTTCCACTTTGTGAACTCTTGCCATTAGAAGCACAGTAGGTGCAAAAGTCTTTGCTAATTTCTCTGGCTATAAATGCACAATTAAAACCATGGATCAGCAGGGGTCAGGACAATCAGTGTGTACCAACACAGAGTGTTAAAGAATTGCTGCTGCTGTTCAAACAGATAATTAGTGTATCATTTGAAACCTGTTTTCTGCACAGGCCAATGACTTATAATGCTTTTAGCTAATTACATGAGGGGAAAAAACTTGTATAGAGTAACATTTTATACTAATTTACTGGAGTATCTTGAATATACATTTGACATCGATGGAATTTTTGTGGTTATTTGAATTACTCATATTTGGATTCTTTTGTTGCTGATCCAACTAAACAAAAATAATGTAGCACATGATTCCGATTTATTTTTGTAGACTTAAATCCAGATTTTTTTATTTTTTTTTACACATTCTCAATCTTTAAATTCTAATCCCTACAAAAAATAAACTGTAGGGGAGACAGACCGCTTTAAAGTGAACCTGTCATAACGGATATAGGTTAGCAATTTTCTAATCTGCCTTGACTCATGTCAGACAAGAAGTGTTTCTTTAATACTATTAAAAACTAATTTTCTCTCTCCACTCATATTTACTGTCCCGCCTTTTCACCCTTCTCCCCTCTTTATCCCCTGTATGTAGAGGGGAGGAAGGGTGGGGGAAATTAGGAGAATGTTCGAAACACTAGAATAAGAAAAATACTTTCTTTCCCTTTCTTGCTTTTTCTCTCTCCTCTTTCTTGATTTCCCCATGATCACCTATATTTATAGAGGAGGGTTGGGGAGAGAGTAAGAATTGTCGAATTACCAGAGTTAGTGGAATAATAAGACAATATCATCTTATAGCATACTCCGTAGAAAATCTGACCACTCTTATCTTCATATATAGATGTGTAAAGCGCTACGGAATATGTTGGCGCTATATAAATGATGATAATAATAATAATAATAATAATAATGAAGATTTAAAAGACGCAGTTGGCCAGACAACGGACAACCGGGTCTTGATTTTCCAAATGAATTGGATGTTAGCAGCATTTACTGCTATATGTATGGTTTTAGATGTATGTGTAAAGGTTTTTTTGTATGTAAACATAAAAAAAAAAAAAAAATCTAGAAAGATCTATCCTTCCTCTAATGGAAATTCTTAAAGGACCACTCTAGGCACCCAGACCACTTCAGCTTAATGAAGTGGTCTGGGTGCCAGGTCCTTCTAGGGTTAACCCATTTTTTTATAAACATAGCAGTTTCAGAGAAACTGCTATGTTTATGAATGGGTTAAGCCTTCCCCCTAATCCTCTAGTGGCTGTCTCATTGACAGCCACTAGAGGCGCTTGCGTGCTTCTCACTGTGATTTTCACAGTGAGAGCACGCAAGCGTCCATAGGAAAGCATTGTAAATGCTTTCCTATGCGACGGGCTGAATGCGCGCGCAGCTCTTGCCGCGCGTGCGCAATCAGCCCAGGAGGAGGAGAGGAGGCAGAGAGCTCCCCGCCCAGCGCTGGAAAAAGGTAAGTTTTTAACCCTTTCCCCTTTCCAGAGCCGGGCGGGACCCTCAGGGCACTAAACGAGTATGTTTTCCTGGCACTATAGTGGTCCTTTAAGTCAGAATTTATAATAATGCGTAGTAAGAGATCATATCTGAAAAATTGTAAAAATGTTATCATTAAAGGCTCAAGGTCTAAATACACCTTTCGAGATCTTGCCTTTTTGAGTTTTTGAGAAAAGAACGTATACAAATAACTCTGCTTCCAGAAAATCTCTGGTTGAAAGAAGATATAAAAAGGTTTCTGCCAAATAAATTCTTGATAAAAAAAAAAAATGTGTATATGTGTAACAAAAAAAATAAATCTAGATTTCCAAGTAATATCAGGAAATAGACCAAGAAGCACAATATATAATACCTGTATGTAAAATACAAGATCAGCTTTATACCATCACAAACCCATATGCCTCAAATAATCAAAGTAGAAAATTTATGGGAAAATTATCAAAAATGGAATTTTAATAATGTACTGAATCCTGAAATAGGATATCAAAGAGTAGAATACTCCCCCACCCCCAACCCCTAAAATAAAAATACGAATGAGTCAGTACAGTTTTCTTAAGTAATAAAAATCATAATTTTTTTAGGCATATGGAGAATAGATCACCCAAAATAGACTACACTTGCTATCAAGCCTATTCTAGAATTGATCTATTCTTGGGTAATAAACTATATAATAGTGTAAAAGTATAAAAATACAGGAAATATCATGCTCCGATCATAACACAGTGATTTTAGAATTAATTCTAAATACCCCCAGTGTAAAAAGAACAAAGTGGGGCATGAATGATTATATCTTAAATAATAAGGAAGTAAAATCAATAAAAGAAAAAAATCAAGGAGTATTTCTTACATAATAAAAACGAAGTATCGGCACCAATGCTTTGGTCCGCATTTAAGTCAGTGATTAGAGGCCACTTAATAAAGCTGGGAGCACAAAATAAAGAAAAATCCTTTATTACTTTTGGATCTTTATATAATGTTAAGTAGAAAAAATAAGGAAAATCCTACTGTCGCTTAATCTAAGAAAATGGGACATAAGAAAACAATGATTTCTTAAGAATACAACAGCTAGGAACCTGGAATATTTAAAAACCAAATGGTATTACAAAGGCAATAGAGCGGATAAAATGTTGACCAATAAAGTAAAAGGAAAAAAAAATACAAATTATATACACAGAATCACAACAGAAAATGGTTCTCCGTTAACTCCACAAAAAATAGAAGCATTTAATCTTTATCAAAAGTTATACAATGCCCCAAATTTGAATCATAATTTAGAAGTTCTCACTAACAAAATGAAAACTCTATGAAAAGAACAATTTAAATGAAATAAATGTCCCCTTTACAGTGCAAGACATATTGTTGCCTTTCGACTCACAAAAAATTAATAAAACACCAGGACCGGTTGGTTTCCCAAACCTGTTTTATAAAACTTTCAAAATTAGATTATTAATGAAATGTCTAATGCTTTTAACGAAATGGTGAAACAAAAATCTTTACCAGAAGAAATGTTATATGCAAATATTGTACCTATATTAAAACCAGATTTAGTGTCAAGTTATCGACCAATTTCGTTGATCAATTTAGACACAAAAATATACACATCAATATTAGCTTACATAATAGAAAAAATAACAAGCTTACTACATCCAGACCAAACAGGATTAATTTAAAACTAAATCATATTCTAATAATATTAGAAAAATTATTGATATATTAGACAAAGCTGAGAGATCAGGACTCCCATTGCTGGCCCTGTCTTTAGATGCTGAAAAAGCATTTGACAGGGTCAGCTGGGACTTCCTAAATTTTTTTTAGTATTAACTGTGGATTTACAGGATGGATTTTTGCTGCAATATGGGCCCTGTACACAAGTCCCAAGACGAGGAGGGTGGTGGGGGGAGGGAATATCCTCTGATTGGTTTAGGGTAACCAATGGCACGAGGCAGGGATGTCCCCTTTCCTCGCTGTTGTATTTATTATCTATCGAGTCTTTAGCCAACGATATAAAAAATAACCAAAAATAAAAGGTTTTAGAAGCATTAAAAATGAATACAAAATCTCACTATTCGCGGAATGATGTAATTTTATCAATAGACAATCCAATTACATCACTTAGAGAATGTGAGAACTATTGAAAATTATAGCGAAATTTCAAATGATAAATTAAACATTGAAAAATCATCAATAGTTGGTGGGAAAAAAAAAACTGAAGCAAAAAGAGAAATAAAGAACACTTGTGATTTTAAATGGGTCAAAAAAGAATAATCATATTTGGTAATAAAACTAACATCCCCAAAAGATAGTCGAGGCTAATGTATTGACCTTAATTAAACAAATGAATAGGCAACTCAAACAACTTAAAATTCTGAAATATCTTGGCTTAGAAGAATCAACGTCATTAAGGCATATATCCTTCCAAAATGGTTATATATATTCTGAATGTTATCTTTAAAGATCCCCAAATCATGGTTAACAATGATTCAATCTTCTAAGGATGGAGGACTGGGTTTTCCTAATATATCAAGTAAGCAAAGCATGTGAAATATGCCATATAATCAACACCTTAAAGGACCACTCTAGGCACCCAGACCACTTCAGCTTAATGAAGTGGTCTGGGTGCCTGGTCCAGCTAGGGTTAACCTTTTTTTTTTTTTTTTGTAAACATAGCCGTTTCATAGAAACGGCTATGTTTATAAATAGGTTAATCCAGCCTCTAAAGCCTCTAGTGGCTGTCTCATTGACAGCCGCTAGAAGCATTTGCGTGCTTCTCACTGTGAAAATCAGTGAGAAGACACAAGCGTCCATAGGACTCCTCTGAGACTGGCTGAATGCGCGCGCAGCTCCTGCCGCGCATGTGCATTCAGCCGAAGAGGCGGAGAGGAGGAGAAGAGCTCCCCGTCTGGCGCTGGAGAAAGGGGAGTGTTTAACCCCTTCCTCTCCCCAGAGAGGTGGGGGCACCCTCAGGGCACTATAGTGCCAGGAAACGAGTATGTTATCCTGGCACTATAGTCTAAAAGATAAAAGAAAGGCTTTAGAGAGAAAACAATAAGAAAACAAAGGCGACGGAGAGAGAATTGTAAATAAAAATTGTAAGATGTCCGTCAAATATCTTATTGTTTATATTTAAATATTCATAAAAATTTAAAGGGACACGATAGTCACCAGAACAACTACAGCTTATTGAATTTGTTCTGGTGTGTGGAATCATTACCTTCAAGCTTTTTGCTGTAAACACTGTCTTTTCAGAGAAAATGCAGTGTTTACATTACAGCCTAGTGATAACGTCACTGGCCACTCCTCAGATGGCTGTTACAGATCCTTCCTGGGTCATGGTTGCCTAAAATGCATCCAAACATTCAGTATCTCCTCCCTCTACATGCAGACACTGAATTTTCCTCATAGAGATTCATTGATTCAATTCATCTCTATGAGGAGATGCTGATTGGCCAGGACTGTGTTTGAATCATGCTGGCTTTTCCCCTGATCTGACTCTTTGTCAGTCTCAACCAGTCCTTTGTGGAAGCATTGTGATTGGATCAGGCTATCACTTCTGGTGATGTCAGAGGTAGGTCAAAAGGAAACGGTGACAAACTATGCAGCTGCAGGTTTGAATTCAAGTAAGATTTTACTATATTTGGGGAGGGGGCAGGGGGGCTACATGGTGGTTTTAACCCTATAGGGTCAAGAATACATGTTTGTGTTCCTGACCATATAGTGATCCTTTAATATAATTGGTATAAAAATTAAATATGCATTCTATAACTGATACTAATGTCTATGTATGTCTTTGTTTCACTGTCTGTTGTATTTGTGAAATGGAAAAAAAGTCAAAGAACAGAAATGGGGAAAAAAATATAAAAATTAGCATTTTAATTTATTTCCATTACCCCTGTCTACTACTCGCAACATCATTCGTCTTTTCACTGAGATTTACACTTGCCAAAAGACATGTCTCCTCTATACCCTTCTTTGGGAAGCTCTGACTTGGTTCCCATAACAAGTCCCTAACACCTTATGTTGGCTTTGATTAGATACAATTTATCTGTTCTCTCTCCCCCCATTCCTAGATTGCCTACCCAAATCTACTGCCTACCCAAATCTACTGCATTATCATTTTGGTTGGTTGGTTCTCCCGTCTTTGTACTGCTCCCAAAAAGAGCCTGTTCCTCCTCACTACTTCCCCTTGCAGGCATTGCTTTCCATCAGGCTAAATTTTGTACTCAAGAGTTGGAGGGTTTCCCTGGTAAGACATGCAGAGCACAGTCTTCTTATGTCTGTGCTGATCGGCACCGTCTGAATTGACTAGAAGGAAGGAAGGAGGCTGTTTTTTTTATTTATTTTTTATCTGATTTAAGAGTAATCTTGAAATTTGCTAACAATTCTGCTAGCACGATGTATAGATGAAATTTGATTCTCTGTCATTGAAGATTAAGTTGTACTTTTCATGACAGGTACCTTTTAACAAACAATTAGTCGGGTATGAGGAGAGAGTCAGGTCATATGGAAAAGGGATATGCAGAAAGACATATTACAGATTGCCAAGTAATGCAATGCAGTGCCAGGTGCCTATGGAACTCCATACAGTACCAATCACAGTACCTGATGATTAGGTATGTGACTTGTGATAAAGATGTCTGCCCATAGGGTTATAAATGGGAACATGTTGCTTCCATGGTAGAGGGAAGTGTAAAGGCGAACAAAACCACAACAAAAATGGGAGTGAGGACATTTTGTGAACTGTTGTAATGACGATTGACAGAAACAAGAGTGGAGTAGGGTAGCTGGATTTAAAAAAAAAAAAAAAAAAAAATAGTGTTTTGTAGCTCGGAAATCATATTCTTGTCCATTCTTTGTGTCTCACATTGACAAACAAGATTTTTGTGCCACAGGAAAGAGTTCAAGTTGTAAATTGAAGTAATTTAGTGTAATTTTTTTTTTCTTTTTTTTTTCTTTTTCTTCAAATTCAGTCATGTCTCTATTACTAGATCAAATGCTGTCTGTGTGTTGGAAAATGTCAGAATTATGCTGTAACTCTTAAAAGTTACAACAGTAAAGAGTTATATCAGAATGAGAGGGTAGGGGGTACTTTAAAGGGACTCTTTAAGTTCCATAGTAACATAGCCTAGTTCCATAGTGTGTCTCTCTACTTAGCTGCATATATTGCTGAAATTCTAAGCCAGACTGTATAATTAAAGCACACTCTAGCATCTAAAGCACTTTACCTTGCTAAAGTGCTTTAAGTGTTATTTTCTTTTCCTTGCAGGCTTATTTTGTAAATGTCTCAATTTCATGGGAAATTAATACTTGTTATAAAATTGCATTGCCATTACTGTCATGCAGACATCTGATGTTTTCTCCCTCAACCACTCAGAAGCTGTGGCAATTTTGTCATTCACCTCTCATATACTGCTGTATGGCTCATCAAAAATTGTGTGACATGTATGGGGGATTTCCCTGCAGGACTTCCCAGTGAGAAGCATCTGACTGGGCAATGGCAGCACAGACAGTCTATGCTGGACAAACTAGTTGTAAGCTAGCCATTTCCTTCCCCCTTAAAAAATAAATAGAAAATGTGTTAATTTAAGGGGGTGGGGAGCTATTGCATGTTTTCAATTACATTTTTTTGGAGTTAGAGTTCCCTAAATTCTTTACCTGCCCAGATCTTTTACATTGCCATGTTATAACATTCTCTGACAATTATGGAACCAGTCAGTGCTCATGCCCCTTTCTTTCCTCATAAAAAATAGTTTCATAAAGATAAAATCTTTATGAAATGCTCTGATTCCACCCAAATAACAAGATTCATAAAATTAGTTTTGTGTGTTTTTTCGAAATCTTGACAAAAAGGTGACCTGCTCCTTTAAGACCAAAGAAAAACTTCCCCTGCACCTCTAGGCTAATGGAGTACAAGCATAGCAGTCACCATGTGGGATATTACAAACTATGCTTTCATTTAATAATGTAAGTTGCAATTTCTCTTAACTTGGAGTGTTTTTCTCATCAATTTAATTTCATGAAAAAAACTTCAGCAGAAAATGTAACTGCATACTTGGTAAACTTCCGCTGACCTTGGGTTCATGATAGATCTAAAGTGTGTTAATTAGCCAAAATGTTTCAGCCACTTTCTAGCCTGGAGTGAGCTCATTCAGAATTTACAGATCCCATTAATCTGTAGCAAACTCAAGAACGTCAAAGGTGATTTGTTTCTCCTGTATTCCAATCTTACGTTTTATATATGTATTTTATTGCATTTTAATACATTATACGCTATCTAATGCATCTTTTCTAATGGGTCAGTTCCACCCTGAAGTATCCCTTTAACAATAATGAAAAATTATTTTCTTTAAAATGGAAAGATGGCTTTTCTGCTTTAATTACAGCACAATGAATGCTGAATAAACCAGTTTTTCAATTTTACATTCCCTCTTTCATGATTTATGGTCCCTTGTGCAGGACACATTGCATTGGCAGTCAATTAGACAGCTCTGCTCCCTTCTTAACGCACATTAATTAGGTTAATAATTCAACAATATTCCCTTATGTGCAAGGAATTACCTGCAAGTGATAATCTTATTTGCCTCTGTCATTGAATTATTCTGGGAATTTACCTGGAAATTGTCCTCTGTTGAGAGCTTCTTAGGCATGCACAAAGCTCTTTGTTTGAAACTTTGAATCTAAAATGCTCAGTGAAACATCAACTGATTATTTGCTTTCACTTGTTTGAAATACCATTGTGCTTTGAAACTTGAAGACCTCAAAAGGCCGCTTTTGAAGTATGCAGCCCCACCTTTTCAACATCAAATAGTGATTTTATTTTGGGTTAAAAAACAAACCTTTTCATTAAATAAACAATATAGTTTTTAGTTGGAACTTAAAGTGGTTAAGTCATTTTTATACTAACATTACATATATCATGCAAATTTGTGAAAATTAAATATCAAGCTGCACTTTGCAGCAATTTTCAGCTCATCCTTTGTTTCCTCACATATTGTCTTGTTAGCAACAATTGAAGCACAATTAAGCTGCTTGTATAAACTGTTTAATAGTGGACATTTTCAAAACCCCCACTTTCTGCTTATCAGTGCAATATTATTGCTTTCTATTTGTAAAACAAAAGAATTCCATGAAATTTAGGCCTGTTTGCTGGAACACATAGTTTTAATCCTAGTTCTCCTGTGATAAATGTAGTTGATGTATCCCTTCTTTTTTCCAAGTTTGTCACCATTCTGCAAATAATGCCTACTACATATCCCTCCATGTTAATTCATACAGAATGTTGGCCTAAATTACAGATTAATCTGTGGAGTTTTTTTAATAAATGGCAATATTAACTATTGTGTATGCTATTCATAAAACATCATAGGTGGATATATGCATAGATATACATTATTCGCACTTAAATCACAGTATGTAAGAGTATACTGCAAAACTCCCCACTAATCTGTATTGTGCATAAGTGTGTTACAAGGCCAGTTGTATTGAGCTCTATATAGGAATGTAGTCCAACATCTGAGGGTGAAGGTGATTAAATCAATTCAATATGGAAACAGTTTGGATATTTAGTCATGTGTAACACTATTGACACAACAGGTAAATCTATTGTTTGTCAAATCATGTTTCCCAAAAGGCTTTACAAAGGACACTATAGTCACCAGAACTACAGCTTATTGAATTTGTTCTGGTGAGTAGAATTATTACCTTCAGGCTTTTTGCTGTTAACACTGGCTTTTCAGAGAAAATGCAGTGTTTACATTACAGCCTAGTGATAACTTCACTGGCCACTCCTCAGATATCTGTTAGAGATTATTCCTAGGTCATGTCTGCCTAAAATACAGCCATACATTCAGTATCTCCTCCCTCTGCATACAGACACTGAACTTTCCTCATACAGATTCATTGATTCAATTCATCTCTATGAGGAGATGCTGATTGGCCAGGGCTGTGTTTGAATCATGCTGGCTCTGCCCCTGATGTGCCTCCTTGTCTGTCTCAGCCAATCCTATGGGGAAGCATTGTGATTGGATCAGGCTACCACTTCTAATGATGTCAGAAGACTGCTTGTTTTGCTATATTTATGGAGGCATGAGGGGCCCAGGAGGGCTAGATGGTGGTGTTAACACTATAGGGTCAGGAATACATGTTTGTGTTCCTGACCCTATAGTGATCCTTTAAGAATAATAAGTGTTTGAATGCATTTTTAATCCTATCAAACCCACAGATTCCACAGAGTTTAAAATTTTTTGTAAACTTAGTCTGGTTTAAGGCTGCTTTCCTGCACATTTTTAGTATGCAAGGTAAAAGGTAAGGTGAGACCAAAGGCATGTTAAGGGTAATAAGCAGACTAAGGGCAAAGATATTAAAGGATCACTATAGTGTCAGGAAAACAAAGCGGTTTTCCTGACACTATAGTACCCTGAGGCTGCCCCCACCCTCACGGTCCCCCTCCGGTGGCACTAAAGGGGTTAAAACTTACTTTAAAGAAAATGAATGAGGGAAGGAACTCCATATGCTCCCTCAAACTCTAAGTAGATAAGGGTGTTCCTGGTTTCTTCCTAAAAGCTATGAATGCATTGTAATCTACTACATTTAATCCAATCTAATTGTACCCTGTGAGCAGAGTAGGTAATTTTACAGCACTACAGGGTGCCTGTTTTTAAAAGCATACTTATTATGCTTACCCAGAATCTTGTGATGCTTAAAACTACTATTTGGGGAGAAATTGCTAATAATGTTAGCTTGTACTTCAACTTGCTGTGTAGGCGAGCGGATGTGTCAGGATAGTTTTTTGCAACTTATTATATAGTAATATGGTGTTTTGTTTCCTTCTAAGTAACTGACTAAATCGCTAAGCTTTTAATCCACAATCAAATTACCTTTTTTAGACCAAGGCAATCGTCAATGAAAGGAAAAATTGGCTTTACCAGTCACAATTTTGGAGCCCTCGTCTATAATTCCGGATTTGTTTCCAGTGGTCCTTACACTACTGTGTGCTCGTAAGGCACAGAGGACACCTCTGTAGTGCATTGCACATGGGCAAAGCAAAATGAGGCATATTAAAACATTTCCATGTTGGCCTGGCATTTATTTCCACCAGGCTATTAAATGCCTAGTGGAAATTTCAAGAAAGGCCTTCTTTTTTTCCCTTGAGTGACAGCCTCCCAATGTTGGGTGGTGTGCTTTGAGTTGTACAGAATTTGTACTTCTACTTTAGCTACTAGTTTTAATTAATTGGCAAATGGAAAGTCAATGTTTTCTTGACACTAGTTGAGATGGTGTACAGCACACCAGTTTGGCGCATTAGCTGAAAAACTATGTACAAGCTTCGGAAGGATATGTACAACAGTTTTTGTGTGTGCATGTGTTTTTATACATGTAACCAGTGGTAGTAAAAATTGAATAGAACACAAATAATTTGATTACTATAGCTACTTCTTTTCTTTTTTTCCAGTGTATGCGATCATTTCTTTTCGAAAAATGTTTATTTGCACTGCCGTAGTGTGTTCTTAAAGCTAGTGTGCTTAAAAAGCTCTATCTGCAGAAGGGTTTTAATATAAACTAGCTTTATTTTTGTCTGCTTTATTCTTATCTTTGCTGGTAAAGAAAACAAAGAGATTTTAGGAATAACATTTAAGAATATTACATAAAATGGCAATTATGGAAACCATTTCTGCTATTTTAATTTATAAATTGCCAGCTGTGTTCTCAGTCTGGACCTCTGGGGCACTAAGCAGAAACCTGTTTGCCCTTGAATGCATATCACTACCATATCCCAATGTATGTAGCAGAACAATGTGTTGTCTTTCCTTAAATGTGTGAGTGCTGCCACCATATGCTGAAAGAGGTAACTTCACCAGGAATTCTATTGCTGGTGAAACCGATTAATGAGCGGTTTAAATCCTGTATTTATCTTGACACTTTAAACAAAATAATTATCTCTCTCTTATGGAGGTTTGAGCCCAATTGAGATCATTCTCTCCCTGAGGTTAACTTAAATAAAATATAATTTTTGTACTAACTTTTTTCAGGAGTTTTCATAGGTGAGATTGTATTGATGTATCCTTATCACAATAGGTATTTGGCAAATGTAAGAAGAAAATTATCATTGCGCTATGGATCATTTGATGTGGTGTGCTTAATATGATTTTTGTGGTAGAGCTGCTTATGTTAAATATTTACTAAGTGTACACTTGATGGAGAATCATGTGCGTTTTAATTCCATAAATATGCTTTCATTTACATGTGTTCTTCCAGATTCAAATGCACTATAATTAGTAAAATGAATATTAATGTTTAAAAGTATAATGCTTATTTTGTCTTTATTGTCTGTTGTTTTTTTTTTTTTTTTTATATATCCTGGAGTCTTAACTTTCTCTGTTCTTTTGGTAGTTGGAACCCTAGGACTATATTTTTAAGGGTTAGAAAAGAAATATGCAATTCTCATGTTTGTATTTTGATTGTTAGGAGGAACAAAACAGGGGAAAGCCAAACTGGGAGCACCTTAATGAAGACCTACATGTATTGATAACAGTGGAAGATGCACAGAACAGAGCAGAACTAAAGCTAAAAAGAGCAGTGGAAGAAGTTAAAAAGTTACTGGTTCCAGCAGTAAGTATAATATTTTTTTCTGTGTATACTCCTAAATTAGAATGAAATGCATAAAGCATTTTATTTCAATTTTACATGGGATAGTATCCACTGTTCAATGATGGAAATTATGCATGTTTTTTTTTTTTTTTTTTTGTTGTGCTGAGGATAACATACAGGTTTGCCTCGCCCCGACAGCTGAAGCAAGCATTGCAATAACAATCAGTTTCATGTCATATCAAAATAGCACATTTTTTAGTATATAGAAAACACATGAAAATCATCAGTAGATATTATAGGACCTTCTGTAGGCATTAAGAGAAGACTATCAGAGCTAGGACTGAGAAGGTCATAGACTAGTTAATAAGAGTGGTACATAGCATGGTCAGCCGTAGGAAGTTTTGCTTAACAGAAGCACTTGAAAGTTAAACAGCTTGTCTGGGCTGCATTGACAGGTGAAGCGTGGTAGAGTAAGGGGTTGTATGGGGTAATAGGCTATGTGTCTGCAGATATGTGTAACTTGCATCGCCAACGGTGGTACCCGGTACACATGTATTGACAGACTAAGTCGGAGGGCCCCTCTTGTCTCCGCTTAAGGCTATTCTGTGTGATTGTTTCTTGTGGCCTATCCCCTCCGCCTGGCTACCATTTTCTACTCATTGACACATACAGTGCAATATAATACCCATGCATATAACAGACACATGTAAATAAGCAGTAGCATATCAGGCTGGTATCCAAGTCTTTAAAAGAACAGATAGTAGGCCATCGGCTTAGTAGTATGAGAAAGTCACCCTTCAACCGATTCCCAGGATTAGAAAGTGCCTGGAGCACGCTGTTGGAGTGCAGGATGCGTTATTGTCCCCCAGAGTGGTGTTGCAGTGTATGAGGACCTTAGGGTGAATTGAAAGTCCGTGTGCGCCTTGTCTCTCAGCCTCCTGGTCTGGGACCTCTATTCCCGCCTCAGCACGCGTCAGGGTAGGCCCCTCAGTTGCCGTTCTAGAGTTGTCATTGTGGCTTGCGCCGTCGTGCGCGTGTCTTCTTGATGGCTGGGGCCTCGGGACAGGCCTTACGGCGTCGAGTGTGGGTGTCGGCGGTGTTCTGTCGCGGGGGGTTGCGGCTCAGTGTCGGGCCCTGTTTCCCCCAGGAGTGTGTCATCCGGCAGGGCTCTGGATGCAGGTAAGGCTGCAGATGTGGGTCTTTGGAGAGCTGTAGTGGGTGATCCGGTGCTTTGCCTGAGGGTGCCCTATGCATGTGTGTTTTAACTTATTAAAACCATATAGTAGTTTATTACATTACATGAATGAAAGAGAATAACTGTGTATTTACCGAACCTGTGGGTGAATGCAGTGTCTCTTTAATCATCTAAAGCTAGGTTGTAATGTAATGAATAGAAAAAGATAATAAGTAAATTCAGTCTCAAAGTAAAATGAGACTCAATGCTGGTTTTTATACACAACGGGGGGAAAAATAATAAGACTGGCTGTGACTAGTAAGTAGTAAGCCCAGAGTTAAGGTAAGTGGGGATTACCAAAAAATTCTCAATCACACATGGTTCCAATAAGTGCAGATAAATAATAAATGCTTTATTAATAGGGCAAAAATAAAAAGCACTATATATGGAACAACTGCTGTGAGACAAAATGTACATACGTCATCAGAGGATCCTATGTGTCCTTGGAGATCAGTATCAATTGCTATGGGAAGTCCACTAAATAGTGGTTGGACTAGTACATGAATAAACTCGGGAGGTCAGTGATTTCAGCAGAAGTGGACTGCTATCAATGGAGGGACAGGTGTGGCAGCTAGAGAGCAGCAGGATCTTCCATTATAGGAATGCATATATATTAATGAAGCCAAAAGGGGGGTGTTTAAAGAACAGGCTATATAAAGGTGCTCAGTAAATCAGTAGGGTTAACAGATAGTGCTGTATCTGGCAGATAGCACCAGGGAATCTTCATCTAATGCACCCTGCTACTCAGTGAACCTATTAGGGTTAACCAATAATACTGTATCTTGCAGATAACATCAGTAAATCGTCATCTAATGCTCCCTGCTGCTCCTAAGCCAATGCATTCAAGGGTGTTCTATGCTGTCCCTAAAGATATATAAAAAGATACAGACTGAAACCTCCCAAGATCCCCCACTAAAACCAAAAAACTCAGAGCAGGGAAAATTAAATAAAGTGAAAAACACCTAGTGCCACCATGCGTGAAGATAAAAACAAATAAAGGAAACCCTTATTTTTGCCATATTAATAAAGCATTTATTATTTCTCTGCACTTATTGGAATCATGTGTGATTGAGAATTTTTTGGTAATCCCCACTTTCCTTAACTCTGGGCTTACTATTTACTAGTCACAGCCCGTCTTATTTTTAACCCCCATTGTGTATAAAAACCAGCATTGAGTCTCATTTTACTTTGAGACTCAATTTACTTATCTTTTTTCTATTCATTACATTACAAACTAGCTTTAGATGATTAAAGGGACACTCCAGGCACCCACAGGTTCGGTAAATATTAGCTATGCTAGATAGGCTTTGGATTAAATTTCCTTATTGTGTGCTTGGTTTTCTTCATAACTTAGCCTTTAATATCGTTTCTTGAAATGGCTTCTCTGCAGAAGTGAGCACTAAACACGGTGTGATTGATTTACATTACATGCACCCCAAAGCATATGAAGATGCAAACTTATGGGAAACATATAAAGTTCTAAATCTTTTCATACACATTCAGATATGTGTATGGCATGTCAATATTACAAAAGAAAAGCTACACTCATCTGAAATCTAAAATTGTATTTGAGATGCTGAAATGGCAAATATAAAATGAGGAAGTGTGTAGAACACAAATTCCGTTTAATTTTCTTCATTTGAGAATATGTCTCTTTGGATCACATGTCAGATAATGGTTTCAAGACAATATTGCACAACCTGAAATCACACTGTCCAAAACAGGGTAACTGTAATTCACAGTGTGACTAGACACTGAATTACAGAACTTAATGCAATAGCAGATACTTCTCTTGCCTCTTTGCTTGTGATGAGACACCATCTCAACTGTAATGCCCATAACTAAAGCATACCACCCTACTTTGCTCTTGCTGAAATTGGGATAGGGTGTGGGCCTTTCACGGAACATCACCATTGACCCAAATTGCATCACTGGTCAAATCCCTAAACAGGCATGTCCATTCAGAAAGTAGGCAGGTCAACCCACCGAAGGAGATGGTGAGCCTGGCATTACGCAGGCCAGGTTCACAGATGGCCTCTTGGCCAGCTCCCTGCTTAGATTATTATGTAGAGAGTGCTGCTATTTCCCTCTACACAGCGCAAGCATGTCTGATACACTCGCACAGTGCTGCGTGGGGACAGTAACCTGATATTTTCAAATGCAGGACACAATGGAACTAAAGCAGAACAGGACCCAGATTTGGGACTGTCCCGACAAAAGGATGACCGTTGGGAGACATGCTAAAGCATGTTCTATTAACGTCTTTGTTGGAGACTCTCATTATCTTTTATGAGAGAAGCAGTCCATAGCAGCTAATAGTATATTTGGCACTCCAAGCTGCTTTGTGGAAAAAAAAAAAAAGTGTTTGCTTTAATCTAAACGATGCATATGTGATACCTGTCTTAAGGAAAACAATAACATTTTCTCTATGTTCTGTCTCATGATTGCACAAATTAATTGATGGCATTCTATTGTAAATGTTTACCAATATCTTGTTATCCAACTTATCTAGCTATTTTTTTCTATCAGATCTATCTTATACATCAGCAGTTACTACCACTTTAGCCACTATTGAATTGGAACTTGCATTCACTTAATAGCTATCTCAGAATAGGATCTTTTGCTTACTAGCAAGGGCTTACATATATAGAATTTATTGAATGATGGATATAAATAATCTCTTGTAAATATGTAGTTAATCATGGTAGAAACATTCAGGGTTATTTAGAAAAGTGCGAATTGTCAAGAATTTAAAGTGAATTTCAAATTTATGGCCTAAAATCTTAGCTCTGCGTCCAATTTGGATGTTTTGGTCTTAGAATATAAAATTCCCCTAAAATCATAATTTTTAAAAAAAAGTACACTACAATCCTCACAAGAGGGGACCTAATGTGCATGCGCGTTGATCGCTGTGCACACAATAGGCCTTCCCCATAGGAAAGCATTGAATAGGAGTCTGAGAGTTATTTTAGCAACATTGTAAATACTTACTGTACTATACTGTATTAGATAAAGTGGTTTTTATATTTCTGAAACCCGTTGGTATACCAGTAAAAACAGAACGCTTTATTGGAGAGTGAAGGACCATTCATTGTTTCTTTGACCGTTTTAAGGAAGTGGGATCATATATAGTTGCATAGTAATCTAGGTTGAAAAAAAGTCCATAAAGTTTAACCTTTAATGCTCACCTCATCCCTGCAATGTTATGCTTTGGGTAGTTTGTCTAGTACTATAAAAATGGGAATGCGGGGCTATTTCTCATGTCAACTAAATATTTGTACTTAACCATTAGACATGTGGACCAATTGAAATTTCCAGTCCTGTTCTCATATACAGCCTTGTATTGCAATATATATACCTGTCCCTTGCAATCCCTCTGTTGTTTAGTCTATTGATTAAATGAGGCTGTAAATATCCATGCTGTGCCTACCAGATACAAAGATCATTCCGTATACAGGGACTGTGCACCACAGAGCAACTTTTAAGTCAAGTCGTATTGATTGTCCAGTCAGCTTGTGTCTGTGTGAAAACGTATATATTCCTGTTGCCTTTTGCAACCTAAAGACCCTTTAAACTGCAGCGTGAAGGATAGTGCAGAATTTCCAAAGGGCCCTGAGCAAGCCGTTAAACTAATGTAACATTTTTTGAAGCAGCATGTTCAGGTTCAGAGGATGTATATCAGCGAACAGGAGCTTCAGGTGCTTTTTTTTTTTTTTTTTTATACTATACTCTGTAAAATGTCTCATAGGCCTGAGGCCCATTACCAAATAGCATGTAAGGTTTATATATATATAGGTAGTTATGTTTAACGCAACCATTCCCTGGCACTGTCCTTTTAAGTGTCTCTTTACCAATCATATGTAACTGTGCTGACCGATTAAAATAACACATATATTTTAGAATTCACTAGGTAACATTTGCGTAAAAACAACTTTTTAACTTACCACACGTGTTCTGTGTTTTCTCATTATTAAATGTAACCATACCGTGTTAGTACCCTATTAATGTTATATCCACATTGTTCTTGGAAATGGTGCGTGTGTTTATGCAGCCATGTGTATCTGTATTTATCAAGTATATGTATTAGCACACTTTCAGTGCCAGAATTGTGTGCCTGCAAACATTCTGTAATGCCAGACTTATGACCTGATTCTCAGCCGGGTAGCATTAGTTCTAGAATATTCTGTCTAGTTATCTCCATAAGTGTAGATTTTACAGCATTTTTAATATTGATTATTAAATGACGTGCATCAATCCCTGCTCCTTTAAAAATACAAATCAATTTTGTTCTGTTCTTTTAACAAAAACAAAAACGTTGCTCCACAGTTAAATGGATGTATAATCTACCCCAGAAGTGTGTCTATTTAGATGGCACAGTCCCTATTTGGGGCCAAATTTCCTCTGTCCCTCTTTTCTATCCCCAAGACAGTGGCCCCTACTCTCCAGTATTGTCATGTATGAAATGTTCTCAGCACTCCAAATGATAGAGCTGGTAGTGCCTTATTCATTTTATTCTAATTTAGTAATTGTAATATAAAGAACCTTTTTTTTTTTTTCTCTCAGTTGTAATTTTTTAAAATTAGTAAATTCACATTTTACCAACTGTATTCTACACTATAGGAGTATTGATAATTTTTAATGTTTTGCCATGAAATTAAATTTTCACAGCCATGTTATCTGCAAAATGTGGAGTTTCGGATGATTTTTACTTTTATTCACACATCTATACAATCTCACAACTTTATAATGCTATACTCTGTCCAACGTGGCATCTGCTAATCCCCCTTCCCCTCATCTCAGAGTTTCTCTTTCAGTGTGTGAAAAAAGAAAAGCAATTTCTTTTTCTATCATAGCAATATAGACATGACACTGGTATTTCACTGATGGTAGAAATTTGAAATTAGAGCTCACACACCTACAGATTAATGTATCAACACAGAGAGATTGAAAGGCTGAAAGAGTATTCCTTGAAGAGATTTAGAGTACAAAATATTGAGCATAATGATATGGTGTTACAATGCATGTGTGAAACTATTCTTTTTATCCTTAGTAAAGTATTTTTATACTTTGATAAAAAAAATCCTTTGCACTATTTTGCATTTGTGTTTGGGCTCTCCTTTGTTGATTTATTAATCTTGTAGCTAGGTTTCAGCATTCCCCATAATGAAATGCTTAAGCATGTCTTACAACAGACCCAGATCCTATAGGACAATCCCATATTTGAGCTGCTGTGTTGCCATTTTGAGTTTGATCCTTTCTGGGGACTTTATAGACAAATCTCTTGTTTAGATATAGCCATCCTGTCTGCATGACTTGCATGCACACCAAGCTAACACAGCCCTTTTTCAAGTGGTCCCATTGCACCAATAATGAGAATCTTGTAGTTTCTTGACCCTTGAACATGAGCTGCTTTTACAACTAGTTTCATGGTTCTTATTCAGCACCTCTTATCTTGATGCTCCTGCCCATTCCATGTCATAGTGGAGGGTAATTAGTAGTTGATGCCTTTCAGCTTGCTGTTAACTGTAAGATGAAGCTTATAATTTTCTGTCTAGAAGAAATGCTGCTGCAGTAGCTAATCAGGAATGTGGCGTGACTAAAAGTAAAAAGTGTAATTTAGAGGTAAAACTCTAGAATTAAATAGTATTTTTTTGTAGTGCTACATTTTGATCAGATCTTTCTTACTTTGCTTGTATTGCCTTATTTGGAACGGATATATGTATATGATATTACATTTCCAGAAGTCTCTTTGGCAAATGGAAATGTTGTCTAGACAATGTATACACCATCAGTACCAGGACCAGGCACTGCTGTTCTGTAACAGGCATTTCATTTGGAGTTCTTACAGACCTGTACATACAACTCTAACTTCTCCCTTCTAAACTTGTGAGGTATATAATACACAGAGCTAAGTAATAGTTTACTCTCGGCCCTGTTTCATTCAGCTAACACTCAGCTGTAAAACTGCAAAAAGATGTGTGTGCGCACTAAGGAACTTCCTGCTTTAGCAGCTGCAAAATGACAAGAACTTGGGGGATGGTGGATTAAATAACAGAAAAAGGGCATTATGGATTTAGTTCCTGTTTTGTGCAGCAGTTCCAGACTCACAATTTTGGGATTTCTTGTTCACTGGTAGAACCTTCTTGTGACTACTCGGTGATCACATGGAAGTGATACGGTGGTCAAGTACAGGCGTTGGTCTTTTTATTTGTTGTGTGCATTTTAGCAGAGAGAGAGATGAGCTGGCTGCTTTCACTATTCTATGTCTGACCTCTGCTTTATTTCTACCCATTCTTCCCTACACATTTTCCTGTATCCACTTCACTATCCTTGCCCTCTCCTTTCTAGCACTGCAAGTCCACTAAATTGTTAAATTTGCAATAAATTCACAGATTTAGAGAGATACAACCGTGAAATGGCATGCATATATTTCACATGACATACATGCTGTAAATCAAAAACAGAATGCTGTACATCTGGGGGGGTGGTTAGGTGCAGGGCTGTTATGAGAAATCTTAGGTGACCTACTAATAATTTAACTAAAATGTAATTTAGAATAAGAGATGTGCATCAGATTTACAGACTTATTGCTATACACATTTATTGTAGTTTAAAGACTCTGTACTGTGAGTTTATTTCTGTGGTTCTGTTATTCACTCACGCACCAACTATATAGAGCTTCCAGAAAAGAGGGATCTTTGGGGCCTAAAACAGGGACAGTGTCTTTTAAATAGGGACACTTGAGAGGTATGGAATACCCTGTAATTTTACAGGAAGTCCTACAGAAAATGTGTGTTTTTTTTTTTTTTATTAAAGCAATTTATTCATTTCAGAAAAGATATATTGTTTTTTTTTTTTTAAATTTCCTGATATTATTGACCAATATGGTTTGTATGATGCTTCCGGACAGCTTCACTAGAACTACTATTGTATCTGTCTATCCCAATAGACTCCTATCTGCTCACTCCCTTCTGAAAGATTGCAGGATTCAGTGGATTACTGTTAGATTCCCTTCTTCCTGGAGAGGAAGTATGTGGGAAGTGGGTGGTGTTGTCTGGTTATAATTAAAACAGGATGTGTCTGCATCAATTTTCTAAAGGAAATAAGCTGTCTGGATACTTTATATTTAGCAGAAAACACTGGCATATTGTATAAATTCATAAACAGTGTTTCCAAGTATAGAATAGGCAAATCTTTGTTCATTTTATTTATTAAAATTTTTGCTCTGGAGTTTGATTGTTACTTTAATAAATTATCACATTCACACACTATTTGAAAGAACTATGTCAACTGTCTGAAGATAGTTATATTATTATTTTATTTATATAGTGCCAGCAAATTCCCTAGCGCTGTACACTGGGATAAATACTTAGTTATATAAGTAGTTATAGATCAGTAATTATTGGTTGTTAAAGGTCTTGGTGAAGAAACTTGAAGTTCATTTGTTAAGGTTAACTTGGTTTGATGTTGTGAAATGCTTAACTTTATAATTTCTTTGTTTAGTCTGCATATTTTATAGACTTTGGGTGTTGCAACTATCTTACCACAACATTGCTTAGTTTTGTCACACATTGCAAAACTTGTATTAATGTCCTAAATACACTTTCTGCATCCTCAGTCCTTTTGAACTAACAGACTGTCACAGGAGGCACCAAACAAATGTCTGACTTTTGAATATGTTCAGCTTAATGACTTTGCCTGCCATCTAGTGGATATATTTGATACATTGTCTTTTGGTGATGCAATTTAATAACAAACCTGGACTGTGCTCAAGCTATATGGATGCATAAATGCTTACCTGACACATATACTGGTCCAAAGCCACCACTGATACAGCTAGTGTACCTCTTTCCAGCAGTATCAGTCATGCCAAGATGGCAAACACTTTTTAAAATTGTTTTTATTATTAAACCTGCACTGGAGCAAAGAGAGATGGAAAATCTAGTTTTAGGTTTATAGATTGAATTTCCATTAGGAGATTTGGACTGCATCAGGTCAACATTAAACAACACACCTTTAGTTTAATGAACTCGTTTTAGTGTATCGATCATTTCCTGCAGTCTCACTGCATAAGCCTCTGCCAGTTAGGAGCTATACTACTTTTGTTTCTGTTTATACAACCCTAGTTTCATTCCCCTGGCTGCGATTAACAACCTCCATATAAAAAAAAGTTTCATTTTCAATCAGATCTTACAGCACAGTTTACTTGAGAAGTTATTTTCTCCTGCTCTGTTTATTGAACTTTAACTAGTGGGAGATGAGATATTCTTAATTGAACACACTGTACAAAAAGTTAGAAAATTAGATCTTTCTTTACAGGAAGGGTTTAGGGAGGCTGTGTAAGTCACAGGCAGGGGAGGTGTGACTAGGACTGCATAAACGGTGACTTAAAGCATCTCTGGGTCATCTGCGTATTTTGCAAAGTAACCTAATGGTGACATCACTGCTTGGTGTGTGGGGAAGTTTTACTTACCTGAATCTGTTCTTCGTAGCTGCCATGATCTCAATCTGTTGTATTATCTTCAGGTTCTGGAGCTTCATCTGCCAGGAACCCATGTCAGTTCTCTCATGTGTGTGTGGTAGTAAACACTGATGTCTGTAAGATTTTGGAAGATCACAGGAGCCTCCATAGACCATGACTTTTTTTTTTTCTCACAGCTAGTTATGACCGTGAGAATTTACAAAACCTGATACCAGTAACTTTGCCCTCTGTCAGGTTTTCATTTCCCCCCCAAGCGTAGGAAAAATGCATAAGACAATGTAGTCCCTACTTTGCCTTCTGATATTTTTTGACTATGATGGAATTTCAGTGAAATTACAAAAAAGTCAGTGTGAGTATTTAATTTAAAAAATGTCTTTATGAAATACTCTCGTGGGGGTGGTGACAGTTGCTTTAAATCCTAAATGGCAGATAATTGAAGATCCCGCACAGGCATGATATGTTCACCAAACCACTTTACTAAGTTAAAGTTGTTTTTGTGCTTGGTGTCAGTTTAAATTTAGTCTTTGTGATGCAGTGTAGCCTGTAAATTTACAAACCTTGCAGATCCTCAAGCACCTTTTTCAACCATTAGAGTTTCAGTAACAGATCTATACAGGGAAACCGCTTTTACACAATACAAACTTTTTTCCCTTGGAACTTTTGAATATTCTGGTCATGAACACTACATGATGGTGATGAATGTCCATTGTACCCAAAGAAAGACCACATTTGTTTACATATCTTTGTCATTTAGAAATCTAGTGACTACACAGGAAAATATAAAATGCACATAGTTTTTGGGGCACGAACCACAGCATAGGGCAGAGTAGGCAACCTTCGGCACTCCAGATTTTGTGGACTACGTCTCCTCTGATGCTTTGCCAGCATTGACGAGCGCATTATGGGAGATGTAGTCCCTGGCCTAGAGGTGGTATGCCCATCAACCCTTTCATGACAAAGGTTTAGGCTAAACATTATTCCAATTCAGTCATATTTTATGCAGAGTAGCAGGTAAAATTTGGCATATTAATGTTAACACAGATCATTTTTATTTATTTTTATTTTCGTCCACTGTCATCACATTGCATAGGAAGGGTGGATATTATGTTTTCATCTAGCCGTTTTAAAATGCAATGAGTAAACAAATCATAAAAATAAACTGGGAAAAACGGAACTCTGTAACTAGTATTTGTTCCCATATTTTTAAAGACTACAATTTACAATTGTTTTCATAAATTCCACCCACTGTTTTTCTATAGCTAAGAGTAAGCATTTGAATAAAATATTTCAGTGTGTTTATATCCTATTTGACACCAAAGGGGCTTCTTCTATGAAAGTGCACTAACAGAAACAATATGGAAAATGGCCACTTAGTTTCCAGTTCTATGATTTTAAAAAGCCTTGAACTGGCAAATCTTTGATAGTCATCACCCTAACCCAGTATGAGGTATGCAAAGGTGCATCTGCCTCTCAGCAGGATGCAACTTTTGAATTGTATATGTATTCTTGACATTGAAAATCCTTTTTAAAAATCTGCCAATCATACTTATTTTGTTTTGCTTCATCACTTTAAAAGGGATGCAAAAAGTAGGATTTATAATGTGTTATAAAACCTAAAACAATCCCTTTTTGTAGCCAATGTTGTATTTTTTCAGAATCATATTGGTTACAAAATGAAGGAAAAGCTGAATAAAGTGAACATTAGTCTTGACTAGTGATGCCGCGAACCGTTCGCGAACTTGCCGCGAACGGTTCGCCACGAACCATTCGTGGCGAACTCCGGTCAGCTGACACATCCCTGCCAATCTCCGGCAGACCCTCCCACCTCCTGGACAGCATCCATGTTGAAGCTGCCTTCAACATGGATGCTGTCCAGGAGGTGGGAGGGTCTGCCGGAGATTGGCAGGGATGTGTCAGCTGACCGGAGTTCGCCGCGAACCGTTCGCGGCTAGTTCGCGAACGGTTCGCGACATCACTAGTCTTGACTAATTTTTGTAATTATGATGTCTAGTAAAGAAGGCAATTTAAACATTTTCTAGAAAAAGTAATGCTCGATAGGTTTGAGAGGAAAAATAAAATCAAGAACAAAAGAGGAATACACTATATAAAACAGATGTTTCCAATAGCCTTCTTTAGGGATATAAAACTTTTAGGTTCAAAGTCATGTAACAGAATAAAGAATAACTTTTACAAGGGTGAACAGTTAGCTTTAGAAAAAAAGCTGTTTTTGCCAAACAAGGTTCCATATTCTGCTTGAAATAAGCATGAATGCATTAAAGGAACACTTCAAGCACCATAACCACTACTGCATTCTCTCTATACTATAGAATGCTCTAGTGCTCAGAGAGCTCCTTTAAACACTTGAGCATGCACAAATGGCACTTTAAATGGTTTGGATTTTATTTCCTCATAATAAAATACATTTAGAATACACATTGGGCAAAAATGCATTGCAGAGGTAGTATGTACTACAAAACTACTGCATGTATCTCTCATGCTTAAAGGACCTGCCCTTACATTGACCCTAGACGGGTGGCATCAATCTAATATGTAATTTTTGCAGGTTCAATTGCGTTTTTTTTTTCCTTCTTTATGTCCTTAAAGGCTTGACAATTGTTATTCAATTCCTAGGTGTTCTAGTACTGGAATATTAACAGATCTTAAAGTGGCAATTCCACCTAAACATACCATATATTGCATACATAAAAATAATTACCTTATTGTTTTAAACTTATGTCATAAAAAAACTAAAGTCAAGTGGTAGTGCTACTTCTAGGTCACGTGAAATACAGATTTTGACATTAGCTGACCTTACACACTTGGCTTGCTCTGTATACGTGAGAGTATGTAATATTTCCAGATCTGAAATTACAAGATAACAATGACATAATAGCCTGACATTTGCTCTAGAAATAATGTTTTAAACTTTTCTCCTTGTTCTGTCTTTACTTAACTGGTGAGTGGGGAAAAAAAGCAAGCTTACATTTACAAATAAACTGCATGGTGGCGTGCCTTGTATTTCTGAACATACCAGTAGGATTACATTTTTCAGCACTTTTTTTTTTTTTTTACCCTCTAGGTTTTTGGTATTTTAGGTGTCCTGGAACATTAAACTGTGCACAGAATTGTACCTTTGTCACGTACTAGCTATTTCATTTTTTTTAATGCTGTTTTTAAATGTTACACTATTTAAATGACAAATCTCAAAATCGGTAAAAGACATCGTGCTGACAACAGTCTGTTCTAGGGTGAGTTTGTTATTCTCCTTCAGCTGCTGAGAGATTAGTATTTTCACTGAAATACAAGTTTGCCCTGCTTTCATAGTATTCGTTTGCGTTCAACATTTGTACATTTTCATACTGGAGGCTATACCATGCAGTGGCGTACATACCAGGGTCGCGGCTGCGACCGGGCCCGGCCCACCAGGGGGCCCGGCCGCCCCTGCGACCCGGTATGTACCCACAGGGCCAGCCTCTTCCCCTGGGGGGCCCAGGAGCCGACCACCCCAGGGCCCCCCGAGGCTGGCCCTGCTGTCACCCAGAAGGTGGGTGGCCGGTCGGGCAGGCAGGCGGGCGTGCGAGGGAGCACTCAGAGCTTCCTCTTCAGCTCCCTCGTGCACCGCACGGATACCGGAGCCGGATGACGTCATCTTCCGGCTCCGGCATTCCTGCGCAGCGCGCGAGGGAGCTGAAGAGGAAGCACTGAGTGCTCCCTCGCACGCCCGCCTGCCTGCCTGACCGGCCACTCACCCAGGAGCCCAGCAGCACCACTGGACCCCAGGGAATCCCCCCAGCACTCCAAAAGGTAAAGAGGCTGGGGGGATTACATTTAAAAAAAAAACAAAAAAAAAAAACTAGTGTTAGTGTTAGAGTGAGTGTTAGTGTATGTGAGTGTTAGTGTGTGTGTCTGCTAGTGAGTGTCAGTGTGTTACTGTGTGTGTCTTACTGAGTGTGTGTGTGTTAGTCTGTTTGATGTCTGTTAGTGAGTGTGTGTTTGTCAATGAGTGTGTTTTGTGAGTGTGTATGTATGTCTGTCGCTGACTGTGCCTCTGTCAGTAAATGTGTGTGTCTGTTAGCTAGTGTGTATGCGTCTGTAAGTGTATGTGTGTGTGTGTGTCTTCAGCACTTACCTTTCTCCGGCGCCGGACTCCCTTGGCGCTGAGGATCCCTCAGCCTCTCAGCTCCGAATGCGACCGCGCACGCATTCAAACCGCCCATAGGAAAGCATTACTCAATGCTTTCCTATGGACGTTCAGTGTGCTCCTCTAGCGGCTGTCAGTGAGACAGCCACTAGAGGCTGGATTAACCCTCAGTGAAACATAGCAGTTTCTCTGAAACTGCTACGTTTTCAGCTGCAGGGTTAAGACTAGAGGGACCTGACACCCAGACAACTTAAATGAGCTGATGTGATCTGGGTGTCTGTAGTGGTCCTTTAAAGGACCACTATAGTGCCCTGAGGGTGCCCCCACCCTCAGGGACCCCCTCCCGCCCGGCTCTGGAAAGGGGAAAAGGGGTAATACTTACCTTTTTCCAGCGCTGGGCGGAGAGCTCTCCTCCTTTGAGCCTCCTCTTCTCCTCCCCGTCGGCTGTATGCGCACGCGCGGCAAGAGCTGCGCGCGCATTCAGCCGGTCACATTGGAAAGCATTCATAATGCTTTCCTATGGACGCTGGCGTGCTCTCACTGTGAAAATCACAGTGAGAAGCACGCAAGCGCCTCTAGCGGCTGTCAATGAGACAGCCACTAGAGGAATAGGGGGAAGGCTTAACCCATTCATAATTATAGCAGTTTCTCTGAAACTGCTATAATTATGAAAAAATGGGTTAACCCTAGAAGGACCTGGCACCCAGACCACTTCATTAAGCTGAAGTGGTCTGGGTGCCTAGAGTGGTCCTTTAACTGTGTGTGCATCTGCATGCACTGGCGTACATACCGCGGTCGCAGCCCTGTAACCCCTGCGACCAGGTGCCCACCGCCATGTGTTGCGGCCGGCCCGCGCGCGGGGGGGGGGGCGCCCACAGATCAATTTTCGCACCGGGGCCCCATGGGTCATGTGTACGCCACTGATACCATGTGTTTTCATTCTCAAGTTTCTACTTATGAATTGATCACTTCTCTCTTTGTCACTTAGTTGGTTTAGGGATTAAAGTAAAATTATGGTGTTAAAATAGATGTTTCGGTAACACCTCTCCATGTGGAGTTAAAAGGTGAGTTTAGTTATCTGCTCTGCGTCGCTGCGACTCACACTGCCTCCATGGCTGATATTGTCAATCTCAGCCAATCCAAATTTTTCCAATTGGAAAGTATTCGGAGGCTATTGCACATGCACGGCAATATGCCGCGCTGCGCTAATCAGCATCTCCTCATAGAAATGCAATGAATCAATGCATCTCTTGAGCCTTTAGTGTCACCATGCCCAGCTTGGCGACGCCAAACATAGGCTTCCATTATCACTCCAATATGAAAATACACAGATGTTGAATGCTAATAATATAAAACTATGGCAAACCTGTAAAATTAAGTCTGGTAACACTAATTACAATCTTGTCTCTCTTGGCTTTAGTATCTTAACTCGCTAACCCTAAGACATGGTTAGATTATTAATATTTTAATAATGAAAAGACAAATGTTACATCATGCTAAAATTACATAAAACAAGACCTACAATAGACCAATGCAAATGCCAGTTCTTAAAATAAAATGGGACATATAACATATACTTACACATATTGCTGGTGATCTTACAGTAGACCAGTGGGAACTCCTAATTAGGCCCTTCTGTTTTTAATCAAAGTTAAGTTTAAGAGAAGTTTAATTTGACCTTATCTGTCATTCAGTTATTTATATGTCTCTCTTTTTCCAGCAAAGGTAGCTACCTCTGGCTACATGACCAGTTTAAGATACCTGATGTTTACCCATCTCTTTTATGCAGAAATGGAGACTATAATTCTTATCTGTTAAGAGACCTCTGTCCTTAATACATACTGGTAACATGGGAATCCATCTGAAATTAACCATAAAATGAGATTCAGAAAATAGATTTTTTTACATTACATTTATTGCTGGCACACTGATATATTGAAACATTATTCAGTTTAACACAGATTAAATTCTTTAAACCATTAACAAGATGCTAAGTATCAAGCTCTTAAAACACCTTAAAGTCTGTTGGTGCATAGTGGTTGATGTGGAGATTACCCAGTAATGGGGCAAACTGCTTATCAAATGTTACATGTGTCCCTGCCAAGAGCTAAGTCCCATTGCATAGCTGACAATGTACATACATCTTCTTCAGAGCTGCTGAAGACTCCTGCCAATTCTGTCATCATTTAGTGAACCACTTTACACGAAGACTCAAAGCGCTTTGACCACTTTAAATCACTGAAATGGTTATGATCCTTGGAGTAATATTTGTGAGCCATACACAGAGAAGACTAGACCAGTGCTCTCTTATTTATAATAAGCCATTTATTTAATATATAGTCTTTTTATTCTATATTCTATCTTAAGTGGTAGATGGCAGCAAATAGATTTTTTTTTTTTTTTTTTAATTATAAATGTTTTCTGAGTTTTCATAATAAAGCAGATGTACAGTATGTCAGACTGTCAGTACAATTTTGACAACAGCCAAAACTGGTGAGTCACAGAACAGAAGCATAGTACATCAGTGAAACAAAAATATATAACCACAAAATGCAAGTTTTTGCAATCTGAGATATCACTTGTAATGGAGGGGGCCTCTGGGGACTTTGAATGTACTGTGATCATTGCCCTGGTTGCATTGCAGGTTGGGACATTAATAAGTGTATGTGTCTGGAAGTTTGTACTGCTGTGTGGTGAAAAAGGTAAAATTGAAGGAACGCTATAGTCACAACATCTTGAGCTTAATGAAGCAGTTTTGGTGTATAGATCATGTCCGTGCAGTCCTTAGTCTTACTGCTCCATTATCTGCCATTTAGGAGTTTAATCAGTTTTGTTAATGTAGTGCTAGTCACACTTCCCTGCATGTGACCTACACAACTTTCCTGAACACTTCTTGTAAAGAGTCATCTAATGTTTATACTTCCTTTATTGGAAATTCTTTCATTTAGAATTTGTCTCCTGAGTGTAATTAAAGTTCAATTTCCAGAGCATGCGATGAAAACATTTAAAGTAGAGGCATCTTAAAAAAACATTTTGTTTTAATGCAGGCTGTCGGTCACAGCCAGGGGAAGTTAGGCTAGAGCTGCATAAACTGAAAAGTGATTTAACTCCTAAATGGCAGAGAACTGTTAATTAAGACTTCAGAGGCATGGTCTATACACAAAAACTGCTTTCTTAAAGGGGTTCTATAGTCACCAGAACAACTACAGCGTATTGAATTTGTTCTGGTGAGTATAATCATTATCTTTAGGCTTTTTGCTGTAAACACTGTCTTTTCAGAGAAAATGCAGTATTTACATTACAGCCTAGTGATAACTTCACTGGCCACTCCTCAGATAGCTGTTAGAGATCCTTCCTGGGTCATGGCTGCCTAAAATACATTCAAACATTCAGTATCTCCACCCTCTGCATGCAGACACTGAACTTTCCTCATAGAGATTCATTGATTCAATTCACCTCTATGAGGAGATGCTGATTGGCCAGGACTGTGTTTGAATCATGCTGGCTCTGCCCCTGATCTGCCTCTTTGTCAGTCTCAGCCAATCCTATGAGGAAGTATTGTGATTGGATCAGGCTACCACTTCTGCTGATGTCAGCAGGCAGTGGGCAAGTCTAAAGGAAACCGTGACAAAGCCAGCAGCTTTAGGCTTGAATACAAGTAAGATATTACTATTTGAAGGGCTCAGGGTGGCTAGATGGTGGTTTTAACCCTATATGTTCAGGAATACATGTTTGTGTTCTTGATCCTATAGTGCTCCTTTAAGCTAAATAAGTTGTTTTGTTGCCTAGAGTTTCCCTTTAAGCAAGAGATCTTCAATACACATGACCTTTATGTATTGTAAACCTACCTCTGCTAAACCCTTCTGTAACTTTTTATAATGTGCTTACTGTTACAAATAGTCCAGTTCTGAAAGCATGTATATGTTCTCCCTTTCCCATTGAAATATATCTGCTCAAATTGTAGAGGAATGCATCTGCTTATGTTTGCTTTATTAGCCATAATGTTTGGATCACCAAATCTGTTTCCTGTATGTCCTGCAGCTGGTAAACTTCCTGGCTTGCTCCTCCGGCTTTGTAAAGCAAGACAATATGGTCTCCCTTTTAATTAAACTTCTGTCTGTTCAGCAGGTGCTGCCTAATACCGCAGGGCTCGTAAAATAGATTGATGTGTAATTGTCAGCTAAATTACAAGGCAATATTAAACTATGAAGTAGCATGTGCCAACAAAAGTAATAGTTTGTTCAGCCTATTGCTTTGCACGGGCCGAAGAGCAATGCGGGGGTAGACCATTTGCTAGCTGTAGCTAGCCATCTTGTGATGCCATTTTAGTTTCAGGGAAAAATGTCAGTGGCAATCTCTAAACACATATGCATTTTTTTTTTCTGCTTGTTTTTTTGTTTTGTTTTGCTTATACAGTCCACATACTGTGATGCAGTTAAAACTTCTGAAATTAGTTTAAGTATTGTTAGGTACCTTGGATATCAGAAATTAATATAGTAGAAAACGTAATAAAACAACTATTTTGAGTAGTATGTGGAAGAGACACATAAGGTAGACTACCGTATATTCATGGGGAAGTATAGAGTGATTTTGTATGTGTGCTTTCGGATTATAGTTGATTATAATTTATCACGAGGTTCAAAGTATATAAACATGAAATATTGTTAAATTTGTAATAGGTATATAATAGGTATATAATGGTTACCAGGATTGCATGTTTTGTCCTGCAAATTGCTTACCCAAGTGTGAGGCTTCCTTGTTTCATGGAAGAAAAATCAATGGAGCTTGTAGCTGGTGGGCAGACAGTAAGTTATCTAGAGCAGGGGTTTCCAATGAATTTTTTGGAATCCTTTGACATAGTGTATCAACATCGCAGATCCCCTCACCCTCTGTTTGGTTCGTGTTTGATTGCTGGGATGTATGCCACATACATACTTACACAGATATACATACACATTAACACAGAGATGCACATAAACACATTTCACATATACACACATTCATAAACACACACAAAGATACACACTGACACACGAACACCTGACACACAGATGCACTGGCGTAGATACACACATATACACAAACAGACATAAACACACTCCGATACACACAGTGACACACGCACACCTTAACACACAGATACACTGAAAGATACACACTGACACTCAGAAACACACTGAACCACAGATAGACACTAGCACATACACACAGATACACAACCTGGCACTGACACATGAATACACACACTCAGATACACATTGACACACACAGGGACATACACTTGCACACACCTTAACACTCAGATACACGCACACACACACTGAAATATGCACTCAGATACACAGTGACACATACACACACACACACACACACACAATCAAATACATACACATGTCATTGTATATATGCAGTCACCCTCCTGTTCGCATACCTGTTGTCTGCAGGAGGGTGACTTGCTGGCTGAGGCTGGTGTGTGTGTGGGGGAGCTGCTCAGTCCTGGCTGCTGCATCCTTCCCTCCAGTGCAACTTTTTTTTATATGAAGCTGGGAGGAAGTGACCGTCCGTTACTTCCTTCCAGCATCCCATACTATGGAGACCCGATTGTGCTATTAATCGGCCGTGGCGCTGACCGGGTCCCTGTGCAGCAATGCCCATCAGGTGGCCCTCATGGGCCACCTGATGGGAAAATCACTGCGGTACCCCAATTTTGTTCTCACCAATTGGAAAACGCTGATCTAGAGAAAAGCGTAAAGTAATTTATCTCTAAAATCTCATCAGGTTTGATACAATCAATCTTATCTGGTACAAGCAGCAGTATGTACATTCAGAAAAGTACTGTCTAGAGATGTGCACAACCATTTTACTTCAAATGGTCATTCTATCCTGGGACCAAGATTAGAGTAATTAGCAACCTTTCCCCGTTGAGAATAGAAGTGATGTTATAGTGATTTAGTCATAGGATGAAATTAAAAGGATCTCTTTTTATAATGTCTGTTGGGCTTTTCTTCTGCACTACATTTTACGATTGTTTTGTAGATTTAGATTCAGGACTCCCTTTAAGATGAAAAAAATAAATAAAATATTTAATGGTTATCTAATGCTGAGGTATTTTTCATACAGAAGACCAATCCTTCTCATGGAGGAGAACAGGGAACTTAGAGCACATGTAGCAGATGCCTCACTCCACCAGTAAAATTTTACTCATAAAGAAGCATTGAATCCAGCACTTCACTATAAGAAGTCTTGACCATGTTTTTCATTGTACTGTACAAAAATTGAAGACCTTAAGAAGGCAATGCATCTACTGGCTGTCATACTGATAGCCAGTATAGTCATGTTTTCAAATAAATGTAAGCATTGCCAAAATGAAACAATTTACAATTGCTAGCTTTGAATATACTCTGACATTTCTTGATCCCTCTCTCCTCCACTTTCTTCTCCTTGGCTGCTAGCCTCTTAAAAAAAAATAAAAAATACTTAAGGATTATAGAAACATTAGGAAATATACCTGTATTTCTAACTCTATGCCCTTTTAGTTGATGATTTCAGTTCAGTGCTCCTCATAGAAACTTTAGCAAGTGCATCCAAAATGCTTCTCATAGGAAAGGATTGAATTTGATACTTATCGCATCACCGCGTCACTTGACCAGGTTTCACTCAGTGTAGCGGAAGCTCTTCTAGTGGTTGTCTGTTCTACAAAACTGCAATGCCTTAAATTTCAAGGTAAAACCTAAAGGCCCACTGCACCCAGACCACATCATTGAGATGTAGTGGTCTGGGTGATTTTAGTGGTACTTTAAATTGCATAGTCCTTCTGGTGAATATGAATAGAGCTATGCTAGAAAAATGTGTTCCTTCACAATGTTCCTCCAATAGTGTATAGAGGGCAAATTTTAATTTAATTTTTTTTTTAGTTTTACTTTGTACTGTGGGAAGGGGTTAAAACTAAACTGTTTCAACTAAATACAGTAAAACAAAAAAATATATATTTCTTTTCATGAAATCCCCTGCCAGAGAGAAAATAAAATAACAAGTACATTGTTTTGAGCATAGATCGAATACCTTTTTCTAGATTGGACCTGTTTTTGAGTAATCCTACCAAACATCAATGACCTGTATTGCTTCACTATACATTATGCTGGTATTGATTTTCCCCTTTGTGATGCCTTTGCATGCTATTTTCAGATGTATAGTTGACAAATTAGCATGTTAAGGCACTGTATTCACCAAGGAAGTTAAGTAAAAGGAAAATGAATTGGGGTTGCTAGCTTCTTGAGTAGGTTCTGTTAGGTCATACGTTAATCCTTTCGCAGTTGAAGTTCATGCTAACTCACAAGAAAACCAAGCTTTGACCTGCTGACTCGTTTGTCAGCTCGGATGCGGCTGAAATGTGAGAAAATGGACTCAATGCTTTCAAAAACGCCTGAAGTGATGAACATCACTTATGCTTGTTTAACCTTCAGTTGTGCTCAAGAATTCAGCTGCAACATTAAGAACTGGTTCTTTGGTATTTTATGTCAAAATGTTCCCTGCTGTATCTCCCCCAACCCCTCCTTTCCTTATGCAAATACACCCTTCTTTGCATTCTTCAAATAATTTGGAAATTACTTGTTCCTCTTATTTTAGTTGTTTATAAGATTAGTTTCTTTGTACACTGCTTACACCCTTAGTAATATTAAGCCCTGTAAGTATTACGTTATGTTGGATCATGAAGTAAAGTGAGCTTAACATCCCCAATCATATTCATTTTATGACCAGATAGCTGAGAATATATTTCACACTGCAGGGGGTGTTACACCTTCTAATTTACAAAACTAAATCTTTTTCCATCTACACAAAGCTGTGTTACTAAATGAGATTGAGGTTTTTGTAAAACACCGGTGAGTCTGTGATCTATGTTTTTTATTTTTGTGCAGAACTATTTATGGGCCAAAAGACAGCTACTTAAAAGATAATTCTATTATTGGTTTTATGGCTTATTAGTTCTTGCAATCTAATCATTTTCTTTGTGTCTTCCATTTAATTTAGAGACCTTTCTCTTTAAACCCCATTTTAATACTACTTGCGTATAGATTGCTGCTTATTTCCTCTAATTTAAATGTATTTGGTTTGTCAGCACTGCCAAAAATGAGCTTCCCCATGTTTGTAACCCTCACACCCTCTGTATGATATAAGTTGACATTCTGTTCCAGAATACTTTTCCAGTTACATTCATGGCTTAGAAGTGCCTAAAGCAGTTGGAAACAGCTGGTGGAATAGATTCCATTAAAATGTGATAAAGCTCAGTCGTTGCAGCCATCTGTAAGTGAAGGTGTGGACAAAACTCAACAACTAAAGATACGCAAAACTGCCCAAAGTGCTAACCTCCTGTTATGTCCGCTCTTATCTTTGGTTTAAAAGCTATTATTTTCCTAGCAGGTGTCTCTGATCATAGCAGCCGCAGAAGGCACAAAATAACATTTTGAAATGTGCAGAACTAGAATTTAGTTAACTATAAAAGAGTGGTTATTGGTTAAAGCAGCTCTGTCACCTTTAGGGGTCTTTGCATATTTTGCAAGGTGACATCAGTCAAAGGTAATTATACTTGAGCAAAGCTCTCCTTTGTAGGCAACTTTCTTTCTTCAGCTTCTGATGTTTCAACCACCAGGAGCTCACTTCACTACTGTTCTCTCACACATAGAGCAGATCTTTTGTTGCCCTAGCAATGCCTGTAGGAATTGGCAAAATCTTTTCTTTCATTTTCCATAAGTCCATGACATTTTAAGGCCACCTCTACATCTAATGCCATTAGAAAGAATTTCACTTCCATTATTACCTGTATATAATTGCACGGCAAAATGATATTGTAGTGGGTGTAATACAAGGAGGCTAAACTTCCTAGCCCCGCTAAGTCTGCTACTCTGCTGTAGAAGATGAGATATATATATCTTGATAAAGACCTGCGGGTCGAAACGTCGATTTTTTTTTTTTCTGTACACCGATAAAAAATTTTTTTCAACAAGTCCTTTGGAGTGCTCTCTTTGCTACTATTTCTATATATATATATATATATAATTTTTTATTATTTTTTTTTTTACTATTTGTCAGTGCAATAGAAATTTACTATAATCCGTTAATGTGCACCTTCTCTGTATTATGTACTTGTAAGCAGAGGGAGAAGGATGAGAATTCTGGGGAATTTATTAATTTATTTTTTTCATATTCTTGTGCCCCTGTTCATATTAATGTATAGGTCTCCCCTCTTTTTTTTTTTTTTTTTCTTCTCAAAAAAAAATATATACATTTAAAGATTTTTATTATCTTTTTTCCAGCCCCGTGACTCACCTCTTCCTTCTAGTAATGTCATGTCCTCCATTGTTGGTCCAACGATAGAGGAGCATTAGGGACATGTGCACCAAAATTCGCCATAGGAAAGTATTGTATTCAGTGATTTCCTAGATGCTTCTGTGTCACGTGACTGAAATTTACTTGGTTAGTGCAGGGGAAGCATCTCTGGTGGCTGTCTGGAAAACAAAGTAAATATTGCTGTTACAAAACAACAACAAAAAATCTACCGTGTTTTCATCTGCAGGTTAAAAGGATGAAGTGGTCTGGGTGAATTTAGTGGTCTATTAAATGCTTGACAAAAACTCAAAGGCACTGCAACTGTGACCACCTAGCACCAAAGGCCTACAAAAATATGTATTGTGGTTAGTGTCCCTTAAGTATGTGCACGTGTAGTAATAACAATGAAGATTGACTTTTCATGTATGAAGGAGGTGACCTACTTTCTCAGTGATCAACCAATTATATTAGTCTTTGCTTGAATTTATAACGTTTGTGGCTGCTTACGTAACAAAGGGATTTGAAACAAATACTTAAAGGGACACTGTATGCACCCATAACACTTCAGCTCATTGAAGTGGTCTGGGTGCTGTCTCTTCTGCACTTAGTGCTGCAATGTAAAACATTGCAATTCCAGAGAACTGCAATGTTTACATTGCAGCTCTAAGTCTGCCCTCTGTGGCTGTCTTAACCGACAGCCACTAGAGGGTTTCCGGATCTAAACGGACTTTTGGTCCGTTATCTGATTCTGGATGTCGTCATGGACCTCCAGCATCAGTATCTCCCTATAGGAAAGCATTGAATAATACTTTCCTATGGGGAGTTCTAATGCACGCGCGCCTATTGCCTGCCCATGCGCATTAGGTCTCCCTGCCGGCTGACGGTGGGGGAGGAGCGTGGGTGGAGCCTGACCCAGCGCCAAGGGATTCAGTTAAGTGGCGGGAGGGGGGCACTCCAGCAACCTGTAGTGCCAGGAAAACAGGTTTGATTTCCTGGCACTATAGGATCCCTTTAAACAAAAAAATAGCATTTTACATGTTCTTTATTATGAAACACTATCCGTGTTAGATTTTTCTAAGCTTCCCTACATAATCAATTGCCTAGAATCTATGCTATTAAACTGATCTCTTCAAATACTGCTGTCACCCTAAAAGAGAAGTGTTTGCTTGCTGAGGATTGTGTGAACTGCCTTTTCACAACTAGAGAGCTTACACATTGGTTACAACTGATCTGAAAAATATGATGTATCTAAACTAGTAGACCCAATTTTATTTCAATGTTATTCTGTCATTTATAAGTATTTTAATTAAGAAATTAATCCCAGGGAAGGTAAGAGGCAGCTAGATTTTTAAAGAAAGTCCAAAAGTAATTTAACTTTTTAGACCTATGAAGTGTTATGTTGACATTCAGTCACAATCCTATTAAAACACTGTATGCTGCATCTAATTGCCTTCTGATGATTGCATGGTTAAATCATTGTTTTAGTAAGGTTACATTAGTAAACAGGAAGGAGTCTTTAAACATAATTCCTCCTATTTGGATAGATCTATTGCTTTTTATGTAATTAAAGACCTTTATCAGTTTGCATTTAACTGTTAACTTACCAGTATCATTTTTAAATAAGCATACTTCAGGCACGTCTAAACAGACATTTGTTCAGTCCCTAAACCTTAATTGTGTAAATTGCATGGCTATAAACATTTCTTAAGTAGCTGTAGTAATCATGAGTGACCTTGGCCTTTGTATCCTAGAAATAAGTGCCTGTCTGTATCTTGCTCATTCAATGATGCCTTTTCTCGGAACTCATTAATAGTGCCAAGCGTATCATTGTTGCAGTTCTTAAACTACATGTTTACTCACTGTACTTTATTACAAAATACAAGTTTTATTGGTATTTTTAGGCATTTTAATTGGATTTCATTAACAAGTTGAGCATTTTCATTAAAGGAACACGAACTATAGAGTTAGAAGCACAAATGTATTCCGAACGCTAAAGTGTTGTCCTTGATTTAAATTATTCCCCATGTTCTGGTCTCCGTACAGCTACACTGTTTCCCGGGCTTAGATGATCATTACTGATGATCTCAGCCAATCCAATGTTGTATGGAAGCTTTGGCAGGCTAGTGTTCATGCGCGACAATAAGCGGAGTTGTGCCAATCAGCATCTACTCATAGAGGTGTATTGAGTCAATGCCCCAGTTGAGGAGCATTCTATATTCCATGCATAGGTGGCCTTAGGCAACGGTGTAAGCATTTACACTGCTGATGCTGCAATGACAGGCTATATGCTACACTACATTACTACTACATTAAACTGTAGTAGTTCTGGTGCATATAGTGCTAGTTTAACCCCTTAAGGACCAAACTTCTGGCATAAAAGGGAATCATGACATGTCACACATGTCATGTGTCCTTAAGGGGTTAAAGCATGCACCCTGTTTAATATCTCTGGCTTTAGCTTACACACTAACTTACTTATATCTCAAGTTTTGGAACTGTGAAGCAAAACATATACTATATTTATTTTTTGTTTCCTACCATGAAAATTTGACTTACATTTTTACTTAAGTATTGAGTAGTTGTAAGATTTGAAAATACTGCAAATAGAAATGATGGCTAATGTTTCCATGCCTCCAAATTGTCCCAGTATTTGTTGGAAAATATCCCTAATCTGTTTAGTGTGAGTGGAACAAAAAATGTTTGTACTATGCAAAATGTCAGATGATAAATAGCCTGCACGGAGAGACCAAAAGCACACTATGCTTGTCCTGCCCTCAGTGAGGCCCTGTCAGACAGCCTAGTATGTATTTGAGCCAGGCTGACATGCTATTTCTTTGGGTATTTTGATACAATACCACACTTTTGGGCATCACCAATAATGCAAGTGGTGTTACTGTTAAGCTACCATAGGCATGCCCAGGGTATGCATGTCTCTCCAACTGTTTTGGATTACAGTTACCTTTATGCTCAGTTTCCCACGCAGTAATGGCTAATAATACCTGGAGTATCGAATATTAACCATAACAGCTGTGGGGTGCCTTCTTGTGATAACACAGTTGAATGTACATGTCAACGCCTAGATTTGTTTTTGTTTATTTTTGACCTGAAGGAACATTTTATTCAAATGAGCTTCTTACAGGTGTATGCTCTTCTACCCACATTTGAGAGAAATAATAAAAAAAAGACAATCTAAAACACACGTGTTATTTCCTTGAACTGACTTAATTTAGGAAATGGTGACTCATGCATTTGCAATTTCCAAGCTGACCTTGTTGCTCTTTCTGTCGATGGTGAGTGACCTCTGTAATAATGTATGGTGGAAGTATAGGTTGCTGTCACTTAATGTTCAGTAAGTTGATTCCGTCTGCATCTTTAAATCTGTTTTTCCTTTTTTGACATGTTTAATTTTTTTTAGAAAGTACTTATTGCAGAATACGCACACATCATATTATACATTTCATGACTAGTAAACTTGGACTGCATACTGACAGGGCAATGGAGACAGCAGTCAAATACAAGGTATAACTTCCTTGAATTTTTTTTGTCATCCGTCTACCAAAAGACTGCCTCAAAACCCCGTAATACAATAAAAAGCTAGTAATCTTCCCCATACTGTATATCAAATTTGAACATTACCATAACTTTACTGTAAATAATGGATTGACAGGCTCCTTGAGCATCTTTGCAGTGATTAGGTGTACAGTGCTGTGTACATAGTTTTTCTTCTTCTAAGCAGTGTAAATCGCATTGTGCTTGCACTATTTGTTAGGAAAGTTCCATCTTTCACAGGAAAGATTTGCAATATAGCTCCTTCTGTTGCAGCTGGCAACATATATTGCATCTCATATTGTTTTATCTTTTTTTTAATTTTTAAATTGGTTTGCCTCACTTTTTCATGTCGCTACACAGCCTGCATTTAATATTCCGAATTAAATCCGAACAATGAAATCAATGTATTCTTTAAAAATATAGTATATATGCTATTCGTTGTATCCAGCAAAATGTAAGGCTGTGTGGCATATAGGTTTTTCACAGGCAAGTATATTGTTTGAAGCAGGTGGCTAGCAGTTCAGAAATAATTGGGAAAAAAAATAAAGTACTGTCCAAGCTCTTTACATTTGAGTTTGTAGTGCACTGAGCCTCCATTCTGAGCTGCAGTCTTGGGAAAAAAAAGTAGATGGAAGTAGCTGGTCACATGAAAATTCAGTTGAATGAAAAGCTCTTTGTTCCTAGTCCTAGAAAAGTATCTCTGAGCTCCACATTACAGTGCTGCTAGTGTTATTGAAGACTAACCATTGGCTGGTGCAAAGGTGGCTAAAAACACACACACACACACAGTAAATGGAAAAGATTTTCTCCCAGGCAACACAGTGGCTCAAGCTTATAACTAGGTCAGGTGATTGGCATATTTGTCTCTTATAGAGAACTTTCATTTGTTTCCCAGTCTTCCAAGTATAAATGCTAGTTTCAGACTCCAGATTCAAAGAAGAGCTGGACCTGGTATCCCTGATCACTGGTTATTATTCATACCTAACTTTTGATTTCTCCAATTGTAGCTTTCACGTTTTAATGCAGAGAAAAATTTGCAAGGTTTAAAGGGACACTATAGTCACCAGGAATAGTACAACTTAATGAAGTTGTTCTGGTGTGTGTGCTATGACCCTGCAGGCTTATTAATGTAGGTTCTGCATTTCATTTGATTGTGTGTTTATTACATTTTGATTGGAGATGCATGTGGAGGCAGTTCACACATCTCTCTAGCAATAAGCCATCAAGATTTAATGCATCTCATAGGACTGCATTAAAATAATAAATTTCCACTAGATGGTAGGCACACTAATTGGGGTAAGGTTTATACCTTCTTGTGGGAACTATGGTTAAAGTAACTAAAACTTGATTATTACAGTCTTGCTTTCTCTGTATGTGAGTGAGGCAGCAGCTCCTTGTGGCACAGTAGAAGAGCAACAATTTGATAATGGTAAATTAAGACCCCTTTTGTGTAGCTTCCTTCTTGTTTCATTTTTTTATTTTTTATTTTTTTTTCACCTGGCTGGTTCTGATCTATGGTTTGTCAAAACAAAAGTAAATACCTGAAAGTAAGCAAGCAAGCAGGAAAAAAAAAATGCTACTAGAAAAGTATCCTGATTAAATGGGATCATGTCAGATAAGGTGATGGGCAATGTAAAAAGATAATAGCAAGAAGTTTCCCTAGTGTATCTTTAACATTATGACCCACCAATTTGTCAAGTGAAAAAAGTCATCTTTGCATATCATTTGAACTGGAGTCTGTACTTTGTTGAAGATAAGCAGGCAATGTTGCTCCTGAGAAATAATGATGCTAATTTATCTTTGCCTGTCCACCTAGCAAATGGAAAGACTGCTTCGGAAAAGAAATTGAGAAATAACTGAGCCGTACTGAGCAATTTCTTTCACTTTATATTCCTGTTATAGATTTAGGGACTTTAAAATGGCTGTCGACTGGAAATTTTTCTACTATTTAAACACATTATTTGTACATTTGGTAAATCTAATACAATAATTACATTTATAATGTGCTGTTTGTGAAATATAAAGGGGTTTATTGCAAAACATGAAATCGTTGTGGGTGGCATTGTTGACCAATGTAAGCTAAACTGATCCCCTCTTCTCTTCCTTTATGTGCATAACCACAAATTATGGGTCGTGGCAACAGAATTTAATAGACATATGGGATTCACAATAACCTTGTGTCTATATTTTCCTTGAATTTATTTAGTGTTCAACATCACTGGCTATTCTGAATAATTACTGCCCCTTTAAAAATGACTTTTCTTCACATTTACATGTTGCAGTCATGGATGTTCTCTCTTTGCTACCAAAGTGAGATTGATTAGATGTTGATCACTTTAATGTCACAGAGCGGTATAGTACATAGTTATCCGTTTTTGAACCGCATTTATGTGAATAACCTAGCTTTCAGTAAACCAAGTACTTTTATATGCAAAGAACAGGGGCTTCTTTTCCCTTAGGCTGCCGCTACCAAGTAATAGCTTGTTTTCAGTCTTGCTGTGTCTTCAACACGTTTCAGAATGTGCATTCCTGATGGGTTTCATGGTGCGACTGTAGAAAACAAGTTATGTCTAGTATTGTGCCTTTTGTAACTTGTTGGAACTCTTATACATCATTCTATAGATGTTTGGTAAGCTTGTGAATCCTTGTCTATAGTAAGCCTCAGGAAGAGTAGTCTTTTGCAGACTACATTCTGTTTCCCTATTCAGAATGCCATCGAGAGTCGAACACAGCATGAAGTGTTTTAAAATCAAAGAGACTTTTTAGCTCCAAGCCCTACCGATTACCAGATTTGATTTAGTTTAGTATTAAATCACAGTTTGCCAAGTTTATTCATGATCTGTTGCTGCAGTGAAGTCAATTTAGGAAAACTTTTCTTGTGTGCCTTTTCTTGCAATGTTAAAAACAAACCAGCTAAATAAAAAAGGAAAATTTACTCATTTATTCTGATTTGTTTTTCATTGATATGTATAGACTAATATCTGCAGTGCTGTGGATAGGTAATTAAAATGAAACTAAATTGTGACAAATTAAAATGAAGCTAAATTGTGACAAAAGAGAAAACAGATCATATAGTGTTTACTATGTATGACCCATGATTACTGCTTTCATCATTTGAAAATTTTTTTGAGAGAGACTTCTTTCTTGCAAGACAGATCTGTGCATATTAGTCAGTCACCTTTTTCAGAAACTGTATTCTTCTAACTCCATCAGTACACAAACACATGTATGTCTAGGAATCTGTGCTACACTGTGTATGAAGTTATTTGATATTAAATTATGAATGGGAGGTCTCTTTCCCCCTGTGAATGGAAACCTTCATATGCAAAGGATCTTTGACCAGTGCATGGTAAATTTGTACTGAAGACTTAATTGCAATGGTAGGCTTCTCTTTGTCAGCTAGATAAAAGCATTCCATGGCATGTGTTGCCAGAAAGGAGTTACACAAGGCTGGGCTGGGGAACTTGCAGCTGTTACCATTCATGTCAGTCAAGGGTCCAGGAAGGCAAATAGAAGTGTAAGCCTGCAGATCCCTTGGGGACATGGGGCCTGACTGGTGGAGGTTGATAAGAACAGAGTCAGTCAAATATTTCTCTTGAGGCTTTTCTAAACCTGGTCCGGTTACTGTGCAGCAACTGTTTTGTTGTTTTTTTGTTTTTTTTTATTACAAAGTATGAGCTCATCTCTCTGTATTTTTATTTTTTTTTTGCTGTGCTCAAGATAGTAAATAGCATGATTATAGGTTTTAAATTTATTTACACATCTGTATGACCATTTCACTTCACTTGATATTACTTGCTTACCCTTATTTTATTCACTCTCTGTTGAGAGAGAGGCAAAGTGCAGGATTGTTATTCCTAAAATCTGCTGACATTGGGACACTCTGCTTGTACACTATGATGGTTTTAGAATGAGTGCTCTTTAGCAGAGCACCCTCTCTATATCTTGTTCATGTAAGTTAAAGGGTACACCTCACACTATGATCGCTCCATATGTGAGGTGTTTCACTATGAAGCACTTCACATTCAGAACTTAAAGGGATACTATAAGTGCCAGAAATACAAAGCTGTATTCCATGCACTATATCTCCCTCTGCCTCTCTTGCACCTTTCCATGGTGGTCAATAGGTTACAAATCCTTATCCCAGCGCCTATGTTCCACCTCGTACTCAGTCCTGCGATTAACTAATGCTCATGAATGGCAAATCCTGCACGCACATCAGACCTCCCCTTAGGAAAATAAACAAGAAAAATTATACCACTAAAAAAAAAATACAGTGCAGAAAACGCAACCTCCTAAATAAAGTGTTCTCTCTACGGAAACTCTCAAAAGAAAAAAAAAAAAGGGGGTGGCTACCAAAATACTAAATGGTGTAAATAATATATAAAATACAACCTCTTAGTAGAGATGAACTAGAAGGAAAATTAAATCTGTGAAAAAAAACACTATACATAATATATTCTAGAAAACACTATAGGGTAGGGGGTTGAATCAATGCTTTCCTATGGGGAAAACATTCTAACGCTGGATGTCCTCATGCAAAGCGTGAGGACGTCCAGTGTCCGTTACCGGACTAAAGGTTCATTACGATGCAGGAAGCTCCTCCAATGCCTGTCTGGTAGACTGCCACTGGAGACAGACTTAATGCTGTAATATAAATATTGCAATTTCTCTGGAACTGCAATATTTTACATTGCAGTGCTAAATGCAATAGGGACATTGCACCCAGACCACTTTAATGAGCTGAAGTGGTCTGAGTGCCTATAGTGTTCCTTTAACCCCTCTGCTGCCAGAGGTGTAACTTTCAGCCTAGAAGAGCTGTTATTTTTATTATTATTGCCATTTATATAGCGCCAACAGATTCTGTAGCGCTTAACAGTATTATGAGAGAGGGGATTTAACTATAAATAGGACAATTATAAGAAAACTTACAGGAACAATAGGTTGAAGAGGACCCTGCTCAAATGAGCTTACAGTCTATAGGATTGACTTGGTAATATCAATTGCGAGTATATTGTAACTCTGTCAGCAGTCACAGCATGCTGGAGACAGGTGTCCAGTGGGGGCACCAGGAGTGATCTTGCATGATGTGCAATAGATGTTTGTTATAAACTCGCTGCAGTAGACCCAAATTATACCAAAATGCTGACTTAACTTTAACAGGATTGCCGGTATAGTTAGTCATGTTAAAGACAAGGTCACAAATGTAAAACTTGTAATGTGGGCATTAAAGGACCACTCTAGGCACCCAGACCACTTCAGCTTAATGAGGTGGTCTGGGTGCCAGGTCCAGCTAGGGTTAACCCATTTTTTCATAAACATAGTTTCAGAGAAACTGCTATGTTTATGAATGGGTTAAGCCTTCCCCTATTTCCTCTAGTGGCTGTCTCATTGACATCCACTAGAGGCGCTTGCGTGCTTCTCACTGTGATTTTCACAGTGAGAGCACGCTAGCGTCCATAGGAAAGCATTATGAATGCTTTCCTATGTGACCGGCTGAATGCGCGCGCAGCTCTTGCCGCGCGTGCGCATTCAGCCACATTGGAGGAGAAGAGGAGGATCGGAGGAGGAGAGCTCCCCGCCCAGCGCTGGAAAAAGGTAAGTTTTTAACCCCTTTCCAGAGCCGGACGGGAGTGGGACCCTGAGGGTGGGGGCACCCTCACGGCACTATAGTGCCAGGAAAACGAGTATGTTTTCCTGGCACTATAGTGGTCCTTTAATAATGGAATCTTATATACATTGTTTTGATTTTTTTTTTTTTCAATATTTAATCAGTTTTGCTTTTTAGTAAAAATAAAGTTATCAAATGCTACTTTTGATAGAGTAGCCTCAGAGAGTTAAATTCAAGTAACCATTTTATCTCTACACTAGAAAGCAGAGAGACCTGGTGGACACCAGGCATGTAGTAGAACCATTCAAAACCAGTTTTACTACTTACCATGGGGGAGGGAGGGTGCCAGGATACTTCTAGCTCCATGACCACTACAGTTACTTTAAGAGAGTTTGAATTGTTCTATTTCATAAATCAACACATTACCATAAGTATATGTTTGCAACCAAGACCTAGTTGTTAAACAGTACACAGTGGGAATCCTTTTGCTTTTACCCTGCTTACCGTAAGTTAGCTTTGTAATAAAGCCAAAATCTCTATTATAAAATCACAAAGTTCATACTGCAGTTCTGTATCCGTTTCATAATCACAGCTGTTATGTTTTGAGTTGTACTGATGGTGCTTTTTAATTTTACTCTGATTTAAGAATTACTGTCCATAATGGGATATGTACAGCTGACCAGATTTATTGTCGCTATCTCACTTGAAGTGAGTCGCTGTGGATGGGAGTAGATGCCTTTTCAGTTGTTGGGCATACCAGGTCCGTTATAACATGAAACTTTAAAATGCTTTGTATTCTGTATTCATTTTAATTTTCCAACAAACAATATTAATCTCCAATTTCTAGACTTAGACATTGCCACTTAGACACTGGTTTTATTAATTTGTGTTTTCTATTGTATGTTCAGAATACAAGAGAAATGTTGAAGAATTTAAGAGGATAAAAAGCTTGAGTCAATCGCTTGGGCTTAAACTAAGCAATGCAAATCCGTCTTTAAGTGACCTTATTGATGTTTACTCAAAGCAGCTTTCTCTTAGTACAAATGACTGAGCTTTGTTGTAGAACTGTACAGGTAGTATTTTGCCTCGCTGGAGATTGACTGTGCATCCCTCGTGCAACCTCTCTTTGCTTCAACAGCGAGTGTATACAGCAATGCCTGGAGCAAAGATAGATTGCCTGTACGTGCCTTATTTGATCAGTTGACAGTTGTCGCGGGGACAGGTCAGCAAAAAAGCAGAACCTCAATTTGCAGCTGACAATATCGGTAGCTGTTAGCTGTGAATGTTCATATGGCTGCATCTAATTCATTTCTAAATATTTGTCTCCAAGTACTTCTCAGGTGAAAAAGTAGAGATTATAAGACAAAACGGTGGCTTTTAAACCTCACAAATCAAGCACCAAATCTATTGACAATCATGTTGTGTAACAAATAGTGCCATCTTCTGGTATGAAAACTGCAATGCGCACTATGTAATGTAAACTACATTTCTTTTACAATTTGAAAAGGAAATATCAAACAGTATTTTGTGTTATGCTCTGCCTTATGTATGTATATTATTTGTATTTTTTAGAAGTGGTTTAGGGAATACCATCTAAGGTGTTTTGAGCGTAATTACTATTTGTTTCCTACATATTGTGCATTTATCTGCAGTATTTTGTGTCTATTTTAAATGCCCAAATCTCAAACGCATTCACTGTGTTTTCTCACTGGCTTCTTTACTGGCTTTAGCATCTAATAGGCAAATGTAGAGTGAAGACAAATCCCAATTTATTAAAAACTAGCACTTATCCAGGGATTTTCATCCTTGTGTCCTAGGTACGGAAGTGCAAATATTTTTCTCAGATGTAACGAAAGCACCACAGAGTTGTCTTTAGTACATGGGCTTAAATCTTTTCAAAGCACAGTTTTAGTTCCCAGGATAAAACCATATTGCTCCCTAAACATAAAAGCACTTTGAATAAAATGCAATTACCACATAGGCTGTAGTAAACTGTTAGGAATCTAAATACTTGTGTTTATGTTCGATCACAGTCACGGGACACCACGTGATTTAATTAAACACACACTAGGCTTTATGCACACGTCTGAAACTAGGCAGTAGTGCAGCATTTCTTTGCAGATGCTAGAGTGCGCTTGATTGCTTCCAGAGAATTATGGGGCATTGATGCTGCGGGACAAAAATGCTGCAGAGGCAAGCATATTTTTATTTATATGAATTCTGGTTGATTTCTAAACATGAATAAACACACACTAAAAGGTAATCAGTTATCTATTTCACAGCTTAAAATTTTTACTCCTATGCTACTAACTAGGCTTTAAAAATTACTCTCCATTGCAAGCCATAACATTACCTCCATGGGTCAATGTCCATTCGCCAGGGCTGTATTGTCACTCGCCAATAGCTAGTGGCAAGTACAACTTTTGAGTCCTGTTTATTTAATTTTTCCACACCTTTCCGTAGACGTTCAGATAGGTCATTTCGGCAATATAATGTTTCACTGTATAATTTTTGCAGACTGTGAGCTGCTTTTGCATACACAGATGTGTTACAATGTATAAAGTTCAATGCTCTCACTTTTTGTAGTGAGAAAGAAGCATGTGTGTCACTTGAGGACAGCACTTAAAATAAATAAAAGAATTACAATAAATAAACAAAATGTTGTTAAAACTACTGCAGAGAAAAACCACAACTGAATGGCTTGTTTAGGCCATTTATTAACGTAAATTATGATTTATTGCTATTGAACAGTTCTCAGCATTTAGGAGACTAATAGTGTACTCCAAGTAAGCCATCTGCTTACCATTTCAGATTCCCTGAAGGGAAATCACAGCAGTTTCTAGAAATTAAACCCGTTTTTCTATTTTTGCTGCTTCTGTGTAGATAAATGCTTTTTTATGAGCTTGTTTGAGCAGGGTCCTCTACACCTTGTCTCTGTCATCACTGCTTTGTATGTCAGCATGTTTTATATTCCCAATGTAATATCCTAAAACCCTATGGAATATGTTGGCGCTGTATAAATAATATAGTAACATCCATTAACTTTTATTCTGTTTACATATTTGTTGGTAATACATTTACCTCTGTACTTTAATTAAAAGTACATTGAGAACTGCTGCAATATTGTATAGCTTAATTATATTATTTGCTAATGGAACTTTGATATATATAATACATTGCTAGACACAAATACACGCACCAGTCAAGCCATAAGACTTGCTTTTCCCACAGAAATTCGCTTTAACTGTGCTCTCACTACTGCAAGGGATTCTGTGTAGGCGTATGCAAATGAGCTCAACAAAGAACCACATTTTTGCCTCATAATTCCACTTTATACATGGATTCCTTGGAGTATGTGTCTTCTGCATTTTTGCCTCATATTTCCACTTTATACATGGATTCCTTGGAGTATGTGTCTGCTGTATAGAACAGCTTTGAAACACAACTCAGGGAGAGGAGCAAAGCCAGTGAACCACTTATGGACAGCTGTTTTGTTGTTAATCAGCATGAGGTTGGTTACTGGCTTGCAATGGAGGCTTGGCGTTACTTGTAAAGTACATACCAACAGAGTTGTGGTGGGGAACATAGTGTGGATGAAAATCGCTTCCACCTGAAGTCACTTACTTCAGGTGGAAGGAGTTTTCATCCACACTTTAACCCCCACCACAATTCTGTTGGTATGTGGTATTAACCTCGATGGTACCACTTTGGAACCTTGTTGGTATGATGCATCGACCTCCTAGCACTAGGCAAAGCGAACAGAGCTGGCAAGTAAAGTGAAGTTACATTTTAATTTGCATTGTGTTTATTTGTTTCTGTATGATTTTATGCATTTATGGTAATATTAAACTGTAAAATTTATTGTAATATTAAACTGTAAAATGTGCTGTACTTTTGGGGGTCTGGAACGGATTTATCTAATTTACATTAATTCTTATGGAAAATGTTGATTCGGTTTTCGAACAACTCTGTACTCAAACAGCCTTCTGGAACAGATTAAGTTCAAGTTCCGAGGTTCCACTGTACCTCTTTGCATGTGAAGAGTCTTTTATTCAGCAGTTAGTAAACCATTTCAAGAGATGTAAAAATGTGGCAACTTAATAATACTTTAGATTATTTTATTTCAAGAGATGTAAAAATTTGGCAATTTAATAATACTTTACATTATTTTATTTCAAGAGATGTAAAAATGTGGCAACTTAAAATCTAAAGTGTTTTTTTTATATATGGGTTTTTGTTGTTGATAAATGGGCAGTGGATAAATTAAGTGTTTGTCTTATGACACTTGCATGTACATAAGTTATTTTGCATCCTGGCCGATTTTAAATTAGTGGTTGTGGAACTTACAATATGGGGGGGAGGGAGAAACTTTAATTTTAAATATTACATATTTTTATTTAATATTTGCAAATATTGTGTTCACGTATGTTAAAGAAAAGTAAAAAAGTAGTTCTTACATTCATAGAAAACGTTTTCCTTCATTCACCCTGTAATAAACTTATGCAGCCTGCTTGTATCGTTAGAAAAGGTTGTTCCTATTTATGCTTCATGGAAAAAAATTCAGACTGCCCTTGACATGTGTTTTTTTGTTTTGTGAAGATTTGGAGTCATCCTCACTACTGGAATGATGTGATTTATTATTGTGATCTTACTGTAGTTATGCTAAATAAAGAATAGAGGATGAGTGAGGAAACTTGTGAATGAAGTAACACACAGAGGTGAAAATGAGTTGGATACATTTATCATATTTAAAAGACATCGTCAAACGCCACAATAGCGTACACTTCTACATATACATACAGGCTAAACAGTGGCATGAAATCTGATTTTTTTTTTTTTTTACTTTTATCATATTTAATGTAAAGGGACAGTTTGTGCATTTTAAATCTTTACATAAGGCAGCATTCCTTGATCAAAAAGCACAGTAGTAATTGTCAAGGTTTTGAAAAATGAAATTCAGGTAAAACCTGCAGTATTTAGCTTCTCCTTGAGTTTCTAACAGGAGCTGAACTGCTGAAGGCATTTGCAAATACCATGGTATTTGCACAAGCAGTTACACTGGAAATCCATGCTTTGAAGTCACTGCAGTCACATGCAATAAGACAATGTAGTTGAAATGTAGCATATTCTTGAGATCTTACTCAAGCATTCTCATGCTGCTCCTATATTCTAATTTTGCCTTATTGAGCAAGTGTGGAACAGAAACTTAAATGTACAAACTTTGCGGCTAAATATACTTTAATTTCTTTTTTGTGTTTAAAGGGGCCAACTCAAGTCTAGCGTGTGCTTTAGTCAATCAAATGATAAAAGTATAAATGATTAATTCTCCAATGTGAATATATCTCCATCCTGCCTCCTTTCCCTGTGGACTTTATACGGTTTGCCATGTTTCCCAGTGGGTGAAGGTCTTGCACAGTGTGTGCAAAGATAATTTAGAATTTTCATGTCCCTGTTAATGACTTAAAACACCAGCAAGTATATACATTGACATATGTACTCTCCTCAACATGACTCTGCAGACATCTTCTACAGACAGCATGGTACTTTGGACTAGATGGAGTGGTTGTGCATGCACCGAAATGACATAATCCGCATTATACAAAACCCAGCATGCACTGTACTATAGGAGTGGTTGGTTGAAACTAGGTCATTTGGGGTTGTCATCTATTCATAGCATCCTTAGATACAGCCTTTACTGCTGCACAGTTGTTAGGTAGGTCAATTTGTATAAAGTACAACATACCTTTCATCCTTTTTACTTCTGCTAGCACAAAGTACAGTTGAATTTTTATGCCAATTTAAATGGCACCAAATCGGAGCCTTAGCATTTTCAGCATTTAAAGTACTAGCGATTTATGCACTTAAAATGTTAATAACCTAACAGTTTTTTTGTTGTTTTTTTTTCACCTGCAGGCAGAAGGAGAAGACAGCTTAAAAAAAATGCAGCTGATGGAACTGGCCATCCTTAACGGCACCTACAGGGATGCCAATTTAAAATCACGTAAGGCAATTGTGTCCTTGTTTTTCCACATATTAATGTCAACATTTCTCCAATCTATTCTTCTGACATGTGCATAGAAGCAGCCGCACATCTGTCTCCAATATTAATGCCCCCCCAAAAAACTTTGCCATTTTTATTTATTTTTTTCTGTATGTTAGTCTTGTAAGAAAAGCGAATGGAATTTTGTATGTGTTTACATAGTATGTGTGTGCGTGGACAGTGCTGGTAACAATAGTCAGGGTTTAAAAAAAAAAAAAAAATAGCTCTCAGCTGACCGATTATCTAACTAGCAACACATGATCAGAGCAAGTTTGAAGACCCTATGAACACTGTCCCTCAGTGCAGTCTTTTGATGTGCTCACTCTGCCCTGAATCGAGAATCTTTCCTGGTGTTCAGAGGGAACAAACCCAGAATGGTATGAAAGGAGTTTGAATTTTGAATGTTCTGGCAGGACATTTGGGAGGTATATATGGGTGCTGTATGGTTAATCTAGTATGCACAATACAGCTCACTCCTTTCCAAACCAGCGTTAAAGCTTACAAAATGTATGCAAATATTTGCCTGATACAGACGAATACACCATTATTATTGTATTATTTGTTTGCATTAAAAAAAATGGCAGATTGTGTGTGCATGACTGTGAATACAAGAATTAGAACCCCCAGTTACTGTTGTGGAAGGGAGGATAAGTAATTCTTCTCCTTTTCACATATTCTCTGGAAGGCATACCTTCTATCTGTCCCAAATAGCCCCAGTTTGAGTGTGGATGTGCAAAGGATGAGATGTCAAAGCAAGTAAAAGCATGGAGTGTTTCCATTTGGACGGCACTGGTATGTGTGATGCTTTTAACAGAATGGTCACTTCTAGCACAGTGTTCCTTTAAAAACCATCCTGGTAAAATTCTGTTATTATATGGAAGCAAACGATAATGACCTTTGGTCAGAAGGTCCAAAATTATTTTCCTGCATCTTTTGTTAATTTAGCCACGCTTTCAGTTTATGTGTATAAAATGAAAATCTTATGTGTTATGTCTTACTCCCTCAGAGCATGTGCATGTGAGCTCTAGCGTATACACTGCCAAATGAGCTTATAAGCTATGCATTACTGCATTTAAACATCTACAAAGTATGGTTGGTGCAGCACTGTAGCAGTTTATGTTAAAGTAAGGGGAAAAAACTGAATGTTTTGTCAGTATGTTTTTTTTGTTTGTTTTTTTGGTTTTTGTTTTTTTAAAAAGCTTGTTTTTTTTTCTCGTGGATGGGCAACTTAAAACATGTTTACTTAAAGCAGTCTTCCCCAAACTCCGGCCCTCTAGATGTTGCTGAACTACAACTCCCATGATTCTATGAATGAAATAGGCTGAGAATCATGGGAGTTGTAGTTCAGCAACATCTGGAGGGCTGGAGTTTGGGGAAGCCTGACTTAAAGTATGTTTTATTACTTTTAATGTGCTGTCATCTTGCCCAAGGTTATTCCTATATAACGTGCAATTGAACCCCTCTTACTCCCCACAAAATAAGTCAATTCAATCCAGGACAGACACACGTGCGAAATTAAAGTTTTCCTCCGATATTTTTTTTATTTTATTTTTTTAATGCAAAATCACACAGTGTACATCTCCTAAGTGGCTACAGTACTGTTGGATTTAAAGAAAGTCAGTTTTGCTTGCTTAATACCTATTCTGTATAGTGTGCTGGATTGTTATTTTGAAAATACTTGAAGGTAAATACCTGTAGAACCGTTTCTTTGCAGGAAGTCAATTATGCACCTGCTACGTTTTGTGTTTATCGCTATGTATATTTGATACTGTTTTTTTTTTTTTATGCAGACAATTTATTCTAGAATGTGATAATGTAAAATTACCACAGCTTGGTTTTATACACTGCAGTTACAAGTTGGAGGTGTTTTTGCCATCTTGCCACTGATTTTGTGAATAAACACCTTTAGATATGGTCAAACTATTCCTAAATGTTTTATCTCATATTGAGTGTATTTATAGGTTATTGTGTAACAACCCTTTTAACTCTTTTGCACATTAATATTTCTCAAACTGGTCATGACTCCATTTCCCATAAATGTTTCTACATTTTGTTTGTCTATCGCTCATTCACAGGCTACTCTAACATTTCTTCTTGGCAACACATATTCTCTCTTTTTTAAAAAAAAATTTCTTCTTTTAATTTTTTGTTTTCCTTAAATCATTTGCTGGTTTTGAGATTGCTTCTTATAGGTTCTTGTTTGATTATAAGCATGTTTGCATATAATCTCACTAGTAATTGGAAATAGCTTATCTACATTTCAGTGGTGTGCTTTGGCACTTTGTGATCAGCGCATGAACTAATGATTTTCCTTTTTTTTTTCTTCCTTCCTGCTTATTTCTATACCTTCCTTTCCTTTGCCCTAAACCCATTTTTTCGCACTGCTGCCTCTACATTTCCTTCTAATTTTCTTTGCTTACTGTAGCAGCCCTTGCCTTTTCTCTTGCAGCGACCGCTCAGGCCCCCCGGATTATAACTGGGCCTGCGCCTGTTTTGCCTCCAGCTGCTCTGCGTACACCTACGCCAGCTGGACCTACCTTAATGCCTTTGATCAGACAAATACAGACAGCGGCTGTCATGCCAAACGGATCCCCACATCCGACTGCAACGTTAGTCCCTCAAGGACCAGAAGCTGGCTTGATCTACACACCTTATGAGTATCCTTACACTCTGGCCCCAGCCACATCAATCCTTGAGTATCCCATTGAAACAAGTGGGGTATTAGGTAAGATTAGTAATTTGTTTTTAATTTAATTTTAAGGTTTGCAGATATAAGGTCATAGTGAATATTATTGTTTTGCTAATATTGTCCTCAAATAATCATAAATAATATTGAATTACATTGCTGAAGCATTTGTATGGTTGTGTGACCCTTGATGACAAGAAGATACTGCACATTAAACATTGGAGTGTGTGCCACACAAATACTTTTGCAGACCATTAATTGAAGGGGCACACCAAGTAACATAACCACTACAGCTTGATGTAGTGGATATGATGCCTTCATTATTTGGGAGCTGTTGTTCACCCTGGTTTAATATAAAATTATGTAAGAGCAGTTAACAAAAAATATGTCTCTTCCCAGCACACGCTTACAAACTTTGTCCATACTGGATAGTGGCCATTGGCTGAGAGTGGTGGTTTAGCCCTGCACTCATCAGCCTAACAGTACAGTACAGGTTACGTGTAGTTGACTTTGGTAATGTGGAAGTGTAAATTTCACATTATCATGGATGTTTAGAAGGGTCTAGAATGATGTTGAGAACTATGGTTTATATCAAACTGTTTATAAACGGTTTAACATAAAACCTGGGACAAGACTCAAGGCAACATAACCATTACTCTGAACTGTAATGGTTATGTTGCTTATACAGTGATGGAAACAAGTATTTGATCCCCTGCTGATTTTGAACGTTTGTCCACTGACTAATAAATGATCAGTCTATAAATTTAAAAAATCCAGAAAAACGCATGGCAAAATAGTTATAGATTGATTTGCATGTCAATGATTGAAATAAGTATTTGATCCCTATCAATCAGCAAGATTTCTGGCTGCCAGGTGTCTTTTATACAGGTAACGAGCTGAAAGAGAGTGCTCCTAATCTCTTAAATCTCCGCTTGTTACCTGTATAAGAAACATCTGTCCACAAAAGCAATCAATCAGATTCCAACTCTCCACCATGGACAAGACCAAAGAGCTGTCCAAGGATGGGAGGATCTTGTTAATGATCTCAATGCAGCTGGGACCATAGCCACCAAGAAAACAACTGGTAAAACACCATGCCGTGAAGGACTGAAATCCTGCAGCACGCACCAGGTTCCCTTGTTCAAGAAAGCACATGTACAGGCCTGTCTGAAATTTGCCAATGAGCATCTGAATGATTCAGAGGAGAACTGGGTAAAGGTGTTGTGGTCAGATGAGACCAAAATCGAGCTCTTTGGCCATCAACTCAACTCGCTGTATTTGGAGGAGGAGGAATGCTGCCTGTGACCCCAAGGACACCATCCCCACCATCAAAGGAGGAAACATTATGCTTTGGGGTGTTTCCTGTGCATCAAAGGGAGATGGACGGGGCCATGTACCGCCAAATCTTGGGTGAGAACCTCCTTCACTCAGCCAGGGCATTGAAGATGTCGTGGATGGGTATTCCAGCATGACAATGACTCAAAACACACAGCCAAGGCAACATAGGAGTGGCTCAAGAAGAAGCACATTAAGGTCCTGCTGTGGCCTAGCCAGTCTCCAGACCTTAATCCCATAGAAAATCTGTGGAGGGAGCTGAAGGTTCGAGTTGCCAAACGTCAGCCTTGAAACCCTAATGACTTGGAGAGGATCTGCAAAGAGCAGTTGGACAAACTCCCTCCTGAGATGTGTGCAAGCCTGGTGACTAACTACAAGAAATGTCTGACCTATGTGATTGCCAACAAAGTACGAATTCAAAGGGGTCAAATACTTATTTCACTCATAGACATGCAAATCAATTTATAACTTTTTTGACATGCGTTTTTCTGGATTTGTTTTATTTTTGTTGTTGTTCTGTCTCTCACTGTTAAAATACACCTACCATTAAAATTATAGACTGATCATTTCTTTGTCAGTGGGCAAACGTTCAAAATCAGCAGGAGATCAAATACTTGTTTCCCTCACTGTAGGTTTCCTGTTAATGAACACAAGAAACAGAGTTGCTTACATATTTATTTTTCTTTGATAAAAGCAAATATTGAATATTTTCGCTTTCTGATTCTTTTCTGTCTGTTCTAAGATTCAGTCTTTACCCAGTTCTGATTCAATGAAAATACTCTGTTTGGTAATTTCCTGGTTCTGTCCCGGGGGATCTACCCTATTTCTTTCTCTCATTGAAGCATTGATTGCTAATCTGGAGTATTTAGAGGAATTACAGATAGAAAATTGGTGAGGGTTTCAAATAAGCCCGTTAAAGGTCATGTCCTTAAAAGACAGCGCAAAACAGAAATTTAGGTACAGGGCATCCTCTCCCTTGCAAGACAAAAATATAGATTGACCTAAACATGGTAAATGGAGTCTGTGTTCTGTTCTTATAGCATTGTGTGCTTTATATTTTTACGTTTTTAAAAAGGATCACCTGCATGGCTTGTTACTTAAAGTAGAAATTATATGGATGTCTAAATTGGCAAGTGTTAATCTAGAAATTCCCTGCATTCATATTTGGGAGTAATAGAAGACCGCTATCACCACAAAACCCTTTTTTTTTTTTTAATATAATTTCATCAAGTTTTTGTCCTTCCTTCATTCATATACATACCTTCATTCTAGAATCCTTCATTCATTTACATACACCTTGGGTCAGATTGTGCTTGAAAATGAACATACTGTAGCATTCCCTGTATCTGAGCAGAGAGTGAAGCATGGAAGATTATGGAGACTGTCCGTTTTCAAGAACAGTCTGACCCAAGGGGTATATATGGCTGAAGTATTCTGTCGTCTACTAAAGGTAGGGAAGAGGTTTTTTGTTTGTTTTGTTTTTTAACATGTATATACTTAATTTTAAGAAAAACTACTTTTTTTTCAATGCATGATAAAGGATATAGTTGTCCTTTAAATGACTAGTTTAGGCAGCATAACAGTTAAAAAATTCTCAAATAGTTTTAACACCAAAATTTTTGTTGCAGTGCCTAAACTCTGCCCTTCTGTTTCCTAAAAATCAGGAAGCTCTTGCAGATTCATGACCACTCTCATGAAGTCCATCAGTGACTCCCCATTCATAAAACAAGCTTGAAAAGAAACATCAATTTTGCAAACCAGTTTTATGAATGTGAAGTCACAGATTGGCTAAGAGCATCAGATGACAGCTCTCATTTAATTAGCAGTGGTGATGCTGCAAGAGCTTTTTCTTTTCCCGATTTTGGAATATGGAAGGACAGAGGGTCTGAGAGATCTGCTGCTGGAAGACTTAGCACCATAACAACTTTATTTTGAAACTTTAAGGAAGTTTCATCCTAGTCTTTTAACTAGATATAGAATTCCTTTTTGATACTGTGGAATATTTTTCTGCATAATCTCTCAGTTGGAGTTTACATTTGTCATGCATCTGACATTATTAGCATTTACAAAGCACCAACATATTCCACAGAGCTTTACAACTGCAGTGTATGTCAATTACTTCAAAGCAAGTAATTGACGTAAAATTAAATTAAAAAAAAAAAACCCACAGATGAAGTAAAGTTGTCCCTGACAAATGGGCTTAGAATCAATGAGGAAGAGTTAAAGACACAAAACTTAAATGGGGTATAGAACAATGGAAGGAGGGAGAGTGATAGACTATGGATATGAGGGAAGTCAGGAGGGCAGTTTTAATGAAAGAAGCGTCACCCAAGAAGATGGTAAACTTTTGTAAATAATTAAAGGACTGGACTCTAGGGAGAGTTTAAAGGCATGGGGTAGGGACTTACAAAAGAACAGGGCAGACATTGAACAATATTGCAGATGAGAGTTGGCAGTTTGGAAACAAGCAGATATCAGGAGAAGGTCATTTGCAGAGTGAGCAAACGTGTATTTGTTGATTAAACAGCAAATGTAGTGAGGAGTGGGGTTAGTGAGGGCTTAATAGGTTATTATAATAATTTTAGGTTAGCAGTTTGAATGGAATTCTGAAAGATACAGGAAGCCAGTGTAACTGGTAATGAAGTGAGGTGTGGGAATAGCGGTTCGGTTAGTCATGAAGATGAGTCTGGCAGCATTCATAACGGAATGAAGAGGGTGCAACGCGGGTACTTGGAATGTCGATAAGTAGTGAGTTGCATCATCCATTTTCTAGACCTTTCCTTTTCACACTTGTCACAGTTTTCTATATAGCATTATTTTGTGTGATTTGGGTATATCCATATATAGTTTAGCTTGTTTGTTGTTTTTGACTCATTCTGTAATGACAAGTCTTTGCAGAGTATTAGGTGTGAAGGGCGTTTTCAAAGGTATTGGATATTCAATTTCCGTGGACATGGGCCTTTATAGTTACCATTTTGGGAGTAGATACTTCTTCAGATATGCCCACCTGTGTTCGGTCTGTGACTGTGGCATCTATGATCTGCTCCTAAGCTCTCTGTCTACACTTGACAGGCTGCTTCTAATGCTGGATCAAACATATTTTAAGTACCTGTGTGTCAAGATTGAGAAAATCCAAACCTGGCATTTCTAGTATATATAAACCATGCATGCCTTATATATATATATATATATATATATATATATATATATATATCATGCATGCCTTTCAAATACTGTCATTGCAGTATAGATTTATTTGCACTTACTAGATGTGCCTTTGAACATCAGTACGTCAGTACTAAATGCATGCCTTGTGGCTGTTATAGTTTCTAATTTAGGGTTTTTTTGTTTTTTGTTTTTTTTAAACCTGACTCAAATTCCCTCATATCTAGTGTTGCTTGTGGAAACAGATTTGGTGTGAGGAGGTCTAGATTGTGATTAACAAATTCCTGCTCATTTCTGTTGCTCTCATCACCTGAAGTTCTCTCTGAACTTTCAGCAACTTCAAGATCTCTTTTCTCTGTTAAAATGAAGAATGTTATCCCATAAAGAGTTACATGTTTGCAAGTGGAGGGAAGACTGCAATTCCTCTGTGATACCTGTGACTGATTAACGTAGGACCCCTATGGAATGCTTTCCTATGGACGCTGGCGTGCTCTCACTGTGAAAATCACAGTGAGAAGCACGCAAGCGCCTCTAGCGGCTGTCAATGAGACAGCCGCTAAAGGCTTTGGGGGAAGGCTTAACCCATTCATAAACATAGCAGTTTCTCTGAAACTGCTATGTTTATAAAAGAATGGGTCAATCCTAGCTGGACCAGGCACCCAGACCACTTCATAAAGCTGAAGTGGTCTGGGTGCCTAGAGTGGTCCTTTAAGAAGCTAGACGTGTTAATTACATACAGAATTTTACAAGACCAAACAGAAGAATACAAAAAACATAATTAAAAAATCTTTCTTCTGCTTACTTTTGCATGTCTGTTTAAAAAGGGAAGACAAAATATTCTTCAGATAAAACAGTGAGAGAAATCAAACGGCTATAGTGAGACTGAAAACAAAAGATGAAACTTAGGCAGACATAAATAAAGATAAGTAATGGGCTGTTTACATTTTCATATCTGCTAATTTTTTATAGATTGACATGAAGGATTTTTCAGAGATAAGGAAATGTCAATATGTACAGTGAACACAGGAATACTTCAGATTTTAAAAGTAAATGTAGATAAGCCTCTGGGACCAGTTTACTGTATATACAAGAAAATAAGACTACTAAATGACTTGCAACCAATATTTGTGGCCTTACACCCAGAATTGGGATTGGTACAAACCTCCCTCCACATACACCCATGCAAACAAAGCCTTTTGTAGTGATTTGCAGAGATAACACATTAAAAAGGTGAAAATTATTTGGTCACTTTTAAAGTTTATGGGTTTATTGGAAATCCCCAGCCTCTACAATGAACAATAACCAAACCAGGAAATTACTCTTCCAATCTTATTTCTCACTCTGTGCAAGTGCATAACTGCAGTGTAATTTTAGCCACAAACTTTGTGTATACATGGCATACCAATGTCTACTTCTGGCCCCATGTTTATGCCAATATAATGTAATATATAGTACCAGAGCTTTCAAACAACAACAATATGTAAACTTTGTTATTAAATACACATTCAGATCATGTATTATCTGTTATGCATTTTGCTGTTCTTTTATAAATTGTGTATGTCCAGTACCGAAGACTTTATCTTTAGAAAGACATAATGACACTACAGAAAATTATATTAAGGATTACTATTCTGGCTAAAGGGAACTTTAATACACATCAAGAGTCTATAAAAAATCAGTTTTTTGTTTTTTTTTGGGGGGTGGGGGGAGGGGGTTAGGGTGACATAACTGAAAGATGACATCCAAAGGGATGCACAAATGGGGTTCCATATTATTTAGAAAGAAGTAAGATGAAGAGAGAGGGGTTAAGCTATTTGGTTACAAAACATGCTGTGGGGTTTTTAGGGGTGGGGTGTGGGGTGGCAGGGGTTTGTGACCCTAATGCGGTGCAGTAAGTCAGCACTTCTAGTATTAAATATAAAAAAAATCCCACAGTGCCATAGACAAGTTATCATTTTGGGGCTCCCTTTTTCTCTTATATGGTTATTTATCTAAAGTGAGAATTGTATGGAAATCAAAGTGAATTTCAAATTTAAGGTCCAAGTAGCCAAAATGGAAGCATAACTGACTAGGAGTTCAGCTACTTTGGTCTTAACAATGCTCATTTTAATGAATAACCCTGCTAGTATAGGGATGGTGAATGAGGTCTAGCTGGTCCAAGTACCTTCATGGTGCCCGGGCTCCTGGCTAATCCCTAGGCTGTAAACTGCTACCTTATGTTTGTTTAATCTGTCTAAGGCGTGTTTTGACACAAGGCAGAATGGAACATATGGTTTACAATTAAATCTGGCCTTACCTTTTGCATGTTGCATATATTTACACAGTTGGTTAGGTTTGACTGTTAGGTGACTGCTGTATTTTATTGGCTTTATTTTTGCTAGTCTGGAGATTTCCTTTAACTTCGTTCACTGTGGGCTGGCTATGTTTGGTATTTATAATCTGCTCATCTGTCTCAATACGGTTGTGTATAAAACATCTCAGATGGTCAACTGTATAGGAGATTCTGGAGCCAAATATGGAACCAGCAATCTTACTAAAGTCCAATCTATCTATCTACATATTTCTGAAAAGCCACTGAATGTAAAAAATACTTTAAAATATATATCAATGAGCCATTTACCACAGAGATTGTATTGAATTATAAAATTAATTGCACAATATAGAGTAAAATGGCCAAACTGTGAGTATGTAGCTGTGCTGGGAATATTTTACAAATCCGTTTTGTCTAAAATGTGCAAGTTGGCTTTCAATTCAGTAAATAAACTCCACTTGTCTTGTTAATGAAGCACTCCAAATATAGCAGGTGATATTGTTCCATCAAATGTTTCCTAGGTTAAAAATGGTCTATCTGCGTCTGTTACTTTAAATATAGGTGAATGCTAACTTACATTTAACTTACATTAATTCCATTCCTTCTGTCTTCAGGTATGGCTTTCCCTACGAAAGGCTAAGAATTCAAGAAAGTCTTAATTGAACACTCACCAGAATCGAAATTTTAACAAAACCCTAGTTTTCAGCAGTCTTGAAAAACAAATTCTTTAAAATTCATATAGCAGTCAGTGACTTACTTGCACTTCTATTTTTTATTTTTATTTTGCACATATAAAAAAAATAAAAAATTTTTTTACATGATCAAGTCTGTATCTTGGTAAAAAAAAAAAAAATAGCAGTTGCAAGTGAGTGTTTAACAAATCTGACTGCTAAGGGTTCTTTCCTGTATGCTTTACTAATGAGTTAATTCATGTGGTTCCTTCTTATCTAGTCAAGGTTTTAAACCATTGATTTTTAATGCAAATAATTTAAACATGTAAAGTTAAAAAAAAAAACTGGAGTTATTTTATGGTTTCTTAACGTTAACAAATGTCAGTATTAAAAAAAACAAAGGAATTGAATTAAATCCTTTGCAAGTAAAGCACTGCAATAAACGTGTGACTAGTAAAGCTTAATAATGGTTGGGTCTAATAAATTTCAAATATTTTTGCTCATTAGCAGCATATAGTCAAGTTTGATTCCCATTCAGTCAGGTAGTAGCTGTGTATTTTTATACCCACGACCTGCATTGAAAGGGTTAAACAAGTTAAGGCATGAGATGTGATTATTAAGTGTGTGATATTAACGGTGCACATCTCCATTTTATATAGCAAGGATTCAAACTACTGTGCCTTAACATGTTTCTTAAAAAAAAAAAGAAAAAAAAATTTTTTTGTAGCAAACCATTGTGTAAAATCACATTTTTGATGAAACCTGCTGTTTATGTCAGATTTGTTTTGTGGAGTTTATATTTTGTTTTTCTTGTTATGAATGTTTTGTTTTCTAACTATGTCTTGGTAATTGCAATTTAACTAGGTGCGGTGGCTACTAAAGTTCGAAGGCATGATATGCGAGTCCATCCTTACCAAAGGATTGTGACCGCAGACAGAGGTTAGTTTAGCTATATAGTTCTTGATTAGAAATGATTTCTCTGAAAATTAACTTTACAACACCTTACATGATATGCACAACATTGTAAAGGGTGGAATGATTTAAACCGATGTATATCAAGGGAGTTAAATGTTTAATCCTTAAATTAGCTGTATGAATACTGCAAGATTGGATCATTGCAGGATTTCTGGATTTCTCTGTATTCCACTTGTTGCAGTAGGCATAACACCTATGTTCAAGGGCTGCTGAAAGACTAGTTGTTTTGGGCACCAGACACTAAAATATACTGCTTTTGGTTTTTATTTTTTTATTATTATTAAATTTACTTGTATGTTAATGCCCAATCCTTGTCTATCAGTAGCAACTGGAACAAAAAAATAAATCCATTTTGACATACAGCCCATACTTTGAAAAATGTCCATGTCAGTGATGAGATGATTCTCGTTGTAGGTGTGTAGCTCTTAGTCTGGTGTTGCAAAGATAAAAAAATGAATGCTTAAATATAAAAGTATAAATTAATGCATCTTATTGGCTAACTTGATATAAACAAACTTAAATGCACAAATATAAATGTGAATTTGTCATTAGATGAGCAGTACCAATTCTTAGATGGCTTCCTTAAAGACTCTTTATGAAAAGCTTGGTTAAAAGCAACCATCCATGCATTATGCACTTTATAGTAAAATCTCTTTATAAATGTAGTTTAATTCAGTTCACTTTATTTGATTTGTAGCTTTCTATATCCATCTTTAAAACTTCCCTTCTGATGTCTAGTTCATTTAGTGAACCTCATTTTAGTGAAGGAGGTCTGGTTACCTTATATAGGTATTGTTCCTAATATGGACATTTTTACATTCTGGTGCAATTTTTAATAATCTCCAGTTGAAAATATGCCAGCTGTCTGTAAGCAGGGATATTTGCCCATTTTTGCCACACCTATTGTGACAAAAAAATTTGAGATTTTTTGGGGAGTTGGGGGGAGGAAGGGGTTGCACTTGTATACCAAGATTTCAGAGCCATGCTTAGAGGGAAAAAAATGAGGGCAACGTGCACAAACACTACTGTTGTACGGTCTATAATGTGGGTACAAGATGACCTTTTAAAAAAAAAGGCACAAAACCCTACAGTAGTGAAACAGGCAGCAATGAATATTTTGGCATAATAAATACATTTTGTTTGACAAAGCCCTTCCCCCAATAACATTTGGAGTGATAATAAAGGGTAAACATTTAGCCTACAGATTGTTTTTTATTGAAGGGGATTTCATCGCCCACGCATTTTGTAAATAACGTCCTTTGCAAGCATGTTTGCATTTATAAAACAAATCTGGGTTGTTTTTATCAAGATGTTTTATACACTTTGTTGCAATTTTACTTTTATAATTAAGCTTTCATTAGTTTCCAAGAACTGTCAGGTAAATCATGTATTACTATACCCTATCTGTAGCCTACAATTTTCATTTTCATTGGTATAACAGACAGAAGTAATCGTTATGAACTGTATATGGTGTTGCACAATTGTTATTCCTGTGGAAGGCCACAGACTTTGCAGAGGATATATCCAAACCATGTCAATATGGCAGACTTATTCCTACCAAATGCAGAGTGCACTCTGTTGCCCTTGAAGTTTGAGAGTTTTAAACCTGTAACAAACTCACTTGAGTAAAACTGTTTAATCCAGTTACAAATACTACTTGGTTATGTACAAATTAAAATTATCTTACATATCTGACTGTATACTTTAATTGTGGGAACTGTGAACCACATGAATATTTATTTAGTTTTATTTTCTGCTTGATCCCAAGCACAACTTTCAACAAGCATCCCAGTTCTTAATAAGAACTTAAGGGAGCATACTGGCATTTCAGGTTTCTAATTCATTGGAAGGGAAATGTGGTAGTATGCTTAAATCCAATATATAAGCCTCTTTTTGATTTTGTTTTCCCTATGTGAAGTTGACCAAGGCTTTTGATACATTGGTCTTTTAAGACTAAACTATCTGTGAACCTACTGGATTTCATTTTACGAAATGCCATAAATCCTGACTTTGCACTGAATAGTTCTCACCTTCATCTCCTCTGCTTTAGTCACAATGGCAACAGTACAAAATAAATCAAATCAAACCTCAGAATATATAATTAAGCTGTTGAAAGAGTCTTAAAAAATACATTTATACTACTGTTAAGTGGACCAAGTTTAGTGAAGGAGAGCAAGTGATTGAGAAAGAAAGCGCTCAAGAGCACTGGGAGTGATGTTAACTTTCCACTTGAGAACTTTGTTTTATTTTAATATTTTAAAAAAAGAAAATAGTATTTACAGATGGCGTAAGAAATATAAAACAAAAAATATAAAGCAGGAATGTATATGAAATGTCAGATTTTATTGTATTTGCAGAGTATTAGCTTTGAAATTAAAGAGGGCTGTTTGTAGTTATACAATGCTTTATTAGCTTATATTAGTATTTTTGGATGTACTTCAAATTTTGATTCTAGAGTTAAAAAGAAAGAAAGGCAGGACTTTTTCAGTGTTTACATACAACTGCATTTTATAAGTTTCCTATGTGTGTAAATTTTTGTTTTTTTTGTTTTTGTTTTTCAAGTGGAAATGCTGTCTGTAGCAATAGTGTTTAGCCGTTCTTGGTTCACAAGACTGGCTACTGTGCTAGACCAGAATTTAGTGTATTGCTTTGTATCATGAGGCCAAGGTATCTGTGTTTGTAAATAGAAAATGAGCAATAAAATTTATTGAACAAAAACTTGTTTGGCCCATAGTTTATGTTAGTTTTTTTATTTTTTTATTTATTTTTTTCTATTTAACTTTTTTCTTTTTTCAAAACATTAAAATAATCTTTTAGATCCATTACTTTTAACAATCAGTCAATAATCACATCATCATTAATAGATGCTTCAATTGCTTGCACCATTGAGGAGTACTAATGCTTAATAGCAGTCAGATACTATTGTGTGCACTGACTGTCTCAAAATTCCTCCTGAGTTCTAAGCTGATTCATTTTTTTTGTCTTCAATTTCCGACTGCTACTAACCATTAGCCCTTAGTTGTGTTTTTTTTTTTGTTCTTCTTGTTAACCAGTTTTATGGGTGTGGGCTCCTCCTTCACACATTCGAATCATGGTACTCTGTGTCATGATTTTGTTGCATTCTGTAGATGGTGTCAATCAGTATGTCAGTATTAAACATGCTTGTTTTTATTAGTTGTGATTAGTTTTTTCATGTTGTCATTAAGCAGTCACTAGCTGAAACTAATATCTTCTCTATCTTTTCTTTCTTTTTTTTTCTTTTTCTTTTTTTTATATATATTTTTTTGTTTTGTTTCTAACCACCCAGCCGCCACCGGCAACTAACCTATGACCTTCTGACCTCTGAACTCTTCACCCAATGATGACCTGACCATGCCTGCCTGCTGATCAGTTAACTGGTAATCGCCTCTGCTTGCCTGTCTTCAGTGCAGGGAGCTGAGGCACTTGTCCGTTCGTCTTACCATCTAACAAAAAAAGACACACTGAAAAAAAATTTTTTTCTTCCAACTCAACTTTTTATTTTTCCCTCTTCGGGTGGGTGAAAGTGATTCTAGTACCTGCACTGATAGTAGTAAAGCAATAAGGTCCAATTTAGCCCGCACTGATCATCCTCTAGTGTCATAACCAAACGAACGGTATAAAGGCCTCACCTACAGTACTGGCGAGACAGCTGATCCTCCACTACCGATGACAGAGGCAGTTACTGTGAGAGACTTCTAGGAAACCTTTTTATTTTCTCGTATAGTGAAGTTAAAAGCTATCTCTGAATGTACTGTGTTGTGATGATGCATCATGCATGAACCTGTTTGGTCAGGGTTTTTCACTGGTGAAGTACATACAAAAAAGAGAAAACGAACAATTTATTTTATTTAGATTTTTTTTAAATTTGCATACTGTTAAGTCACTACAGTGCCCCAACAGGGTTAACGTTGCAATCTTTGTTTTCATTGTGATATTGCCTGCCAAATTTGTTATATTGATAAGGGTGCCATGATTGATTACATTTTTAGCATTGTTTAAACTGAGACTGCAACATTGAAATCCACACAATACAGTTGTGATGTGATTAGTGAAACTATTATACTTAAAAGCCTCTCTTATGTGTATTATGAAAACAAGGTACATGCATTATGTATCACATTACTGGGCAAACTGTTCAAATATTTGTTTTTAGACCTCCCTGTATAGAAAAATAAGGATGTAAAAGCCATGCTTGCCTATTTGCTGTATAATTGTAATGAAATTGTAGATAAGTGTAGTGCATTGAAGCAAAATGAACAAAAAAAGTAGATAATTTTACTATACAAGGGTGCTGGTGCATAAAAAATATATATTTTTGGAAATGTAGCATTTTATACTTTCAAGTGTTATAAAAAAAAAAAAAAAGAAAACAAACAAAAAAAACCCTACAAAAACAAACTTTATTTCATTGAATGATTTTTTTTCTTCTCCCTGGTGATAGTCAAGATATAAGACCAAAAGAGCCTTTTTTCTTTTTTTTTTTTTTTCTCTTTTCATAGTTTCAGTATTGGAATAAGTCTAAGAAAAGAAAGTGCCTTATTTTTCTCCATTATCATTATGTCCCATGTGACCTGCTCGTTGTCTTGTATAACTCTGAAATAAAAAACAATGCTCTAGGATAAATGGGATGTACAACCTATTGCCAAGCAGATTTCCCAAGGTTCCATCTGGCACTCAAGATGTTCAATAAAAGTCAATGCATGACAGCCCCCCACCCCCCAAGTAAATATGTTTAAAGATATTTGGTCAAACATAGATGTTGAGTTTTAAACAACATGGTCTTTGCTACAAAAACAATTTTTCTTAGTTCTTAGTTATTAGTTATAAAAGATGAGGAAAGTCCCACATTACGTCAGAAACACACTGCCGTGAAGATTTAGCTTGTGTGCAGGGCATAGCTTAATTGTTATCTCGTCACCTTGAAGTGATGTATTAAATTTTTATGCTTCTATATATAATTTTTCATACTTCATAAAACATGGAGTTTAGGTGGATAGGATTGTTGTGTATATTTAAAGATACACAATGTTTTAGGACTATATAATCCACTAAAAATATATCAATGTTTGTAAACATTTCTCTTATCTAAGAATTCACTAATTAGATGTGGCAAAGACCTGATGACTGGCTATCATTCCTCCACACTCTTTCATTGTTTTAAACTTTTCCCTTTTACCGATCAGCAGTAAGCCCAGAACATTGTATTTTGAAGCACCTTTCAGGTGGTTGCATTTGCCATCTTTTGTCATTGAAAACAATCTATCAATTAATTTACTATGCAACACATATTCATCTTTTTGTATTAAGCAGCAGTAGCTTTTATTTACCATACCACCAGCTTCGTCTTCCTGTTTATATTGTTGTGCTGTTGATTTTCCTCCCCCCCCCCCTGTCTTTAAAAGAGAGTGGTTTGATCAAATTTTGCGACACTCAAGTATTTACAGAGAGATCTACCAATATACATGGCAGTATTTGATCCAGTTTCATCTCAGCTGTGATTATCCTGGACATTTTTAGAGATTTTTTTTTATTTTATTTTTTATTGTGGGAATAATGGAAAATCTGCAAGTCTATAAAAGAGGCATAATAACCCTTAGGTGATGTTTTAGTATGAAGAATTAAATAAAAATAAAAAAAAGAATGGGTCAATGTTGGAAAAAAAAAGCATGGGATTTTAAATCTGAAAATGCCTTGGTTCTCAGTATTATGACTTTTTTATGGTTTTATTCTTTGTGTTTGTTTTTCTGACTTTTTTGCTTTGACAGTATTACGTACTTTATTTTTTTTTAGTATGGGTAGATGGGAGTGTCGCTGATATGTAACCTTAGAGATGACATGTACTTGTCTATTCTTTATAACCTTAGTAGTTTCATGCTCTGTATGTATCATAACCAACCTATTGCCTAAAAGAACCTGTAAGATAATGTATTTACAGCCATTGTTACAAGTTTATAATGTATTTTTCTATCTTGTTTTATATGTATGTTATATAACATTCAAATGAATTTTTTCCTGACTGAGAAAGGATACAAAAATGCAAAACCCACATTTTTGATAACTAAAATATGCCAATTGTTTTGCAGTACTTTATTATATCCAGGAGTGTTGTCTTTCTTGGCTTTTAGTTAGCTACTGGATGACATTAGACATCTGTTTTTACATGGCTTGCATTTTAATTCTTTGGTTCTTTGCGGTTTCTATTAACCCCATAGCATTATTTTAATAAATGTTATAATACCAAGATACTAACTCTGGACTTTGTCTGTTCATTAACAATGTACGTTTCATTAAAGTAAAATCTAGAAAGACAAAAAGAATGTTACAGTCTTGAGTTACTAGACTAACACTGAAAAGCGTGACCACAGATAACCCAGCGTTAATTGTTTTAATATTGTTTGTCGGCTGACATTCTGCACACTACTATTAAAAGAGCTTCAGTCAATCTGGCCTTATGTCTTGCCAGTATATGCCAGTAGAGATGGGAACAATTTTTTTTTCTTTTCTTTACACCAGGTGTAGAGTATTGCCACTTGCCCTTTTAGCATCTGCATTACTAATGACACACTTTACTGTTTTATTCTTCATATAATCAGCTCTTTGCAAATGAATAAATTAGTCTTCATAAATCCTTGAATAACACACTTTACTTTAGTGCTTCTTCTGAAACCAGTTTGATTCCACATTGATGTGAATATGATTGTATCTAAAACCAAATTCATTCTGCTTTGCCTTAAATTATTGCATTTTTACAGCATTTGCATATCTGCTTTCATATTCCAATCATTTTCCATATTAATCTTTACCTTATTTAAGCCATGGTATTTAACTTGTCAAAGACTGTTCTTTTTTTTTAAATCAGTATTTTAGCAAAGTTTCTGCTCAAAATATATTTTTTACATCTAGTAGAATATATCCAGTATTTTTAATTAAAAAAAAATAAAAAAATCTGATAGTTAGATTGCTGTATCAGTAGTAGAGAACACTATATTCAATCCAAAAAAACAAAAAATAAACACACACACATACATATATATTTTCTTAATTTAAAAAAAAATTCTAATTTAGTGCAGATTAAACTCAATATTGACATGTTTATCGTATTAGGTCATTCTGAGGTATTGAATTGAGCAAACACTTTGACAAGAATTGATACGATTTTATATTATTCACCTGTGGAGTATATACTTCAACCTTACACTCTGTATTTTCAGGGTTTTATAAGGATTAAAAAAAATAATAATTTGGTATAAACAGGGTGATTGCAAAACTAGCATGATTTGACTTTAAATGCAAATAAAGTCATATATATAAGTGGCATCATAGACAACAGTTCTCATAAAGAAACGATTTTATTTAATAGCAATTTTATAATAACATTGACAGGCATATTTAAAAAGATGCAGTCTTATACTTTAATTTTTGTTGAAAAGTATGGGTATTTCAGAAAACAAAGATTTCACTTGAGTTGTCAGAATTATGTTTATAATACCTTCTTTAAAATTGTGTTAACAAAAGCATGTCTTTGAGATTTGAGTAATGTCTTTGAGATTTTTTTCATTGTAAAGTGAGTGAACATTGCATTGTATGTTTATTTTAAGCCCTAATACTTCATTAGGCATAGCATTTATCATTGATCATAATGATTGCTTATTAGTGATGTCCCGAATGGTTCGCCGCGGACTCATCATTGAGTAAACTTTGACCCTGTACCTCACAGTCAGCAGACACATTCCAGCCAATCAGCAGCAGACCCTCCCACCTCCTGGACAGCATCCATTGTGAAGCTGCATTCTTAGTGAGCTGTGCAGGAGGTGGGAGAGTCTGGGAGGGAGGGTCTGCTGCTGATTGGCTGGAATGTGTCTGCTGACTGTGAGGTACAGGGTCAAAGTTTACTCAATGATGAGTCCGTGGCGAACAGTTCGGGACATCACTATTGCTGATACATTTTATTGCTTAATGAAATATTTAGGTTACAACTTACTATGGATGCCCATATAGTGTAGCATCTACTTCCCAGCCTACTTCGCTCTCCTACCTAGTACATGCTTGGGAACACTTTCCTAGTCCAATTATGTTAGAAGTGGGCAGTAGGTAGGCAGAGACAGGAGTGTTGGTGGCTATGAGAGGGAACAAGCGAGATGCCTGTTGGAGGGCTCTCCTGCCTCTCTTGTCAATCAATTCATGGCATAGATATTTATGCGAACAGCATCATCTTCTATCAGGAGAATTGAGTTATAGGTGGGCAGAGACAGTAGTTTAAGATAAAATATCTTTAAAAATTTTTTTATTTTTTTTAAATCTTGCAAATCAACGGTATGTTTAGATTAAATGTTATGCTCTAAAAAGAGCAAAAGTTGTGTATACCATGACAGGTATACTTTAACCCAGTAGTTCAGAACAATTTCTCCATACGTGTGGTCAAGAGACAATAAAACTATTTTAACTAATTACATATTTACATTGATATTGAAGCATGCATATTACACAACATATATACATATACAAACTTGTAAACTAAAGTGAATTTGAGAGAAACACTTTCAATTTGCTTGAAATATTTCAAGGTGTTTGTTTTTTTGCTCCTCAATCCAAAATATTATTTGACACATAAAGAATTTATGAACTTCAAAAAAATCTCAGATAATGCTGCTACATATCGCTTTGTGAAACCTTTAAAGTATACATTTTTATTTTTTTATTTTTTAAAGAGGAAAATGTATGGGTTTTAAACATCCCTTGTACTGTGGGTTTATTTTTAAATCAACAGATTCTATAGGTTCTGCTTGTTTTTTTTTTCTTTTTCTAATGGTACCTGTTGGTAAAGATTCCACATTTATTTATTATATATTTATTATTGTAAATGTAAAAATAAATAACTGTCTTCTAAATGATGCAGTTTTTTGGAGTTCTTTAATATTCTGAAACAACCAAAAAATATATACTTGGGAAATTTTCATTAACATTATGCTATCTCATTAATATTCTAATGCACATGTGTTGGCTATTTATAGCCAACCTTCCAATGACCAATCAGGTATTGTCATGACTAGTAATATGCAACAGAAATATCAGTCCTGAATCTGAATAGTATTGCTCGGTTTTGCATTCATAGAATTTTACTCAAGGTTTTCATTGACTTCCATAAATTATTTTTGCTTTGCCTTTTCTAAACCTCAAGCAATTTAATTGTCTTGAATGAGTTAGTCATGGTGTATTTGACTTAATGTGATCAATTTTCCTGCTTTCCTGTATTTTATTTTTTATACATAAAATGTTAGCAAATCCTGATATGACTAAAGTATTTTCTGCAATTTTACACTTTTGTGGAGTACCAAATCAATGTCTTAATTAGTGTGAGCCAGTTATGCACTTATAATTCTACTCGCCCATACAGCCTGCTTTCGGATTATTGCTCACTCTATGTTGTGTAAATATTTATAAAAATAGTTCAATTACATACCATTCACATGTCATGACCTATTCACCTATTTAGAAAGAATCTGGAATTCACAAAACATGTTGATGTCATGATCCACTTCAACTAAATTTACTACTGGATAATTTAATGGTAAATATGCAAATTAAGGTAAATAATATCAAAATAATGTCTCCTCCATAATGGACTTCTGAGCTGATGTACCCAAATCAAGTGAATGGCTTCCTGTTGCAGTGGTTTATGTAAGTGTGGTATATGTGCAGGTAAGTGCTGGATGACTATTGAATTATCTATTGTGTTTTGGATTTTTTGTTGGGGGGGGGGGAGGTTATTTGTTGATTAATATGTACTGAAATATAATTTTTTTTTTAAAATAAATGGGAGAGGGGAGAAACGGTCTTGCCTAGAATGTGTAGTTACTAAAGAAAGTACTTTAAAGTAAGTTAATTTGTCATAATTGTGGAAGAACCTCCTATTTCCGGGTGTTTGTTTTTTAGTACTTTTAGGTCAAACCTTATGAGGAGTAAAGTGCTGTTTTGACTGTGAAATATTGTAATACAGTTAAAAAGAAAATCTAAATTGTTTTCAGACTTGCAGATTTGTCTTATTTATTATTTATTGTGCTTCTTTTGGGGTAGCATAGAAGCCCTTTTAATTACACTCATCATAACCCACCAATTGAAAAACTTGACACGATTTACATGTAAAATGAAAATATTCATCTAATAATTTAATCACAAAGTTGTGTAAATGTTAATAATTATGTTGCATTTTACTGTACATTTTAAAAGGCTGATGTTTCCTACTACTGTAGAGAATAGCTATACATTCAGTACATGGAACCTGCAAAATGAATCTCGGTGACTACACGGCATGCGTAGTGACTGGTTCACTAACTAGATTGTTTTGCTTGAATTTTCCAGTCATATTATTTTGTAAACGAAAACACACCAGTTAATTCACATTCTTCATCCCAACCAATTCATTTTTTCTTCTACTTCACCTATGAGGAGTTTCATTAAAGTTTCATTCCGATCAACGTATTTTTCTAGTATTCTTTAATGTTATTTACCGGTATGCAAATTTCTTGCACTCTGAAATATTATTTGGACAAATGCAAACATGGCCAACCAGTAATGGCCACCAACTTTATAAAAACAATAACTTTTTTTTTCTTTTTTTCTTTTGATTGCAAAAAATAACTTCGTCAGAAGAAAATACAAACTTTTATTTGAAGAATACATTTTTAAGGATTTATTTAAAAGAACACGCCAAGCACATGAAGCACATCAGATTTCATTTTAGAAAAGTACCAAATTCAGTAGTTTTCAGCAATTTTATACTTCATTCTTGTAAGTTCCTTCTCGGCTGTCAAGATATAAGGTGTATTTTTCCATCTAGCTTAGTCTCTTGAGTAAAGCTTATAGTGTCAGGCGCTTGCTCTACTTTTGCTACTTTTCAATGACCTGTATTAAAGCTTATTGAGAAGTCTGTGATTGGTCATTCTTGTGCACACGCAGCCAGTCAGCAAGGCTTCTCAAAGGGAGACTTTCTCATCTGTTTCAGGGTTAGCAATAGCTACATGTACTAAATGTTTTCATAAGATGTGCCCAAAAAAAAAAAGTGTGTTTTTTGGGAAGATATCAGTTTTGGTTTTTTCCTTCATTTGAGTGTTCTTTTAATGGTAAATTGGTTTTACCTTTTTGCTTGATTTAGAATACTTTAAAAAAAATATATATATATTTTTTTTAATTATAAAAGCTTTGCAAACAGACAATTGCCAATTGGCCCAAACATCTGTAAACCAATTGTTTGCTTTATCTATAAATATTTAAATATAGTACAAAATACCTTCAATCTGTGTTCACTGCTACTACTGCTTCCAGACTATATGGACAATGGCACAGCTGCCGTACTATCTCTTCAGTGGTATTAATTTGAACAGATTAGAAGGGACATCAGTGAGGAGGTATGGTGTAGTCTGCAGTAGCCTTGTGCACTGCCATTGTATGCACAGGTATATGCCCGGTTTTACCCAGGCAATTATGTTGTGGCTTTATAGTCTCACAATTTTATTTTTCTCCCTCTACTCATGAAGGTTTTTGCAGGATAACTAAAATATTCACTTAAAATATTACATTGCATGGTTCTAGTCTAACGGGTTCCTTTCATTTTTGGATTATATTTTTACATCGCAGTGTCAGTTGGTCATCTGCATTCACAAAATACACGCATATTCAAATCACTTGGCATACTTAAACATTGTTATTTTTACATACTGTATGTCCTTTAAATATTTCCAACTGAAATAATTAGCCTTGTCAGATTGATATGGGAAAATCACCAGTTTATATTGTACAATATTTAGAAAACAAAAAATGGAAAAACATAAATGAAGAATCACATTTTAACTCTTGTTGCCCTTTAACAACAAATTAATCACAAAGGCTGGTGACATTTTTACACTTTTCTTTTGCATTAATTTTACTTTTTAGTGAAGTATCCCATGTTTAAAATTGTACACCTTTTCCCCCGTTCATAATTGAAGGCTTTAAATACATAGGTGTTTAATTTAAAAAAAAATAAATCACAATTTAATATGCACAAATCATTTCTTATTTAGAAATACAGTAGTTAGTCTGTTCAATTTTGCTGGGAGTTGAGGAGAATTGCAAAATCTATACTGCCAAGAGGTTAATTATAAGAATTCAATGTCTGTAATCAGTGAATTTAGACAACTCCATTCCCTCAACCAAAGACCTTTTAAATAGGGTAATATGTATTTACCCTTATTAACGAACTCTTATCCATTACCAGCTATACATTACATGCCCAAATATTTAAAATATACAAGTATCCTGTGATTAAACAAATTATATACGTTTTGCCATTTCCATAGTTAATGCTATATCTTGCTATAACTTAAATTCATTTTCCAACTGTCCAGTACTTTTTAAAATGTCCTGACCGAAAATGCTGCATGCAAAGAGAACAAAATAAGTGAGTGTTGTCAGATAAATGACAATCCAACCAAATAAAGAAATAAGGGAGAGGTAGACAGGCAAGGTATTTCTTGCGCCAAAGCTGGCCCCAATGCCGACAATCCCCTTGAAAACTGAATACTGATTTACTTAGGAAATGACCTGCGCATTGGCGTGAATAAAAAGTGCTTTTTGTGCTCATTTGCTCGACATTCTGGGAGACTTTTGAAAACAATCAGAGCTGCTGTGCTTAGGCTGATTTTTTATTTTTTATTTTTTTTTATTATAAAATGTGCCTTGTGATGTACATTGTACTGCACTATGAGAATATGTATATTGTGAATACATATGTTTAATTTCACACTTTTGCATAAGCACTCTTTTCCAGCAAATTTTAATTTAATTGTTGATAAATAAAAAAATATATATATTTTGACCGTGTACATACAATTGTTAATCCAATTCATCTACTGGATAATAGACATGTCCAAAAATTATTTTCAACTGCTACGGACAAATCAAATTACTTTTAATATAAGTCCAAAAAATTTGATCCCTCTGAGATGTCGCTTTGGAGTCTTTTTCAATGAATAAGACCACAGGTAAATCGTGACTGATTTGTTTGGGAGTAGATTAAAATGTGTTTTGTACGTACCAGCTGAAAATAATTTGTTTATAACGGGAAACAATTATTTTTATTGTCTCAACCTTTTTATAACATTCCAGGAACTATGAAATAAGTAGGTTATATATAGGAATGACATTTTCTGTAGAAATCAATGTTGAATCAAACTGGTTATTTTGAAGTTTATGTGTTCACTTATATGGTATAGTTGGTAGTAATATAAACAAACAAAATATGGTGTGGTTATTCATAAAGGGAGAATATTATTAAGCTCATATAAACATTTATTCTTTATTGCAACATCTTTTTCTCAACTGTTGCACAAAAAATAACTAGTTAATGTGAAGTCCATGCTTTGATTTTGCTTTACGTATATTTTGTGTTTTACTCTTTGTAAACATTGCTAAAGCTTGGTGTAAAGTTCACATTTATAACTGGTTTTCAATAAACTAATTGAACAGCAATGACTCTACACAGGTAGGATCTCTCATCTGTCACTTTGTTTTCAAATGATGTGATCAAGACTACTGGAACACAGTGCCGCACATGGCTTTGAAAAAGTAAATAACCAATATGAATTCGTATTGTTTATTGGTCAGTCTGTCTACTTTCATTTGATGGTACCTATGTCAAAGGGTCCTAAGATAGCTTATATGATATATTTTTATTTTTTGTTTATAAAGAAGTACTTCCAAAACTCAAATGTGTTGAAAAGAAACTTGACAACTGAAACCATTGTGACAAAGTTAAATTATTAAGATACAACTAGGTAAGTGAGGTTCAGTGAAACAACTATTTTTGATATTGTGTATAAGAGCTTAAATACTTATCTCTGAATTCTGTGTGCTGGTCCATACATTTAAACTAGGACAGATTAACATCCAGCTCAAGGCCCATCCTGCTGTAATAGGTCTACAGTACTGGATAACCTGTCAATCTTGTGCTTGGCTCCTCACTCTCCTCCTGATTGAGCTCTGGGTGAGCTACAAACTAGGGCAGAGGTAGGGAACCTTTTGCACTCCAAATATGGCATAATACTGACAAAGCATTAGGGGGAGATGTAGTCCACAACATCTGGGCAAGGGCTAGTCCTCTGATTACATCAGACAATGTATTTGAACACTGCAGCCAATCCACTGGTGTGGACATGCTGATGGACACTGCAGGGAGCAGAAATATACAGCTACCCAATGGTAAGTTATGATTTACACACTATTACTCCACATACTCTCCATTTTAAGACACCCTAGCTGGATCCTGTTCATCATAAGTAGAACTCCAAGCTCAGTCAGTGGAGAGCTGAGCTTGGAAAATAAGAATGGGATGGTAGTGTGGGCAACTGGCATGTGGTTGGTGTGTGGGTGTGTATATGGGATATTGCAGAGCTCCCAGTAATGTGCAGTGTATATGGGACTATGTAAATTATATTAAGGTTATTCACTAAAGTGAGAATTCAAAATGAATTTAAGGTCAAAATAGTCAAACTGGAAATATTCTCTAAATCCACTTCTTTTCATTCAGCTACTCTTTCTTTAAATTAGAATTTCACGTTGAATTCTCAATTTAGTAATAACCCTGTATGAGACACGTGGGAAAAAAATACCAAAGTAATGGGAACTGAAAAGAAAGATGGCAAAAAAAATTAATAGAATGTCATCAAAGGGAAGGAAATGAAAATGGGCAAACAAAATCAGACTGTCCATTAAACATGCATTGCACCAGTCTAATACATAGACACTTTAAATAGAATTATATGTCTCACACTATATGCACATATATTTGATGAATCACATCTTAAAACTGTTTATGTATCGTATAAACAAACACATTCACACGCATATAATTTAGCATGTTACATATTTTTCAGGGTGTGATATACATGGTTATCAGAGGCGGCTCTCTAATTAGGCGATGTAGGCGGCTAAGTCGCCTTAGCAGACTGTGACCAAGGGCCTGAAACTGGGAGGGGGCCCAGTGACTTGGCCAGTATGCTGCCAGGTGCTGAGCCTCTGATCTGCAGCGTTGCAAATCACTCAATGTAGTTCTCGCTAACTCACAGAGTGTTGACGCGGGTTACCACGAACGAGGTCTGCACTAAAGGGGGTTACCTTGAACCAGGTCTGCAGCTCTGTGCTCGGTGGAGCTGTAGACAGGATAGTTATCCCACCAGGGAATTACTGAAGGTATTTCAGTGTAAGGCTGCTTGTCACAGCCTCACACACTGCTCCCTCCCCACACGGTCACCTTTCACACACTGCCCCTCCCCATACTGTCACCTCCTACGCACTTCCCCACCATATTGTCAGTCCCCAATACTCTGTCACCAATACATACAGTCACCCCTCCTAAACACTTCCCCGCACACTGTCACAACACACAAACTGTCACCCTCCCCAACACTGCCCCCACACACTCACCTACCCACTGTTCAGTTCCACCCATATACAGTCACCACCCACACTCACCCCCCCCATATGCTGTCATGCTCCCTTCACCCAGCCACACTCACATTAACCTCTCCTTAATCTTGTCGCTCACCCCCTCCATCCATTCCACAATTACCCTATCACAGTAATCCCCCTAATTCTATCATACTCATCTTCTCTCATACTGTCACACTCACCCCCAACCCTGTCACGCTCATTCTATTTCAGTCGTGCCACTTATCCTGCCCAACTATGCCACACTGACCATGTCATATAATCCTGTTAGGCTCATCTTCCCTCGCCCTGTCACACTCCCTCCTCCAGCCATGCAACCAATAACCCCAACCCTGTCATCTCATCCACATTCATCCGATCACATTAACCTCTCCTATTCTGTCACTAATCCTCGGCCATGCCACAGTCACCCTGTCACATAACCCTCCCTAATCCTGTCACACTCACCTTGCCCTGTCACACTCCCTACTCCAACTGTGCCACTCTAACCTCAACCCTACTACACTCACATTAATGCCTCTATTCCTGTCACACTTTCTTCCCCTCACCCTGTCACATTCCCTCCTTCAACCATGTCACACGCACACCCCAACCCTGTCTCATTAATCCCCTCACCCTGCCACAGTTATCCCTTTGCGTACCCTGTCCCACCCTGAATACATTCATCATACACACAATTATGGTCACAGGCAGCGTCCCCAAACACAACACATAGCAGCTGGCTAACCCATACACATGCAGTCCCATAAACAAACATACACATGCGTACAGAAACATACATTCACAAATAAACAAGGTTTAAGTTTATGGGGAGTTCGAACTAGACCAACACAAACTAAAATTACATGTACCAATCTCATGCAAACTATATTGAAACCTGGGGGGGGAGATATATATATATATATATATATATTCTCTCTCTCAAAAGCTTTGCTTCAAGTTACTTACTATGCCCCCCAATCTAATACAGAGCCTCCTGCAGCCCCGCTCCCCCACACTAATATACGGCCTCCCAATCAGCCTCCACTCTAATTTAATACACTGCCGCCACCACCACCACCACTCTAATACACTGCCCCCCATTCCCCAATCTAATACACTGCTCTCTCCCTCCACTCTAATTTTATAAAATGCCTCCCCTCCCTCCCCCTAATTTAATATATTGCCCCACTCTCCCCCCAATTTAATACAGTGCCCCCCTCACTCTAATAGACTTCCCCACCTACCTACCTCCAATTTAATACACTGCCCTCACTTTCTCCCCCCATTCTAATACACTGCTCTTCTCCTTCCCCTTAATTTAATACACTGCCACCCTCCTCCCCCCAGCCCCCCTCAATTTAATACATTGCCAGTCTGGCCCTGGGCCACAAAGATACTCCGTGTGGGCCTCGTGCGGCCCATGTTTGACATGCTTGCTGTAGACAGTCACAATGTCGACAATGAATATGTATACTTGAATGCATTCTGGAAAATGATAAAGAATTTTTTAAATGTAAAATTACATTTGTTTTTCATAAAGCTTTCATAAAGTAGTTTGCAGTATGGTGGGGAGATTTATTTTTTTAAATCTATTAGGTATGTCACAACATAAAAAAAGTTAAATCTGAATCTGTGTATGTTTTTACTTCTATTAATAAAAAGTGTGTACAAATTGTGCTAAATGTGTGCTCCATAAATACTGAGAATGCAGGAACAAAACTGTGTTACCGCTCACTAAATGAAGACACACTAAGCAAGAAAAAACAAAAAGTAACGTGAGTTCTGTGTTCTATAATCATACTTACATATTCATGTCATCTTACATTTGAAATCAATTGAATAAAGAAAAAAAATGGTGCAGTATTCAAAACGAAATAATATGGTTTAGTGTGCACACAACTAACATAACGTGGTAATGAAATATCTCCAAATTTAGTCATGTTACCGTCTGAAATGTAGTAAGAAAAGCACAACATAGCGCAATTAAAATCTTTAGTGATAACATTTATTATGTAAAATCCAGATGAGCTTACAGAATTGCAAGATGACGGTAACAGATCTATCATGCTGCTTGAGAAATGCTGAAATCAATACACATATCTTCTGACCAGCTTTCAAGATTAATAACCAGGCCTTAAAAGTGATTTGTCACAGCAAGCTTGGAAGAGCCATGAATGCTCACTAGGGAACATTTTCACAAACTAGTGGCAATTTTGAGCCATGGTGATAATATTGCACTATTAGTGTTTTTTTTTTGCCTGTGTATTTATATAGTATGCATGGTGAAATGTGTAAAATGGACATCTAGTGTCTATGGATGTGCCCAGAAACCCAAGATGGCATTATTTGCCAGTACAACAGTCCATCATATACATTTTTTTTTTGTTATTTTAATGACTGGAGTACCAGCGACAACTGCTTAGGGAATAGAACACTCAATTGTGACTCCTTGCCTTCCTCACCCTAAGGAGAGTAAGACATGGCATATCTCTTCCCCCATGCTAAGCATGAAGATAAAACAATATGGAGAGAATTAATGTCCGCTATGGCAGCCAAGAAGTTAACATCAGGTAGTCCCTTTATCTATAATATCTTAACATACTAAATCTAAGCTAAGTGAGCCCTCTTATTTACAGTCTAATCTATGCCTTGGTTCTGGCACACCACAACTGTCTGTTTTCGACAGCTATATGCTTTTTTTTTTTCTCCCTTTCTTTGTCCACAACCACAAATAAATTATTATATTTCTAACTATTTCTCCATAAAAATATTGCACATATGGATTGTTTGACTCATTGTGCAAACAGGTCTCCCACCATACATCTGAACATGCAGACATAACAGGGCGTCTTTTAAAGGCATAAAATGCACACAGAATGAAATATGACAGGAAGTGGCAGGTGATACAAAGACTTCAAGAAAAATATAAAAGGTACTATGAACATTTTCCAAAAGGAGATGTCAAACCTGCTTAAAATGTCAGCAGAATGCCATTCATTAATCAATAAAACAACCCCACTGTATATTTATGTCTACATAAATAAGAATTGAGAACTTGGTTATTTAAAAGCCATGCTCCTGGAAGTTGTGAAACACCTTTACAATTACTAAAAGACAGAATCTTGTTTTCCTGTACAGCAGATAATAAAACTCCTGTTGATGGTCCAACGTCATAGTATATAAGGAATGGGAGAAGAAAACAAACAGAACACAACAAACTTGCAGTTCCAAAACCATAGAGACTGCAAACTACTAGGACATCTTGGCAAGAATGATAGAAGAAGAAAGTCTACTTTAACCATAAATAATAATAAAAAAATGTAATATGCCTTAAATTCAGTACATATAGATAATAAAAAAAAAAATAAAAATAAAAAATAAACAATAGTGCAACTAGTCCCAAGCTTTGGAATGCTATACATTATTAAACATGACTGAGACAAGCTGTGAATATTCAAACATTGCTTCATATAACATAGCCCTGTTATTAAAGGAAAGGAATGCATATTTAGGCCGGTGAGATAGTGGGCTAATGCATCAGCTGTAAAATCTGTTCAACGCTTGGGGGTTGCAGGTTCAAATCCTGGCAGCATTGACTAAGCCCTTCATCCTTTTGAGGTAGATAAAATGAGTACCATTAAAGTGGATAATAGTAACATCCCCATGACGTACTTGGAAACCAGAGCAATCTGAATGTACCTTTCCTGGTTAAGTATACTTAGTTTTTATTATTATTATGTCAGGACCCTCCACTGCGCACACATATCTCTCTGTACCCTACCCTGGACATTGCCTTTGTGATACAGTGATGCAAAATGATAGTAGAGACAGAACCTATAGTACTTAGTTGGCACTGATACATAAACACGAGGAACTTGTGATATTATGGCAAGAATAAATAGTTTGATTAGAAAATGTAGGGTTTATATACACGGACATTTTTATAACTAACGGCCTTCGAGCAGACTTCCAGCACTAGTCGCATTTCCTTTCAGTCCCGCCGGAACCTGAAATAGAAGTTCCTGGACCGCGGAGCGCGCTGTGAAGCCGGCCCACGCTCCAAGACAGGTAAGTAATTATGGGACAAGGGGAGGGGAGGAGACACTATGGGACAAGGGGAGGGGGACACTATGGGAGAAAGGGAGGGGGACACTATTGGAGAAAGGGAGGGGAGGAGACACTATGGGAGAAAGGGAGGGGAGACACTATGGGACAAGGGGAGGGGGGGGACACTATGGGACAAGGGCAGGGGGGGACACTATGGGAGGGAAAGTGCACTATGGGACAATGGGAGGGGGGGACACTATGGGATCAGAACACTAATGGACAAGGGGAGGAGGGGTTAAAGAACACTATGGGACAGGGTAGGAGGGGTTAACAATCACTATGGGACAGGGTAGGAGGGGTTAACAATCACTATGGGACAGAGGAAAGGGGGGTTAAAGATCATTATGGGACAGGGGAGAAAAAAAAATATTCTGAACAAACTGTCCCATGGTAAGAAACACTATGGAACAGTTTGTTCAGAATATTTTTTTTTCTGGGTTTCCTCCTCTAAAAACTAGGTGCGTCTTATGGAGCGAAAAATACGGTATATGTTATTTTAGTTCAATCTGGTAACAAAGCATCACAAGTCACACATGTAAAACTGTTGGATATAACATTTAGAAAGTTTGCCTGTCCCACTCACTATTAACTAACATTTAGCACTCCAGCTCTTGTGACATACGTATCTCATGGTGCTCAGCCAGTCGGCACATTGGCTGCCTCAGCATCATGAGAAGTCAAGTCCATGGTATTCAGCATGACCACGGTAATTGATAATTAAAGTGGTACTCTGTATGTAAGTTTAGATGTAAAGTGACTTTTTGATATGTTGTTATTGACGGGTCTTCACATCCTGGTTTTATGATTTAACGTTTGTTCCTCATTTTTACTTACACTGGGCTTTAAACAATAAGCACTTATTTGGAATCTGTTTCACAATTCATTGGTGGTTATGTCTGGCTACCTTATTAACAATACAGTCAATTTCTTTAATAATACGGCTAATTACCTTCATTTAGGCTTATCTCAGTTCCATATGCCAGGTAGTAACATTGTCTGGCTTATGTCGCCACCTTGTGGTTTTACAATTATCAGTCAGTAACTTTCTTTTTAGGCATTATTATTATTATTTTATTATTTATATAGCGCCAACAAATTCCGTAGCGCTGTACAATGGGTGGACTAACAGACACATAATTGAGATCAGACCACTGGACGTACAGGAACAGAGGGGGTTGAGGGCCCTGCTCGATGAGCTTACATGCTAGAGGGAGTGGGGTATAGTGACACAAAGGGTTAAATTAGGGGAATTAAATAGCTTGTTAGAGAAGGGTTTATTGAGTGCTTGGTAGGTCATTTTTGACAGTTGCAGGAAAGGAGTCATGGGGTGGCGGATGAGAAACCTGCTGACAGTTTAATTGATATGCTTTAATGAAGAAGTGAGTTTTCAAAGATTTTTGAAGGAGTGGAGGCTGGGTGAAAGTCTGATTGAGGAGGGAAGGGAGTTCCACAGAATAGGTGCAGCCCTGGAGAAGTCTTGAAGGTGAGCATCAGAGGTGAGGATCCGGGCAGAGGATAGGCGTAGGTCTTGGGCTGAGCGCAGGGGTCTCGACAGGACATACTTGTGTATGAGGGAGGATAGGTATGTTGGAGCAGCATTATGTAGGGATTTGTAAGCAAGCGCCAGAATTTTGAATTGGGCCCTATATCTAACTGGAAGCCAATGCAGGGACTGACAGAGCGTGGAGGCATGGGAGGTGCGACCGGACAGGAAAATAAACCTTGCAGCCGCATTTCTTATAGATTGCAGTGGTGCAAGCTGGGAACATGTAAGACCGGTGAGAAAGGGATTGCAGTAGTCAAGGTGAGAGAGAACAACAGCATGAACCAGTACCTTGCGTCCGGCGTTAGATATGGGTGGATGTGCGCTATGTTCTTGAGTTGGAAGCAACAGGATTTGGCTATCGATTGGACATGGGGAGTAACAGAGAGATCAGAATCAAAAAGAACCCCTAGGCAGCGAGTCTGCGAGGTAGAGGTCATAGTAGCGCCATTGACTTGGATGGAGACAGACACAGGAGTAGCAGCACTTGAGGGAGGAAAAACTAGAAGTCCTGTTTTGGACAGGTTGAGTTTAAGGAAGTGAGCAGCCATCCAGTTGGAAATAGCAGAGAGGCTGTCAGAAACACGAGTCAAGGTGGGCGGAGAGAGATCAGGGGATAACAGGTAGTTTTGCGTGTCATCTGCATATAAATGATATTGGAAGCCAAATATCAGTATGAGTATGAGTTTACCAAGGGAGGCAGTATAGATAGAGAACAGTAGGGGGCCGAGGACAGAACCTTGGGGGACACCGACAGAGAGGGGTTGGGGAAAGAAGGCAGAGCCAGAGAAAGAAACACTGAAAGAGCGCTTGGAGAGGTAGGAGGAGCACCAGGAGAGAGCAGTATCCCGTAGACCAAAGTTACGGAGAATGTGAAGAAGTTGTTGATGATCAACAGTGTCAAAGGCAGCAGAAAGATCAAGGAGGATTAGGATAGAGTATTGGCCGCGAGATTTAGCAGCAATTAAAACGTTGGATACTTTGGTCACAGCAGTTTCGACAGAGTGACCAGCGAGGAATCCAGACTGAAGGGGGTCAAGCAGAGAGTTGGATTCGAGAAAGTCAGTCAATCTAGCGTACACAACTCTCTCGAGGATCTTGGAGGCAATAACAATCTTTTATACTTGCATATATATGTTTCTTTGCTCTGTAGCCTCATTTGGGGTATATTGGTTGTTGGTTTTAATTCCTGGTAAATCACTGTCATAGCGGCAGTGGTTAATTCCGGTCATACAACACTGGGGAAATCGTTCTCCATTAGGTCAGTTAAAGGTTATTACTACAGTATTTCTCTGTATAGCTTATCGCGTACTTTTCTTTTTTTATTATACAAATTATTAAAACCCGGTCTTGTGCATTTGATATTTTGCTAACTACGCTATTTAGTATTACGGAGATGACATTTATATACGTGATATATTGTTTTCTCCCCTCTGTTAAGATAATACTATCATCAACACGGTTTACAGACGGGCCTTATTGGTTAAAAGCAAACGGCTTATCACCCTGCCAAATCTTCTTCTCGTTTTCTACGTATACGGTTAGTATCCAACCTTTTGCTTGGCGGGACAATTTTCTATGGTTTCACCAGGAGGTTAGGTTATAACCTAAATATATGACATGTTTAAGTTCCAATAAGGATTATTCTGTCTACTACCGTACACGTCACACAAGCCAATCATCAAGTACATTAACTGTTTAAACCCAGGCAGGATCACAAATAGGTTTGACCTCTCGCCAAATTAGGTATGGTCCCATAGGCCTCTTCGCCTATAAGTTGAGTGGCATACTCTTAGCCCTGCCGTTAAGAGGTTCGTGCCTAATCGTCCCATTACATAGTTATAGCCTTGCATCAAGTCATAGTTAGGGCCACACCCGTCACGGCCAATCGTTTTACCTTCTTTTACGTGTCACAGAGAGGCCAACACCCCGCCACCCACCTCAGTGGTACAAAGGCCCAACGAGCCAAATCATAGGTAGCCACTTGGCAAGTAGTCAGGGCTTCACCTGTCACCAACATAAGCTAGTTAATACAATTTTGCCAGTAGGCACTATCATAGTAAGCTGAGCCACTACTGTTCTATACGGTACAATACTAACCTTGTCCATCTGCCTCACTTTCATAGCATGTCTAATGCTTCTACACAAGAAGATCTGTTGGTCGCCAGCACTCCCACTCAGATCAGGCTCGCAGAGACAACCCAATCCACCAAGTTCAGCTTCCAGCTATCGTTCCTGGACTATCCCTAAAATCACCTCAGAACTTTAAAAAAGGAATATTCGTTTCCCAGCTACAGCCAGGAAAGCCAAATTGTTTCGTTTACTAAATATTACTGAAGACAACAAAAGGCCTGGCCCTAGTTCTGAATTCAATGTGCAAAATAGCCTTGCCGAATTACATGTCATGATGGCCTCTCGTTTCTTCAGTAGCAACGATTAATAATAGGTTGGATAATCTGGAGTCAAATAATGTTCCAACCATTCCAGAGATTCCAGTGCCCGTTGCTCAGCCCGCACCTAACTCAGGAGGTAAAGATGACCCTCTACCAGCTAACAGAGCTACAAATATCATAAATCCTATTCACCTCATTCCTCAGTCTCTAAGATAGGACATTATAGAGGGAAAGGACATCAACTTGGCCTCACTACTGATAGCATCTCAAGACGTGGTAGAGAACAGGGCTTATACCTTTGAGGATCTGTCAGTAGTGATGAAGTCTAGAGATCCTAGACTAAATAGGAAACGTAACATCCCCGAGTTTGTCCTCGCTTTCGGTCTATACAGAGACGTGATCTGTACAGCTTTCCCCCTCCGTAGAGAGGAACTTGACTTATACCTTTATAAAGTGGTTGAGTTAGCATACAAGTACGGGGGCTATGCATTTTATGATTATCATAAGTAATTTGCTTCCAGATCCGCAGCATCGCTGTCCCAGTACAATACAATTACTGATTGGGCACAGCGAGACATGGAATTATTTCTTATGCATTTTGCAGGCCTTAAAACCCCTTCCTGTGCTATATGCTTTTCTGCTGCTCATTCAGTCAATTTCTGTCCAGAGAATGTAACAACCCCTTCTACCAGTACCGCCAATACTGGTTACCAATCCAGCACGTCCCAGAGGGTCTTCAATAATTTCAATGCCGGGGGTTGCAGTTATAGTGCATGTAGGCTTCTTCATTTGTGCTCACTGTGTTTCAGAGCACATGCCAAAACAATGTACCCCAACAGATTGTACCCTAACAAAACTTTCACTCCAATAAACGTACCTAAGTTGCAACGCTACCTGTCTAATCAGCCTTCTTTTCATTTGGTGGAATTTCTCACGGCTGGGCTCACTAATGGGTTTCACACAGGGTTTGTGTCACTCCCCACACGTGTTTTGGAATGCCCCAACTTACAGTCAGCACTCACAGATCCAGACAGCATACAAGAACTCTTACAGAAAGAAATCACCAATGGTTTCATGATAGGTCCTTTCTCTATTCCTCCTTTCACGTCCTGGAGGAAAAACCCTCTAGGAATCGCCACAGGGAAATATAACAATAAAAAGTGACTGATTACTGACTTTTCTGCACCTCACTCATCCACTACACCTAGCCTTAATGCTCTGATCCCATCAGAAGACTTTTCCCTTCAATACGCCAGAATTGACGATGCCATCCAAGCAATCATTCATTCCAGGATGGCAGCTTGGTTAAGTAAATCTGACATCACTAATGCCTTTAAACTACTTCCCATCCATCAGTCACTCTGACATCTGCATGGAGTTAAGTGGCAGGACAGCTACTATTTCGCTACCAGACTGACCTTCGGATCCAAAAGTAGCCCCAGGTTATTTGATATATTCGCCGAAACTTTAACCTGGCTCCTACTGAACTTTTGCAGATGTCCAGTAGTCATACATTACTTAGACAACTTTCTCACCATTGAACCACACTAACACATGCCCCACACTCTTAATCACATGCTCACTCTGTTCAAAGACTTAGGAGTCCCTGTAGCCCAGGACAAAACAGAAGGTCCCAACATGGTGATTACTTTCCTGGGAATTATACTCAATTCTGTCTCTATGCAGGCCAGCCTGCCTCAAGAGAAACTAGACCAGATTCTTTCTTACATAAACATTTGCAGCTCACAAGGCACTTGCACCAGGAAACGGCTATGGTCACTACTCGGTTCACTAAATTTTGCTATGAGAATAATTCCTCAAGGTAGGTCTTTCATTTCCAGAATCCTCTCCACTGTTGCATGGTCTTCCTGACGACGACTCCACAACTTCCTTAGACGAGTCATCTAGAGCTGATTTACAAATGTGGCAGCTGTTCCTATCATCTTGGAATGGCAGGTCGCTATTTGTTCCACCCATATCTGATGATTCCCCTGTAATTCTGACCGATGCCTCAGGTGCATTAGGGTATGCAGCTATTTTGGTGATGAGTGGCTATACGACTCTTGGCCAGTTGAGACCACCTCACTCGAAAATTGCAATACCACCTCAGCACTATTTGAAATTTATCCTATAGTAGCAGCTGCACTTGTCTGGGGTAAAGAATGGCTTGGACATTCTGTCAGATGCTTTTCGGATAACTTAGCTACCTGTAATATAGTGAACAAAGGCCGATCTCAGTCCCTCGCGATTATGAAATTAATGAGGAGACTGACCTGGCTAGCGGCTAATCTTCAATTCTGCATAACCTGTACTCACGTTTTGGGTGTTCAAAATAATGCTGCTGATGCTCTCTCACGCTTGAATTTGCAGGAATTTTTCAGGCTTCATCCATCAGCGATCCCGCATCCCAGAGAACCTCCAAGCTTCACGGAACTAATTATGCTTTAAGTTCTCTATTACAACATAGTAGGCTCTCGCACAGGCAGGCTTGTCCCCTAATACAAGGAAATCCTACTCCAGAGCATACAAGTTGTTTATAAGTTTTGTTCGTGATTATCATTACACAATGCCATCAAGAGACTTCCCATAGACAGTAAGATCTTTAAAAGTATCTCCGATATACTCGACACGTCCCCTTTTGAACACACCACAAACCTAATTGTCAAGGCCGCGGCTTACTTAGCCTTCTATGGTTTCTTGAGACCCAAAGAGTTTTCAGTGGAGAAAGCATCCGATTCCAAGTCATGCCTCCAGAAGAAACACCTAATTAAAAAACAGGACCACTACATCTTATATATTACCCATACCAAAACAAGCCAAACAGGTCCTCCGCTAGAAATTAAATACTATCCTACCTCTACCAGATGGTGTCCTATCCTAGTTTTAGATAAACTAGTGGTGTCACAAATCACTTCCAACCCGGATTGCCCACTGTTAGCCATTCAAGGGAAACCCCTAACCACTAAACAATTTATGTTTTACATTTGTGCATTATTACTCCGGCTAGGACACAACCCACACGCCTACTTGGGTCATTCCTTCTGCATTGGAGCAGCTTCAGCTGCCTCAGGTAACTACATACCAACTCACATCATTAAGAATATGGGAAGGTGGAAATCATCCGCATACAATAGATACATTCCCGATCCTGAAAAAGAGATAAGAATAGCTTTCCATGACATGTCTAAATAATGTTTGTACTTCATAAACTTATATGTATTTTGCGAAATTGCTTCTTTTAATTTTTGCTCTCTTTTACAGGTCTAAACTCACGTCAGTTTCGGCACACCTCAGCTGACTTTGTTCTTTCTAATACTGTTTCTTTCTTATTATTTGTTTCCTTACGTCCTTGAAATGTGCCGTACACAAATAGAAGGCTTGGCCTGTAATTGTGGGAGGTACGTTTTATCCCTAGTTAACCCCTTAAGTACACATGACGTGTGACATGTCATGATTCCCTTTTATTCTAGAAGTTTGGTCCTTAAGGGGTTAAACCCCGTGAGCCCCTACTCACCTGTCAGCGACATTTCCGGAAGTGCCCCTCCCACCGCACCCTCAGTTTAAATATAATTTCACCTAGGTGGGCCCTCTTTTACAGGTCTAACCTCACGTCAGTTTCGGCACACCTCAGCTGACTTGGCTCTTTCTAATACAGTTTATTTCTTATTATTTGTTTCCTTACGTCCTCGAAATGTGCCGTACACAAATATATATATATTTGTGCTCGGAATTTAATATGTAATGGATAGTGTCTGAGATGAAAGTTGGTTGTGGTGTGCTGAAACCAACGTCCGAGTGGGCCTGTAAATAAAAGAGGGCCCACCAAGGAGAATTGTATGTTCTAAGGGTGCTGGTGGGTGGGGAACACTTGAACTTGAACGTCAGAGGTGAGTAGGGGCTAGGAGTTTAAGTAGGGGATTTACTCCTCCCACAAATTCAGGCCTAATGGCCTTTCTACTTGTGCTTGGAATTTAATATGTAATGGATAGTGTCTGAGATGAAAGTTGGTTGTGTTGTGCAGAAACCAACGTCCGAGTGGGCCTGTAAATTAAAGAGGGCAAAGAGATGTTCGAAAAAAACACACCTTATTGCATTTATTACATAACTAAATTCCTGAAGGCTTGGTGGAGCTCTCTTTCTGGTCATGGAATGTACGTATTGTATATGGAGGATTTCCAATGACCCAGTCTCTTTATGATGTGGACCGGGGTGTTTGTACTAGAAGCTGATGAAGCGGCTCCTATGCGGAAGGAGTGCCAGGAGAACGAAGCTTGGTTGTAACCCAGTTTTCCCTATAAGATTCTAACATGCGTGGTGAATTTTGCTGTGGTGAGTGGGTGCCCTTGTAGTTGTAAGAGCTGTGAGTCTGGTAAGTGCGTGTTATGAGTTGACCGTAGGTGGTCTAGTGCCTTAACCGGACACCAAGCATTATCTGTTGGAAAAAGGGAAATGATAGTGGGGTGTAGTGAATTAGTTTTGGTAGATGGGATCGTGAGAACATAGTAATCCTCTACTTTTGTGAGTTGTGAGGTTTTAAGGCTGTGTGTGATATCTCCTTGACAAACAACGGTAAATTCCCGAGGTCTTAGGAACCCATAAAAGCTAAATAGATAGCAGACTTGATCACCAGGTTTGTGTTGGAATCAAATGGGGATTCGTCAAGGAGATTACTAAGTAATCTAAAGATAGGCCCATCTGTCGGTAGTCTGGTAGTGATAAGTGGAACCGAAACTTTAGAGATACCCTTTAAGATTTTCTTGATGGGGTATGATGACAAAAAGGGGGTGTTGTTAGGGAAATTTGTGAGGCTTTGATGCTGCACCCCTGTGAGGTATAGTTTAATTGTATTGTGGGAAAGTTTTAAATGTAAGTGGCAAAAGGAAGCAAAAGCCACCATGATTTGGGTAGAAAAATCACCGTGTAATCCGAATTCAGCTGTGAATTTATTGGAAACAGTAAGTGCCCTACTGTAGGTGATAATTGTGTTAGGTGATAGTGCTTGGTGCGTAAGAGTCCTAGCGTGGTGCATAAGTGTGTTCAATCCAGGATTCACTCGTGAATACCTGGAATTGAGATCGAGACAGAGCATCAGCGGCCGTGTTGTGGATACCCTGGATGTGAAAGCAAATTAAGTGGAAGTGGTTGCTGCCAGCCAGGTCAGCTTGCGAATCAGCCGCATGATGGTAAGGGAGGAAGAGCGCCCCTTGTTAATGATGTTGCAAGCTGCCAAGTTGTCGGCATAGCATTTTACTGCCTTGCCGGACCAGAGATGACCCCAGGTGTGTGCCGCCGCCAGGAGCCTGAAGCCTTGACAAACAGAAACTGAAGTGAAATAAATACTATACCTGGATTAAAGGACAAGAACTAGGGTTTTTTTCAATTTAGAAGAGGCACAGCGTTTGGTGATATCGTAGAAAAAACCTAAGGGTTTGAGACAGATGTAGATCTGAGTGAGCGTGACGTATGAGGACCCATTCTCTTTAATATTTTTATTAGTGATATTGCAGAAGGTCTTGATGGTAAGGTATGTCTTTTTGCTGATGATACTAAGATATGTAACAGGGTTGATGTTCAAGGAGGGATAAGCCAAATGGCAAATGATTTAGGTAAACTAGAAAAATGGTCAGAATTGTGGCAACTGACATTTAATGTGGATAAGTGCAAGATAATGCATCTTGGACGTAGAAAACCCAAGGGCAGAGTACAGCATATTTGATAGAGTCCTAACCTCAATAATTGAGGAAAGGGATTTAGGGGTGATTATTTCTGATGACTTAAAGGTATGCAGACAATGTAATAGAGCAGCAGGAAATGATAGCAGAATGCTTGGTTGTATAGCGAGAGGTATTAGCAGTAGAAAGAGGGAAGTGCTCATGCCATTGTACAGAACACTGGTGAGACCTCACTTGGAGTATTGTCCACAGTACTGGAGACCGTATCTTCAGAAGGATATTGATACCTTAGAGAGGGTTCAGAGAAGGGCTACTAAACTGGTTCATGGATTGCAAGATAAACCTTACCAGGAAAGATTAAAGGATCTTAACATGTATAGCTTGGAGGAAAGACGAGACAAGGGGGATATGATAGAAACATTTAAATATATAAAGGGAATCAACACAGTAAAGGAGGAGACTATATTTAAAAGAAGACAAACTACCACAACAAGAGGACATAGTCTTAAATTAGAGGGACAACGGTTTAAAAATAATATCAAGAAGTATTACTTTACTGAGAGGGTAGCGGATGCATGGAATAGCCTTCCAGCTGACGTGGTAGAGGTTAACACAGTAAAGGAGTTTAAGCATGCGTAAGATAGGCATAAGGCTATCCTAACTTTAAGATAAGGCTAGGGACCAATGAAAGTATTTAGAAAATTGGGCAGACTAGATGGGCCGAATGGTTCTTATCTGCCGTCACATTCTATGTTTCTATGAGCGCAGCGTGAGTTCCTGGAGGTCTGAACGAGTGATTCGATACAGAGTGACAAGTGTAAAGTGAAGGCTGCTTGAGGCTTTGACAAAACAGAAACTGAAGTAAAATAAATACTATACCTGGATTAAAGGACAAGAACCAGGGTTTTGCAATTTAGCCATAATATATGACAAAATGGGTGATGGTTTAGCAACCAGGAGGCCGGACCGCAGATAGGACGGAGGATTCTGCCGGAGACTGCAGCTGACAGACAGGACGCCCGGACCGGAAGTCGAGGGATCCGGAAGTTGATCAGGAACACTTGAACTTGAACATCAAAGGTGAGTAGGGGCTGGGAGTTTAAGTAGGGGACTTACTCCTCCCACAAATTCAGGCCTAATGGCCTTTCTACATATAATACAAGGTTAAACAAAAATCTGCACACCAGTCAAGCCATAAGACTTGCTTTTCTCACAGAAATCTATAGGATATATATATATATATATATGTATATATATATATATATTTTCAGATGTAAAATACTCTAAGCTGCACAAGGTAATGGGCTGGTACAAATGAAAAAGTGGCAACAAGAGATGTGGGAAAGTATAACTTTACATAACAATGTAATCCTGCTAGAAGGGTTTAGGAACTGAAGGACCTTCCATTTCTAACTAAACACCTATAAAGGACAATTAGAATCATTATCAACATTAAAAGTAAAATTTTGTGTTTCCAATACTAAAAGTAAGATATGAGTTTAAAGCATCATAACAACGTTAACCTATTGTAATACCCTGGCAATGGTTTGCCTTACAGACTCCAGACACCATGACCACTTCAAATCACCTTTAACTATGAAAATGTTAGGCCTTAAAGCAGTGATGGCGAACCTTTTTGAGCCCGAGTGCCCAAACCATAATACATGCCAATTTTTTTTCCCTCAAAGTGCCAAAACGGCAATTAAACCTGAATACTGAGGTTTAAGTTTAGAAAAAACAACTCCTACAGTTGTCTGAATTAATTAACATCTCTGTGTATTAAGCAGTTTGTGTGTGTGCTCGGCAGTCTGTCTGTCTGTGTGTGTATTTAGCAGTCTGTCTGTATTTAGTAGACTGCTGAGTACACACAGTCTGCTAAATACACACACACAGACTGCTAAATACACACACAGACTGCTGAGTACTCACGCACACACACACACACACACACACAGACTGCTGAGTACACACACACACAGACTGCTGAGTGTACACACACACTGCTGGGTGTACACACACACACACAGACTGCTGAGTGTACACAGACTGCATTGAGGGCTACAGTGTATGTGTTTGTGCGTGGGGTGATGTGTTTGTGTGTGGGGTGATGTGTGTGTGTGGGGTGATGTGTGTGTGTGTATGGGGTGATGTGTGTGTGTATGGGTGTGTGTGTGTGTGTGTGTGTGTGGGGTGCAGGGGTGGGGTGTGTGGGGTGATGTGTGTGTTTGTGTGGGGTGATGTGGGGTGGGGTGTGTGGGTGGGGTGTGGGTTGATGTGGGGTGGTGTGTGTGGGTGGGGTGATGTGTGTGTGTTTGTGTGGGGTGATGTGTGTAGGGCAGGGGTGCTGTATGTCATCCGCCCTCCCTCCCCACTGTTTTCTTTCCCCCCATCCCTCCCTCAGTTTTCTCTCCCCCATCCCACACTCAGTTTTCTCCCCCCATCTCTCCCTCAGTTTCCCCCTCCCATCTCTCCCTCAGTTTCCCCCTCCCATCTCTCCCTCAGTTTTCTCCCCCTCATACCTCCCTCAGTTCCCCCCCATCTCTCCCTCAGTTTCCCCCTCCCATCTCTCCCTCAGTTTCTCTCTCCCTCAGTTTTCTCCCCCTCATACCTCCCCTCAGTTTCCCCCCCCTCCATTTCTCCCTCAGTTTTCCCCATTTCTCCCCTCAGTTTTATCCCCCCATACCTCCCTCAGTTTTATTCCCCCCTCCCATTTCTCCCTCAGTTTTCCACCTCCCATTTATCCCTCAGTTTTATCCCCCCATATCTTCCTCAGTTTTATTCCCCCCTCCCATTTCTCCCTCAGTTTCCCCTCCCATACCTCCCTCAGTTTTATTCCCCCCGCCACCTCCCTCCAGATTTATTCCCCTTCCCATTTCTCCCTCAGTTTCCCCCCTCAGTTTATTCCCCTCCCATTTTCTCCCTCAGTTTTATTCCCCCTCCCATTTTCTCCCTCAGTTCCCACCCCTCCCCACCCCCTCCCTCAGTTTTATTCCCCCCCTCCCATACCTCCCCTCAGTTTTATTCCCCCTCCCATTTCTCCCTCAGTTTTCCCCTCCATTTCTCCCTCAAGTTTTATACCCCCCCCCCATACCTCCCTCAGTTTTATTCCCCTTCCCATTTTCTCCCTCAGTTTTATTCCACTCCCCTCCCATTTTCTCCCTCAGTTTTATACCCCCCATACCTCCCTCAGTTTTATTCCCTCCCTCCATTTCTCCCTCAGTTTTATTCCTCCCTCCCATTTCTCCCTCAGTTTTATTCCCCCCTCCCATTTCTCCCTCAGTTTTATCCCTCCCCCCCCTCGGTTTCCCGCCCCCCATCTCTCCCTCAGTCTCCTACCTTGTAGCGTGGCCGAGCGCGGAGCTCAGTTTCCTGTACCCGGTGGACAGGAAATGCTCTCTCTGTGAGCACTTCATTTCCGTCCGCCCGGGTACAGGAAACATAAATTCCTGTACCGCGGTGTGCTCGGCCACGCTACACAGAGTGCCTGGCAGGAGGGAGCGCTGTGCACTCACCTCCTGCCGGTCACTCCGGCCTTGCGCCCGCCGGGCCGGTGCACCCTAAGGCGGCCACTTGTGCTGCCTTATGGATGCGCCGGCGGAGCGCATCCTCCCTCCCTACGGCGACCTATGGCCGCGTGCCCACAGAGTGGGCTCAGCGTGCCACCTGTGGCACGCGTGCCATAGGTTCGCCATCACTGCTCTATCATTTATCCTGTCCCTTCTCCTGTCTCCCTTCCTTATTGTTTAGTTTTATAGTGCATTTTGTTGCACTAGGGGTTAACCCCCGCTTAGGAGTAAGATTATAGTACTATCTTCCTTCCCCTTGTTTTTTGCCCCTTACTATTCTCACATATATATTCTTATTATTCTTATTATTATAGCCAAATTTACCACCATAACGCCTCCCACAGATTTTACGCTACATAGTCAGTAAAATACTGAAACGTGTGGA
>OW240913.1:221858914-221878362 GCA_933207985.1 Pelobates cultripes
GGATGAAGAGTGTTTGTATGTAAGGGATAGAAAGCAGTGTGTGTATGTGTATAAGGAATGCATTGTGTGTTTCTGTGTCTGTGTTTATGGGATGCATTGTGTAAATCTGTGTTTGTATGTGTAAGGGATCCAAGGTGTGTTTCTGTGCAAGGGGTGCATTGAGTGTGTGTAAGATGTATTGTGTTTCTGTGAGTGTAAGAGAAGTGGTGTGTGTTTGTGTTTGTGCGTAAGGGATGCATTGTGTGTTTTTTTATATAAGTAATGCATTGTGTGTGCAAGGGCTGCATTGTGGGTGTGGGTGTGTGTGTGTGATGCATTGTGTGTGTGTAATGGATGAATTGTGTGTAAGGCTGAGTGTGTAAGGGAAGCATGGTGTGTTTCTGTGTGTGTGTAGGATTCACTGTATGTTTCGGTGTGTGAGTAGGGATGCATTGTGTGTTTCTGTGTATGTGTAAAGATGCAGTGTGTATATGTGTTCTGTAAAAGAGAGGGTTTGTGGCCCCTCTGTGTGTCTTTCCCCTCCCACCCCAGGTGCCTCTGTGCGTCTCCCTCCTGAGCCCCTCTGTGTGTCTGTGTGTCTCTTAGTAAACTTTCCTCCCCTCCTGTCCCTTAGTGCTCTCCCCTGCTTCCCTGTTCCTTAGTGATCTCCCCTGCTCCCCTGTCCCTTAGTGCTCTCCCCTGCCCCCCTTTCCATTAGAGTTCTCCCACCTCCCCTGAGGGTCTCTCTCCCCCCCTTTCCCCTGGTGGTCTCTCCCCTCTCTCCACACTCCCCTGGTGGTATCTCCGCTCTCTCCCCTGGTGGTATCTCCACTCCCCCCCTACATGGTCGTATCTCTCCTCTACCGCCCTGGTGGTACCTTAAAGGACGCACCGGCTCTGGTGTCACCCCCCGCCCCCATGATCCACACCCTGGTGAGGTCCACACCCCCTGCACCCTCCTTGTGACGCCACTGATCCAAATTAAGGCCCAAAATGGTGCATCACATTGCTCATTCCACCAAATTTTTCATTCTTTACCTTACTGATCAGAAACCAAGAACCAGATGCGATCTGTTAAAGAAACACTCTAACTAGTGGAACTACAACAGGTCATTGTACTGCTGATTGTGCCATGAGTCTTTGGACACCAACCATAGCAACATTGTCACCCATAGCCAACCACTTCTCCAGGAGGGTTGATAACATCAAAGTTACACTTCCACAAGTGCAATTCCTTTCTTTCTGGATGGCAGTAATAGGCTGAGAGTGCTAGGTTAAACCATTCCTAGTGCTGCCCTCTTAGTCCATCATAGTCATCCACACTTGCAGCATTATTCGCTAACGTGAGAATTCTTGAAAAATGTTGGCTATTCAAAAAGAATTGAAAGGCTAAAGTAGCTGAACTGGTAACATAATTGGCTTTTAACAGGATTTCCAGGACTTTTCGAGTCCTGCTATTTTGGCCTTAAATTTAAAATTCACTTTCAATTTTTTTTGAATGCCCAATAATTCTCACTTAAGTGAAAAAGCCTATTGTTGCAGAGATGTGTAGCTTTGACACCATATATTTTTTAATGGTGGTTTTTATCACATTCATTTTGCATTATATATATATATATATATTCACAACGCTCTTGCAACAGAATAATTGAATACACGTTGGTTCATTTAGCACTAGCACTATTTAATATTTCTCCAACTTTGAAATAAGTGTAAGACCACCAATATGTACTGTGATGTAGTGGTGAGCTTAACACGATATGGCCATATGGTGAAACTGAATCTACATATTTGTATACTGATATAGGTGATTTTAAGTTTTTTGGTCTCTATTGCAACACCATTGCTGATAAATGCAAGTTCCAGGTGTTCCCCCAATTCCCTTTTATGTCTGTACAATACAAGGCATTGCAGCCTGCTACCACAGCATACACATGGGTCCTAAAGTATAGTCTGGACTAAATTGTGTTTTGATTGTAGTTTCTTTACACAGTGTAGAGACTGATTTTGCAGAGAAACCAAGTCTACTCCTGATGAAGACCAGTAGTGAAGTTGATAGGAAATAATTGAGGATCGATAGACTAATTTTGTTTTTGCATTAGAAAGCAAAACTAAGCAAGGCCCTTAAACTATTGAGCACTTCAGGTGTTTCTTTCTCTGGCTCTGCCTCTTCTCCCCAACCTCTCTTTGCTGGCGTTCCCCAAGGTTTTGTCCTCGGCTCCCTATTGTTCTCTATCTACACTGCCTCCCTTGGTAAACTCATTAGCTCCTTTGGCTTCCATTATCATTTATATATGAAGATGATATGCAAATCTACCTGTCCTTTCCTGATCTCTCCCCGCCCATCTTGAGTCGTGTCTCTGACTGCCTCTCCGCAATTCCCAACTGGATGGCTGCTCACTTCCTTAAACTAAACCTGTCCAAAACAGAACTTCTGGTCTTTCCTCCCTCAAGTGTTGCTACTCACGTGTCTGTCTCCCTCCAAGTCAACTTCGCCACCATCACCTCTACCTCGCAGGCTTGCTGCCAAGGTGTTTTCTTTGACTCCGACCTCTCCTTCACCAATCATGTCCAGTTGATCACCAAATCCTGCCGCTTCCATCTCAAAAATATAGATCGCATCCGCCCTTATTTAACACCAGACGCAGCTAAGGTGCTGGTCCATGCCATTGTTCTTTCTCGCCTTGACTACTGCAATCCCCTTCTCAGTGGTCTTACATGCTCACAGATTGCACCGCTGCAATTTATAATGAATGCGGCGGCGAGGCTCATTTTCTTCCCCCTCCTCCCCCCTCTGACATTGGCTTGCAGTTAGATATAGGGCTCAATTTAAGATTCCAGTGCTTGGTTACAAGTCCCTAGATAATGCTGCTTCAACCTACCTATCCTCCCTAATACACAAATATGTCCCGTCGAGGCCTGTGCACTCTGCCGAAGACCTTCGCCTATCCTCTGTCTGTACTCCCACATCTGATGCTTACCTTCAAGTCTTCTCCATTGCTGCACCTTTTCTGTGGTACTCCCTTCCCTTCTCTGTTAGACTTTCACCCAGTCTCCACTCCTTCAAAAAATCTTTGAAAACACACATCTTCAGGAAAGCATATCATTTAAAGTGTTAGCAGGTTTTCATCCCCCGCCCCCATGACTCTGTCATGCAACTGTCAAAAATAACCTACTAAGTCCTCAGTGATTTCTTTTCTAGCAACCTATTTCATTACCACTACTTATACCCTTTGTGTCACTATACCCCACTCCCTCTAGCAGGGCCCTCAACCCCTCTGTTCCTGTGCGTCCATTTGTCTGGTTACAATTACGTGTCTGTTAGTCCACCCATTTTACAGCGCTACGGAATTTGCTGGCGCTATATAAATAATAAAATCATAATAATAATATGTTATGTTCTGGAGATTTTTCATACCTAATAATATTCTACTTCTACTTTTGTGTGTATATTTTTTTTATTTCATTTTCTTTTCTAATGGGTTTCTTTTCAGGGTGTTACTGTTTCACTGTAAGAATACTTTTAACAATCCTGAAAGTCTTTTCTGCTGGTTAACTGGCTGCATCTCCTAAATAACTTAATTTAAAGTTGAGGTCAACTTGAGTTGAGTTTAACCAAACGCATAAAGGGATATTTTTCAAAATAATAGAGGACTTATTTGCTGAAAGTTGACATTCTGACTGGGCCTGAGTAAGCCTTTGTGTTCCTTACATTTACATACCATAACTTAAAAATAGGACACATTAAAAAGAAAAATTAGACACATCACACAGGCCAAATTAGAACAGTTTAATTATGCTAAAAAATTGTCAGATCTGCTTTAAAGCTTCCATGAGAATTCCTTAATTTCTATCTAAGAAGCTCACAGATGTATATTACCGCTTGGTAATAAAGAGCCAGAACTGGCTCACCTGCTGCTATAAGCAAATGTAAAAGGCAACACTTAAAGCTTTAAAGCACCCAAGGTACTTTTCATGTTTTTACATGACTTCCAGGGCTGGAAGTTCAAAGTCAACATGTTCATTCATGTCTTTACTGCATTGGCTGCAGGTAAACAGATTCTACAAGGTGTATATAATACAGTTAGAACACCTACTGCATATCATTGTAAGACATTAATATATCATTGTAATATTAATTTAGTTGATGGTGCTTGAATTTATATTTATTGTAATAGGGCTTCTAACTTTAAAGGACCACTCTAGGCAACCAGACCACTTCAGCTTAATGAAGTGGTCTGGGTGCCAGGTCCCTCTAGGATTAACCCTTTTTTAAATAATGTGACAGATCCATCTGTATAAACTGAGATTGCTGGATTCGTCTGTTTTGCCTTTTCGTGAACTTACCCGTTCGTATGCCCCTATTACGTGAATTGACTTTTCCGCCTAACAAAACTACCGAACGGACGGCCACCCAGAAGAGAAGTGTGCTGCTGGTTAACCTCTTGATCCCAATTAGAACGTTGCGGTTAACCACAGACACTTCTCAATTAAAACCGAATACAGGGTGGTCGTCGTTCGTATGTCGACCACGAGGCGGCAGCCATCTTAAACCATGCGAAAGACCAGCGGTGTTCGGCATTGATTTCATGGAACTGAAAACGGACACTTTTTCCGCCGAACACCGCTGAAGCCGCCGACCTCCCTTCTCCATCGACAGAAGTGTGCGAACACCGGCCGTTCGGGAGGTTTAAATTCACGAATGGACTTACCCCAGATAGCCTTCCCATGGAGTCAATCACATACCGAAAGACTGTAATAGACTTTGACTCCGATTGAACTATGCGTATGGGATTTGAGCGCTATTCACCAATAACATGCACTCAGATCCAGGCTATCTGGGGATATGTGATACGAATGGGTAACATTCGACAATTATAAAGTTATGTATTTTTATGTGGTTTTCTGTGTTGAATTTAAAATGGTGACTTGCCGCTGTCCTGGAGATAATTAAATTACTTCTCAATTATCTCCAGGGCAGAGGGGAGGAAATACAAATGCATGCTGGGAATATTCTGTGTCTGTGGGTCCTAACCTGCCATATGTCTGTCTATTGTTACTGTCTCCCATTTGGTCCCCTAGGGGTGTGTCCACCAAGTGGGAGACCTGCATAAATACAGGCAGGTAGCCCACAGTAAAGCCAGTTCTTGTTTTACCCTCAATGCGGTCTCGTTATTGGGGGGATTTATTACCGATGACTAGAGACTGCTGGATGGGATTATAAGCCGCTTGGGAGATACCTGCGTTCGGCTAATATTGGCGATTCGTGAGTTTGGAGCTCGTGGAGTGAAGTGTCCGTACGGATCCCGTTCGTGAGTATGCAGCGTTCCCTTGCTTGCGGTTCGCATGATTATACTGGATACGCATGCAGCCTATGTTATTGCGAAAAGGGAGCATTCACTAAACGGCGGTTTGTACATTCCATACTGAGGGTACCGTAACAAATAAACATAGCAGTTTCAGAGGAACTGCTATGTTTATGTTAGGGTTAATCCAGCCTCCAAATCCTCTAGTGGCTGTCTTATTGACAGCCGCTAGAGGCGCTTGCGTGATTCTCACTGTGAAATTCACAGTGAGAACACACAAGCGTCCATAGGAAACCATTGTGAATGCTTTCCTATGAGACTGGCTGAATGCGCGCGCAGCTCTTGCCGCGTGTGCGCATTCAGCCGAAAGGGAGGAGAGGAGGTGGAGAGGAGGAGGAGAGCTCCCCGCCCGGCACTGGAAAAAAGGTAAGTTTTAACCCCTTCCTCTCCCCAGAGCCGGGCGGGAGGGGGACCCTAAGTATGTTTTCCTGGCACTATAGTGGTCCTTTAAGAGATGTCTCACAGAAACAAAGTGAACTATACTTACATAGTTACGGTACATAGTTACATAGCTGAAAAGAGACTTTCATCAAGTTCAGCCTTCCTTACATATGTTTTTGCTGTTGATCCAAAATAAGGCAAAAAACCTAGTCTAAAGCTCTTCCAATTTTGCAACAAACTAGGAAAAAATTCCTTCTTGACCACAAAATGGCAGTCAGATGTCTCCTTGGATCAAGCAGCTATTACCCCACTAATTAGAAATCATATCCCTGTATGTTATGTTTTTGCAAGTATTTATCCAATTGCAGTTTAAACATCTGTATGGACTCTGACAAAACCACCTCTTAAGGCAGAGAAATCCATCTCCTTATTACTCTTACTGTAAAAAAAATATTTTCTTTGCCTTAGATGAAATCTCCTTTCTTCCAGCCTAAATGTGTGACCTTGTGTCCTATGTATAGCCCTGTTTATGAATAGATTTCCAGATAAAGGTTTGTACTCGTACTCGTTTGTACTCGACTTTATGTATTTTAAAGTGTTTTATGTCTTTTTGCAACCGTGTGCTCAATGGAGTCTGCCTCTATCCCTGGATAATTGGATTACTTTCCCCATTGTCTCCAGGATAGAGGGCTCTGTAAAACCTGTTTGAGCCAGATAGCCATGTGCCAGCCAGGGCCCAAAAGATACTTTTACTAACTTTTGAACCCCTGGTCTGATTCATGCCATTTTTTAATATGTTGTTCCCCTGAATGGATTGATTGTGAGTATGTAATTTTATGTGAATGTGATGTATGGTTTTAGAGTTATGAAAGTTGGGTAGAAAGTATGTTTTAACTGTATGTGTAATTGAGTTTCCTCTCAGGATAAGGGGAGGGAATATGTGGGATGTAACTGATATGTGATTGGTTGTTTTATACCTCCCTGTGGGCGGTCCTGTATTTGAAAAGACTGTAATAAAAACCAGGCTGGGTTTTCATTATATCACCATAGGTCTCTCATTATGTTTTATAATTTAATAAGCCAGGGCTTATAGTACACTATACCGTTAAATATACTTCCAGGCCATGCAGCTGATCTCAAGTACATTCTGAGACAGACTGCATTTTGTAATTACTTTTTTGTTGTTTTGTTTGCTTATTTGGGGTTAAGCCCCTCTGAGATACCTGGAATCTCGCCTCGGTACACTAGTCCCTGTGGGGCACCTGTTGTTCTCTCCCCCCTTTTTTTCGTTCCATCCTGGGGAGAGTGTATACAGGTGGATACACAGAGACTTAGAACCTTGTGTTCTTTACCCTCCTTTTTTCGTTTACAATTAGGTTTCAATACCATTAGTACCGTCTTGTGTATCATGGTTAGCTTTTTATTCGACAAATCTAAAAGGGATGCTTGGTGTAGAGATACGGATCAGGTTTTTTCAGAACAAGACCTAACAAACCTTTCAGAGAATGATAATATTATCTCATCATTTAATCGGCTGACCAATTTGTTTCAGCAACAGATAAAAACAGGATGGGAGATTGCATCACTTGAAAATTATCTAAAGAAAGACCTAATTCCAAGGGGTTTAAGGGTACAAAATATACCGGCATCACGTATAGAGGAAGAGGAATTCACGAAAGAGTGGGAGGAAGCGGCAGGAATCTGTTCTAAGAGATTCATGGAGATTCTTTGCAAATTTGAAACAAAAAGATTAGAAAGAGTTAATAAGGAAGTAGACGAACAGATAAATAAGATCGCAGTCTTTAAAGATGAACCTAATTTTGAATCATTAGAGATAAAACTAAAGAATAACTTGGACAAATTTCAACACAATATTAAAATTCGGAAACACTCCAAGTTTATTAGAGATAACAATGATTTTAAGAGTGGGAATGTATATAGGAAGAACAGGAACTCTAGGAGGAGTTTTTCTGAACCTATATCAACATCAGAATACGAGACAAGTGGATCAGATTCAGAACCTACTAAAGGGGGCACTTCAGTTCCATTTGAACGTAATACCAGAAGCATATTAAAAAGAGGGGTATCTTTTTTAGGACAACCCAGCATGGAAGAAAGTGTAGCTCCTCGAACACGAAACAGAGGCAGACCACCCCAACAGTTCAGAAGGAGAAGATTCTAGAGAATTTTCCCATTTCCAACCAGATTATTAACTTGTCCTCCTATACTCCCACACAAACAGAGCTACAAGTCTTGCAGCGTGGTATGTCCTTTGTTCCAGTCTCCAACTTCGATAAGTTTAGCTGGACAAAGGACATACACCTATTTGCAAGAAAATTGGCCCTATATAAATTTCATCGTATTAAGGACGAGAAAAGAGCAAAGGATCTAGGGCTACAAGCCTCAGACATTGGTGCATTAGATACTTTAGTTGATCTACTTATCCAAAATGATGACTCTATAAAAATACAACCCCCATTCACACGTTTTAAAAAAGAAAAGCCTGTTCACTCCACACCTAGTTGATTTTAAATATATAGACCTCTTTGTGGAAATGACATGCAATGAAATTGACTTAATTAACCAGAAAGATCTTGTAACTCAGCCCAATAGCAACATCTCCATACAGGAAAATGTCTCCCTTAAAAAACTTAAAGAAATGGATGAGGTGATTTTTAAACCCTCAGACAAAGGGGGCAATACGGTTATCCTTGATAAATCAGAGTATGTCCAAATGGTATATAGACTAATTGGAGATAGTGATACATACGAAGTACTAAAGGGCGATCCCACTCAGAAATACCTAGCTGAATTAAAAAGTATCCTTGATATGGCACTGTCCCTCTCTTTAATATCAAAAGACGAATATGATTTCATGTTTGTCAAAAAACCTGTCACTGCCACATTTTATGCACTTCCTAAAGTACATAAACAACAACCTATATTAAATGGAAGGCCCATTGTCTCTGGTAGAGGTAATCTGACCCAAAATATAAGCTTATATGTGGATCAAATTTTGAGGAAATTGGTATTTGAACTTCCTTCATATTTGAAAGATACAAAACACACTTTAAATATCATAGAAGGAATCAAAATCAGTGGCCATGCTCTCTTATGCAGTCTAGATGTTGAAAGTCTATACAGTTCAATACCACATGAGGTGGGACTACAACATCTTAGAGCAATGCTGGATAGCAAACCAGTGGTCTCTTTAAGACACAACCAATTTGTCCAGGACTTGATGCATTTCATCTTAACACATAATCATTTTATTTTCCAAGGTAAATACTACCACCAGACAAGAGGAACAGCTATGGGGACGGCTTGTGCCCCCTCATATGCTAACCTCCACCTGGGCTGGTGGGAAAATACAATGGTGTTTAATGAACATATGGAAAAATACACAAGACACATAAAAATGTGGAAGAGATACATCGATGATGTATTGGTCATTTGGACAGATTCCTCGGATCTCTTTTTGGAATTCGTCAATATTCTAAATTCCAATAACATCAACCTGAGACTGACGAGTGAAATTGGTGGCAAAAAAATTAACTTTTTGGACCTTACCATTTCACTGTCAGAGGAAGGGGCTCTTACGTCCACCCTCTTTCGCAAACCTACGGCGACCAATAACCTGTTGAACTGGTCAAGCTATCACCCACCTTCCCTTAAAAAAGGGATTCCAATTGGACAGTACCTGCATCTTAGACGCAACTGCTCTACTTTAGAAGATTTTAAACTCAAGGCCAAGACCCTACAACATCACTTTAAACAAAAGGGATATCCAAATAGATGTTTAAAATATGCATACAAACGGGCACTACTGTCAGATCGTAAAGATCTTCTAGCGGATAAAACTGTTGAGTCATCACAGGAGATCATTAGATGCATAGGGAATTTTGACGCCGGTTGGCATCAAATTATGAAAATCCTTGATAGATTCTGGCCTCTCCTGCATCAAGACCCACATTTACATAGGGTAATCACATCAAGGGCTTCAGTGACGGCAAGAAGGGGACGGAATATCAAGGATATTTTGGTCCCTAGTCATCTTAATAAAACACCCCAGAAAACAACATGGCTTAAATCTTCAGTCCTAGGCACATATCAATGTGGAAAATGTAAAGCGTGCAAGTTTGTACGCCGCCCTTCAAAAACATTCACAGACTCCTCAGGGATACAGGAATTCAAAGTTAGACATTTCTTTAACTGCCAGTCCAAGGGTCTGGTTTATCTACTTTCCTGTTCCTGTGGCAAATTATATGTGGGAAAAACTTCTCGTATGTTTAAACTGAGAATAAGGGAACATGTGAACTCAATTAACCCTAGAAGACAAATTGACACTCCAGTTTCTAAAAATCTGAAACTACACCATGGGGGATCCTCCGAAGGGATCAGATTTTGTGGCATCGAAAGAGTCACACTTGGCCCAAGAGGAGGAGACCTAGACAAAAAATTACTCCAAAGAGAGAGCTTTTGGATTTATAAGCTTAAAACTCTGTCACCGTTAGGTTTAAATGAGGGTTTTTCATACACACCCTTTATCACTTGATAACTTGTTCTGAATCATCCCTGATCCATAATAATAACAATAATAATATTTTTTTCTCTATACACCTGGCATAGACCTGCTAAGATTCTATGTAAATATGTAGATATGTATATAAATTCCTGATACACTTGTATATTTTGTAATATAACGTGTGTAGTGTTTTGTTCATTTATTTGTAGCACTTTTTCATTGTTTATTTAATTTTTAATTTTTTATTTTATTATTCTAGACATGAGTACCATACTGAGATCAAAAAACTACCTTAAAAGATGGGCATAAGGGGAGCATAGAGACAGATACATTTTTTACATCTTTTCTATTATCTAGATAGTCATATTAATGTTTATAACTCTGGGCCATTATCAGGACATGTATATATCATTATAATTTCTTGCCCTTTGACACATATGACTATATGTGATTATAGGTGCTTTGACAGCTATCTCTGTAGATAATACCCCTTTAATCACTCATTGGCTGTATGGCTATATATATATACAATTATATAGCTGTAGTGTATATCCACTCTGCAACATATGAGGTAGTGGATTTACCATTATATATGATTTATTATTATATTGATCTGGGATGCTGTCATTTATGAATGACATATCATCCTCTAGACACCATTGAGGATACACATTACGGGCATTTTTAATATTATACTAGATGGCCGTTTGGGCATCTATACAGATGTATAAGCACGGTCACAGGATGCCCATAGGCTCCTCCTCAACGGTCATACATTGGAGTGTTCTTTCCTCTCGCCCTTCGTGCACTGATGGGCGGGACTATAGATAGACGTCACTGAGTGACATCTCCACACCAGGTTACACCTCCGGACTCGACTCCGCCCATCACAGGAACCGCCGTCATCATAGTCAGATCACGTGACTCAGTCTACGTCGGGTCACGTGATCGGCATGAAGCTCCGCCCATATGTTCACTCTGAGATCCGTAGCAGTACGCTGTTAGGTTTCTCATTAAAGACACTACATTCAGCTGAGAATACACACCCCCCTTTGATCCCATTGGCTAAGGTACTTATGTCTCCTGGCACACATTTAGTATTTAAGAGAGTTCCATATCAGTTTGTAGTTTGCCCCTGACGAAGGTGCATCTCTCTATCACTTGATATGAGCACTGGGCACTGGTGGATGTAGCACCATGATTTTGCACTATACCTAATCTATCTTTATTTCTGTTCTATGCCTGTCTAGCTAGATTAACAGGGAGAGAGGCTTTGTAATTTAACCTATACTACCAGTCTATCTTTTTGACTGGCTTTTTATCTATCAATTACCTCTATCCTTTCATCTATCCTTTATAGCTCGATTTGGAGCATACTTTATATAGATTTGTATACTAGACGATTCCTAGGAAAGATAATTGTATGGGATTTACCCCCTCCCTTTCTTTTTACCCTCACCCTAATAGCATATTACAATAAAGCTGATAACTAGGGTGGAGTTATGATTTAGGTTATATCTTGATATCCCTATCAATTACATCCTGGTCTGGCATAGAATTTTTGTATCACCTGTATATACTTTATTTATTTATTTTCTATTTTTCATTATATCACCACAGGTCTCTCATTATGTTTTATAATTTAATAAGCCAGGGCTTATAGTACACTATACCGTTATATATACTTCCAGGCCATGCAGCTGATCTCAAGTACATTCTGAGACAGACTGCATTTTGTAATTACTTTTTTGTTGTTTTGTTTGCTTATTTGGGGTTAAGCCCCTCTGAGATACCTGGAATCTCGCCTCGGTACACTAGTCCCTGTGGGGCACCTGTTGTTCTCTCCCCCCTTTTTTTCATTCCATCCTGGGGAGAGTGTATACAGGTGGATACACAGAGACTTAGAACCTTGTGTTCTTTACCCTCCTTTTTTATCTCTATATTCAATCAATAGTTTTTGAATTCCAAATCAAATTTCAGGTGCTATAGACTGTAAGCTCGTTTGAGCAGGGTTCTCTTCCACCTATCGTTCCTGCAAGTTTTCTTGTAATTGTCCTATTTATAGTTAAAACCCCCCTCTTATAATATTGTAGAGGCTACAGAATATGTTAGCGCTATATCAAAGGCAATAATAATAATAATAATATATACCCTGATAGGATAAGGAAAGAGGACATAGATATTAAAGGAACACTCCACTGCCCATATTAGAAACAAAAATATAGAAATTACTGTTTTGTAGATACACCCCCAATGAACACATGAACACATTTTCATTCATATATTAATTGGGGGGAAATCTTAAAACAGTTTGCAAAAGCTGTAGTTCTTATGCAAGACGGCCTTTGCAAGTCCTCCCCTTTTTCCCTGGAAGAGACTTTCAGTCTTTTCCCCAGAAGGTAGCCAAACAAAGGCGTCTCACTGAGAAGTCTCTGAAGGGCTCCATTCGTGCACGTGGGCGCACCAGCTTCACAAAAAGCATATGTATCTGAGTTCTGCAAGCTGTTCTGCAGTGTGAGGTATGCTGTTGGGGCAGGGCCGACATCAGTTCACCTCCAAGCCCAGCCCCAAATCCTGCCTCCAAACCTCGCCCACAGGAATACATACACACAGACAGACACAAACACACGCACTGGTACAAAAAGGACACAGATGCACACACACACACAAATATACACACATACATACTAATAGACACACATACTGAAACAGACACACAGACATATACAGATACACAGACATACATAGTGACAGACACATACTAACATACATACAGACACACACGCGTAAGGACATGCATACACAAACACATATATACATACTGACACACATACATACTGACAGATATACATACATACATACTGACAGACATACATACATAATGTGGCAGAACCCCTGCCTATTCGTGGCCATCCCTTTGCCCCGGTTACCCGTAGTTGTCCCCATAACCAGGCCCACCGTGCTCGTTCCCTTAACCCAGTCTTGCGTGGACTGCCCCATACTCCGGTCCCCTTGCCCTGGGATACCCCCGCCGAGTTTGAGAGGGAGGTAGTTTCTGATCCTACCATTCTGACCTATAGGGATAGGGTGGCCATGAGTCAGGAAGGGTTGGGAGAGGAACAATTTTTCTGGGAGCGGGGACTGCTATGTCGCATAGCCTAGAAAGTAGGGACAGGGACAGGGACCGCTCCTACTAAAACCAAGTAGCTTGTAGTACCCAGGAAATATCGCCGGGAGCTATTCAAGATAGCTCACGATATTCCCCCAGCAGGGCATTTGGGGATGAGTTGTAGTAAGCATCAACTCACCCAAAGCTTCTCCTGGCCAGGCATCTCCAAGGACCTGAGGCAGTACTGCCAGTCCTGTGATGTCTGCCAGAAAGTAGGGAAGCGGGGTGACTGGCGCAATTCTAAGCTCCAGCCCCTACCCATTATTGAAGACCCCTTTGGCAGAGTAGCTGTCAACATTATAGGTTCCCCTGGCTAAGCCTAGTCCCTCTGGGAAGAAATATATTCTGACTATCATGGATTACGCGACTCACTTCCTCCCAGCGCTACTTTGTGGATGCAATTTTTTTAAAGGTGCCCGGTCGCGCTATTGTACAGCGGCAGAGCTGACCTGCCCCCGAAAATATAGGGCCCAGCGGCAGTTCCGCCACTACATGCGGGGCCCGGGGTGTTACCCTCTGATTGCGGCCCTTGATGGCTGCCCTGAGTGGGGGTAGTCAGATGCGCTCAATTAGAACGATCCTGCCACCTCCATCAGCTCCGCCCCTCAGCCACACCTCCTTCAACCCCTGTCCTGCAGACCAGTCTCCTCATGCATCGGCTGCCATCTTGGAATGCTGGAGCAAAAATAAAAAAATCCAAGGCAAGGTATCCAAAGGGTCAGGTAGAAATCAGAGTCAAGTGGTTCAGAGGTCAGGGCGGGCAGCAATCAGCAAAATCCACAGAGCAGGCAAAGTAAGGAAATCAGCAAGGACAGGAAACACAGGGGAAAAAACGCTAGGAGTTCTGAGGCAGGCAACAAAACAACTAAGCACTGACTGAAAGGTGTGCTCTCCTTATAAAGGAGTGGTTCAAACTAACCTCCAGGGCATTGTAGACACCCTGGGACAGGTGAGTACCGTTGGCGAATGTGACGCAGAACTGGAGATGATAGTGGAGTGTGGCCTTTTAGGAGAGGGCAATAGACAGATCTGTGAAACAGAAATCTGGGAGGCCATAAGCATTTATGAATAGATGGATTCTGAGGGATTTTTCTAAGGATTGAAGACTAGGGGAGCGTCTGATGGGGATAGGCAGGTGGTTTCAAAGGCCGAGTAAGCAGTAAGGTTGCGAGCACAGGACAGGAGAAAGTCACTGGCGGAGAGGAGAGACTGAGAGGAGGCATACCTATGAATTAGTGAAGAAATGTAACAGGGTCTAGAGTTGTTTAGAGCTTTATAGGTAAGGGTTAGCATTTTGAATTACAGAAAGCCAGTGTAAGGATCAACAGAGGGACAAGGTATGAGAGGAGCGTCAGGACAGATCAGCCTGGCGGCAGCATTCATTACAAATTGTAGCAGGGCAGTACGGTTTCTGGATAGACCAATTAGGAGAGAATTACATTAATCAATGCAAGAAATTACCATTGCATGAACAAGCTCCTTGGCAGCACCTTACATAAAAAATGTCAGATGTGTGTAATGTGTAGGTGGAATGGACAGGTTTTAACAATAAACTGGACGTTAGATGTAAAAGTGAGGCCAGGATCAAAGATAACACCAAGAGAGCGAGCTTGCAAAAACATGCTGATGCAGGTATCATTAACTTACAGGGAAAATAAAAGAGCAGATTCAGTATTATGAGGAGGAGAAATAAGAAGCTCTATTTTAGAGAGATTGAGTTTCAGAAAGCGGGAGGACATCCAGTCAGAGATTGAAGAAAGGCAAGGTGACATGTTGTAGGACAGCGGAGGAGAGATCAGGTGAGGAGAGGTGTCTGGGTGTCATCAACAAACAGGTGGTAGTGGGGACCAGATAAGGTAGTGGGAACCAGACAAGAGCCTTGTGGGACTCCAACCGAGACAGGACGAGGAGAAAAGGTGTAATTGGAAAAGGAGATATTGAATGAAAAAACACAATGCCTAATCAGCTATATCTGGAGGGAGCAGACACCACAAGACTCAGGCAGGACAATGGCACTACAATAAAAGGCATTTAAAAAAGCAGCAGGAGTAAATTATTTTAATTATTTATTTATTTAAAGGGAGATGTGAGTGGCCATTTGGATCTCAGGTGGATAATGATACCACCAGTATTAGGTAACCCAAGTTGGGGAGACTGAACTTGAAGAAGGCTATTTGTTTCATCAGTTGTGGGGACATTTTTTTTAACATTGAGGATTTAGAGTGCTCCCTGTATGAGAAAATATTCATTCACTTTGTACAGCAGTCAGTGGACATGAAAGAAACTGTTAAATCTAGTCTCACACTAGAGTCAAGGACGCAGGTTGGGCAAAATGTTTTTTTCTCTAACATCACACTTACCAAAAGAAGGGTTTTCTTTTCTAAAAAAGTCTCACACTAGGAACAATGACAAAAAAAAATCATTATTTTTATCTCCCACTAAAAGGTTTTTTGTTTCTACAGCTCCTGGCAGTATTAGCTGCAAGATACAGGATAAAATTTTGTTTCACACTAGAATCCATGACCCTGGCTAGACATATATTTTTTTCCTGATACCACAGTCCCTAAGGTTTTTCTTTTTTTCTCTCCTCCAAACAATTTACAAAAAAATAACGTTTAACAACTGTATATTAGTAATAAACTGCTAAAGCATGAACAGGAAGGTAACTTGGGTTTGGCTTCAGAAAGGTAGTCATTAGATTCAGAGAAACTGTGTTTTACTGTTATAATAAACAAGATTTCAATCCATTATTTACACAATGTAGGTAATAAAAGGGGAAAAGTACCACCACCTCTCTTATCCACTCATGATATTTGCTCTCATGCTTGGGTCCCAGGCCTTCTCTGATGCCGGGTGATGCACATCTGGCAGAAGTCAAATGCTGATCCCACTTGTCATTTATTGGCTGAGAGCATCTAATGAGCGCTTTCACCCAATAAGTGACCCTTTGTGCAAGGAATATATGCACATAGTCTGCATCAGCCAGTCTGGAACTCTTGTTTTGGGCAGCTTAATGATGTGCTAATGATACTGCTAGTGGTAGAGTTACACTTCTGACAGAAATATAAAATATCTCATACTAAAAAGCTGCACATACAGACTTCAAGCACTATGACCACTTAAATATCACTGAAGTGGTCATGGTACTTGGAGTTAGGTGAGCTGAATGAAAGACTACTATCCCCACAATGGGGACATAACTCCTGAACTTAAATGATAGCTAAAGAGAATCACACTACTTTAAACTGAATAACAAAATGTCCCGATGCGCATTTCACAAAATACTCATGAGATATAAAGCTACAGTGGTGATACTAAGCTATTTAACAGGATACTATAGTCATCAGAACCACTACAGCTTAATGTATTTGTACCTCACCAGTTTAGATTGTAATCTTGTTTGGACAGGGAACATTGTCACCTAAAGTTCATGTAGGCAGTGGCAGAACTACCACCAGTGCAGCTACACCGGGGCCCACCAGCTCCAGACGCCCATCGGGTGCCCCTTGCACTCAGGGCCACCCAATGGGCACCCTGAGTCGGTGGGCTGTGCGGAAGTGAGTACTAGTCACTTCCTCCCAGCTTACCAATGAGCCATGCGGGTAAAGGAGGGGGGACCATGTTGTTTGTGTGTATGTGTTATATCTGTGTATATGTGTTGTGCTATATGTGTTATCGGTGTGTTATTGTGTGTGTCTGTGCATCTGTATGTGTATCATTGTGTGTGCATGAGTGTCAGTGTGTGTGTCTGCGTATCTGTTTGTGTGTTAGTGTGTGTGTCTGTCCATTTGTAGGTGTGTCCGTGTGTGTGTATCTGTATCTGCATGTGTGTCAGTGTATGTATCTGTGCGCCTGTGTATTTGTATGTGTATTTGTGTAACTGCATGTCTGTACATGTGTATCTGTGTGTGTCACTGTTTGTATCTATATGTGTATTAACATGTGTGCATCTGTGTCTGTGTATCCAGACGTGTCAGAGTGTGCTTGTATATGTGTGTGTGACAGTGTATATGTATTTGTGCATAAATCTAAGCATTCAAACTTTAACACTACACACAAATACACCCTTGCATTCAAACATCAACACTACGTACAGACTCACCCCTGCATTCAAAAGCAAACACGACACACAAGTAAACCACTGGTTTCAAATGGCAACAGTACATAAAAACATACTACACACAAATACACCCCTACATTCACACACATACTCCATATAAAAACTTACTTACATTCAAACATACAAACACGGTTCAGTGCTAATTAAGTACAGCCCTGCACTGATGGGCAAATGGTAGATTCCCAGTTGGCAAAGCATTGTGGGAGTTGTATGACAGACGGGAATCTACCATTTTTCCATCCTGCGATATGGAGGCCCCTAATAATTTCTTGCAGCAGGGCCTTCTCTACTTTAGTTCTGCCACTGCCTGTATGCAAGATGTGTTTTGTTGTTTGTCTTGAGTTACCTATTATATAACTCTGCAAAACATGTTGGTAATATATAAATAGTTGTAATTGTAATGTTTTATCTATTGATCAGATGAAGCTTTGATGAGGACATAAACTATCACATCAAAATGTTGTATCTATGTGCCAGGTGTGTTACTCAAATATATTACTTTTACATTTGCTCTCTGTCAGGGCTGAATTGGGATAAAAATCCGGTCCAGGCATTTAAAGTCGGAGGAGCAGCTCAAAGAAGGATGTGGGCCCTCACCAATAAGACACACTCGCCACCCCTATAGTGGGCATGTTAGTTCAGTGCCATCCAATGCATAGGTGAAATATCCTGTGTTTGGTAAGCACAACACAAGCAAATTTTAAGTATATATGTCATCTGCTGGATCTTAATGAGCAAACAAGGAGGAATCTGCACTCTTATCTGATACTGGTGCATCCAGACCTGAGGTTGGCTAACCCCACTCCAATGTTAAAACAATAAATGTAGTCCAGGCACTCAGGATCATTTATACAACAGTTTTATTGGAAAATCAGGAAGATCCTTTTCAAGCTTGCATGTTTTTCCTAACTTGTGGTGTCTTGGTATATGTTCAGGGCCGGATTAACATAGGGGCTGATGGAGCTGCAGCTCCAGGCCCAGGCCCATGGAATAGGCCCATTGATTTAAAAAAAAAAAAAAAAAATTTTTTTTTTTTTTACTTTTTTTTTTTTTTCACACACTACTTTTAGGGATTCCACATGGCTTTTATTTTATTGGCACAGCCAGTATTTGAGGCTGCCTGGCTGGTGCCAATATTGCAGTGATACTGGCAATACAAATGCTGGTATTTTTCTCAGTATAAACAAGAGATTACTATGCAATACCAGCACTGGCCAGTAGGGGTCACTGTGTGTGGGGACAGGCAGGGATAGGACTTTCCAGCATATCCATCCCTGCCTATCTGTACTCACTGATCTGCAGGGGTGCAGCTACAGAGAGTCCAGACAGCAACTCCCACCCTGCAGAGACAGCCTACAGCTCAGGGAAGTAAGGGATGGGGGGAAAGGCTGCAAGGAGACATTCACTGAGACACTAATGGACATTGGGAGACATTATGGCGGGCTTACTGAGACACTAAGGGACATTGGGAGACATTATGGCAGACACTGGGGAACACTAGGGACATTTAAGGAACATTATGGCAGACGCTTCCAGACACTTCAAGGGCGCTGGGGAACATTAAGCAGACTTTCACGGACACTAAAGGACTTTTGGGGCGTAGCGACTTTTTGGGAGCTTCAAAAGGGTTTTTGGGAGGCGTGTGGCAGACACACTGGGAACACTAAGGGACATTGGGAGACATTATGGCAGACACTGAGACACTAAGGGACATTGGGAGATATTATGGCAGATACTGAGACACTAAGGGACACTGGGAGACATTATGGCAGACACTGAGACACTAAGGGGACACTGGGAGACATTATGGCAGACACTGAGACACTAAGGGGCACTGGGAGACATTATGGCAGACACTGAGACACTAAGGGACACTGGGAGACATTTTGGCAGACACTGAGACACTAA
>OW240913.1:221878462-221907935 GCA_933207985.1 Pelobates cultripes
CCCCACACACACCCAGCACCCCTACACAGCACTCCTCCCACCACACAGCACCCCCACACACAGACAGCACCCACCACACACATACAACTCCCCCCCACACACACAACACCTCTCACACACAGACACACACATACAGCACCCTTTAGACACACAGCACTCCAAACACACTCCACACTCTTACACACAAACACATACACTAAACCCCTCAATGCAGTATGTGTGTATGTATTCAGCAGTCTGTGTGTGTGTATATGTATTCAGCAATCTGTGTGTACTGGGTATTCTGTATGTGTGTGTGTGTATTCAGCAGTCTGTATGTATGCAGCAGTCTGTGAGTGTATTCAGCAGTGTCTGTATTCAGCAGTCTGTGTGTGTGTATTATATGTATGACGAGCCAGGTCAGGCGAAATGTGCGTGTTAGGGGTTCATTGATTGCTGTCTCTTATTATGGTGTAACAGCACGATACCATATTTTATCCTTAGTCATCTGGTGTCCTATCTATTTACTATTGGGGTTTTCAGCACGCTTTATTTATGGTATAAGCTGTAGGTGCCTCCGAAGGCACGGAGGTGGTAGGTAGTGTTGAGCCTTATTATTTGCTACTTTTTTAGCTGGTTAATATTTTCACTAGCGATTCCATCTTAGGTATATAGCCCTGCTGGCACTTCTCCTCCATCAGGCGCTACAAGTGATTCTGCTCTATTGTAGCATAGCTGCTGTGCATGCAGTTACCTGATATCTATTATACTGTAAGTTTTCAGAACTGAGGTATTTCACTTGAACCAGCAGTCTGAATTCACACGATTAACGCTACGGCACTACTACTATTTGTACTGTCAATAATAACCTACGGCTCTAGCAATTTATTATAGCACTCACCACGAAGTATGTGGCACTTATATGCTACTACAGCTTTGTTAGACTAGACTAGCAGTATTATACTCTATATTGACAAGCAATAGATACCGCAATCATAGGTATGCAGCATTCCCACGCTGCCATAGTTGTGTCAGAATAATTTAGTGAAGTACTACTGATTATAATCAGTTATATATATATATATATATATATATATATATATATATATATATATATATTTATTCATTCATTGGACTGGTAGTCCTAACAGTAACCTTAGATTGCAGCATAAATATTTGTGGTATGTAACAGTAATACGCTACCACAGTTAGGATTTGACCAGATCCCCAGCAATACTATATATTATACTGACAGCTTGTCCATCGTTGAATAGCGTACTACAACATAGGGTATACGTATTCATACTCTGCCATTGTAGTGTTAGACTAAATTCACAGCGAGGCTATTCATTATATATATTTAATTAAACTGGATAGTGTTCACCAGCGGTATTTCAGCTAACAGGCAGTTGCTGGCCACTATTGAGTCTAATATAACTCCACGTGTGGGTGCGCTCTGCAGTTAGTACACTTTGTATCATTCTATGATCGAGTAGATACATTTGTCTTCACTAGCACCACATGTTCTATCTGGCTTTCTGCTACATTCGAGTTATAGCTACAATATTGGTTCACTCTTACTACTTGTACTGTATTGCCATATTACTAAAGCTTTGGGCAAGCTCTGTGATATTTATACACTTGCTGCATTATTTTATATACATCATACCCTATAAAGCTGCCGTCCCGTCCCCCCCTTTTTCACTTAGCACACATGTGTGCTTTTGTTGAATAACATGTATCTGACACCAGAGTCTATTTACGTGTATGTATATATTTATTAATTTACACTGTTTTCTTTTTCTCATTAGATATATACTTTTTTATTTTATTATTTTGGTCTCCACTTCCTTGTGTATGTTGAGCACATTGGGTTTGTAATTGTAAGGTCTTTTACGTAAGGTCTTTTACAGGGAGTGCAGAATTATTAGGCAAATGAGTATTTTGACCAAATCATCCTCTTTATGCATGTTGTCTTACTCCAAGCTGTATAGGCTCGAAAGCCTACTACCAATTAAGCATATTAGGTGATGTGCATCTCTGTAATGAGAAGGGGTGTGGTCTAATGACATCAACACCCCATATCAGGTGTGCATAATTATTAGGCAACTTCCTTTCCTTTGGCAAAATGGGTCAAAAGAAGGACTTGACAGGCTCAGAAAAGTCAAAAATAGTGAGATATCTTGCAGAGGGATGCAGCACTCTTAAAATTGCAAAGCTTCTGAAGCGCGATCATCGAACAATCAAGCGTTTCATTCAAAATAGTCAACAGGGTCGCAAGAAGCGTGTGGAAAAACCAAGGCGCAAAATAACTGCCCATGAACTGAGAAAAGTCAAGCGTGCAGCTGCCACGATGCCACTTGCCACCAGTTTGGCCATATTTCAGAGCTGCAACATCACTGAGTGCCCAAAAGCACAAGGTGTGCAATACTCAGAGACATGGCCAAGGTAAGAAAGGTTGAAAGACGACCACCACTGAACAAGACACACAAGCTGAAACGTCAAGACTGGGCCAAGAAATATCTCAAGACTGATTTTTCTAAGGTTTTATGGACTGATGAAATGAGAGTGAGTCTTGATGGGCCAGATGGATGGGCCCGTGGCTGGATTGGTAAAGGGCAGAGAGCTCCAGTCCGACTCAGACGCCAGCAAGGTGGAGGTGGAGTACTGGTTTGGGCTGGTATCATCAAAGATGAGCTTGTGGGCCTTTTCGGGTTGAGGATGAAGTCAAGCTCAACTCCCAGTCCTACTGCCAGTTCCTGGAAGACACCTTCTTCAAGCAGTGGTACAGGAAGAAGTCTGCATCCTTCAAGAAAAACATGATTTTCATGCAGGACAATGCTCCATCACACACGTCCAAGTACTCCACAGCGTGGCTGGCAAGAAAGGGTACAAAAGAAGAAAATCTAATGACATGGCCTCTTTGTTCACCTGATCTGAACCCCATTGAGAACCTGTGGTCCATCATCAAATGTGAGATTTACAAGGAGGGAAAACAGTACACCTCTCTGAACAGTGTCTGGGAGGCTGTGGTTGCTGCTGCACGCAGTGTTGATGGTGAACAGATCAAAACACTGACAGAATCCATGGATGGCAGGCTTTTGAGTGTCCTTGCAAAGAAAGGTGGCTATATTGGTCATTGATTTGTTTTTGTTTTGTTTTTGAATGTCAGAAATGTATATTTGTGAATGTTGAGATGTTATATTGGTTTCACTGGTAATAATAAATAATTGAAATGGGTATATATTTGTTTTTTGTTAAGTTGCCTAATAATTATGCACAGTAATAGTCACCTGCACACACAGATATCCCCCTAACATAGCTATAACTAAAAACAAACTAAAAACTACTTCCAAAAATATTCAGCTTTGATATTAATGAGTTTTTTGGGTTCATTGAGAACATGGTTGTTGTTCAATAATAAAATTAATCCTCAAAAATACAACTTGCCTAATAATTCTGCACTCCCTGTATACTTTGTTGCAGTAAATCTTAGAAATGCAACCTGCTACAGTAACCAAAAGTCTGCAATGTCTTGTCAGAGGTGGTCCTTGCTAATACGGTAATACATACCGAGTGCAGCGGCTGCTAGGTAGAGTGAAAGATTAAGTTCTAATAAGGCCCGTAGGGACAGAGAAAGTAAAGTAAATAATCAGTGGTTAGAAACCAGAGTGCTGGTGAAAGTGGGAAAACACCCTATAGCACTGCCAGTAAAAATCACCATTAATAAATACCATTACAAAATGGCGGGAAAATAATACTGCTACATATGTACAAAATATATAAAAGAGTGCCTAAAAGGTAGTAGTGCACTGCATAAAGATGGATAGAGAGTGTAGGGGGAAGAGCCACCTGAGCGGCGAAATGTTCGTCAGAGCTCTATCATACACCCAGCTTACACGCTGACTACCCTCTAATGCACTTTAGATGATCAGCGTGCGACATACTAACTGATGCTCACAGATCTCCACGAGCGATATTCATCAGCTGCAGTCATACCTGGGTGCTCAAGACCTGTAAATTTTCTTTGGTATCCTGCTACATATGCTTAGATAGTGACAGCTAGTTTTCTGCTTCGACAGGTGCCTTTGAAGGCACAGAATAGTGTATGTATTACTGCAGGGGTTTAATCTGCTTATCAGCTATTAATTATATTTCTTCAGCTAAGGATATAGTTAGCAGAATTTATTTATTTTCAGGTGCCCTTGAAGCAGGGCCAGATTAAGAGGCCAGTGGGCCTGGTGCTGACAATTATGATGGGCCTAATTACAGAATCATATCGACCAAAAACAGTAAAACACTCCTTAACGTCTTGTATCTGATGGAGATGGTGCTGGAGAGAAAGAAAACAGCAGCTATAAGAAAACACATACCCTAGGCTAATCTCTCTCTAATTTATGTTTTCATCTTTCAAGTAAATCCATAACCCCTAACAGCCCATGGAATAGGCCCATTGATTTATAAAAAAAAACATTTTACATTTTTTTTTTCACACACTACTCTTAGGGATTCCACCTGGCTTTTATTTTATTGCCACAGCCAGTATTTGAGGCTGCCTGGCTGGTGCCATTATTACAGTGATACTGGCAATACAAATGCTGGTATTTTTCTCAGTATAAACAAGAGATTACTATGCAATACCAGCACTGGCCAGTAGGGGTCACTGTGTGTGGGGACAGGCAGGGATAGGACTTTCCAGCATATCCATCCCTGCCTATCTGTACTCACTGATCAGCTACAGAGAGTCCAGACAGCAACTCCCACCCTGCAGAGACAGCCTACAGCTCAGGTAAGTAAGGGATGGGGGGAAAGGCTGCAAGGAGACATGGGGACACTGAGACACTAAGGGACATTGGGAGACATTATGACACAGACACATAGGGACACAGTGTCCCCATGTCTCCCAGCCAGTGTCCCTGGTGTCTCAGTGCCCCTTAGTCTCCCAGTGACCCCTAGTCTCCCAGCACCCCCAGGCTGCCAGTGGCTCACTGTCCCCATGTCTCCTAGTGCCTCCATGTCTCCCAGTGCCTCAAGTGTCTCAATATCTCCATGTCTGCAGCTCCATCAGCCCCTATGTTAATCCGTCCCTGCCTCTCACACCCCCAGCTGTCCCATGTCCCAATCCGGTCCTGGTTAATACTGTGTGTCAGACTTTGTACTGACCAGCCCATCTCAGCATCTTCAGGGCTTAACCGTGTGCAGACTATATACTGACCAGCCCCGCTAATATACGTAGTGAGGATTGATTCCACTAACAATTAAGATATACTCTCAGATTGTTTTGGTAAAAGTTAGTAATATCCATTTCTTTCCCTGCACGGTTTTGTTTACAAAGAGGGCTATGTTTTGTACTTTCATTTACATGTGCGGCTGCTGACTGCACCTGACTAGTTTACTGACTAATCCTCTCTGCCATCTTCTGGGATTAACCCTGTGTGACTAGTCTATATACTGACCAGCCCTCTTTGCCATTTTCTGGGATTAACCCTGTGTGGACTAGTCTATATACTGACCAGCCCTCGCTGCCAACTTCAGGGGTTAAACCCTGTGTGGCTAGTCTATATACTGACCAGCCCTCTTTGCCATCTTCTGGGGTTAACCCAGTGTGGACTAGTCATCTTCTGGTGTTAACCCAGTGTGGACTAATCTATATACTGACCAGCCCTCTCTGCCATCTTCTGGGATTAACCCAGTGTGGACTAGTCTATATACTGACCAGCCCTCTCTGCCATCTTCTTGGATTAACCCAGTGTGGACTAGTCTATGTACTGACCAGCCCTCTCTGCCATTTTCTGGGATTAACCCAGTGTGGACTAGTCTATATACTGACCAGCCCTCTCTGCCATCTTCTGGGATTAACCCTGTGTGGACTAGTCTATATACTGACCAGCCCTCTTTGCCATCTTCTGGGGTTAACCCAGTGTGGACTAGTCTATATACTGACCAGCCCTCTTTGCCATCTTCTGGGGTTAACCCAGTGTGGACTAGTCTATATTACTGACCAGCCCTCTTTGCCCTCTTCTGGGGTTAACCCTGTGTGACTAATTTATATACTGACCAGCCCTCTTTGCCATCTTCTGGTGTTAACCCAGTGTGGACTAATCTATATACTGACCAGCCCTCTCTGCCATCTTCTGGGGTCAACCCTGTGTGGACTAGTCTATATACTGACCAGCCCGCTCTGCCATCTTCTGGGATTAACCCAGTGTGGACTAGTCTATATACTGACCAGCCCTCTCTGCCATCTTCTGGGATTAACCCAGTGTGGACTAGTCTATATACTGACCAGCCCTCTCTGCCATTTTCTGGGATTAACCCAGTGTGGACTAGTCTATATACTGACCAGCCCTCGCTGCCATCTTCTGGGATTAACCCTGTGTGGACTAGTCTATATACTGACCAGCCCTCTTTGCCATCTTCTGGGGTTAACCCAATATGGACTAATCTATATAATGACCAGCCCTCTCTGCCATCTTCTGGGATTAACCCTGTGTGGACTAGTCTGTATACTGAACAGCCCTCTTTGCCATCTTCTGGGGTTAACCCTGTGTGGACTAGTCTATATACTGACCAGCCCTCTCTGCCAACTTCTGAGCGTTAACCCCGTGGTAACTAGTCTATATTCTGACCAGACACCTTTAGGGGTTAACCCTGTGTTGACTAGTCTATATTCTGACCAGCCCTCTCTGCCATCTTCAGGGTTAAACCCTGGGGGGACTAGTCTGTACAATGAACAGTGCCTTCTGACATCTTCTACAGTTAACGCATGCCAGTCTGTATACTGTCACGCCAATTTGGTGTGTCTGAATTTATAATTGATTTGGACAAACCAATTTATTTTATCTTTCAGTTTAGATTGTTAGAATTGTGGTTACATTATTTGTTTAATTATTTCCGATTAATTGTAAATGCAATGCAATTTTGTATCGAGGTGCTGCCAGGTCCCACGTGCCGCTCGTGGCGACTTTGCTTACCTCATCACAGCGAGCGGCGCCATCTGTTCCCTATCTCCAGACTGGCAGTGTGTCTGACGCTGCACGCTCTAGAGCAACTTCCTTATATGTGTGCTGCACCCGGTCATGTGACCCAGCACACAGTGATGACCTCAGAGGCCACAAGGGAGGGAAGAAACTCGTCCCACTTGTGGGTAACACTAATTGGAGATTAGCCAATCAGACACACCCTGTGTGTATATAAGCTAACCTCTCCCTTGCCTCAGTGCCTGTTGTGGTTTTTGGTTTACCATTTAGTGTTGTGCTTGTTATTTAGATTTTCTGGTTATTGGTATTTGGCTTTGACTCTTGTTATTCTGTTTCTCTTGACCTCGGTTCGTGTTTTAACTATCCTTTTTGCATAACCCGACCATTCTAAGGATCGGTATTGCAATTCTCTTTACTCTGTCCTGTCTACGTGTTAGGGTTCCCTACTGAATGTTACAGCTGCAAATGCAGAGCTTTAGCAATGTAATGCAATGAAAATTAAAGCAAAGGTAAATCAGTTTGCATTAGCAAATTACTTGTGTCATCACACAGTCAATTAACCCCTTAAGGACGGCGGGCGTGCTATGCCATCCTTGGGGACCCGGCTCTAAACGCCAGGGGGCAGCATAGCACGTCCCCGCCATCCTTTGTACTTACCCGGTTGCTGACAATCCCACGTTGGCGTTTGCAGTGGGGGAACTCACCTGGCATCCCACGAAGTTCCCATGCTTCCATTACGGCCTTTCTGGGCCATGTGATCACGAGGACCTCACGATCACATGGACGGCATAGCCGTCCACAGCAATGCCAGCAGGGGGAGTGCCTGTAATTACAGGTAGTCCCCCACCTGTTTGTAAAAAGTTTAAAAAATTAACCGTGGAATTGCAACTACCCCCTTCCCCACCCTTCCCCTTCTTTTTTCTGTATCCTCATCCTTAAAAAATGACAAAACAATAAAAATTGTCAAATTTGAAAAAAAAAATAAAAAAAAAAATTAACCGTTTAAAAATAAAATTATAAATACTTAGATTGTGTGTGTGTGTGTGTGTGTGTGTGTGTGTGTGTGTGTGTATATATATATATATATATATATATATATATATATATATATATATATATATACTAAGTGAATTTTAATATTATATATTAATATCAAAATACACATAGCCTGATATTTCTTAACTATATAATATATATATATATATATAATATGTAAATACATTTAAAAAAGTTACAAAATTACAAAATATGTGTAATTTTGTTCTAACTGTATTATATTCGTGTGTGTATATAAATAATAATAAAATATATATATATATATATATATATATATATATATATATATAGAAATGTAGTAATGATAGCACTCCAAGGACTTCAAAGAAATATATTGTGAAAAAAACTTTGCTTTTATTCAGGCATCTGCCAGTAGTAGATCAACGTTTCAGTTCTCTAATGGAACTTTTGTTAGGATACAGTGCAGTACAAACAACAGTGCTTATATAACATACATACACATTAACATAAAACAAAGTATACAAGCTGTACTTACAATTGACCCTAGGAGTGTTAGCAGCTGGTGTGAATAAAACTGTTAATGACTCACACTCAGTTAATAACCATCAATGTATTTAAAGGTACAGACCAGGTGGCAAATGCTGGTCATGTAGAAGAGCCCATGGGATAGTGTGTTTAGTAAGGGCATATAATAGAAGAAGCTCTATAAACAAGACATATGGTATAGGGAATGCAAATGATAGTCCAGTGGGAAGTATAAAGCAATAATAAACAATACACATGGTCAGTAGCAGTAGTGTTAGAAGAATAAATCATATCTAGTATTGGTCATATAGATACGAGCTGACTGCAGCAAATGCAATAGTTGCCAATAATAACAATAAGTATAAATATAAAGCATGTACCCAGGATTGTAGTTATCCTGTTGAAGAAAATGTATGATCATGGCATGAGTACAGTGAGTTACTGATTCACTACTTTACTGATTCATTACTTTACATATTATTTGCACATATATTACATTTGAACAGAAGGGGAAATGATGATATAATAGGCTATAAAGGGGAAACCATAAATAAAATAATTTTATTAATTTCATAGATAATTATTTTTCTTTAGCAATAAATGTGATAGCACAAACTGTTATTTACACATGGGAATTGTGGGGGGATAAAGAAAGGGGGAGAAAAAAAAAGTTATTTTCATAGAAGTGCCATTTGAAGAGCAAATCTAAGCAGGTTGTCTACACGCTATTTAACATTGGAATTTACATAAATGTATATTGAATAATATGATTTAATTCATAGCACGCTACATTTAGTATATATACCCACACTTGATAACTATCTCAGTATCTTCTGAGGTCATCTGTCCATGTCCTCTTTTGACTTTCAATATATAGTTCCTATTTGATTTTTGAACTTTGTTCCCCTCCATATCTTTCGCTTCATATATCCTCTTGTATCTTAAATCTAAGTTAAGGTGTTAATAATCCATGTGTGAGATCTAGAGGTTTTATGATTCTACGAGTGAGCATGCTTTATAACGAATTACCTGGCCACAAAAGACCACCGACTGATTTCCCCTGAGATTTTTATTTTTGGGGTGCTAGTATGTCAGTATGTTTTTATCCTCCTCAAAAGACAATGTGTTCATCTCCAATGTGCTGCTCAACACATGACCAGTCACAACAAGGGAACAGATCCAAATATTCTGTCTCGGAGAGTGAAGTAGGTGGACTCTCTAAAAGGTCCTCATCATCATCTGATTCAAGGTCCTGATCACAATGATCCCAGGCATAGCAGTAATCTAGCTCCCAGGTATCAGTGGAAGAGCTAGAGTGAGTGTCTCTCAAATATTCACCATGATTCCAGGCATAGCAGTAATCTAGCTCCCAGGTATCAGTGGAAGAGCTAGAGTGAGCGTCTAGAAAATATTCACCAAGATCCCAGGCATAGCAGTAATCTAGCTCCCAGGTATCAGTGGAAGGGCTAGAGTGAGCGTCTAGCAAATATTCACCAAGATCCCAGGCATAGCAGTAATCTAGCTCCCAGGTATCAGTGGAAGGGCTAGAGTGAGCGTCTAGCAAATATTCACCAAGATCCCAGGCATAGCAGTAATCTAGCTCCCAGGTATCAGTGGAAGAGCTAGAGTAAGCATCTGACAAATATTCCCCAAGATCCCAGGCATAGCAGTAATCCAGCTCCCAGGTATCCGTGGAAGAGCTAGAATGCGGGTCTGGCAAATATTCACCATGATCCTGGCAACTTTCACAATCTCCCAACTCTTGTGGTGCATCCATTGATGAAAAGGATCCATCTTAAACAAACAACAATGAAACGTAAGATTTTTAAGTTACATTTTAAAATACAATTGCAGCAAATCAGTTAAACTTTCATTTTGTGCACATGTTTAAGGACATCTTTTTATAAACTGCATGATTGCATAAAATAAAACTGAACATTACTTTGATTTAGAAATCTAAATATCAAAAGCAAACAAACAAAATGAAACCAATTTTATAAACATAGAGAAATGTTTTCATACGATTTCCTAAGAGTTCTCATCATTAGAGTACACCACTATATTAAGAATACTTTAGGAAATGTTAGACAGCCCTGTGCTGGATCTGTTACTAGAGCCTGTATAGCAAGTAGGTTATACATCACCATTTTGTTCCCCAAATACATGCCATACATCATAACAGATATTAATATCAGAGAATTGCTGATAAATGTATAATACCTCTGTGAGATCCTTCATGGTGTTGTGTAGTATCTCCTTCTAGTTCTCCATCCAGTATTTGAACCGAGTTAGCATCATATAAGTCCACAGATTGGAAAAAGTGGGAAAAGTCATCTCGGTGACCATCACATTCTTTGTATTCCTTGATGATGCTGACTTTTTCTATCGTGTCCTTACAAACTTTTCAGTACAGTTGATCTGTAGATTGTTCAAGTTGCTCTCCGCTATAAATCGACTTTCATGTGGTCTGCTCCTTTTATTAGAACAAAGTGGGAGGATCCAGTCATTGTCTGAGGTGGTGTGACCAATAAGAACATGACCTGGCTGGCCCTGGCTGCTTATGCTAAGAGATCTTTGTTTCTAAACAATAGGTTGAGATAAGCATTCCTGAAGATTCTAGATTTTAATATTCCAATCTCTCCTATTGTAGAACGAATGATTAGCATATTTTGCTTTTAATAAATTTCATTTAAAAAAGTACATTTTTGCGGATAATTATCTTTGTACTCTTTTCCTGCTCTATAATTTAAAGAAACAAAACACACAATCCAATCTGAAAATCTTAGAAAGCAAAGGTACTTTTAACTAAATGTAGAACTCTTCACATTGTTAAAATAAAAAATAAAAAATATGGTTTGAAAAGAATAAAAATAGAAATCATTATTAGGACACATGTTCCTGTAAGGTGACTTGAGATAACAACGTACAAAGATGACAATATTGAAATATGTGAAATATCAGGCAGGTATAGTTTCAGGATTATTTACTAAAATGAGAATTGCCAGGAATTCAAAATGGGTTTAAAATTGGAGGGAAACATAGCTAAACTGAAAACAGTTGATTTAGAGAATGCTTTTAATTTAGCTATTGTGGCCTAAAATTTCAAGTTCACTTGGAATTCCAGGGAAAATTCTCACTTGAGTGAACAGCTATGTTTGTGATACAATCTCTACAGAAAACAATGGCATTAGATCTAAAACTCTGTGTGGAAAATGTCAAACACAGCCTATGTGTTAAATAATGTGAGTTTATTCTGTTAAGGTAAAATGAAATTATATCGAAAGAATTTAAAAGGACAATAAAGTCAAAAGTGTCAAAATAGTAATACTCTACGAGGTAGCTCTGTCACCACCTTGCCACCATTTATATTTCACAAAGATAATATCCTTTATAAGGTATTCATATTATTTGGAAATGGGGAACATCTTAGTTTTAAAGTCAAAGCCTAAATTGATAAAACTTGACAAAAGAAAACACTTTTGCTGTCGAGTATTTCACTCCCCAGGGCCTTCACTAGGCTGTGTAAAATGGGTATAATTTTGCCCATTTCAAGAGTTGGTCTAGGGAGGATACTGACGTCTTGTGGGGATCCTACATAAAACTCTGTATTGTACTCTGGCGCTTGTGAGAGAGTATGACAATGAACGAAAATGGCTATGCCTGTGAGGGAAAGCTTCAGGTACTTCTATCTACCATCAGTTTCTTCCACGGCCTCCCCAGTACAAGCAAGCAAGTGTTTACTGTGGGGATATTTATGGGTGATAAATATTAAAATAATATTTTTATAAAAAATTATTAAAAATTTCATAATTTTTATTATATCAAAAATGTATCTCGGCACTGTCCCTAAATTTAATAATATAATAAAGCTGAGAATTTCCCACTATTTCAATTCTCTTATATCCTAGCGCATGTTCATTATGAGGATTTTTAGTCCACACTGTAAATCACAATTCTATTATAAAAATATAATTTATTGTGACAATAATAATAAAATTAATAATATGTAACATGCGTTATAATAATCAGTGAATATTTAGTATAACATAGGCATACAATATGGCAATGGTTTAAACACAAGACGACGGCTACAGCACCAACTATCAAGACGTAACAACATTTATGATAGGTAAACAATCTCACGAACACAGCTCACAGCACAACCAGAAGCCATAAAATCTTGGCTATCAGTTAGATCCTGATTAACTATTCCACTGCTGGTTACAATCCTCCTATGCATATAATATCCTATTCTATTGCTATTTTCAATAAAGTAATGTTCATACCAGATCATTAACTATTCCTGGAACTAACCAATAAGAATAATCTACCAGGTTTTACATTAGCCGAATTTTAATCTCCTTACATAACATGCACTATCTTAATTCAGAGCTAATCAATACATCTGGATAAATGTGGCATGCTAATCTATTGGTAAATATTAATATATCGCTATTGTTTATTCCGCCTGCAGTAATGGAATTTTGACAACCATATACTCTTTAGTTAACAAAGATTTCTAATTTGAAATCTGACCAATTTATCCAGGCATATATTTCTGCTATTAGTAAATATTTAATTAATTTAAATTAATTAAATAAAACCAGCAGAATTACCAGTGATGTTGTAGATGCTCTTATCAGATAAATAGATAACCCCAGGAACTTGAATGCACGTATGATTACTGTATATAGGATTGTATGTAATAGAAAAGTGGTGTTCGTTAGAAAGTAATAAGTGTCCAGGAAATTGTTTAAGTTGCTTCAAGAGAGTTTGAAGGGGTTCAAAGAATATAAATCTTTGAATGTCAGATTGGAGTGTCAGTCCCAGAGTGTCTCCTCAATGTGTGTCCTGAATCTGAGTATGTCTGAATCTCCCTCTTTTCCCTTTGTTCTTCCTTTTTAAAGGGCCAAACTCTCAGTTCGTCATTAGTTGATCGGACGAATAGGAAGCTGGAGCTGTGTCTACCTTATCTATTATTATCTAGTTTTTGGTCAGTAGATGGCGCAATTACATCACCAAAATTTCTTGTCCTGGAAAGAGTTAACTAAAAATGATGATGATTTTGACGTAATTTTGGCTTATCTATATGGCCTGCATAAATCGTAAGACGTGTCACATCAAAGCATTTTCATTTGTTTTTTCCAGTCTTATTCCAGACAGAACGTCGGCCATATACCTTTAAATCCACTTTCTGACATGTCTAAACCTTAATTTCATCCCTTGCTCACAATGGGACTTTGTAAGATTTAGAAAGTAAAATTAATTACTTGGTGTTATCTATAACTTCTACTAGTGTCTTTCTTGTGTGAAGCTGTGTGTAAGATTATTTTTATATTCCAGTAACATTTATTACATAATATATTTTTCATTGATATTTATCAATGAATAGTCTATATTATTAACATGATGCTAATTATATGTGTTTAATATAAAGACTTCATTTCTTATCACTTGCTTTGTTTACATAACGCATTCCTTAGCTCAGGCTTGAATGGCTGGAGTTACAGAAAGCAAGAAATGTCTTTCTTAGCATGAAGATACCAAAATGGAGTCAGTTTTGTTTTAAGTGTGACTGGCAGTAGACCCTTTTTTTAAATTTCTATTTAAGCACAAAATGTCTGCTGATATAAATATACTGACATTACCTTGGCCAACATATTCTTCAATATTGTGAAATTAATTGGACTGTATTTTATGCATCTCCGATAACTCATTACTCTGGTAGTAATAAGGATATAATTTACTAAATCCTCTTTGTGTGAATAAGAAGCTACAGGCCAACCTTCTGGGCAGTTTCAGAACAAAGTGCGTGTTTATAGCCTACGTATCAGTCATACATGTTGGATCCTAGTGCAAGAAAAAGCCATAAAATATCTGCAACTCAGCCTACTGCTTACAGAAATGAATACCCAGTACTGTATAACTGATCCCACGCAGTCATTCAGACTAACGTACGTTATTTAAAAACTCTATGTAAAATGGTTTTCTCAACAGCATGAAGAATTAAACTACAAGTAGTCGCATTATTACTATTTTTGAAATGTAACACTCTGCAGCAGTGCAAAAATTGAGTTTATAGGTAGAACTTTAAAAACTACCATAATGTAAAATCACATCCCAATAACTGAAATGGATATAATCCATGAAAATATTACTTCAATAAATAATAATTATTTGACCAATGTGTGCATTTGTAACCAACAAATCAGCCAAACATTAGCTAGTACAAAGTAAAAGAAAAAACCCCAAATATCTGCAGCTCAGCCGTAGTTATGGAAATATCCCACATGCACACCTAATACTGTATAATGAAACACATGACAATCTTAATGAGCAATGTGCTTGGTTTATTTCCTCGGTTAATAATAAAGTTGCAACTAGTTGTATTCCCATAATTGATCACGTCACATTGTGCAAGGATGCAAATGAATGGGGCTTAAATGGAAACTATTCCAAACTGTGAAACAAAAATGCAACCCATTGTAAAATACCCACCAAAGCTAGAATATGCGTATTTCAAGTTTCTTCTGGACAATTCAACACATTTTAACTGAAATTTGCATACAATGCCTTCCTCACCTATGTTTGCATATTCATATTGAGTGGCTAAATGGTTTCTGTATTCAGCTCCTTAATAGTGGCTTGGTGAATCAATGCTTAAACAATGTTCTTAAATTTGAATACCAATGAAGGTATTACTGTCAGATTTCACACTTACAAATGAAATGCCCCCATGAAATCTAAAATGCGCGGCCTTCTTAACAGTATATAATTTTTACCTATTGAAATAACCTTTAGAATTGTCTATTGGGGCAGACCACTTTTAATAGTTTTAACAAATATTATAGTCTAAATTGAACTAAAGGGTGAATCATTAGTCTTAGAAAGATGTATGTATATAGAGATCTTTTTCATTTCATTTAAGCGAGTGCCTGTCATCCTATATGAAAGTTAAAGAGAGTTGACAGACTAAAGTTTTTAATGGCTGATGTTTCTATTTGCGTGTGTGTGTCAACTGATGTTCTCAGACTATCACTGCCGTCTAAATGTGGATAAAAATTGATATTGCTAATGCAATTAAGGGGCCAGGCCACGGATGTATTATGAGTCACTAGTTTTTGCCAAATGGCTATAATGATTTGATATGTTTGGGGAATAGTATCTGTTGTGTTTTAGCAGTGTAACTACTACAGTGGCTGTGTTAATAGTGTAGATACCAGTTTGCACATTCATAAAGAACCTTCAGTGTGTTAGAATATTTTGAAAATAACTGTTGACCTAAGCATTTGAGCCCAGAAAAACAAGAATAGGGGTGTTACTTGCATAACCAATGCCAGAAACCTGTTTTGTTACGGTTACTAGTGTTGCTGTAACATCCCAATAATGGTGAAATTAAATACCAAAACACTATGCAATTTTTCAATCAGTGAATAGGTTTATTTAGCAATTCTATATTTGCAAATAATATATCACACTGGCACAAGAGAGGCTGTTTTAACGTCTCCAGTCACCCTCATCTTCTGAGCCCAAGGCAGCATTTGCTAAAATGTCCACCCATTGTCATTTACAAGACATGTTTCACAGTAGCCCCAGAGAAGAGCGCTTCTGCACGATATCCTCCTCAAAAGACAATGTGTTCATCTCCAATGTGCTGCTCAACACATGACCAGTCACAACAAGGGAACAGATCCAAATATACTGTCTCAGAGAGTGAAGTAGGTGGACTCTCTCTAAAAGGTCCTCATCATCATCTGATTCAAGGTCCTGATCACAATGATCCCAGGCATAACAGTAATCTAGCTCCCAGGTATCAGTGGAAGAGCTAGAGTGAGTGTCTCTCAAATATTCACCATGATTCCAGGCATAGCAGTAATCTAGCTCCCAGGTATCAGTGGAAGAGCTAGAGTAAGCGTCTGGCAAATATTCACCAAGATCCCAGGCATAGCAGTAATCCAACTCCCAGGTATCCATGGAAGAGCTAGAGTAAGCGTCTGACAAATATTCACCAAGATCCCAGGCATAGCAGTAATCTAGCTCCCAGGTATCCGTGTCTTGGTGCAGGAAGGAGGGTTTTGGGTTTTTAGAGCACTGGGCCGACTTTGCGATTGGGTACAACCTTTATAGTGGTGATGGATTGCACCTAAACGGGAGAGGGTCTGCAGTGCTGGGGGATAGGATGGCTAGAAGGTTGGAGGAGATTTTAAACTAGTAGTAGGGGGGGAGGGTCATAGCAATCTACAAAATGGAGATAGGACAGAAAGGAGATGGGCTTTAGCACAGTATAAGGGGGTGGAAACGGGGGGAGGGGCAAGCTCAGAACAGAGAAGCTGTGTAATGTTGAAAATTCACAAAATATACAAGTGACGCATAATATTAAATGTATGCTTACTAATGCAAGGAGCCTAAATAACAAAATGGGGGAACTAGAGGCATTAGCATACACTAAACAATATGATATAATAGGCATAACTGAAACATGGTGGGATGAGACACATGACTGGGCAGCTAACTTAAATGGGTACATGTTATTTAGGAAGGATAGGAAAAACAAGAAGGGTGGTGGGGTATGTTTGTATGTCAACCATGATTTAAAGCCAAATGTTAAGCAAATGGAATGCGAGGAGGATAATGTGGAAGCTTTATGGGTAAATATCTGCTTGGGGAAAAAGAAGGGAAACCAACTATTGGTTGGGATATGTTATAAACCACCTAATGTTAATATTGACGAGGAACAACAGCTGTTTGAGCAAATTGAGAAAGCTGCAAATCTAGGTAACACTTTAATTATTGGAGATTTTAATTACCCGGATATAAATTGGGACAGAGGGACTAGTGCCTCAGCAAAAGGAATTAGGTTTTTAAACTTGTTAAATGACACCTTCATGTCACAACTTGTGCAAGCACCAACTAGAATGGATGCTTGTCTGGACCTGGTTTTAACAAACAACATTGATCTTTTGACCAACATTCAAGTAGGTGAGCACTTGGGAAATAGTGATCACAATATAGTGTCCCTTGAAATAAACTCAAAAAAACAAAAGCACATGGGGAATACTAAAACATATAATTTTAAAAAGGCCAATTTCAATAAGTTAAGGGAAGCTTTACAATATGTTGACTGGCATAAACTCTTTAGTGAAAAGAACACTGAGGATAAATGGATCATCTTCCAACAAATATTACAAAGGTACATTTCTCAGTATGTACCATTGGGAAATAAATATAAAAGAAACAAATTAAAACCAACATAGCTTAGTAGAGAAGTAAAACAAGAGATTACAACTAAGAGAAGGGCATTTAAAGCATTTAAATCGGACAAATCAGATGCATCTTATAAAAGATATAAGGATGCAAATAATACGTGCAAAAAGGCAATTAGACTTGCTAAACTTCAAAATGAAATAATGATAGCTGAAGAGAGCAAAACCAACCCCAAAGCATTTTTTAAGTACATAAATTCTAAAAACCCCCAAAATGAAAGTGTAGGTACACTAAAAACTGAAACGGGGGTGTTAATTAATGAAGACCAGGAAAAGGCAGGAATTTTAAATAACTTTTTCTCCTCCGTATATATTAAGGAAGAACCCATGGCAATAGATGTGCAAATGATTGCTACTAAAACGTGCAGAATAATTGTAATTGGTTGCTTTCAGGGCAAGGTACTGCAGCAGCTAAAGGGTATGAAAAATAAAACCACGAGTTTACAATGGTATGTCCACGATGTACTTAAGGAACTAAAGTGCGGCAACCAGTAGAACTCTATTTTTAATGCTTTTAAGATTTCTTTTCTTTCAGGAAGTGTTCAGGAGGATTGGAGGAAGGCAGATGTGGTTCCTATATTCAAAAAGGGTTCAAAATCCTTGCCTGGAAATTATAGACCTGTGAGCTTAACTTCTGTGGCTGGTAAAATATTTGAAAGGTTATTAAGGGATAATATTCAAGAATTCCTTGAGAAGAACATGGTTATCAGCAAAAAATCAGCATGGTTTTATGAAGCACAGGTCATGTCAAACTAACTTGATTGCATTCTACAAAAAAGTAAGTAGAAGTATAGATCAGGGTGTTGCCGTGGATGTGATCTATTTGGATTTTGCCAAGGCATTTGATACAGTTCCACACAATAGATTAGTGTTCAAACTCAAAAAAATCGGTCTAGATGAAAATTCTTGTTCTTGGGTAGAACATTGGCTTAAAACAGAGTACAAAGAGTTGTCATTAATGGTAAATTTTCAAGCTGGACAGAGGTGGCAAGTGGTGTCCCTCAGGGTTCTGTTCTGGGACCCCTTCTATTTAACATGTTTATAAATGATCTTGAAGACCGACGTCATAAACAGCGTTTGCAGATGACACAAAACCAGAGCCGCATACAATGTGAGCAGTTGTTTTGCTGCAGAGGTGATTTGATGACTGGGATCACCAAATGTGATGAAATTGCTGAAAATGCAAAGTTGGCGCACTTCGAATAAAAGAATACATAACGATGTACTCCCACGAAGCCAATTAGGGATATAAACAACATGAAAAGGACTTGGGAATTGTTATAGACAACAAACTATGCAACAATGTGTACGTCAATCAGCAGGCCAAGGCCAGTAAGGTATTGTCATGCATGAAAAAGGCATTCATTCTCGAGGCGAGAATATAATTGTGCCTCTTTATAAATCACTGGTAAGACCACATATTGAATATGCTGTGCAATTTTGGGCACCTGTTCTAAAGAAGGATATTATGGCACTAGAAAAAGTGCAGAGGCGAGCTACAAAATTAATAAAAGGAATGGAACATATCGGCTATGAAGAAAGGTTAACAAATTTAAACCTATTTAGTTTAGAAAAACGTCGCCTGAGAGGGGATATGATAACAATATACAAATATATTCGGGGCCAATACAAACCATTGTGTGGAAATCTATTCACAAACCGGACTTTACATAGGACACGAGGCCATGCGTTTAGACTGGAAGAAAGAAGATTTCGCCTAAGGCAAAGGAAGTTGTCGCTATCAGGCACCGATGTGGAATTCTGCCCAGGAAGTGGTTTTACTGTGAGTCCATACAGATGTTCAAACCAAGCAATAGATGGTACCAAAGAACAGAAGAATTTATAATCTTTCAATGTAGGTGTTTGGGCAACTGCTTGATCCAAGGATAAATCTGACTGCCATTCTGGGGTCAAGAAGGAATTTTTCCTAGTTTGTTGCAAAATTGTGTTTCAAACTGGGTTTTTGCCTTCTTTGGATCAACAGCAAAAACAAATGTAGATAAAGGCTGAACTTGATGGACGCAAGTCTCTTTTTCAGCTATGTGTAACTATGTAACTATGGGTCTGGCAAATATTCACCATGATCCTGGCAATTTTCACAATCTCCCAACTCTTGTGGTGCATCCATTGATGAAAAGGACCCATCTTAAACAAACAACAATGAAACGTAAGATTTTTAAGTTACACTTTAAAATACAATTGCAGCAAATCAGTTAAACTTTCATTTTGTGCACATGTTTAAGGACATCTTTTTATAAACTGCATGATTGCATAAAATAAAACTGAACATTACTTTGATTTAGAAATCTAAATATCAAAAGCAAACAGACAAAATGAAACCAATTTTATAAATATAGAGAAATGTTTTCACACGATTTCTGAAGAGTTCTCATCATTAGAGTACACCACTATATTAAGAATACTTTAGGAAATGTTAGACAGCCCTGTGCTGGATCTATTACTAGATCCTGTATAGCAAGTAGGTTAAACATCAGTAGGAAAGCCTTCTGTATCAGTACTTCAACCATTTTGTTCCCCAAATACATGCCATACATCATAACAGATATTAATATCAGAGAATTGCTGATAAATGTATAATACCTCTGTGAGATCCTTCATGGTGTTGTGTAGTATCTCCTTCTAGTTCTCCATCCAGTATTTGAACCGAGTTAGCATCATATAAGTCCACAGATTGGAAAAAGTGGGAAAAGTCATCTCGGTGACCATCACATTCTTTGTATTCCTCGATGATGCTGACTTTTTCCATCGTGTCCTTACAAACTTTTCAGTACAGTTGATCTGTAGATTGTTCAAGTTGCTCTCAGCTATAAGTTGACTTTAATGTGGTCTGCTCCTTTTATTAGAACAAAGTGGGAGGATCTACTCATTGTCTGTGGTGTGACCAATAAGAACATGACTTGGCTTATGCTAAGAGATCATTGTTTCTAAACAATAGGCTGAGATAAGCATTCCTGAAGATTCTATATTTAAATATTCCAATCTCTCCTATGGTAGAACGAATGATTAGCATATTTTGCGTTTAAAAAAGTACATTTTTACGGATAATTATCTTTGTACTCTTTTCCTGCTCTATAATTTAAAGAAACAAAACACACAATCCAATCTGAAAATCTTAGAAAGCAAAGGTACTTTTAACTAAATGTAGAACTCTTCGCATTGTTAAAATAAAAAATAAAAAATATGGCTTGAAAAGAATAGAAATGATTATTAGGACACATGCTCCTGTAAGGTGACTTGAGATAACAACGTACAAAGATGACAATATTGAAATATGTAAAATATCAGGCAGGTATAGTTTCAGGATTATTTACTAAAATGAGAATTGCCAGGAATTCAAAGTGGTTTAAAATTGGAGGGAAAAATAGCTAAACTGAAAACAGTTGATTTAGAGAATGCTTTTAATTTAGCTATTGTGGCCTAAAATTTCAAGTTCGCTTGGAATTCCAGGGAAAATTCTCACTTGAGTGAACAGCTATGTTTGTGTTACAATCTCTACAGAAAACAATGGCATTAGATCTAAAACTCTGTGTGGAAAATGTCAAACACAGCCTATGTGTTAAATAATGTGAGTTTATTCTGTTAAGGTAAAATGAAATTATATCGAAAGAATTTAAAAGGACAATAAAGTCAAAAGTGTCAAAATAGTAATACTCTACGAGGTAGCTCTGTCACCACCTTGCCACCATTTATATTTCACAAAGATAATATCCTTTATAAGGTATTCATATTATTTGGAAATGGGGAACATCTTAGTTTTAAAGTCAAAGCCTAAATTGATAAAACTTGACAAAAGAAAACACTTCTGCTGTCGAGTATTTCACTCCCCAGGGCCTTCACTAGGCTGTGTAAAATGGGTATAATTTTGCCCATTTCAAGAGTTGGCCTAGGGAGGATACTGACATCTTGTGGGAATCCTACATAAAACTCTGTGTTGTACTCTGGCGCTTGTGAGAGTGTATGACAATGAACGAAAATGGATTTGCCTGTGAGGGAAAGCTTCAGGTACTTCTATCTACCATGAGTTTCTTCCACGGCCTCCCCAGTACAAGCAAGCAAGTGTTTACTGTGGGGATATTTATGGGGTGATAAATATGAAAATAATATTTTTATAAAAAATTATTAAACAATTCATAATTTTTATTATATCAAAAATTGATATCTCGGCACTGTCCCTGAATTTAATAATATAATAAAGCTGAGAATTTCCCACTATTTCAATTCTCTTAGATGCTAGCGCATGTTCATTATGAGGATTTTTAGTCCCCACAGTAAATCACAATTCTATTATAAAAATATAATTTATTGTGACAATAATAATAAAATTAATAATATGTAACATGCGTTATAATAATCAGTGAATATTTAGTATAACATAGGCATACAATATGGCAATGGTTTAAACACAATACGACGGCTACAGCACCAACTGTCAAGACGTAACAAAATTTATGATAGGTAAACAATCTCACGAACACAGCTCACAGAACAGCGATTAGCCATAAAATCTTGGCTATCAGTTAGATCCTGATTAACTATTCCACTGCTGGTTACAATCCTCCTAGGCATATAATATCCTATTCTATTGCTATTTTCAATAAAGTAATGTTCATACCAGATCATTAACTATTCCTGGAACTAACCAATAAGAATAATCTACCAGATTTTACATTAGCCGAATTTTAATCTCCTTACATAACATGCACTATCTTAATTCAGAGCTAATCAATACATCTGGATAAATGTGGCATGTTAATCTATTGGTAAATATTAATATATCGCTATCGTTTATTCCACCTGCGGTAATGGAATTTTGACAACCATATACTCTTTAGTTAACTAAGATTTCTAATTTGAAATCTGACCAATTTCTCCAGGCATATATTTCTGCTATTAGTAAATATTTAATTAATTTAAATTAATTAAATAAAACCAGCATAATTACCAGTGATATTGTAGATGCTCTTATCAGATAAATAGCCCCAGGAACTTGAATGCAAGTATGATTACTGTATATAGGATTGTATGTAATAGAAAAGTGGTGTTCGTTAGAAAGTAATGTGTCCAGGAAATTGTTTCTTAAGTTGCTTCAAGAGAGTTTGAAGGTGTTCAAAGAATATAAATCTTTGAATGTCAGATTGGAGTGTCAGTCCCAGAGTGTCTCCTCAATGTGTGTCCTGAATCTGAGTATGTCTGAATCTCCCTCTTTTCCCTTTGTTCTTCCTTTTTAAAGGGCCAAACTCTCAGTACGTCATTAGTTGATCGGACGAATAGGAAGCTGGATGTGTGTCTACCTTATCTAGTATTATCTAGTTTTTGGTCAGTAGATGGCGCAATTACATCACCAAAATTTCTTGTCCTGGAAAGAGTTAACTAAAAATGATGATGATTTTGACGTAATTTTGGCTTATCTATATGGCCTGCATAAATCGTAAGACGTGTCACATCAAAGCATTTTCATTTGGTTTTTCCAGTCTTATTCCAGACAGAACGTCGGCCATATACCTTAGAATCCACTTTCTGACATGTCTAAACCTTAATTTCATCCCTTGCTCACAATGGGACTTTCTAAGATTTAGAAAGTAAAATTAATTACTTGGTGTTATCTATAACTGCTACTAGTGTCTGGCTTTCTTGTGTGAAGCTGTGTGTAAGATTATTTTTATATTCCAGTAACATTTATTACATAATATATTTTTCATTGATATTTATCAATGAATAGTCTATATTATTAGCATGATGCTATTTATATGTGTTTAATATAAAGACTTCATTTCTTATCACTTGCTTTGTTTACATAACGCATTCCTTAGCTCAGGCTTGAATGGCTGGAGTTACAGAAAGCAAGAAATGTGTCTTTCTTAGCATGAAGATTCCAAAATGGAAACAGTTTTGTTTTAAGTGTGACTGGCAGTAGACACTTTTTATTTCAATTTCTATTTAAGCACAAAATGTCTGCTGATATAAATATACCTACATTACCTTGGCCAACATATTCTTCAATATTGTGAAATTAATTGGACTGTATTTTATGCATCTCCAATAACTCATTACTCCGGTAGTAATAAGGATATCAGTTACTAAATTATCTTTGTGTGAATAAGAAGCTACAGGCCAACCTCCTGGGGAGTTTCAGAACAAAGTGCGTGTTTATAGCCTACGTATCAGTCATACATGTTGGATCCTAGTGCAAGAAAAAGCCATAAAATATCTGCAACTCGGCCTACTGCTTACAGAAATGAATACTCAGCACTGTATAACTGATCCCACGCAGTCATTCAGACTAACGAACGTTATTTAAAAACTCTATGTAAAATGGTTCTCAACAGCATGAAAAATTCAACTACAAGTAGTCTCATTATTACTATTTTTGAAATGTAACACTCTGCAGCAGTGCAAAAATGGAGTTTATAGGTAGAACTTTAAAAACTACCATAATGTAAAAGCACATCCCAATAACTGAAATGGATATAATCCATGAAAATATTACTTCAATAAATAATAATTATTCGACCAATGTGTGCATTTGTAACCAACAAATCAGCCAAACATTAGTTAGTGCAAAGTAAAAGAAAAAACCCTAAATATCTGCAGCTCAGCCCTAGTTATGGAAATATCCCACATGCACACCTAATACTGTATAATGAAAAACATGACAATCTTAATGAGCAATGTGCTTGGTTTATTTCCTCAGCAAAGTTAGTAATAAAGTTGCAACTAGTTGTATTCCTATAATTGATCATGTCACATTGTGGTAGGATGCAAATTAATGGGGCTTAAATGGAAACTATTCCAAACTGTGAAACAAAAATGCAACCCATTACAAAATACCCACCAAAGCTAGAATATGCGTATTTCAAGTTTCTTCTGGACAATTCAACACATTTTAGCTGAAATTTGCATACAATGCCTTCCTCGTCTATGTTTGCATATTCATATTGAGTGGCTAAATGGTTTCTGTATTCAGCTCCTTAATAGTGGCTTGGTGAATCAATGCTTAAACAATGTTCTTAAATTTGAATACCAATGAAGGTATTACTGTCAGATTTCACACTTACCTATTGAAATCAGCTTTAGAATTGTCTATTGGGGCAGACCACTTTTAATAGTTTTAACAAATATTATAGTCTTATATAGATCAGGGTGTTGCCGTGGATGTGATCTATTTGGATTTTGCCAAGGCATTTGATACAGTTCCACACAATAGATTAGTGTTCAAACTCAAGGAAATCGGTATAGATGAAAATGCTTGTTCTTGGGTAGAACATTGGCTTAAAAACAGAGTACAAAGAGTTGTCATTAATGGTAAAATTTCAAGCTGGACAGAGGTGGCAAGTGGTGTCCCTCAGGGGTCTGTTCTGGGACCCCTTCTATTTAACATGTTTTCTAAATGATCTTGAAGACCGCATTGAAAGTCATGTTTCAGTGTTTGCAGATGACACCAAACTTTGTAAAACAATACAACGTGAGCAAGATATTACTTTGCTGCAGAGGGACTTAGATAGACTGGGGGACTGGGCACTCAAATGGCAGATGAAATTTAATGTTGAAAAATGCAAAGTTATGCACTTCGGCGTAAAGAATACACAAGCAACGTATACCCTTAATGGAAGCGAATTAGGGATAACAAGACATGAAAAGGACTTGGGAATTGTTATAGACCACAAACTATGCAACAATGTGCAATGTCAATCAGCAGTGGCCAAGGCCAGTAAGGTATTGTCATGCATGAAAAAGGGCATTCATTCTCGGGACAAGAATATAATTTTGCCTCTTTATAAATCACTGGTGAGACCCCATATTGAATATGCTGTGCAATTTTGGGCACCTGTTCTAAAGAAGGATATTATGGCACTAGAAAAAGTGCAGAGGCGGGCTACAAAATTAATAAAAGGAATGGAACATATCGGCTATGAAGAAAGGTTAACAAATTTAAACCTATTTAGTTTAGAAAAGCGTCGCCTGAGAGGGGATATGATAACATTATACAAATATATTCGTGGCCAATACAAACCATTGTGTGGAAATCTATTCACAAACCGGACTTTACATAGGACACGAGGCCATGAGTTTAGACTGGAAGAAAGGAGATTTCGTCTAAGGCAAAGGAAAGGTTTTTTTACTGTAAGAACAATCAGGATGTGGAATTCTCTGCCTGAAGAAGTGGTTTTATCAGAGTCCATACAGATGTTCAAACAGCTACTAGATGCATACTTGCAAAAACAGAATATTCCAGGATATAATCTTTCAATGTAGGGTAATAACTGCTTGATCCAAGGATAAATCTGACTGCCATTCTGGTGTCAAGAAGGAATTTTTTTCCTAGTTTGTTGCAAAATTGTGCTTCAGACTGGGTTTTTTTGCCTTCTTTTGGATCAACAGCAAAAAACAAATGTGAGGTAGGCTGAACTTGATGGACGCAAGTCTCTTTTCAGCTATGTAACTATGTAACTATGTAACTATGTCTTAAATTTAACTAAAGGGTAAATCATTAGTCTTAGAAAGATGTATGTGTATAGAGATTTTTTTCATTTCATTTAAGCGAGTGCCTGTCATCCTATATGAAACTTAAAGAGAGTTGACAGACTAAAGTTTTTAATGGCTGATATTTATATTTCTATTTGCATGTGTGTGTAAACTGATGTTCTCAGACTATCACTGCTGTCTAAATGTGGATAGAAATTGATATTGCTAATGCAATTAAGGGGCCAGCCACGGATGTATTATGAGTCACTAGTTTTTGCCAAATGGCTATAATGATTTGATACACTTGGAGAATACCCTAAGTCCACATTCTACCCACAACAAGTGAAGAATGACTGTATTAAAGTTTTTGAAAAACAAATGATAAGTGATTTGAGATCCATCAAAGAGAAACCTACCGTCGGAGATAATTTGACAAAAAAAGAAAGAGCAGCCTTGAAAGAACTGATGGAAGTCAATGAAACCATCATTAGACCAGCAGATAAAGGAGGAGGTCTAGTGATCATGAATTTGTGTGACTACACATTAGAAAGTGAAAGGCTTTTGAGTGATACAGAGACCTATACCATTCTGCAAAGCAACCCTTGTGAAGAGTACCAAAAATAATTGTTTGCACTCTTAGAAGATGGCAAGTCCAGAGGTATTCTAAATAATAGGGAGTATCAACATGTTAGATGCCAACATCCAAGGTTGGCAGTGTGATACCATCTTCCCAAAATTCACAAAACACTCATAAAACCTCCGGAAAGACCTATAATTTGGGGTATTGGCTCCTTGACATCTAATCTGTCAGAATATGTGGACCAATTCTTACAAGAACCCGCTACCAAGCTTAAGTCATATCTGAAAGATACTACACAGATAATAAAGATCCTTTCACAAATACAATGGCAGCAGAGTTACATCCTTGTTACAGCAGATGTAACATCACTATATACAGTGATTGAACATTTGCAGGGCTGTGAAGCAGTGCAATACTCACTAGCTACATATACACAACTTCAAAATGACCAGATAGATTTTCTGGTCAGATGTGTTGGGTTCATTTTATGCCATAATTTTTGGGGGGCAAATGAGAAATTTTATCTTCAAACTGAAGGTACAGCCATGGGGACCAGATTTGTGCCTAGTTATGCCAATCTTTTTATGGGAAAATGGGAAGACAAATTTATTTGGTCCCCATCCCAGTTCGGCGCAAGTCTGGTCCTCTGGCAAAGATATATTGACGATGTTATTTTTATTTGGAAGGGAGAAGATGCTATGTTGGACGCTTTTAAACTCTATCTGAACCACAATCCCTATAATCTTCAATTTACGTTTAACCAATCTAAGGAACATGTAGAATTTCTAGATTTGGATATCTACATCAAAGATGACACAATTCATACGAAGACTTTCAAGAAAACAGTTGACTGCACCAGCTTTATTCTGGCAAACAGCTATCATAAGAAAACCTGGCTTGACAATATACCTTAGAACCAATATAGAAGAATTCTGAGAAATTGTTCGGAACCCGAAATAGCAGCGATTCAGATGGAAGAAATGACAAAAAGGTTTTTAGCCAAAGGTTATTCCAAAGACTTGTTAGATAAAGCACCCCAACAAGATCTTGATCTACCTAGGGAAGTCAATCTTGAGACGAAAAGAAAGGACACCACGAATGCCCCCACGGCTATGTCATTTATAACGACTTATAGTAATCAAGCTGCCCAAATCAAAAAGATCTTTTCCAACAATTGGAAGATTTTGAAAGGCGACCCAACATTAGAGAAAATTCTGGGAGAACAACAAAGGATAATTTATTCTAAAGCTCCAAGTCTTGAATCTCTGTTAGCTCCAACAGTTCTAAATAGAAAATAGACAAAGGTCCAATTTGTGGAGTCACTCAATGTGGGAAATGTATGGGATGTAAATTAAACGAGACACAGAAGAATACAGTAAAGGAATTCAAACATAAAGAAACGGAAGAGACATTTAAGATTAGGACATCACTCAGCTGTGACATAGGAGTTATTTACTTACTATGGTGCCCATGTGGAAAACAATATATAGGAAGGACAAAAAGGAAGTTTAAAATTCGGCTTAGCGAACATATAAGGAATATCAAAAGAGGATTTCAGAACCATAACCTCTCACGTTATTTTAGGGATAAACACTCCAATGATCCCACAGGTCAAGAATTTATGGCCATTGAGAAAGTGGAGACTCATTGAAGAGGAAGAGACATTGAAAAGGAATTGGATAAAATAGAGGCCAAATGGATCTTCAACCTAGACACACTTGAACCAATAGGCCTAAATATAGACTTTGAACTCAATGCCTTTCTAGAAACAATTATTCAGACATTATTTTACTAGGAACACTTTTGTATTATTCCCGCTTTTACATCCACCCAATTATCACACTTTACCACTTCTATTTCAAGTAAATGTTGATTTTTATTTTGACCTTTATTGGATTTTATGTACTAAGTTCTATTTAGATCTTTTTACCATTTATGTATTTATTCATTTAGTTTTTACTACTAATTCTGGTTAGAGACTAATGCCATATGCCTTATGTATCTGTATTTCAATGTTTACTGTACATATGTGTCTATGGTCCAAGTATTTTTTCAGATATTAATCCAGTTTATATAATAAATTTCAAGTTTCTTGCGGTATGGCATATTTGAGCCATAACATCCCCATTGGTTTCCTATATACTGCTTTGACTTCCAGCTCTATCTTAGTCATGCTGTTCATTTATTTACTCATTCACTCATTCATTTACTTATTCATTTTTTAATGTATGTACATTTTGCATTTTCAGTTATACTGTGTATGTCTCTTCAAATAGATTGAGATTTACCATCTTTTGTCACTTCTACCACTAGGGGTGCTATATATACTTGTCTCCTACTCGTCTCCTCTTTAGAGGTGGTTTGGTTTGGTTTAGTTTTTGTTCCGGATCAATGTACTCTTCACAATATGAAACATTCTGCTTGGGAGTACTTTATATACTGCATTAAAAAGCATTAATGTATGTACTGATTTACAGAATCACCATATTCTTTCTAACTACATTATGCTCTATGATGTCATGGACCTGTGGCGGCTGACTACATTACGGGTTTTTTCAGCTTCCACTATGCTGTGCGGATTTAATATCCACCCAATACCCACTAAATAGTGGACCTCGATGAGAGCTGTTTCATAACCATGTTTT
>OW240913.1:221908768-221945049 GCA_933207985.1 Pelobates cultripes
TTTCTCCCTCAGTTTTATTCCTCCCTCCCATTTCTCCCTCAGTTTTATACCCCCCATACCTCCCTCAGTTTTATTCCTCCCTCCCATTTCTCCCTCAGTTTTATTCCCCCCTCCCATTTCTCCCTCAGTTTTATCCCTCCCTCCCCCCTCGGTTTCCCGCCCCCCATCTCTCCCTCAGTCTCCTACCTTGTAGCGTGGCCGAGCGCGGAGCTCAGTTTCCTGTACCCGACGGACAGGAAGTGCTCTCTCTGTGAGCACTTCATTTCCGTCCGCCCGGGTACAGGAAACATAAGTTCCTGTACCGCGGTGCGCTCGACCACGCTACACAGAGTGCCTGGCAGGAGGGAGCGCTGTGCGCTCACCTCCTGCTGGTCACTCCGGCCTTGCGCCCGCCGGCCGGTGCACCCTAAGGTGGCCACTTGTGCCGCCTTAAGGATGCGCCGGCGGAGCGCATCCTCCCTCCCTACGGCGACCTATGGCCGCGTGCCCACAGAGTGGGCTTGGCGTGCCATAGGTTCACCATCACTGCCTTAAAGGAACACTCCAAACATTATAACAACTACAGCTCAGTTTATGCTGGTTAAAAACTCATCAGGTTGCCTTTTAAAGAAACTTTGAAAAAGGAATTGTCTTATGTAATGCTACTCTCCTGGACAAAATATGTTATAGATTCCAACGTCCAATCATTACTAATTGCAGCTTCATTTCTAAACCATGTTGCTCGTCACACTTCACTTATAATTAAAATGTTATTGATTTAGAAAGCATACACTGCAAGTAGTGAAATATAATATATAGCCTTAATTTCTGAAATAATACATTTTGTATTAATTAAATCTCACCAACAAAAACTATAATAAAGATTTATTCAAACTAATTTGCAGACTGTAGTTCTGCTCACAGGAGTAAAGCACTTATACACCAACATAAACAAATAACAGAATACACACTATTTGACTTCTGTGTATTGATCTTAACTTCCTAGTCATTATTAGTGTGGTCTACTTTTATGTTACTACATTAAGATATGTAGGAATGGAGAACAAAATCATTATTTTGGCAAAATTTTGTGTAACTTAATTTATGCATCTGAGATAAAATTTTAGTTCAATCATAGCTCAGTTCATGGTTAGGCTTTAGCTGGCCTGAACTACGGTTGAAAGGATGTACAGGGTATACAGTGAGGGAAAAAAAGTATTTGATCCCCTGCTGATTTTTAATGTTTGCCCACTGACAAAGAAATGATCAGTCTATAATTTTAATGGTAGGTGTATTTTAACAGTGAGCGACGGAATAACAAAAAAATAAAAAAAATCCAGAAAAACGCATGTCAAAAAAGTTATAAATTGATTTGCATGCCAATGAGTGAAATAAGTATTTGACCCATTTGACTTAGTACTTTGTGGCAAAACCCTTGTTGGCAATAACAGAGGTTAGATGTTTCTTGTTGTTGGCTACCAAGGTTGCACACATCGCAGGAGGGATTTTGTCCCACTCCTCTTTGCAGATCCTCCTCAAGTCATTAAGGGTTCGAGGCTGACGTTTGGCAACTCAAACTTTCAGCTCCCTGCACATATTTTCTATGAGATTAAGGTCTGGAGACTGGCTAGGCCACTGCAGGACCTTAATGTGCTTCTTCTTAAGCCACTCCTTTGTTGCCTTGGCTGTGTGTTTTGGGTCATTGTCATGCTGGATCGATTTTCAATGCCTTGGCTGAGAGAAGGAGGTTCTCACCCAAGATTTGGCGGTCCATGGCTTTCTTGACATGCGTTTTTCTGGATTTTAGTTTGTTATTCTGTCTCTGACTGTTAAAATACACCTACCATTAAAATTATAGAGTGATCATTTCTTTGTCAGTGGACATACGTTCAAAATCAGCAGGGGATCAAATACTTTTTTCCCTCACTGTATAGGCTTGGCTGTTAACTCCACCTCTAGTGGCTATCTACCAGACAGCCACTAGAGGGCTTCCTGGTTTGAAACAGACCTTTGGTCCAGTATCTGACACTGGACGTCCTCACGTTCTGCGGGAATCGTAATGTGAGCAAGGCCATTGCCGCGCATATGCATTAGGTACTACCCTCTGACTGACGTTGGTGAGGAGGAGCGAGGGTGGAGCCTGACCCAGCGCTGATGGACTCAGATAAGGGACTGAAGGGGTTTTAACCTTTTTAGCGCCGATTGAGGGGGGCACTATAGTGCCAGAAAAACGGCTTTGCTTTCCTGGCACTATAGAATCCCTTTAAAATTGATATATTAGTGCACTGATATGACAAGGGCCCCCCATTTAGCTATTTTTTTTTTTTTTTTTTTACAAAATAACATTGCAGTAACCACAGTCATCGCTGCAATATTTGGGGCCTGTAAATTCAGTCAGTATGTGGTATGGAGTCCATTGGTAAGTAAATAACCAACAGCATTGTACCACATACCAATGTGTGATTTCACCCTTAAAAGACAGATCTCAAGTAACATTTTAATTAAACAAGAATAAACAAGAATAACTAAAAATGCCTAAAAAGAGGGGGCCATCATGGAGAGCAGACATGCTATGCATGACCTTCTCCACTAAGGCTTGATAACTATGATTTTCTGTTGTGATTTCACCCTCAAAAGCAACTCTTTCGGCTCTTATCCTGTTCCTGCTTGCGTGGAGCAAGTTTGAAGCCCCTCTCCAAAGCCAGGAACTGAGGCCAGGAACTGTATTGCGGCCTACAAGCCTGGCGGGTTCCACGGAAGAGAGAAACATCCGATCTCCCGGCTTTGAGCTATCGATGTCTGCAGAATCTGCCACTGCAGTCCTCACCCCCCCTGGACCGGTGGGGGTTATCCCGTTCCCCACTGGATGATATGATGCACAGTAGTGCAGCTCCAGCTGCAGAACCTGCTGCAGAACCTGCTTAACACACAGTGTAACGGATCGCCTGGCACCCCGACTGGGTACCTCCATTGAAGGATGCTCCTAGCGCTTCTTGAGGACTCCAAGCACTGCAGCAGACACAGAGAAATACAGTTTCATAAAACACATCACAGGGACCCCAAAACATGCAATAACCCCATAAAAAGTATATTCTTGGAACTGGGGGATCTGGGTGAACCACATATCCGAAATTCACCCAGATCCGTTCAGTACTTTGGAAAATACAGTTTAATGCAGATTCTGCAGAACATATACAGGCTAAATAAAAAACAATCACTGTATAATGTGTCCCCTGCTGTATAGTCCAAAACCACCGCACGATGTCTCTGTGCAACAAATACTGGCGAGATGGCACTGTGTTGAAAAGTCCACACAGTGTCTGTGAGTTAAAATGGCCGCCATCCATTGTTCTCACCATGTGCTTCTGATACAGGAAATGGTGGCCACCCAGTAACTCCACAGTATGTCCCCAGATGGTTCTTAAAAGGGCCAGCAGCAGCACAACACAAATCCATTATGCCCAAATCATGTCTTTAAAGGGCCATAGTCACATGGCAGGAGGCTGGCAACCAGGCTTCTCCAGTGCATAGTGGCGAGGTTGGTTCCGCCACACTTCTCCCCTTTACCAATCAGACTAACAGGGTATCTGACCTCCTGCCGGTCAGTGCCCTTGTTAGTCCAGCAGCCCACCCACAAAACACAATCAGTAATACAGCCCACCCACAATAACTGGCTACTACACCTGGGTAGAGGAGAACTTTGTCCGTGTCCAGGTGCCTCACCATGGCTGTGTGGGTGACTGGTAAGCGTACTGGGTGGGTTGCTGAGTGGGCAGAGACCAGCGGTACTCTGTCCTGGTGCCAGCACTACCACGGGAGTAGTCTGGTTGGAGCCTGGTTGCTGGAGGGGGAGACAGACTGTCTCCCCTTTGCCTAAACAGTCCTGCTGCTGGGGGACAGGACCGACTGTCCCTACCCCCGGTGGTGCATGTGCAGAGACCACTGTCCCATCTGCACTGTTGTGGAGATTACTGTCTCCCCTTGGTGGGCTAAGCTGCCGCTGGAGAGAGGGTGTAACAAGCTCCTCTCTCTGAACTGTAGACTGCCGCTGGGGAGAGGGGGTAACCTGCTCCTCTCCCTGACACTCTCTTTGCTGGTGGAGAGGGGGACCAACTGTCTCCCCTTTCAATATTTTGTCCTGCGGCTGGGGTGCGAGACAGACGGTCTCTGCTTCCTGGGGTACACACTGCCGCTGGGGAGGAAGGACGGCACCTTCTGCTCCCTGGGGTACACACTGCCGCTGGGGAGGAAGGACGACACCTTTGGCTCCCTGGGACTCACACTGCCGCTGGGGAGGGGGCACTCAGCTCTCCCTGGCTGTTGTACCTGTTGCTGGGGACAACACTCTCTGCTGCTGGTCCTGCTGCTGGGGAGGAAGGACCACTTCTGCTCCCTGGGACACACTGCCGCTGGGGAGGAAGTACGGCACCTTCAGCTCCCTGGGATACATACTGCCGCTGGGGATCTGGGCTGACTGCCCAGCATCCCTGTAGGGCCTGTAGAGAGACCTCGGTCCCATCTCCACCTGCCAGCTGGGTGTCTTCCCAGGACAAGTCAGTCAGGTCTTCCATCTCTGGGGCTGGTTGGGACATATGTGGTACAGTACCAAGGTCTCCTGATAACAGGTTTGGTTGCTGGGGAGGAGGAACTAAACTCAATGCTTCCGGTGGTATACAGTCAATAAGCCCCATCATGTCAGAGACAGGCGGCGTTATACGTTGGAATAGGCAAACATAATTCTGTTCTAGTTCCCACTCTCGGTTGGCAAGAAAAGATAGATCTGGCTGAATGGCATCGATCTCTGTAAGGTCCCAGTTGTCTGCCCGCTCAGCTCGGATGGACCAGAAGCGAGCAATGTCGGTGTCTCCGAACCAGAGACTAGTTTTAATAGTATCCCACAACAAACCAGGGCCATCGTAGTCTTCCCCCTCAATACACTTGTACTCAATCAGCCATGGGTAGAGGTGGTAAACATGCCACCGCAGGGCCCGATAGGAATCATCCAGCCACACCTCAGTTTCAACTAGCGTCTCCAGTTCGCTTACCCATTCCTCTGAGGGCTGGTTTCCCAATAACGGCATCCGCAGCTCTAGTTGTTCTGCTTGGCGCTGGTTAGTGGTCAGGATTTCCTCGCACCGGAAGGGTCGAATTTCGTCGATGTCCTCCTTCCAAAGATCGGTACGAAGCGCCACCCTCCACTCTGTCTCTCTTTCCTCTGGGATAGGATACTCCATACTGCGCATCACATCCTGTAGTCGCTGCTGGAGCCTGGCGTCAAAGTGAGATACTGCACGGCCTTCCATCTCTGAAGTAGTGCTGGTTTTCCCAAATCTTTATGTAGACAGGGACGCTGTATGAACACTAGCGTCGCCTTCAATTTGTAAATCCACGAACTGTGTCTCTGAGCTGCTTTACCTCGCACTAGGACGCCATCCCACCGCTTGCCACCAATGTAACGGATCGCCTGGCACCCCGACTGGGTACCTCCGTTGAAGGATGCTCCTAGCGCTTCTTGAGGACTCCAAGCACTCTGGCAGACACCACAATCACCGAACCGGAGAAACAAATAAATTCTCCAAGCATATGAATGCTGTAGACAGTTGAATAGGAACCATACGAATAGGTTTACTCTCCTAGCAGTCAAACTGGAACAGCATACAATGAATCCTTCCCCCAATAATGAGACGACACTTCACTTTGAGGGTTAAAACAGGAACTCCCTGTACTGTCACATACAGTCTCTTTTATTCCCAATCCACAAACATAGTACAGCCCACAGGGCGTTACAAAACAACCAATCAATCCATACAATACACCCAGACACTCCCACACAAAATCCTCCCTCACAGCCAGAGAAATACAGTTTCATAAAACACATCACAGGGACCCCAAAACATGCAATAACCCCATAAAAATATCCTTGGAACTGGGGGATCTGGGTGAACCACATATCCAAAATTCACCCAGATCCGTTCAGTACTTTGGAAAATACAGTTTAATGCAGATTCTGCAGAACATATACAGGCTAAATAAAAAACAATCACTGTATAATGTGTCCCCTGCTGTATAGTCCAAAACCACCGCACGATGTCTCTGTGCCACAAATACTGGCGAGATGGCACTGTGTTGAAAAGTCCACACAGTGTCTGTGAGTTAAAATGGCCGCCATCCATTGTTCTCACCATGTGCTTCTGATACAGGAAATGGTGGCCACCCAGTAACTCCACAGTATGTCCCCAGATGGTTCTTAAAAGGGCCAGCAGCAGCACAACACAAATCCATTATGCCCAAATCATGTCTTTAAAGGGCAATACATCCCAGGGGCCATAGTCACATGGCAGGAGGCTGGCAACCAGGCTTCTCCAGTGCATAGTGGCGAGGTTGGTTCCGCCACACACAGCTTATCCCTTCAACATGACAGTGCTCACTCCAGGTGGCCCTGAACGCATGCAACAGGGACTGGAGCACTCGGACCCCTATGCTCAATATCTGAGGTGGCAGGAGGAAGTGTTTCAACACTTCTGGGAAGCCCTTGAGGCACAGCCAAACGGCGAAGCTTTGGCCCTCTTGGGCACTAACTTCCCCACACTGGGAGCAACCTATGCCACTAGCATACCTGGGCTGAAGGCCAATGGGGACAAAACCCCTCTGCATCGCCCACACCGGTGGAAGATCTGTACCAGCTATTGGCGGCATGGTTCCGCCCTGATCTTATGTCCTCCCCTCAAAGGAAAGGAATTGGACTCAATGAGGCTCAGAGTCCGTGGCCCTGAAGATGTATGCTGGTATAGTAGCTCAGTGCAGGAGGGATGCCCATTATCACAGGTCTGGAGTGCCTATCCTCCTACTCCTCAGCACATAAGTATTTGGCTTTCCAAGCCTAGGAATATGCTGATGCTTGCATACCACCCAGGACATTGACAAAGCTCCAAACATAGGACTTACCCTTATGCAGCTGTCATCAGAAGTTTTGAAACTTCGCAAGCTCTCGAATGCCTGCTCTTGCTGTGTTTATTAAATTTATGTCCAGCTGGTTAGCCCTTATTATTTTTGTTTTCTTTACACTCGCTGATTTAAGGTACTTACCCTGTGCAGGGATCTTTCCTTTCCACGTCACTCTTAGTGGCACACCTACTACTAGGTGTTTATGGTACAGGGAGTTTTTTTTTCTTGTTCTCTTATTTTTATCTATAAAGTGCATAATGCCCAGCCTGTAACAATCAGCCTGTAACAATTTATTAGCATGTTAACTTAAATGAATACTTGAGAAAAATACAACAATGGAAAGAGAGGGAAAACCTTTCCACCAGTGTTGCAATGGTTGTGGGATACTCAGGGCATAACCCAAAAATAAACATAGAAAGAAGGACTGGAAGGGGTAAGTTACATAAACAAGATAAGGCCAGAGACTAATGAAAGCATTTAGAAAATTGGGCAGACTAGATGGGCCAAATGGTTCTTATCTGCCGTCACATTCTATGTTCTATGTTCTATGTAATACAATTATAGTTTCCTTTTTTGCTCTCAATTAAGGCATTTTTAACCTATCAAGGATTGAGCAGTTTTCTCAAGGGTACTAGGTCTGTTAGTGGGTTTGTTTATTTAACTTATCCCTTCCAGTTCTTCTTTCTATATTTAAATGAATACTTCCTTGCATCTTCATGTCTGACTAGTTATACAAGTCGGTAAACTAACTATAAGCTTATCTAGTTAAAAATAGTAAGCTAGCGTATGTTTTGCCCTTCTCTTTTCTCATACTTACACCTGACTGATTAGCTTGATCGTACTTTGATAAAAAAAAAAAAAGTGCAGTTACGCTACATGAAACAACACTGTCTTATAATGTTTGCTACTATGATGTTTGTTTGAGCTGTAGTGGCTGTACAAGCTTGTATGTGATCTTATGCGCAACAAAAATAAAAAATATAAATTTAAAAAAAATAAAAATGCCTAATAAGAAAACAACTGAAAATAAAACAGATATATAATCATTTAAGCAATACATACAACAGTTCTCCAAATAAAATACTTTAATAAAACACAAAAACATTTTAAACCTATAAGCTAGTCTTTTAGTGTTCTAATGTTTGTTAAAATAAATCCATGTAAAAATTGCAAAAGTATTAACTAAATATAATATATACAGTCTTTCTGGAGGCTTCCTTCTACAGGTCACATGACATAAGTACAGAGTTTTCATGTGCAGAATTACAATACCTCAAACTCATCATTTGGAAACATAAAAAAAATCCTACAAAATGCCTAATACGTCAATAATATTCTTACCAATCTCTTGAGGATGCTGTTTCCACAAAATAAAGTATGTTATTAAGCTAAACTGCAACCACAGGAGTTGCTCCTGCAACCAGATTTAAATTTCAAATAGAAAAACAAAACATATAAAACTAAAAATACTATTCTAAATTTCATCCCCTCGTACCTCTTAAATTGATGACAAGGTTGAGCAGATAAGCAGTTGTCAGGGCTTTTTTTGTCTTGTCTGTGCTGTGGCTTCAAAGCCAGGGCCTATTTTAATGATAAATTTACACTGCACATTAATTCATCATTAGGCAAGGCCGCCCATAGCACTGTACTATTATTATTTCTGAATAGGAAAATTATATTTTAAACACAATTGAAAAGTACACTATATATTGGACACAAATAAAAAAGGACATAGGGCTTTATATTTGCTCCTCATTCATAACCTGCTTGCTGTTTGGGGACATAGATAGCACTGGCAAACTGAGGTCAGAGATGACACGAGACTCAAAGTCTCTCAGTCCCATTTGCATTCCCCCATCAACTAGGGTAGTGTGGTCTGCATGGGGGTGGCGGGGGCACAGTAATCTGATTTAATAACTTGAAGTGTTTAAAAATGGATGATGGGCATTGAGAACTAATTGCACATGTCTAGTGTGGGTATTATATGACAAGTTGAGGAGTATATGCCAGGGTGGGAATAAGGACCAGGTAGTGGGTTTATGGCAGGGAGGGTATTATTATAAGGCGGGGGTGTATATAGCAGGGTGGGTATGTGACAAGGTGGGGGTGTATATGGCAGGGAGGGTATTATGACATTCAGGTAAGAATTTTTTTTTTGGCAATTCGGGACTTCCGAAACTCGGGACTTCAGCAATTGGGTTAGGTTTGGCACTTGCAAAATTTGGGACTACGGCAATTCGAGACTTCGGCAATTTGGAACTGCGGCAATTTGGGACTTCAGCAATTCAGAAAATCTGTCGGGCTCCCTAACCCTACCATACCCTACCCTAACCCTAGCCCAACCCTGCCTTAACCTAGCCCTAACCCTAACCCAACCGTACCCTAACCCTGCCCTAACCTAGCCCTAACCCTACCATAACCCTAACCCTACCCTAACCCAATCCTACCATAAGCCTAACCCTACCCTACCCTAACCCTTACCATTGCCCAACCCTAACCCTACCTTAACCCTAACCCAACCCTACCCTACCCTAACCCACCCTAACCCTAGCCCAACCCTAACCCTAACTTAACCCTACCCTAACCCTTTCATCATTCACATAATTTTCCCTCCCTCTCTTTTTTTCCCACTTTTCAGAAATCCGAAGCAGGGGTATATGCCAGAGTGGGAATTATGACCAGGTAGTGGGTTTATGGCAGGGAGGGTATGTGTCAAGGTGTGGGAGGGTATATGGCAGGGAGGGTATTGAGACAAGGCAGAGGTTCACAGGGCAGGGAGGTTATTATGACATGGAGGGGATGTATATGTATGATAAGGCGGGAGTTTATATGGCAGGGAGGATATTATGACAAGGCAAGGGTGTATATGGCAGGGAGGAAATTATGATTAGATGGGGAATAGGGATATATAGCACGGAGGGTGGGGGTATAATGGCAGGGAGGGTTTTATGATTAGTTGGGGATTAGACATATATGGCAGGGAGGGTGGGGGTATAATGGCTGGGAGGGTGTGGGTATAGGGCAGTGCGGTGGTAATATGTGGAAGGTAGGGTGGTAATATAGGGCCGGGAGGGTGGGGGTCTAATGGCAGGGAGGGTATTATATGGCTATGAGGAGGGGAATGTCACAGGGTGAATTTACAATAATAGTATTAGCTTACCATTCAGGGGGTTCAGCAGGGGCTGTCTCTCTAGCTCCACCCCAGCCCAGGGTCAGGCAGGGCAGCAGGTGCCGGCAGGGGATACAGAAAGCCTGACTATGATCCCCTGCATGTTCAGAGTGGCCGCAGGGGAGCAACCTGGCAGAATACACGCTCTGAGAAATAAAAAGGAAAATAAATAATACAACATAGAGCAAATAGTTTCCAAATCAATTAGACCAGGGACGGTAATATTCCAACCCAGGACCCGTTGATGTGGGAACAAAAACGGTAGACAATGGGTAAAGTACGTAGATAATCTCATCCAAGAATTCAAAAAACGTAACTCCATGTAAATCCTTCTTCCTTCATATGAGTCTGACTTTTATTGACTATCATAGCTAAAATAATGGAATAAAAATGATTAAGAACAAAACAAGTAGATACAAAATCTTAATCATCAAAAGCAGGTAAAATCCATGTCATCATTTTTGCCATTGGGTTGTAGAGTATCCAATCTATACATCCTGTACATCTCTCTCCGTCCAAGCATTTTTAATCTGTCACCACTCCTAGGCAAATTTCTAATCTGTTCAATTCCCATGAACTGTACACTTGGGGTCCCATTTCATTAAAATGCCTGGCAATTGAAGACATGACAAGTTTATTCCTAGTAGAATTCTTAAGCTCTCCTTTCGTGTAGTTAAATGCCTGACTGTCAGTCCCTAGATCATATTCCACAAGACAAAAATTCACCCCTCACAGGTTCCGCCTAGTAATCCAGCCATCCACCTGGGAGGTGCTCCGTAGTAACAACACACACCATAATCTGCTAGAGTCTAGCAAATAGTGAAAAACACAGGTGATACTCAAAGGTTCTTGATGGTGCGTTTTTTAGCGGGTAAGTGTCCTTGCAAATAAGGGCGACATCACGACTCTATAGAGCCTTAATCATGCATAACAAGTACAAAACTTAATTAGGTATATATACCCTTTAAATTGATTAATTCATAGATCACATGATCAATCAAATCAATATTGAGCTCCTAGAAATCCTGATGTGGATTACTCCACAAGGTTATAAACCAGATGAACATGAAAAACATGACATGGATTGTTCTCTCATTTCGGGGAATGTGCTTATTATAAAATTTAGATACCTATCAATCTGAATATTATCATTAACTGGGCATAAAGCTCTCTCTAATAAAAATAAGTCATTTCAAATAAACCTTTATCAGTCAAAATTATCTCATTATATACATTATATTATCACAGATATATTGAATATCCTTAACCCATAATTAAATTGCAGATTACACTACAATACACGTTAATTCATAGATCAATAACCTGAATTCTGCCAATATAGTACCGCAATTTAAATAGATCCCAGATTAGATTACTATATACATTCAATGTAAATGCTATGTACAAAATTACACTACAATATAAATCAATTTATGAATCATTGACTTCAAGTCTGACAGTATGGCACCACTACAATCCAGATGGGCATACTGGGACAAGTTCCCTGATGTCCTTTACTGAAAAACTAAATACACACATATCTTAAACTGTCATCCGGGTGGAGCTAGCAGCCATACCGAGAGGATGCATCTCTGTGGAGCTCCTAGCATAACTTGGCAAATGTCTACTAAAAACAAAGAAAAATCAAATATTTCAGCTGCAGCAAAAAATATAAGGCGTGTTGGCACGTCTGCAAAATATAGAGCTCAACACTGCTGTGCATGAGACCCGACTATCGCAGGTAGCACGACAACTCAGGACCCTTCAGAGTGTCAGGATTACTAGTTGATCCAGCATGCAGAAATAGTATCACACCTAGGACTCAGGGTAACGTCTAACCAAGAATAGTCAAAATATTTGCCGAGGTCAGAGACACGGAATGAGACACAACGATGAGGGAAAACCAGAAGTCAAGGATACCAGAAATCCAGGAAGTAAAAATTAAGCCAAAGTAAAAAAACAGAATACTACGATCAGGAACACACTCTCGGGTAACCACGAAAGGGCAATGAGCTAAAGGAATAAGTGAGTTTAAATGACCCTCTTGCGGATCTGATTGGCCGTACCCGGCCTTTGACCCCAAAACGTGCGTGTGTGTCTTCTGCGTCACCCACACGTCGACGTCCTCTCCACTGTGGATCCGCAGCGGCCGGTGTCCACCGACATGTTGCAAATGCCAGACATAATGGCGTAGGGCTGCTGAGCGGCACTTCTATTATTCTTAGGAATAATTATAACTGTAATCCTTACATGGAGAGGATGGATATGTGACACAGAGGACCCAAGTACAAAACTGGGGAAGCATGGCATCCCTGAAAGATATAAGGTGCTGGAAAAACGTTAAAGTGCGAGCACTGCCGGAAAATATAGAGTGTGCTGAAATGCCACATCTGTTCCGCAAACTAGTTGGCATGCTATTGACCTCTAAACAAGCTAAATCTATGCCGCTGGATGGCTGGCACAGGCTTTTTAGACCGAACACACTTACCCTGGACAAGTGTCTCAGAGTCTTTCCGATTGAGAAAGCCCTCAAGCAGGACGAAACGCGTCTCGGATAAGGAGGACATTTATGGGACATTTTTTCTTCTTCTTCTTTTATTTTATTTTATGAAGTTGTATTTCCTTGCCTGCTGGCAAAATAAATCATTTTTTATTTAAGTTCCGTTTGATCTTCATTGAAGCTGCTCCAAGAAGGGTTGGTGTCTCCCTTATTCTGACACTCATGCTGACAAAAAGGTGAGCATTTATTTATAAATATAATATATTCACCTTTACTTAAAGTTACTGCACTATATCTCCTTATATCACGCTCTTCCCTGCAAATTCCATCTCTGAGGGATTTTGTCTACGTGTTCAAAAGAGAGGGGACAGTACCACCAGACGGTACTACAGCGCAAGTGATCTGAGCCTATCCTCATTTGGACTCTGGAGTATGTGAGTTGGCACTTCTCATGATTACTGCATAGTAATATATTATTATACAGATTTACACTATTATTTTTTCTGTATATGTTTCTCTTTTTATTGTATATATGCTGAATTGGAAGTGATATTATTACAACATTAGGACCAGATGACCCTTATCGTTGGGTAGGTGTCCGTCATTATCACTATATGCTCCACTCATATAGGTGAACTGCCTTTGGCTTTTCTACCTTTTCTGCAGTTTTTTAAGGGGAGGGATATAATTATCTGCTTCCAGCAAGCCACTTCACCTTCATGGCGGCTACGCACAACAAGTCTCCTCTATCCCGAGCTGTCCAGGGACACAATGGACTAGCGCCGTTTGCTACGACCCCTGACCAAGGAACTCTTGGCTCACAACATACCCTCTCGTTGGGGAACGTCTAGATGTTTGATCATATCACGGGACACTGGTCACTTGAAAGTATCTGAGGCTGCCGAAATAGCAGTCATGCTGCAGAAACTCACCGTAGCCCTATGTGGTCCTGAACAACGCGATCCTGTAGGGCAGACGACTTCCACATCTTGAGATGCAGTGAGAGTTCGCCCATTCATGCTGGCAGCCAGATGGGGAGATACTTAATCCGCATCAGTGTCATAAATGCTCTCTGACTCTGGCAAGCGTAATGCCTGTATATATTGTCCTGTCTAGTTATGTTATACTAGTTTTATCTTTTGTTCCTTAGTTTTTTTTGCCAACATGCTCGTCCATGATTCGGGTCACCTACTTCTTATCACCAGCCTATTTGTCTCTATTGGATAGGATTTCAGCTTATATGGCACGCTACTTACAGGCTTGTGTGATATTATGTTGCAAAGGCTATCCAAATGATATTCAGTGGTATACTTGACATTTTATAACCCACTGTTTAAACCTTTGGATACCCTTTTGGACACAATCTTTGTTTGAACACTAGATCACTCCATATACCTGGGTATATTTTGCATCAATTTACTCTTACTACATTTAAACCCCCACCACTTTTGGAGAAACGTGCCAGAATCAACCTTAGTTCTAGTATATATTTTTCGAGTTTATATATATCTGCTTTAACCCCTTAAGGACACATGACATGTGTGACATGTCATGATTCCCTTTTATTCCAGAAGTTTGGTCCTTAAGGGGTTAAAAAGGACAAGATATTCTATTATTACCATTGACTGTTCAACTTTAATTCTCCAGCTAGTTAGTAGGATATCTCATCTATATCCCTGTGTTGGATAATTTGAACTGATAATAAATAAAAGCTATATCTTAGAATTCTCATGTCATGGTGTCTCACCACATCCGTTTTATAATGATTATATGCTCATAGGGCTCAAACACCTAGACTGAGTGGTGAAACACGCTCATTCACTACCAACTCTGTATCTTTTTTAACAGTGGTGGACAAAAAATTATTCCAACCTCTCTATATAATAACACCCTTTAAAATGGCATATCTCAAAGTCACTGTTGAGACCAAATGGTATTAAGCAGTTTAGGTTTAAAATCCACTTAATTTCTTGGCTTATTTTCTTGCTAAAATACTCCCCCCTCAAATCGGTCACCATTTTCTGGATACCTATAAATAGGAGTTGTTTAGGGTCACAATTATGTTTATTTTTAAAATGAAAGGCTATGTTTCTCTAAATCATTCCTAATATTCCATAGGTGTTTTTATATTCTCACGTTCAAGGCTCTCGTGATTCTACATAAAATGAAATAATTTTTTTAAAAATCACATGTGATCAGCTGTTTAATAGAAATGGTTTCTTGTTCATTCTAAGGATTATTAAAAGTTTTAGGTATCTTTTTCTTGATCCTTTATTCTTACTCGCCCCACAATTTTCACAACCATGAGATCCATTTGGCTCATTAGGGAAGTATCGAATTTATCAAACCATCACTTTTCAAAATAGGCCAATATTTTCTAAAAATGATTTTCTGTTGATAACTCTTACATTTGAAATCACAAATAAAGGTAACTCTATTCTCTTCCTTTGTGTCTATCTTATGTTTATAATCCAAAAGTCCATCCCATATATCTCGAGGTAGAACTCCTCTCCAAACCAAAAATAATTGCTGGCCAATTTCCTTCCCATACCCTCCAAAATGTATTTGCTCTTCATGGAATTCATAGATTACAAAAGTTATTAATCGACACAAAGACACAGCGGTACTTTCACATGAGCCAACACGCATTGAATACAGCATACCGTTTTCTCTTTCTTTCTTTTTTTTTTTTCTTCTTACAACAATATAGTTTAGTCATTCGAACAATGGCAGTAATCAACAACTTAGTCTTATACAATGCAATTGTATATTACATCTTAGACATGTAGTACTGTTTAGTGTTAGAACATGATCTGCTCTGCTACCTATAGAACGCATCATACCATGTGCTTCCCATAGTTATCATAACCAAAAAGAAAAAAATTAAGCTGGGAGAGAAAAGAGGGGAGAGGGAGGGAGATGAACTGGGTCAAATTCACACCATCGAATATGCCAGCTAGAATTTGTATATTTCACTGTATTACCTAATAATTATACCACAAGCGATTATACATCACACCTTTCGCACTCGGTATGACGGTATGACATTATGACGATGCTGCACTGGTCTCCACCTAGCCACCAATAAAGTCCTAAATTCGAGTTCTCTCCTGTCAGATCCATACACATTATGCATATTAATACTATATATATTAAAATGTTTATTTTTTATTTTTTATAATTATAATATTTTAACCTTATTCCCGCTTACTAGCAGTAGCATACCTCTAAAAAGCACTTTTTTTTCCCTGTGAGTTAGTTTGCGGTTCTATCAAGGCCAGCCATCCTGTGCAACATTTCCTCATAAATGTGCATTTTAGTGATCCTTGCTCACACCATATTTACTGATGGGGGTACATTTTGCTTCCATTGGCTTGCAATACTACACTTGGCTGCAATTAATGTGAGAATCATCAATGACCTTTTATATATTCCTATTTGTGATGGATCATATGTAATAAATATGTCTTAGGGAGTAAGTGGAGCTCTTGTCCTGGGGGGAGGGAGGGGGTGGCTAGTTTGCAGCAATGCCAGAAAATATGGCATTGCTTGTACCTGTGTGTTCCTCACATCTCCAACATTGTGCTGATACTCACGGGTACATGTGTACTAATTTTTGAGGGGCCAGGCACCACCGCATCCAGACGTTGTATGAGGCTTCTAAGTACTCTAGCCAATGTGTGGCTCTTTTTGTGTGGGCAAATGCCCATTGCTTGTCAGTAAAAATCACATGTGATCAGCTGTTTAATAGAAATGGTTTCTTGTTCATTCTAAGGATTATTAAAAGTTTTAGGTATCTTTTTCTTGATCCTTTATTCTTACTCTCCCCACAATTTTCACAACCATGAGATCCATTTGGCTCATTAGGGAAGTATCGAATTTATCAAACCATCACTTTTCAAAATAGGCCAATATTTTCTAAAAATGATTTTCTGTTGATAACTCTTACATTTGAAATCACAAATAAAGGTAACTCTATTCTCTTCCTTTGTGTCTATCTTATGTTTATAATCCAAAAGTCCATCCCATATATCTCGAGGTAGAACTCCTCTCCAAACCAAAAATAATTGCTGGCCAATTTCCTTCCCATACCCTCCAAAATGTATTTGCTCTTCATGGAATTCATAGATTACAAAAGTTATTAATCGACACAAAGACACAGCGGTACTTTCACATGAGCCAACACGCATTGAATACAGCATACCGTTTTCTCTTTCTTTCTTTTTTTTTTTTCTTCTTACAACAATATAGTTTAGTCATTCGAACAATGGCAGTAATCAACAACTTAGTCTTATACAATGCAATTGTATATTACATCTTAGACATGTAGTACTGTTTAGTGTTAGAACATGATCTGCTCTGCTACCTATAGAACGCATCATACCATGTGCTTCCCATAGTTATCATAACCAAAAAGAAAAAAATTAAGCTGGGAGAGAAAAGAGGGGAGAGGGAGGGAGATGAACTGGGTCAAATTCACACCATCGAATATGCCAGCTAGAATTTGTATATTTCACTGTATTACCTAATAATTATACCACAAGCGATTATACATCACACCTTTCGCACTCGGTATGACGGTATGACATTATGACGATGCTGCACTGGTCTCCACCTAGCCACCAATAAAGTCCTAAATTCGAGTTCTCTCCTGTCAGATCCATACACATTATGCATATTAATACTATATATATTAAAATGTTTATTTTTTATTTTTTATAATTATAATATTTTAACCTTATTCCCGCTTACTAGCAGTAGCATACCTCTAAAAAGCACTTTTTTTTCCCTGTGAGTTAGTTTGCGGTTCTATCAAGGCCAGCCATCCTGTGCAACATTTCCTCATAAATGTGCATTTTAGTGATCCTTGCTCACACCATATTTACTGATGGGGGTACATTTTGCTTCCATTGGCTTGCAATACTACACTTGGCTGCAATTTATGTGAGAATCATCAATGACCTTTTATATATTCCTATTTGTGATGGATCATATGTAATAAATATGTCTTAGGGAGTAAGTGGAGCTCTTGTCCTGGGGGGAGGGAGGGGGTGGCTAGTTTGCAGCAATGCCAGAAAATATGGCATTGCTTGTACCTGTGTGTTCCTCACATCTCCAACATTGTGCTGATACTCACGGGTACATGTGTGCTAATTTTTGAGGGGCCAGGCACCACCGCATCCAGACGTTGTATGAGGCTTCTAAGTACTCTAGCCAATGTGTGGCTCTTTTTGTGTGGGCAAATGCCCATTGCTTGTCAGTAAAAATTTGGTTTAGTTCTTGTTCTCACACTACCATAAAGCATAACTTAGCCAGCCTATGAGAGATTTGTTCCATACCCTTCTTTGTTCCTAGGCACATTGCACTAAAATCGGTCTGTGTTAGGACTTCCTTCATGTCAGTAGCGTTGTTGTGTATAATATGTTTCAATCTCAAATACGTAAAGATTTTCCTTGATGGTAGGTGGTATGTACTACTTAGTTCTGAAAAGGGCAAAATCTCCCCCTTATCCAGTAGTTGAGCCCCCTTCTCCACTCCCTCCTCCAACAAGTTTTTTAGTGATAAGTCATGTGAAGTACCTTAAGGGGGTTAATGGTAAGTAGAGACTTAGTAACCAATAGTTGCTTAGCCCACATACGTCACATGTTAAGGGGTGGAACGGTTGTAGCTAGTGGCCGTAGTTATGATGGTTGCCTATTTTGGGGGATCCAAGGAGGTCTTTTAGGGAGTGGGGAGAGAGCATTGAATTTTCTAGCGTATACCTCAATGGGGTATCTGTGGTATCTAGGATGGCTATAGTTTGGGTCAAAAGGGTACCTTGTATTTACAGAAAATTGGTACTCCTAGCCCACCTTCATGGAGTTTTATACCCATGGTGGTCTTGGAAATCCTTGGTGGTTTACGTTTCCACACATGTGCATTTATTCGTTTTTGGCAGTTGGCAAGGATTGATTTGGTGATTCCAATTGGGAGGGCTCTTTAGACAGTTAATACAGCCAAACCAAAATGTGTATGTGCTCTTCCAGCTGTCTATCGTGGATTTAAATTTGTTGATTAATTTTAAATGGTTGTTTTGAATTGGTAAGTTGGATTCCTAGATATTGTAGCATCACCTCCCTCCAGTCAAAATTGGACTTCTGAGTTAGTTGCAATTTGCTCAATTTTGAGAGGTTTATCGACAGAGCTTGTGTTTTAGCTATATTATTCTTGTAGTATGACATGCTTCCGTATTCTTTTAACACTTCCATCAATGAGAGAAGAGAGGTTTGCGGATTTGTTAGGAGGAGCAGAACATCGTCCGCAAAAAGTATAATCTTATGTTCTCCCCTCGTCATCAGGATACCCATGATTCACTATTTGTTTTAATTCTTTGGACAAGGGTTTCTAAAGCTGAAATAAAAATCAAGTGGGAAAAGGGGCAACCTTGATGGGCGCCGTTGGTAAGGGAAAAGCTTATAGATGTGAAACCTGTGTTTAAAACCGCTGCCGTAGGAGCCGAATAGAGGGTAAGAATAGTTTGTATAAATTGCACCCTTAACCTTTTTTAATGTCACTCTATCCTCTCGATTTAAGTTAAACTCATACGTTTAGGTTGTTTTATATTCTTGACATCATACATAACCATCTTCTCAAATGTTGACATCTCTTCTGAGATGTATGAACTCGGGAAGGTAGAAGGTTCTTTAAGATCTGTATGTCTGAAGTTGATTTGATTATTAGAGGACTCGTTCGTATTTTGATCTGTTGATAGGATTTTCCAGGAAGAATTTTTCAAGACAAAATTTTCTATTAAATCTTGGAAGATGTATGTATTTGCTGAATTTATGTAGAGCTTTTGTGGGGGCAAACTTTAAACCCTTACCCAAAAGTCTAGTTTGAGAAATATTTAGAGTACGTTGGATTAAGTTAAAGATACCATTCTCCTCTGGTGTCCCTTCTTTCTTTTCTGAAGAGAAACTCATAATCGATTTCCCCTTCTTCTCTTTCCTGGTGACCTCCCTATATTCTGGGGTTCCTTGTGTCTGTTTTTGTTGTGAGCCCTCCAAAAATCCTCCCCCCTCAGGGACTTGTCGAGATATTCAAATCTATTGTATAATAGAATATTAAATGTTTGCATTTGAGTTTCTTTTATTATTTTTTTTATTTTTAGTTATATAGCGCCAGCAAATTCTGTAGCACTGTACAATGGTATTTTCTACTATCTGTCCTATGTGTATCATCTACATGAATGCCAGGACCCAAGGTTCCCCAGCAGAACATGCCTGGAGAATAACACTGCATCCAATGGCCTGCCTTCTTCCCATTCTGCTGCTGTATATTTCCGAGGTAAATGACACACACACACCCAACCATCCACCTGAACTAAAAGAAAACATGATTCCTCAGACTAGGCAACCTTCTTCCATTGTTCCATGCCAATAGACATTCATGCTATTTTGATCAGCATATCTGGATTTTATAATAAACATTTTTTTTCAACAAACATAATTTGAATAATAAAGTAAACTTATGACTGCCTGTGACTGTCTGCATTTTATAGCAAAATAAAACAAATAATAGAGAAGTCATTTGAATTGTTATTACTAAAAAGGGCATTTACATTACCATGTTAATATTTTTTACACACTTGGTATATTTTCAATAAAACCTGTAAATTTATTCAGTGCAATTTCCTTGAAAAATGTTACAAATACATATTCAATAAAGTTGAATAGGTTGGCAAAGCAATCCTGAAAAAGCGAGTGTGTATTTTTCCAAACTTTACAAGAAGACAGGAATTTTAACTAACTATTAATGCAGCATTCAGTATGCTTCAAAGATCTTTCTAAACAAGCAGACTTTATTATCATAAAATTTGAATCTGTTTCAGGATTCTGACTTCAAAATCAGTCTCATATTTAATAGATTTAATAGACTCCATCAAGATCTATCCTAGTTACACACTCTTTGTTTAACATAACATAGACTTTTCTTTTGTTCAATTCTTTATATAAATGATGCATTTAAATGTAAAATATTAAGGTGGCCATATGGGCCATATGTGCCATACTGTGTAGTCATAAAAGACTGGGTCTCTGTCCTTCGGGACTGTAAAGTAGCAGTAAAAAAAAAGTACAGGTTTTACAATATGTCAATAAGTGAACATCTTGTTAGGATCCAGTTGCTGCCAGACCTGGAGTTGGCTGTCCCCACTGCAACTGTTTAAACAAAGATGTGGTCCAGGCACTCAAGATCAGGGCTGGACTGGGAATTAAAAGCAGCCCTGGAAAAAAAATATTTACCAGCCCCATAATGCGTCGCGCCAGCATAGTGTGCAGATACAGAGTTAGAACAGATAACTTAAAATTAAAAAGTACTTCAACGTAAAAAGCGCACTCATAGGCTTCAAAATAAACAAAAGTGCAGATTTATTTTAAGCAGACGTGCCTTTGCATGTAATCAATGTTTCAGTCCAACTACCTTGACATATTAAGGAAAGCTTGTTAATGGGACTGAAATGGTGAATGTATGTAGGGCACAACTGAAAAAATCTTTATTTTGAAGTCCTGTGGGTGTGCTCTTCACTTTAAATATGTTATTGTGCTGGAGTATGCACCTAGCAACAAGACTGGGCTAATATCTGCTCATTGCATATGGTACATATTAATGAAATTTCTCTGTGTATTATGCATTTATAAATGTACATTAAAGGACCACTCTAGGCACCCAGACCACTTCAGCTTAATGAAGTGGTCTGGGTGCCAGGTCCAGCTAGGTTTAACCCATTTTTTCATAAACATAGCAGTTTCAGAGAAACTGCTATGTTTATGAATGGGTTAAGCCTTCCCCTATTTCCTCTAGTGGCTGTCTCATTGACAGCCACTAGAGGCGCTTGCGTGCTTCTCACTGTGATTTTCACAGTGAGAGCACTCCAGCGTCCATAGGAAAGCATTGTAAATGCTTTCCTATGCGACGGGCTGAATGCGCGCGCAGCTCTTGCCGCGCATGCGCATTCAGCCCAGGAGGAGGAACGGAGGAGGATCGGAGGAGGAGAGCTCCCCGCCCAGCGCTGGAAAAAGGTAAGTTTAAACCCCTTTCCCCTTTCCAGAGCCGGGCGGGAGGGGGACCCTGAGGGTGGGGGCACCCTCAAGGCACTATAGTGCCAGGAAAACGAGTATGTTTTCCTGGCACTATAGTGGTCCTTTAATATGTGTAAATATAATATATATATATATATATATATATATATATATATCTAATACACACATTAATATACATATCATATACTAGTGGCGGATCCAGAGCCTGAGCCTGAGAGGGGCACTTGTAGATTATTTAAAGAAATATTCCATGCACAATAACCACTACTCCTCTGTGTAGTGATTATGGTGCCAGGAGCACCCCCTCCCAGAGTAAGTCGTCAAACCGTTTAAGAACAGTTTGACAACTTACCTGGAGTCTGCTGGGATATGGGGCTGTAGTAGGGTATAGGAGCAGTGGTGCAATGTGTGTGAAAGGTTCAGTGTGTGGGTGGGCAGTGTGTAAATGTGTATGGTGTGTGTGTGTGTGGGGGCAGTGTGTGAATGTGTATGTTGTGTGTGTGGGGCAGTGTGTGTATGGGGCTAGAGTTCACTCCTACTACTGGGACCACCAGGAAGTGGTGAGAGTGAACTCTAGCCCGTAGCTCCAGAGAGCCGGAGCGTTTCCCCAGGTCCTCTCTTCCTCCCCTGCTGACTGGCTGCACGGTGCCTGTGGAACGGGGAGGGAGATCGGCCGGCAGGGGAAAGCCTTGGGGGGGGGGCCCGTTGCCCCCCTATCCACCAGTGATATATACTGCCCCTATGTGTGTCTCTTTATCTCCAGCCCCTCTGTGTGCCTTTTTGTCTCCCCCAGTCACTCTGTATGTTTCTTTCTCCCCCTCACTGCTCCTCTGTGTCAATGTCTCCCCTCTCCTTCCCAGTCTCTCTCTTCCCCCTCTGCCTCTTTCTTCCCCTCCCCTTGTGTGTCTCTCTCATTTCTCCCTCTTTGTCTCTCTCTTCACCCTCTGCCTCTTTCACCCCCTTTCCCTGTGTCTCTTCCTCCCCCCTTTCCCTCTCTCCCTCCTCCCCATCTCTCTCCCTCCCCCCTTTCCCTGTGTCTCTCCCCCTCCTCCCATCTCTCTCCCTCCCCCACTTTCCTGTGTCTCTCCCCCATCTCTCTCCCTCCCCCAGCTTTCCTGTGTCTCTCCCCATCTCTCTCCTCCCCCTTTTCCTGTGTCTCTCCCCATCTCTCTCCCCCTTCCCTGTGTCTCTCCCATCCTCTCTCCCCCCATTTCCCAGTGTCTCTCTCCTCCTCCCATCTCTCTCCCTCCCTCCTTTCCCTGTCTCTCCCATCTCCCTCCCTCCCTCCTCTCTCCCCCTTTCCCTGTGTCTCTTTCCTCCTCCCTCTCCCCTTCTCTCCCCTGTGTCTCTCCATCTCTCCCTCCCCTTTCCTGTGTCTCTCCCCTCTCTCCCTCCCCTTTCCTGTGTCTCTCCCCATCTCTCTCCCCCCCCCTTTCCTGTGTCTCTCCCTCCTCCCTGTTCCTGTCCCTTTACCTGGAGAAGTCAGGGGGCCGGCCGCGTTCCTGGCTGGAGCCACCGGGCCAGGTGGCAGCTTCCCCGATCCGGCGTCCCTGCTCCTGTCACTGCTGTGGCTGATGGAGGAGGACCATGCTCCCTGGCTGTTCCCGGTACAGAGACATGCTCCTCCTCCATCAGGCCACAGCAGTGACACTGCTGTGGCTGATGGAGGAGGACCATGCTCCCTGGCTGTTCCCGGTACAGAGACATGCTCCTCCTCCATCAGCCACAGCAGTGACAGGAGCAGGGCCACCGGATCGGGGAAGCTGCCAGCCGGTCCGGCGGCTCCAGCCAGAAACGCGGCCAGCCCCCAGGTGCCGTGGCCCACTGGGAAATTTCCCGGTATCCCGGTGGGCCAGTCCGGCCCTGCTCAGGATTCAATTCAACAGCAGATTTATTAGCTTGAGAAAGATCTCTCTGAGATAGAAACGTTGCATTTGTTTCTAATAAATCTGCTGTTGAATTGAATCCCAAGTGAACCTACCAGACATTTTTGAGCTTGTAAGTACTCCATTTCATTATTGAATAGCCAAGGTACAGAACCTTAACAGCAGCTTAGCAGTGGACATCGGTCGGGGGGTGGCCTTTCGTCTGACCTAGAGACAATAGTATCCACAAGACTGTATCGGAATCTATTTGGCACATATACTTTCTCACCTTTGGAGGGTGTTATTCAGTCCCCAAGAATCTATTCTAGTTGAAAATGGAAGGGTTGGTCTCACCTTTCTGCCAAAATGGCTGCTAGTGTAAAGAACATGGAAGAGAACAAAGGCTACTCTTTACTCCTATGTGACCTATGTGTAGCTGGTTTGCACTGGACCAGTTATTTGTACAGTTCCTAATCAAATTATACATGAAAGTCAGGTAGGTCCACCCAAACAGTATATTTAATCATGGCAGGCAAACTGATTTGTCCACCGCCTTATAGAACAATTATACATGGTGTTAAAGGACCACTATATGCACCAAGACCACTTCAGCTCAATGAAGTGGTCTGGGTGCCAGGTCCCACTAGTTTTAATCCTACAGCTGAACACAGAGCAGTTTCGGAAAAACTGCTATGTTTACACTGCAGGGTTAATCCAGCCTCTAGTGGCTGTCTCCCTGACAGCCACTAGAGGCCGCTTCCATGATTTACACAGATTTAATCGCACTTATTTGATGCTGAACATCCTCACGGAGTTCAGTGTCAAAAAAGATCCCCATAGGAAAGTATTGAGTAATGCTTTCCTATTTAACACATATTGTACACATATTGTATAATCTGTAATAGGGAGAATAAGGTTCCCAGGACAAGATACACATACTGTTATTGCCTAGCCAAGCATGGTACCAAAATACTTACCTTGGAACTTATCCAAACTATGGTGATCTCTTAATCCACACAGGAACTGAATAAATACCATAGCCTTTTGGCTGGGTTTTGCCAACAGAATGAAATCCAGGCCTATGTTCATAATGTAAAAGTCTGTAAAAGTAATCTTACACATTGTAATTTGAAGAACAGTAGTTATGTTCCTCAAAGCCCACTAGATGTCAGTGTTGTCTAACAATCATAATGGAAAAATAAAATTGATCTATAAATTTAGTTTTTGTTCACATTAATTCACATTAAAGCTATATTAGTCCATAATGCTCAACTTATCAATCAATTTTGCTTGAATTTATTAACTTCTTAGTTAATGTCTCCTTCTACTTAGGTTTTTCATTTGCTGCAAATGTTAGACCATTTTAGATATGTCCAGTATGCTAACAACCTTCCTTTCTGACTTTGTTTCATGGTTTCTCCAGTCAAACAACACAAATAGATAATTCATAGATAAGAACCATAATCAATTTTCCATCTGTGATTTATGTAAATATCTTAAGTTATATCTTATATTTGAAACACTATTCCCACAAAGGACAAAGACATAGACAAAGCCTGCGTGACCAAGTGTGGATTTCCTCACCTTATTTTAAAAATCTTAAGAGATGGAGAGTTAAACATTAATCCTATCAGAGTACGATCTAAGCCAAGGATCCCATCTCTTTTTATATGAACCAAATCTTTGAAATGCCGAAAAATAACCTGTTTCCATCATATACTGAAAATTTATTTGATTCACTACAACTATCAGAGAGATTTCTTGTTTCTCCTTCCACATTCTTCAAATGACCAGTTTTATAGCCATAAAAATCTGAATAGTCAAAAATATGCAATTTTTATTAATGTTATCCAAGTTTAGATGTAAAAAGGCCTTTTCTGGCGATACCTTAATTTTAATCTTTAAGATATCTGAGATTATTTGAAAGAGCTTAGACCAAGTTTTATTACCAAGTCTACAAGACCACCAAATATGGACAAATGTTTCTTCACTTATTCCACACCTCCAGCATAAAGCGGAATGATTAGAATCTATTTTATGCATTCTAGTAGGGACAAAATGCCATCTATGCATTATTTTATAGTGCAATTCTTGGATATTTAAACAGTGTGTAACTTTCCCAACTTGTGTCCAACTTTTCCCCCATGTACTAGTATCTATCTCTATTCCTAGATCTTAAGACCAAGCAGTTTGCGATATCGCTTTCTTTTCTTTTTCCGTGGTTTTAAGAAAACATTGAGCTTTTTAAAAGGTTTTTTGTTGGAATGTGTAGCAAACATATTCTCTAGTGTTTCCAAAACCTTTGGCATTAGTGTAGTTATAAGATGCGCTTTTATATATTTTTTAAGACGAATCAAATTAAAATAATCATGAGAAGGTATAGCAAGTTCCATTATTAATTGTTCATAGGTTTTATGCTGCAAACTTTCTAAGAAATCTGCCATCTTTAAATTTTTATTGTCTCCAAGAAAGCCTAGTCCACCTGATCAAATGCCTTTTCCGCATCCAGAGAGAGAGTTACCATAGAGATATTATTATTGAGGGCGAAATATACTATATCCATGATTTTCCTTGTGTTACCATATGGTTGACGTCCACTAACAAACCCGACTTGATTTTTATGAATTATAAGTGATATTACCTTTTTAATTCTGTCAGCTAAAATATCACTATTAATTAAAGATGTAGATCTGTAATTAGATACCAGTTTAACATCTTTCCCTTGTTTAGGAATTGGAATGATGATCGCTTGGAGTAATTCGCTAGGGAATGGCTTATTTTCCAAGATGTCATTAAAGACTTTTGTTAGATTAGAAGAAATAACATGACACATTTTTTAATAAAAATAATTAGAGAAGCCATCTGGACCCTGGGATTTATTATTTTTAAAATTGTTAATAGCATGGATGACTTTCATTTCAATTGGATTTTCTAATACTTCTCTGTGTTTTGTATATAATGCTTGCATCTTTGAATTTTTTATATAGTCCAAAATTTGCGATTCATTTTTTTTGTTTATCTATATTATATAGGGATAAGTAATACTCTCTAACTGCGGAGGCAATTTGATCAGGGGACCTACATATATTATTTTCTGATGATATTTAGAAAATTCTCTCCCTTAGATTAGAGTTTTTAAGTTGATTAGATAAATATGTATCTGCTCGATTTCCAAGATAGAACCACTTCTGTTTCCAGTTAGTTAAAGTTTCATTTGCTCTGTCCATCATGAAGTCTCTAATTTTACTCTTAGTTTGCTCTATCTCTATGATAATTCCTCTTTCCTTAGGGGAGATTTTCTCTAAGTTATCTAATTTCAAATACAGATCTGCCAGTGATTGATAATTTACTTTTTTATTATGAGCCTCTATTATAATTATACATCCTCTAATTACACATTTGTATGCAGCCCAACTATTTCCCAGACTAACCTCTTCATTTAAATTCTCCTTAAAATATAAGTTAGAGTTCAAAATTATTTCCTCTAGTGTTTCCAATTACCTCTTTTAAGGGTATAATCCATCTCAATTGTCATAGATACTGGGTTATGATCTGACATAGTTATCGTATTGATTTTTATTTCTTTACATTTTTTTTTACAATATTGCTATATGACATGATCATATCTATTCTATAGAAAAATTAATGTCTAAATGAATAGTGAGTAAATTCCTTTCCATAAGGATTTAATGTTCTCCAAATGTCATATAATTTAAATTTCCTAATAGATTCTTGCATAGATCTGGCTAAGCCTCTTGTTTTTGGATCTATTCTTTTGTCATTTAAAGAGGCTTCATCTTTCTCTACATCAGCAACAGTTAAAATCGCTAAGGAGTATGAACGTGCCCTTTATCCTATCCATATAGCTGCTCATTATACTATTAAAAAAATGAACCTGTCTCTTGTTTGGGGCATATATGTTAAGAAATGAAAATATCTTATCGTTCAACTTACAGATCAGAAACATTGCTCTTCCCTTAGGATCACAATGCTTATATATTAATTCATATTTAACATTTTTAGAGATTATTTATTTTATTTATTTATAAAATATTTTACCAGGAAAGATACATTGAGATTTCTCTCGTTTTCAAGTATGTCCTGGGTCCACCATTGCAGAGATGATAATGGCTACACCACATTTTTCTTATCCTTTAAAGATGCATGTATAATATTAGGATAATTTTTTGTGGTGAATCTATTTGCATCCTCTCCCTTCCATTGGGTCTCTTGTACCCCACAAACATCAATGTTTTGTTTAAAAAGCCAGTCATACATAGATATTCTCGTTTGGGGAACATTCAGACCTTGGACATTAAATGTAGCAATCTTTAAAAAGTTTTTCATCTACCTATCAAGCTAAATTCTCAAATGGTAGGAGACCATTCTCTCAGTCACTCAGGCAAACATATAACATTATCTTAGGGCAGGGGTAGGCAACCTATGGCACTCATAATGTCCGGCACTCAAGGCGTCTTTGCAATGCACTCAAGTAGTCTTTGCACGGCACTCAAGGCTGCTAGAGCCAAACATGCTCTGGTCTATCAGGAGTCCCAGTGAGACTTCAGATATCTGCTAATACAAAAAAGTGGTGAAGGACTATCCTCAATTTATGCTTTGCAGCAAGTAGAAGAAGTGATCTCAGATCACTTAATTCCAGCACTTGTTAAGGGGAATCTGCATTGGGTTAGAGCAGCCCACAATAGCTATCACAGCTCCTGCCCAGCCAGCCTGGTCCGCACTGAACCCCAGGGAAGCTACCCATACTGCTAGATATACACAGAAATACAGAATATTCCTCCCCTCATACAAATATTACGAACAGCTCACACACAAACACACCCAATCTGCACAAACGCAACACCGCTAACAATCCACATACATGCACACAACCCCACATGCAGCCTCTCACATGCAATACCCCAAACAGGCCCACACATACACACCCCACCAAACACACAATGTGACATATCCACGCACAATTTCACAAGCAGTCCCCATACACAGCCCACATGCATAGGTACATGATGCCACAAACTACTCGTGAACATATACAATATAATAGCTCACATACGCACACAGATACAACAATACAAAGCAACTGCAGTATAAATAACTCAAGCAGAATACAGCAACATACACACCTCAATTTAAAAAAAATAGGACCTGCAAGCTACATGTCACCGCAATTTTTTTTCGGCACAGTGCTGCTAAAAGGTTGCCTACCCCGGTCCTAGGGGAAAAGGAAAAAACATTTCCTCTAAGCAAACAATCCCCAGTCCCCAAAACACAAAACAATACCCCAAGAAGAAGAGGAAAACCAGTTCTTCTATAAAAACACAGGACCCCAAAACCCAAATTGGGCAACGGCCCAGTAGCAATCCAAAAAGTGGGATCATGAAGAGATTAACACTACCCCTTATCTCTCCTCGCCTGCTGGTGCAGGGTTCTTTTTTGTAGCTAAGAAAGATGGAGAATTACGTCCTTGCATAGACTACAGGGCATTAAACAAAATTACTATCAAAAATGCCTATCCCATTCCCCTTATATCCGAATTGTTTGATAGACTCCAGGGTGCTAAGATCTTCACTAAGCTTGACCTTAGGAGTGCGTAAAATTTGATGAGAATTAGGGAGGATCATGATTGGAAGACAGCGTTTAACACTAGGAGTGGGCACTACGAATATCTTGTTATGCCCTTCGGGTTATGTAATTTCAAGACTTCATTAATGATGTACTAAGAGACTCTACTTACTCTTTTGTGCTTGTATACCTGGATGATATCCTTATTTATTCCCCCGACATCCAAACTCATCATGATCATGTCAAACATGTTTTACAAACTTTGCTTAAAAATGGTCTTTATTGTAAACTTGAGAAATGCATATTTAATCAACATGAGGTTCAGTTTTTGAGGTATAACATTTCTGCCTCTGGTTTCCAAATGGATCCTTGCAAACTAGAGGCCATTCTACAGTGGCCATTACCCAGTGGGTTAAAAGCCATACAAATGTTTATTGGTTTCTCTTACTATTACAGGAGATTCATCAAAGGTTTCTCTTCGGTAATAGTCCCCATCACCAATATGACACGCAAGGGGGCTAATTGTACTATATGGCCTAAAGAAGCTAAAGAGGCTTTTGAGCTTCTTAAACAAATGTTCACATCTGCTGACATATTAAGACATCCTGACACTAGTAAATATTTCCTACTTGAAGTTGATGGCTCCGAGACAAGGGTCGGGGCTGTTCTTTCTCAGAGAGAGTCAGGATGCCCCTTTGCATCCTTGTGGTTACTTCTCCAGAAAGTTGTCTCCCGCCGAGCGTAGCTATGACATTGGTAATAGAGAACTGTTAGCCATCATACTAGCGCTTAAGGAATGGCGACATCTTTTAGAGGGTTCCAAGGATCCCATTCTGATTATCACTGATCACAAGAACCTGGCACATATATGGTGATGACAAATGACTGTCTTCTAGACAAGCTAGATGGTCATTATTTTTGTCTTGCTTTAACTTCATTATCACCTACAGACTCGGTTCTAAGAATGTTAGAGCTGACGCCTTGTCTAGGCAATTTGACGTTGAATTGGATCTAGAACAAAAGATATCCCTTATTATTTCTCCTGAGTGTATTATTGCATATACTGTCCTTTCTTTAATGTCCCCTTTGCTACGTGCTATCATGGTGGCTTAGACCCAGGCACCTTGAACAAACCTCAAGATAAATTGTTTATTCCATTTCCTGACAGGAAAGAGGAGCTGAAGTTATTTCATGACAATATGACCGCTGGGCATCCGGGTATTAATAAAACTGTATCTGCCATTTCCAGGTCATTTTGGTGGGAGTCATTTAGGAGGATACCTCCCAGTACAGGGAGGTGTGCAACCAGGGCCGGTGCAAGGATTTTTGGCTACACAGGCAAAGATGCATATTGCAGCCCTCCCCCTCTCCCCAAAAAGAAAATGCGTCTTCATCTGTGTGTCTTGTAAACCCTGTTTTTAATTTCTTACCCTCTTTAGCGTATTTTATCCCCCCTTTACTATATCTTATATCCTCTTGTGTGTCTTTTACAACTCCCCTTGTATATCTCTTAATTCCCCCAGCCCCTTTGTGTTTCTCTTTCTTTCCTCCAGCCCCTTTCTGTGGCTCTCTCCCCTCAGTCCTTCTTGTGTGTCCCTCACCCCCAGGGCCCTTTGGGTGTCATTTCCCCCCCATACCTAATAGACATAGATATATAGCAACACAAAGCCATACAGGCACACGGAGATATGCAGGCACACAATCAAATAAACACAGTCATACAGGCACACAGTCATACCAATCTACACATACAAGTATGTCATACAAATACAGACATACACAGATGTTCAGACACTGTCATACAGAGACATACAGACACAGATATACAAAGACATACATAGTCTTAGTCATAGAGACATACAGAGCAGGGGTTTGTGATTTTTAGGGTGTGAAGTGGGGGGATAGATGATGTAGTTTGAGGAACGTGTAGTAGGGGAGCTAGGAGTTAGGGGCTGTGTGGTGGGGACAGGAGCTGTGAGGGGGAGGGCATGTAGAGGTGAGGAGGCAGGGGCTATTGTGAGGGGTGCAAAGGCTTTTGTGAGGGGGGATGTGAAGAATCCCCCTCCATTCATTCGATTTTCCCTCCCTGCTACTTTATTCATGGATGTATTACTGTGTCGAAGTGCCCTTTGCCACTTGTGCCTGGAGAGGATTGCTTGCCCACCTCTTGCCCTGTGACTATGGACCCTGGGAGATTTGGCCCATTCAATTCAGTATGATAGGAGTTATGGATTTTTGTATCCTTTTGTGTTTTACTGGGAACATGTGCTAAATGGAGTCTGCCTTTATCCCTGGATAATTGGATTATTTTCCCCATTGTCTCCAGGATAGAGGGCTCTGTAAAACCGGTTTGGCCAGATAGCCATGCTGCCAGCCAGGCCCCAAAAGATACTTTACTAACTTCTGATTCATGCAATTTTTTGATATGTTGTTTCCCTGAATGGATTGATTGTAAATATATAATTTTTATGTGAATGTAATGTATATTTTAGAAGTTATGAATATGCTGTAAAAACTGTATTTTTCCTACCTGTGATAATTGCATCTTCTATTGTATAAGATAATTTAATCACAGGCAGAGGGGAGGATTTTGTGTGGGCTGTAACCTCTGTTTTATTGGCTACTGTAGATAACGTGTGTGTCCCTCCCCTGCATGGGAGCAGGGCATAAAAGAAGCTGTAGCTTGAATACCTGTTGTTGTTACTTCCAGTAAAGTCTTGTTCAAGCATTCAGCCTTGGCTCATGTTTGGGGGATTGGAAAACTACACTCTGGGGATTGCTATAATCACTTACTCCCCAGAGTAAACTCTTGCAATAGCTTGATTTGTTCCTGCTACGCTCTCTGGATTTATGAGAGGTTCACCCACTGGGAGCTGGATCCTGGTCGTGGATCCAGGGTGGGTGGAGACGGCGAGACCCCGGCACAGCTGTATCGCTGGAAGTGGGGTCTGCAGTGCTGATGGTGTCGGTTGGAGTGCTTGGAGTCCTCAGTGAGCACTAGGCGCATCGATTGGCGGAGGTACTCAGTCGGAGTGCCAGCATTCCGTCACAACTGGTGGCTAGCGGTGGGATGGCCTAGTGCGAGGAGAAGCAGCGCAGAGGCACCGGTAACATTTGGAATTACAATTTGAGGGCATCGCTAGTGTTCGTACAGCGCCCCTGTTCACAGCAAACATGACCTATCGCTTTGAGGGCGACGCTTATAGAGAGGAGAAGAAGAGGCGGTTATCCAGATATGGCCCGAATCCTTCGACAGAGACGATTCTGGCAACTATGCGAGTGCCGATTGCGGAGTCGCTGGAAGTGGGGTCTGCAGTTCTGATGGTGTCGGTTGGAGTGCTTGGAGTCCTCAGCGAGCACTAGGTGCATCGATTGGCGGAGGTACTCAGTCAGAGTGCCAGTGTTCCATCACAGGGGAAAACGGCAGTGAGGGGGGACAAGGACTAGAGGGGGCAGATGCTGAGGGAGGGGACATCTGCTATAGAGGGGGTCACATTGGCTGTAAAGGAGGGGACAGCTGCTGAACAGGGGAACACAGGGGCTGTAGATGAGGGCACAGAGGCTGTAGAGGGAGGACACTGGGGCTGTAGATGAGGGCATAGGGGCTATAGAGGGGGACAGTGGCTATGGGGGGCAGGGGAAGAAGAGGGGGACAGGGGCTGTGAGGGGGCAGGGACTGAGAGGTGGGGGCAGGGGCTGTGAGGGGACAGGGGCTAGAGGCACAGGCTGTGAGGGGGGATGAGAAGTGGGGACAGGGACTCTGAGGGTGGGCAAGGGGCTGAGAGGAGGGTGGACTGGGGCTGTGAGAGTGGACTGGGACTGTGAGGGGGGACTGTGGCTGAGGGATACGGGCTTAGTGGGGGAAGGGACTGAGAAATGGGGACAGTGGCTGTGAGGGGTCATGGGCTCTGGGGGTCAGGGGCTTTGAAGGGGCAGGGGCTTTGAGGGGGATAAGAGGCCGAGAGGTGGAGTCAGGTGCTTTGAGTGGGAGAAGGGGCTTGTAGGGGGATAAGGGGCTGAGAGGTGGAGACAAAGGCTGTGAGGGGAGCAGGGTATGTGGGGGGGCAGGGGCTAGAGGCACAGGCTGTGAGGGGGGATGAGAAGTGGGGACAGGGACTCTGAGGGTGGGCAAGGGGCTGAGAGGAGGGTGGACTGGCGGGGCAGGAGATGTGGGGGGTGGGCAGGGTCTGTTAGGGGGCAGGGGCAGGGGCAGGGACTGTGAGGGGGACAGAAGCTATATAGGGGGACACAGGAGCTGTAGACAGAGGGGCAGGGGAAGAAGAGGGGGGACAGGAGCTGAAAGGGGGGGACAGGGGCTGAGACGGAGGGACAGGGGCTGAGAGTGGAGGGGACAGGAGCTGGCACATGGGCTGTAGAGGAGGGGGACAGGGGCTGTGGTGGGGGGCCCAGGTGTGTAGAGGTAGTGGTTGTACTGTTTAAAAAAAAAAGAAGAAAGTTTGGATAAAACAAAGTGTTTCCCCCCCTCCCTAAAGCTTACGTTTGGCCAGGGAGGGGTGGGACAGGATTTGGAGCCTGAAGTCTGTGAAGTTGGCCAACTACATTGTTCATCTCCAAGACTCCCCAGCAGTCCTGGGAGAAGAGCAGTGGAATTTACCCCCCCCCCCATTCTCCTAATATTATCAGGAGAGGCCGGCCGACTCCACTGGCTGCAGGCTGCAGGGAGAGAGAGATAATTAAAAAATAAGGTGCCGCCTTATGGACGAGCTGGCCCTGTGTGCAACCGGGGCATGTCAGTATGGCAAAGAAGAGGGGGACAGAAAATGAGGGGGCGTCGCCAGTGACTCAAGTTGCTGGTGAAACCCAAGTTGACACACATATTGGGCGTGTCTGTCTGGAAAAAGGGTTAAGGGGCAACCCACTAAAGGCCCACCCACTGAAAGAGTGTGACAGCTTGTCGGGATGGCCCCTTACCAGAGAGCTGCTGAGGGGCTCTCTGCATCGTCCTAGTGCCTGCTTCACAGCGCAAGCATGTCTAATATAGTTGCACTGTGCTGTGCAGTGACTGTTCCCTGGTCCTCTAGATAAGTTGGAGGTGAGACAGGACCCTGAAATAGGGTCTTGCTGAAAGAGAGATTGTTGGGAGTGTTCTGTATAATGGCATGAGCACTTCCCTCTTTCTACTGCTAATACCCCTCCCTATACAACCAAGCATTCTGCTAGCATTTCCTGCTGCTCTCTTACATTGCCTGCCTACCTTTAAGTCATCTGAAATAAATACCCCTAAATCCCTTTCCTCAGATGTTGAGGTTAGGACTCAAATATTATGTGCTCTGCCCTTTGGTTTTTACATCCAAAATGCATTATCTTGCACTTATCCACATTAAATATCAGCTGCCACAATTCTGACCATTTTTCTAGTTTACCTATGTAACGGATCACCTGGCACCCCAACTGGGTACCTCCGTTGAAAGATGCTCCTAGTGCTTCCTGAGGGCTCCAAGTACTCCAGCCGACACCATAACCACCGTAGACTCCTTCAGAGAGCAAGACAGGAAAAAGCTCTTACAAGAGCTTAGTAGTGATATAGCAAGGGAGTATGACTAGCATAGCAATCCCTTGTAGCAGATTCCCCCAATAAAAGATGGCACTCCAAATTGAAGGTGAAGTAGAGCTGTCTGTACTGGCACATACAGCCTCTTTTATTCAAATTCTATAAAGAAGAACAACCAATCAACACATTACAACACAGCTAACACTCCCATTCATTACATCAGAAATCCTCCCCTCTGCCTGTGATATAATCATATCAACACAATAGACCAGTGATGGCGAACCTTTTTGAGCCCGAGTGCCCAAACCGTAATACATGCTAATTTTTTTTTCCTCAAAGTGCCAAAACGGCAATTAAACCTGAATACTGAGGTTTAAGTTTAGAAAAAACAACTCCTACAGTTGTCCGAATTAATGAACATCTCTGTGTATTAAGCAGTTTGTGTGTGTGCTCGGCAGTCTGTCTGTCTGTGTGTGTATTTAGCAGTCTGTCTGTATTTAGTAGACTGCTGAGTACACACAGTCTGCTAAATACACACACACACACAGACTGCTAAATACACACACAGACTGCTAAGTACTCACGCACACACACACACATACACACACACACACAGACTGCTGAGTACACACACACACAGACTGCTGAGTACACACACACACACACAGACTGCTGAGTGTACACACACACACAGACTGCTGGGTGTACACACACACACACAGACTGCTGAGTGTACACAGACTGCTGAGTGTACACACACTGCATTGAGGGCTACAGTGTATGTGTTTGTGTGTGGGGTGATGTGTTTGTGGGGTGATGTGTGTGTGTGTATGGGGTGATGTGTGTGTGTATGGGGTGATGTGTGTGTGTGTGTGGGGTGATGTTTGTGTGTGGGGGGTGCAGGGGTGGGGTGTGTGTGTGGGGTGATGTGTGTGTTTGTGTGGGGTGATGTGTGTGTTTGTGTGGGGTGATGGGGGGTGATGTGTGTGTTTGTGTGGGTGGGGTGTGGGGTGATGTGGGGTGGTGTGTGTGGGTGGGGTGTGGGGTGATGTGTGTAGGGCAGGGGTGCTGTATGTCGTCCGCCCTCCCTCCCCACTGTTTTCTTTCCCCCCATCCCTCCCTCAGTTTTCTCTCCCCCATCCCACACTCAGTTTTCTCCTCCCATCTCTCCCTCAGTTTCCCCCTCCCATCTCTCCCTCAGTTTTCTCCCCCTCATACCTCCCTCAGTTCCCCATCTCTCCCTCGGTTTCCCCTCCATCTCTCCCTCAGTTTCTCTCTCTCCCTCGGTTTTATTCCTCCTTGCCTCCCTCAGTTCCTCCATTTCTCCTCGGTTTCCCCTCCATTTTCTCCTCGGTTTATCCCCCATACCTCATCAGTTTTATTCCCCCTCCCATTTCTCCTCGGTTTCACCCTCCCATTTCTCCCTCAGTTTTATACCCCATACCTCCCTCAGTTTTATTCCCCTCCATTTCTCCCTGTTTTGTCCCCCCCATTTCTCCCTCAGTTTTATTCCCCTCCCATTTCTCCCTCAGTTTTATTCCCCCCTCCCATTTCTCCCTCAGTTTTATCCCCCCTCCCATTTCTCCCTCAGTTTTATCCCCCCTCCCATTTCTCCCTCAGTTTTCCCCCTCCCATTTCTCCCTCAGTT
>OW240913.1:221945149-222049688 GCA_933207985.1 Pelobates cultripes
ACACAGAGTGCCTGGCAGGAGGGAGCGCTGTGCGCTCACCTCCTGCCGGTCACTCCGGCCTTGCGTCCGCCGGGCCGGTGCACCCTAAGGCGGCCACTTGTGCCGCCTTATGGATGCGCCGGCGGAGCGCATCCTCCCTCCCTACGGCGACCTATGGCCGCGTGCCCACAGAGTGGGCTCGGCGTGCCACCTGTGGCACGCGTGCCATAGGTTCGCCATCACTGCAATAGACTAACTTAATTATCACAGGCAGGAAAATACAGTATTATAAAACATATCACAGGGACCCCAAAACATGCAATAACCCCATAAACCGGGGGATCTGGGTGAACCACATATCCAAAATTCATCCAGATCCGTTCAGTAGTTTGGAAGATACAGTTTAATCCAGATTCCGTAGAACATATACAGGCTATATGAAAAATAATTACTGTTAAATGTGTCCCCTGTTCTGTAGTTTAAAACTACTGAACAATGTCTTTGTGCACCAAATACCGGCGAGATGGCACCGTGTAGAAAAGTCAAAACAGTGTCTGTGAGTTAAAATGGCCGCCATCCATTGTTCTCACCATGTGCTTCATCCATTGTTTTCACCATGTGCCTCTGATACATGAAATGGTGGTCACCCAGTAACTTCACAGTTTGTCTGGTAGTCTATCCAGCCGAACCAACAGATGAAACACATGGGGAACAGTGCAACAAACAAAGGGAATCATAAAAAATATGGACAATAGTATATTTGTGCACAATCTCCAGTTTTGTCACCGGGCACAAATGCCATATATCCCAGGGCCATAGTCAGAAGGTAGGAGGCGGGCAAGCAGCCCCCTCCAAGAACACATGGCGAGGTCTGTTCTGCCACAACCTAAATCATTTGCTATTTGGCTTATCCCTCCTGGAACATCAACGCTGTTACATATCTAAATATCATCAGCAAAAATACATACCTTACCATCAAGACCTTCTGCAATATCACTAATAATTTTTTTAAAGAGAATGGGTCCAAGTACCTGCGGTAACCCACTGGTAATAAGACCACGCTTCGAATATGCTCAATTGACTACAACCCTCTGTTGCCTGTCACTCTGCTACTGCTTTACCCATTTAACAATATTGGAATCCGCAGGTTACAATAAGCCTTACTTAAAGATTGCAGTTTATTGATAAGTGTGACGAGAGCAATCTCGCCACATTGCATTGGAGAAGCCTGGTTGCCCGCGTGCTGCCTTTAGACTATGGCCCCATGTTGAAACGCTGGATTTTCCCCTGCAAAGACATGAAAGCCGGGTCATTTGGTGCTTGCCCTGTTTGAGCAGTGATACCCCAGATAGTTATGCCATGGAGCCCATTCGTATAATGAAAGACTATGGGAAAGACTTTGGCTCCATGGCAATTGAACTGTATGTGTGTGCTCTGAGCGCCATTCAGTAATAACGTGCGCTCAGATCTGAGCTATCTGGGGATATGTTGAATGTACCTGTTTTGTGCAATGGCTGCACAGTTATATGTTTTTATGTATTTTATTGTCTTTTGCTGCCATGTGTTCAATGGAGTTTTGCCTCTGTCCTTGGAGATAATTGGATTACTTCCCAATTATCTCCAGGATAGAAGACTCTGTGGAACTGGTTTTGGGCAGAAAAGCCATGCTTCCTGTGGTCACAAAGGACTACGATTTATCTTTTGAACCACTGGACCAATTTGTATGATTTTGACGTATGTTTGTATTTGGAGTATGCTGATTCTGAAAATGTAAGTTATATGTGAATGTGATGCATACTTTTCAAGTTATGAATAATGTGGAAAAATTTTATTTCTCTGCTTGTTATATTTACATTACCCATTGTGTAAGGTAATTGAATCACAGGCAGAGGGGAGGATTTTGTGTGGGAGTGTCTGAGTGTATTGTATGGGTTTATTGGTTGTGTTCCAAAACCCTGTGGGTGGTACTAATGTGTATATAAGAACAATAAACCCACAGCTCTGTCTGTTCACTGCTTGACCCTCAACACGGAGCTTTGTCTCGTTCTTGGGGGGATTTATTGTATGCTATTCCAGTTTGACTGCTAGGAGTGTAAACCTATTCGTATGGTTTTCCCATTCAGCTGTTTACAGCATTCATATGGTTTCCTGTTCGGCGGATTGGTGTTCTGCAGTAGCTGTGCCTGTGTCTCTGGAAGGGAAGATCTACTAAACGGTGGTTTAACCCTTTTATGCCTGGCGGTGCCGTTACAATAAGCCTTACTGAAATCTAGGTAAGCAATGTCTATTGCACCACCCTGATCTATTATTTTAGTTACCCAATCAAAAAATAAGATTAGTTTGGCATGATCTCCCTGAAGTAAACCCATGTTGTCTCTGATCTTGAATTCCATGTGATTTTAGATGTTCAACAATCTTATCATTTAACATGGTTTTCATTACTTTTCTGAATACTAAAGTAAGACTTACTGGCCTATAGTTGCCAGACTCCTCCCTACTACCTTTCTTGTGAATGGGAACAACATTCGCTAACTTCCAATTTTCTGTGACTACTCCTGTTAACAATGATTGGTTAAATAAATCTGTTAGCTTTGCTAGTACACCACTAAGCTCTTTTAATAACTTTGGGTATATTCCATCAGGCCTCATTTACTTATTTGTCTTTACTTTTGAGAGGTGAAATAGTCTTCCCCTGTAAACTCACATATAACAAATGACTCATTTGTCCTTTTTTCTAACTGAAATCCCTTTCCTTCATTTTCATCTGTAAATACTGAACAAAAATATTCATTCATTCTACAGACATTCCTTCTTTTGTTTCTTTTAAATTCCTTATTTTTGCACTGATAGACATGCAACATTATCACAGTGTACGCTTATGCAAAAGCTAAATCACAATAGTTCTATCTTGTGGGTTACAGAAAGGAAAGTTGTGTTGTTAGTGCAGGTGTCATTTCATACAGTTGTTAACAGCTTTTTTGCAGTCATATCAGGGTTTTACTTTTATAATCAACTATATACAATGGCATTGCCACGGATAAATGGCCAGATCGGCAAGTTATATTCAACAGATGTGACATTAAACAGGTATCACACAATGACAAGTGAATATGTTACAGTGAGTTATTGCTTCGTAGTTACAACAGTCATCGTATGACGCTTTAATCTGTTTATGTAAGCCCGCTGAAGCATTAGACATACATTAATTGGAATACTGCTATTCCCCGCTTTTGCCGGGTTACAAGTCTGTGAGACTTGCGAGAACAGAGATGTGAGAAGAGAGAGAGTATAGGAAAGGAAAAGGAAAGAGAAGAATATGTGATCTCCTAGCTGGCCAAGTCCAGGATTGTGTTGTTCCGATTCAGTGTGTTTCCTGAAGCTTTCGTCCTGTACCTTAGCCAGAAACCCACCTGTTAGTGGTGCCGCTGCCACACATCGGGGTTCTGGTGTTCCTATGTCCGTGAGGATTTATCCCAGCAGTGTGTATTGTGAGTTTCTGGTGTGGATGCCACCTCACGCCGCTAGGACCGGCCCCCAGTTTGGTTTGTGTGGTTTCATTAAAGCATAGTTTTTCAAAGAAAGTCATTGGCGCTGTAGTCGCTTCCCTGACTGCAGCTCTTTGTGCGAAGTCTCTGATTCATAAATATCTAAAGTAGTTGTCCGTTCTAAGTGTGGCTTGGGTGTTCAGGTGTGCATATGTAACTATTTCTTGACTGACATATAGGTGAACATATCTTTACAGCCCCGTGGTTTCTATCCCTCCATAGTCCCTAGCCCTCAGTCCCGGCAGGAAGGCCCTGTTCCTTAGCACTGGTGTAATGGGGGATAAAGGGGTACTCAGAGTATTTCTGTTTGGACTGGTCCCATATTTGTATGGTGTTGAGGATGGCAGGGTTAGTGGTTCTCAGGATAGCTTGTTGGGTCTTGGGTACCCATATGAAGAACTGGGGAAGATCCATCCCTGTCATCAGAGACTCGAGATCCACCCAGCGTCTCTTGTCAGGAGGCGTGTACCACTGTATAATCTGGGTTAATTGTGCTGCCAGGTAGTAGTGGTATAGGTTGGGTAGTCCCAAGCCCCCTCTCGGTTTTGAGTGGTATAGGAGGATGCGTGCCAGTCTTGGGCGTTTATTGTGTCATATGAATGAATCTTTGTATGCCTGTAACGTCCTTCTGGGTCAACCTGAGTGACTGTTTTTGGAGTGGGCATCATTTATGTAGTAAGATTGCCAACCCTGCTCGCTTGCGCATTGTACAGCCTCATGTACCATTGTATATGTCTTGCCAGTTAATCTGACTGAAGCTGACCAGGGGAAGTTTGTCTCCTGTATGAGTGAGATGTCAACTTTTTTGGATTTTATGTCCCTCATGAGCAGCCTGCGTTTTTGTTTGGGGAGTTTAGTCCATTGACATTAAGTGACATTACCTTCAGAGCCATTAGGTAGTGTGTGTAGTTTCGCTTTCGTGGCGATAGTGTCTGTTCCAAGGGCCCTGATATAGTCACCTCGGGCTGTAGAGTGGACCAGGTCCGGGGTGCGGCCAGTCACCCCCCTGCCCCCTGACGACGTGGGCAGAAGCCATTGAGAGATCTGGGATTGGAGATCAACATAAGGTATGAGCCAGAGATATAAGGAGAAAGTTAGAGTTCAAATACATTAACCATAAACATAAGCAGTACCAGAACAATCTGGTCTTACTCTGTGCCAGATTAGACTGGGGTCTCCCCCCCCCCCCGGATTAGTGACTCCCCACGCAGTTCCACTGTGCTACATTGTGCAACTATCGCATGAATATGGTAGTTACACTAGATCCAACAGAAAAGTACAATTCGGTCGTAGGCCGACCTCTTCCAACCTCCCATTTGCTCCCTCCCTCCCCCCAGTTTGGGTCAATCAATCTAAGTCCCCGTGTGGTGCGAACCTATATGGGTCTGGCGTTTATAAGCTGTGTGAAGGGGGGGGACAACTGGGGTATCAGTAGTAGACTAGGAGTCAAGTGCCCCCAGGAAGGCTGTAGTTCACCGGTCAGGCATCAAGGCCCGGATGATCAGAGTTGAAGTGTTAGGGAAAGCTACACTAAATAAAGGCAGCTTAATGATGCTACTAATTAGCCATTTAGAATATGTAGTCACCTGGAATAGAGGCACTATCATACTAGATATCACACTAAGAACGAGTAGTGGGTAATGTAAAAGATCTAAGTCCATTAATATGCTCAAAGATTGGGGTCATTTTTACCAGAATACAAATAGATACAAAATTGATAAATAACAAATAAACGGGGGATAAAGAATAAAAAATGATAATACATAATTGGCCATGTTTTGACCAATTATTGATACAGTAATCAGTAGTGACTACAAGTGGAGACATAAAAATGAAGACCAATTAGTGATGCTAATAGCAAACTATTTAGGATACATAGCCACCAAAATTACTAGCTAAGTTGGAAGAAATAGGATCCTATGTTACTTATGAATGAAGGGAGTAAAATTAAATTCTTCATTAAGACCATGAGGAGCTAGTGTTTTGAATTGATGTATCCATCTACATTCTTTCTTGAGTAGTGTGATGTTAAAATTCCCTTTTCTTGTGTTTAAATGAATATGTTCCAGGATTTGGAAATTCAGATTGGTCGGATCCATATTGTGGAAGTTTCTAATGTGGTTGGCAACTGGTGTGGAAATGTTAAGATTTTTTACGGAATTGACATGTTGTAGCACACGTCTATGGAATTCCTGATATGTTTTACCCACATATTGTAATTTACAGCTACAAGTAATGACATAAATGACCTTAGTTGTGCTGCAATTCATGAATTCTTTGATTGTATGTACTATTTTAGTATTAGTACATACTACTGTTTTTGATGGCAGAATATATTTGCAAGCTTTACAGTGGCCACATTTGAACATTCCATTGGAAGTCTGTAGCCATGTTGAAGATGGTTGTGCTGGCTACAAGTGGCTATGGACAAGTAGGTCACGTAGATTTGTTGCTCTCCGTGGTGTAATAAAAATGGCACAAACATGGTTGCAGGCAGAGAGTGATAGGTAACCGTTCCCCAACTTAATGGATAGCCTGATGGCCAGATTGAGAGGGACCACATCTAAATTTGATAGACTTTGATAGACCCTGGCACAAAAAAGGGACGAGGGAAGGGGCCCTGACCCGAAATAACCATACCAAGACTCGCATGTCAACACCTGCAAACACGGACAGAAGCATATGGACTATAGACAGGGAAGCCACATAGATGTTCTAGAACATACCACAACGACTAGCCTAAACAGCAATAGGTCCCAAGCTAATCGATATAACCAGAGTGAGCACGACACACACGGTATGAACATATAAATAGGATATAAGGGTTATATATGTTATATGCAGTACGCAAACTATGCTATGAGACAGGCACACAGTTATAAAGTTATGGTTATTACAATGTGTGAAATGGAATGTCAAACCTGTCTCTTATTTTAAGTTTACTCTGGTTTATTAAAAGAAAATAGAAAAATTCCTTGACGGACGGGGACGATGATGGCAGTAATGTATCAAACGCTTTGTCACAAGATGCCTTTTTTTTTTTATTGTAATGATGTACATGTACATGATCTACTCTGTGGCTTCTGTGTAAGCCTGTAAGCTAATGTTGTGTCACCTTGTCCACCAAGATGGAAAAAAAAGGAATTAAAAAAAATAAAAATGAATTAGTTGGTAAGAGTAAAGTTTATTTGTCGGGTTTACAATGGGAAGATATTATAGTTAGGGATAGAAAAGTGATGGTATTTATTAGCAAATCTAAAACAGATCAGGAAGGCAAAGGAAGATTGTTAACATTGCTGGAGATTCAAGGTTCCTTTTTGTGTCCGGTTAAGGTGACGAAAATTACTTGTCAAGGGTTGAAGGCCCATTTTTAGGTTATGCATAGATAAGTTAACGTTAGGTGATGAGGGTTATTTATCTCATTCTTTTAGAATTGGAGCGGCAACAGAAGCAGTAAGGTGTGGTTTAAGTGATGGAATGATTCAAAGGTTGGGGAGATGGGAGTCTAATAGATTTCAACTATACGTTAGGCCTCATTTGATATAAAAAAATAAAAACATTTTTGTTTATCTGTTCAACGTTATTAAAGTTTATGATGAATATGAACATTGGTGTTAAGCTTTCCTTATCCAGAGGTGGTAATAGTTCATTTGGGAGGGAATGATATTGGCTCAACAAAATCAGTCAATTTGATAAAAGAAATTAAAAGTGATTTGGTATGCATAACACAAATATTTCCAGATGTTCGGTTCATCTGGTCGGACATTATCCCAAGTCATTGCTGGTTAAAAGTAAGTTTTTTAAAACCATTGGAAAGGGTACGTAGGAAAGTAAATAGAGCGTTGGAATTTTTTTTACCAACCTTGGGTATGACTTCATATAGACATAGGGATATTGAGGGCAATTGCGCTGGCTTTTATAGGAGTGATGCAGTTCACTTGTCGGATATTGGTTTGGATATTTTTAATTGGAGATTCAATCTATGTTGGAGATGGCCATGGGCGTTGGGGGGCCACCAGGTTTGGTAGCCCAGAATCTCGGTGGCGTTGGGATATAAGTCGCCCTCCTGGTCATCACAGGAGGGTGGATTTGGTGGAAGAGATATTTATGGCTCCTGGTTTTGGGGGTGGGGGGCGGAGCCTTGGAAAGTGGCTAATGTTAATATGTTGGTTTGGTTTAAAGTTATGATTTATTATTATTCATATGGTTATGGTTAATTGGAATTGTGAAATTCGTAATAAAGGTTCAAAGCCAATCTCTAAGGTGTATCATTAAAGTTATTAAATAAACATTTTGATTGAAAAAGTTTGCTGGTGTTTATTAAATTTATTTATGTTTCACTTTGATTGCAACATTCAAACCTCATGTCGGGCACGCGGACTACGTAAGGAGCAGCCCCATGAGGTTTGATGGAGCGAAGTGGGTGGTAAGTATAGCGCTCGCGCTAGGGGTTAAATGCAGGCTAGGGTTAATTGCAGGGCAGCTCACGCTGGCAGAAAAGGCGGCAAGCTTGCGACCCGGGCATGAGCCCTGATTGGTAGATAGCAGCGTGAGGGCAATATTGGAGGGAAAATAAGGGGTATAAATTAAAGGGTGCCAAAATTAATTGCCTCAGCTTGTGCCAGACAAATTTGAAGGTTGGCTATATTAAAATATTTAAGCTGCTGTTCCCACCCACCCTCCCCCTTTTTTATTTCAGGAACCTATGTCGTGATCTTATTATGGGATATAAGTCGTCCTCCTGGTCATCACAGCAGGGTGGATTTGGTGGATTTGGTTGAAGAGATATTTATGGCTCCTGCTTTGGAGGGGGGCGGAGCCTTGGAAAGTGGTTATGGTTAATATGTTGGTTTTTAAAGTTATGGTTTATTATTATTCATATGGTTATGGTTTAATTGGAATTATGAAATCCGTAATAAAGGTTCACAGCCATTCTCCAAGGTGTATCATTAAAGTTATTAAATAAACATTTTGATTAAAAAAGTTTGCTGGTGTTTATTTATTTATTTATGTTTCACTTTGATTGCAACATTCAAACCTCATGTGGGTGTCAGGATTCCAGATATGCACCACTGTCAGGCTGCATTTGTAGTCACTGCACAGGGATTCTTGCTTGAATCCATGTGCAATGACTAGAAATTAGCCAGCCCTAAAAAGCCTGAGGCATAAATCTACAGACTTCCAATATGTGAGTGCCTGAAGCAGTTCTCCGTGAACAGTTCTTTGTGTGTTTACACCATGTGAGAGCTCAGAGGGCAGGGCAATCTGTCCTGTGTGTGTGTGTGTGTGTATGTGTGTGTGTTGTTACGTCTCCATGGTAACCGTTCACCCTTGATGAAGCAGCCTAGAGAAGAGACTGAACATTCCTTTGGTTGGAACATAAGAGGTACTGAATTTTCATAACTGCAAACAAGATACTAAATACATGTTAGTAGTAATATGCTAAATTATATATCAGTGCCATAAACCACACTAGTGGCATTGTTATGTTATGGCTGTAGTTATGTATTATTTTTAAGTCTGCCATACATAACTAAATGTATGTTATTAAAAAACCCTTTCAGTTACATACGTTTAAGTAAGTAATGTGTTGAAATGGATATATTATCAATATTTTTTTAAGAAGGGAAATGTGCCTTATTTGTCAACAGATGATATATTAAGCACACAAAAACCGAAATTGAAAAATTAGCCAGTTCTCAATTCATTACAAGTGACTGTTTAGTTAATGAGATCCTTGGAGTTCTATTGCCAAATATGGAAGAGCAAATGTGGAGTTCTGTATGTCGAATAATGTAATCTCAAATTAAAGCTATTAAACTATTTTTGCACTTTGACTGATCACATAAAAAATACACATTTTTTAACACACTATTTAGTGTAACATGAAATTTACTGTGCAATTTTATACACCTTATTCCCAGTAAGATATACAAATAAGGATAATTAGACAAAACATTCATTATTGTGATTTTTTAAAATTCCGAAACCTTAATTTTATTTCAGTAAACCCCCCACCCCTCCCTATTATGAATGTTAAATTGATGCTGCGAACATTGATAAAAGAACACAGAAGTACATGCTCAGATCAGCAAACACTTAAATAAGAAGTTAACACTTCAACAGGCTGTCACATGGTGAGGGGGTACTAAATTGATACTTTTGTGTAAAACTGCACAGGAGGGTAAAATTAGTCTTTTGCCACTCCCCTGGTACTCTTATGCAAAGCTGCCCAGGAGGGCAAAACTGGAGCTCTTTTTCATATATCCCCAAAGAAAACCTGCAGAAACAAATACCTAGCTAAATTCATGAAAGAGAATGTGCTATGAATGTGAAGCTTGCAAGGGATTTGCTAACCCCTGTTCACAAAGAGGTTACAATTTACTTTTTATCTGTGTATGCTTGTCTGTATTCATGTACTGTTATTTTTATCTTTATTTAGGATTGCGGCATGTCACGCTTTACTGGTCAGTTTTTCATGTAAAAATTGAATCACTTTATAAACATACAGTTGTACATAATGCTTGAAAATAAACAGCAAAAAAACATGATAAAACTTGATAAACTGCTGGATGGAATAGAAAGAGCAAATAAACATGATACTGAAGCTTACACTTCTGGTCACTTAAACCATAACCATCTATTCAAGCCACAGGTCCTGGAAAAAAAAGTGTTCTGGAAAAATGCAAAGAAATCAGATCATCTCCATCTCAATGAACTACAATGTGGCCACAATAACAAGTTCATGAAGATGAGAGTTGCTCCAACAAATTTTACATTAAAGACAAAAGTGGTACAAGATCAGAATGCTGAATCAAAATCCCTGTTTTCACCTCTTATACAACTGTCTGGTTCTGTTACGTTAACAAAGACTCGAATTGCTAGTGGTTTCACCAGCAACCAAGAGTATAATGTACCATTGCAGAATGAAGGAATAGACCTCCCTGATTTAAAACAGTTGAAGTCTGAAAACTGTATTAACAGAACATCATTCCAAGACTTTAACCATGAATATCATTTCGTGCCTGCTTACTTTGCTGGTGTGACCAAAGCAGATCAATTTAGCATATTTCAAACGCTTGAAAAAGATATCCTTGAAAAAGAAAATCTAACTAAGGATTTCTTCAAGCATGCTTCAGCTGAAAAGTACAAGACAGAATTAGAAAAGGTATGAAATAATGCAATGTTAATAAAATGTAATGTTTAATTTTCTGTATAACTAACACTTTAGTGCTCCTGTCCCTAGTTACATACAGCCACCCCCCATTTCAATTAAAAAATAATAAAATAAAGGTTTTCTTTTCCCTTTTCCATTGCCGAGACCCTTCAATGTTTTACATAGCAGAGTTAAAAGGACAGGGCCACTGCATTCAGACCACTTCATTGAGATGAAGTGGTCTGGACGACCTAAGTGTCACTTTAAGCAGTGAAGATTTCGAAATGTATTGACTAGAATATTATTTTTTTCAATAACTTAATCATTAGGACAGGGCTGGACTTGGAGAAAAATTCGGCCCGGGCATTAAGATTGGGACGGGGCAGAGAGGGTGTGTTTCGTCATCACCAATGACAAACACACCCCCTCTCAAAGTGAGCATGTTGGTTCAATGCTCTTCCAGGGCAGACCATGTGCAGAATTCTGCTAAAGAGCTCTAGCATGAGAAAAAAAGCCCTGTATTTGTTCTGCACAGTGCAAGCAAATTTAATAACATGCTTGCACTGTGTTTCCTTGCAACTTGTCTCTGGTGTTTCTATAAATGGATACCAGGAGACAAAAGGGCCAGGAAAGAGTATTGTGCATGTGTTTGGAGCCTGCTTGTTGAATTGCGTGTGTGTAGAGTGAGCTGATAGTGGTGTGGTATTGTGTAATAAGGTTGGTTTTAGTCGTGTTGTGTTTTTGGTGTAATATAATGCATATGTGGCTAGGGACTGTTGAGAATGTTTGTATAGGGGATGTAGTAAGTGTGTGCATACAGGCTATAGTGTGTGTGTGCGTGTGTGTGTGTGTATATATAGGTGATGTAGTGTTTGTAGAGGTTGTAGAGAGTGTGTGTTCAGGGGTGTAGTATGTGTTTGTTTACAATGAATCTAGTGTGTTTATAAGGGATCCAGAGTGTGTATTTTAGGAATGTAGTGTGTGTGTGTAGATGGTGCAGTGTGTGTATATAAAGGAGTCTAGTGTGTGTTTAAAGGACCCAAAATGTGTAGGAGATCTTGTGAGTATGTGTATAACGGATTCAGAGTGTATAATGGGATTTACAGTGTGTATATGATCCAGAGTTGGGTAAGGGATCTAGTGTGTGTCTGGAATGTAATGTGTTTAGGAGTGCAGTATGTGTGTGAGGGATGCTGTAGTGTGTGTGTATATATACATTTCGAAATATATATATATGTGTGTGTGATAGTGTTGTGTGTGATGGGTGTGAGAGTGCTGTGTGTGATGGGTGTGAGAGTGCTGTGTGTGACGTGTGTGATGGGTGTGAATATTAGAAGGGACTGTGTGTTTGGGAGTAAAAAATAAAAATAAAGTGTATGTCAACGGTTCAGTATGTATGTGGGGTGCAGTGTGTGTGTGAAGGGTGCAATATGTATTAGGGGTGCAGTGTGTGTGTGTTTGTGTGAGGGGTGCATGTGTGTGAGGGATGTAGTGTGTGTGAGGGATGCATTGCGCAATTGCCCCATTGCCCCACCTCCCCCGGATCCACCACTGATTCATGGACATAGGACCACTGACAGAACTTGATTGTATTACACAAATGCTGGTTAGCAAGGGATTGCCTCATTTCGAAATTAAAGGCACACTATAGTCACCAAAACAACTATAGCATATTGTATTTGTTCAGGTGAACATAATCATTCCCTTCAGGCTTTTTGCAGTAAACTCTGTTTTTTTTTAAGAGAAAAGGCAGTGTTTACATTACAGCCTAGGGATACCTCCACTGGCCACTCATCAGATGGCTACTAGAGGTGCTTCCTGGGGCAAGAGTTCCTCCTTCACTCTATGAGGAGATGCTGTTTGGCCAAGGCTGTGTTTGGCCTGTGCTGGCTCTGCCCCTGATCTGCCTCCTTGACAACTTTAGCCAATCAAATGCTTTCCTTTCCTATGGCTGAAAGAATCACTTTTGATGTCAGCCAAGCAGGCAGATCAGGGGCAGACAAGTTGTTTCTTTTTCTGGCTCTACCTCTACTCATCAATCGCTTTCTGTTGGTTCTCCCCAAGGATGTGTCATCGGTCCCCTATTGTTCTCAATCTACACTGCCTCCCTTGGTAAACTCATCAGCTTCTTCAGCTTCCAGTATCATTTCTAGATCAGTTCTAAAGACAATTTAGCTGTCCTCCCCTGATTTCTCACCACCCTTCTTGACTTGTGTCTCTAATTGCCTCTCTGCTATTTCCAACTGGATGCCTGCTCATTTCCTTAAACTTAACCTGTCCAAATCAGAACTTCTGGTCTTCCCTCCCTCAAGTGCTGCTACTCCTTTGTCTGTTTCCCTCCAAGTCAATGGCGCTACTATCCACTCTTCTCTGCAGGCTCGCTGCCAGGTGTTTGCCATATCCTGCCGGTCCCATCTCAAAAACATTGCACGCATTGGACCCTATTTAACACCTGTTACGGCTAAGGTGCTTGTCCATGCCACTGTCTTCTCTTGCCTTGACTATTGTAATCCGCTTCTCAGTGGTCTTACGTGTTCCCAACCTGCCCCGTTACAGTCTATAACGAATGCCGTAGCGGGGCTCATCTTCCTGTTTGTCTGTACCTCCCATGCCTCCCCCTCTGTCAGTCCATACATTGGCTTCCCGTAAGATATAGGACTTAATTTAAGAACCTGATACTTGCTTACAAATCTCTACACAATGCTGCTCCAACCTATTTATCCTCACTAGTACACAAATATGTTCCATCTAGACCACTACACTCTGCTGGAGACCTACGTCTAACCTCTGTTCATAATCCTACCTCTGATTCTCGCCTTAAAGACTTCTTTATGGCTACACCATTCCTATGGAATGCCCTTCTCCTCTGTGTTAGACTTTCACCCAGTCTCCACTCCTTCAAAAAATCTTTGAAAACTTACTTTTTTAGGAAAACATATCACTTAAACTGTGAACAGCTTTATCTCCCCGCATCCTGATTCCTCTGCTGCAACTGTCATCAAAACAACACTAAGCCCTCAGTGAATACTATCCTAGCAACATACTTTTCTACCATACCCTTACCTTTTGTGTCACTATACCCCACTCCCTCTAACATGTAAGCTCATTGAGCAGGGCCCTCAATCCCTCTGTTCCTGTGTGTCCAACTCGTCCGGTTACAAATACGTGTCTGTTAGTCCACTCATTGTACAGAGCTATGGAACTTGTTGGAGCTTTATAAATATTATTAATAATAATAAGACACCAGTAACTTCTGGCACTACATTTTAAACGTTTGCATTCAGTTTCAAACAAATAAAGATATGCCCTGAATTAACCTATATTTGAACATCTAGATAGTAAATCCATAAAAAAAAAAATATATATATCTAAAACTTAACATTTATTAAATTTATCAATATAAGTGCATGAGAGATAAACTAAATAATATATATATCAACGAAAAAAGGGGAAAAGAACAAAACCAAAAACCAATGTCAGGTGAAACAGACTGGTCTGACTCTGGTAGCAATTCCTCCTCTCGATCCAGAAACTCTCAGGGTCAATACAAACAGCAGCCACAGAGACCATCAAAAATAGAAGTACCGTATATACTCGAGTATAAGCCGAGTTTTTCGGCACATTTTTTGTGCTGAAAAACCCCAACTCGGCTTATACTCTAGTCAGTCTGTATTATGGCAATTTACATTAATTTACATTGCCATAATACAGACTGGGGGCTGGCAGAGCTGTTACTTACCTCTCCTGCAGCTCCTGTCAGCTCCCTGCTCCTCCGCGCCGGTCCGGTCAGCACCTCAGTCAGCTCCCAGTGTAAGTCTCGCGAGAGCCGCGGGGTCATAGTGCGGCTCTCGCGAGACTTACAGTGTGAGCTGAGAGAAGAGCTGCACGGACCGGCGCGGAGGAGGAGAGAGCTGGCAGGAGCTGCAGGAGAGGTAAGTAACAGCTCTGCCAGCCCCCCTCCTCCCCCCACTGAACTGCCAATGCCACTGGACCACCAGGGAAGGAGAGCCCCCCTCCCTGCCATGTATCAAGCAGGGAGGGGGGACAACAAAATAAATAAATTAATAATACATAAATATAAATAATAATAAAAATAATAATAATAATAAAAAAAATATAACAAAAAAATTCAAATAATATTAATTAATAATATATAAATATAAATAATAATAAAAAAAATAATTAAAAAAATAATATAATCCAAAAAATTAAAATAATAAATAATAATATAATTTTTTTTTTTTATATATAAAAATGCCCACCCCCCACCAAGGCTCTGCAACACAAACACACACTGCATCACACACACACACACACACACTGCACTCATACACACACACTGCATTCATACACACACACTGCACTCATACACACACACACTGCATTCATACACACACACTGCACTCATATACACACTGCATTTATACACACACTGCGCACTCATACACACATTGCGCACTCATACACACACACTGCATTCATCATATACACACACTGTAAATAAATATTCAATTAATATAATTTTTTTAGGATCTAATTTTATTTAGAAATTTACCAGTAGCTGCTGCATTTCCCACCCTAGTCTTATACTCGAGTCAATAAGTTTTCCCAGTTTTTTGGGGTAAAATTAGGGGCCTCGGCTTATATTCGGGTCGGCTTATACTCGAGTATATACGGTATCTTAAAAAATATTAATAAAGAACGATGTCCTTTCTGGATATCCCTGTACCAATAGACACTGACAACTCCTCTCTCCAAACCACTTCTTTGTCTTTTTTAGATCAAGGCTCTTCCCGACAACAGAGAGCAAGAATTGTTGTGAGTTGTGAATTTATCAAATTTTGTATTACTTCCAAGGCATCATTCACTGCTAACCAAGGGACTCTCCTTGGTACCTACTCCTGCACATAACACTTTTGAATGCTCAAAGGACTTAAACCTTTTTGGAATGAAATTAACAAGTGAAGTTATTCACGAAAGAAAGTCCAGAAAATGGCAAATGAACTAAGTCTTTCCATACAAGATTACAATCATACTAAAAACGTAATTGCATTATTGGACAATCAGGACAATCTAAAACTCTTAAATGATTTGAAACCTAGAAGTTTCTATACTCCTAACCTCAATGTGATTCCCCAAATAGACCTTTTTGTCTAATTTATAACTCAAAAAATGGAACAAACCCAAATCTCACAACAAGACAATCTTACGCGACAAGAGAGGCTAGCATTACGAGAACTCATACAATCGAAGGACATTATAATATAACCCACCGATAAGGGTGGCAATATAGTTCTCTTACAAAGAAAAAATACATTAGTATGTGTATGGAACATTTGAAAGACACTGTCCCGAGCGTGGGCTATAGGCCCAGCCGAGACAGTGGGGAGAGTGTGGAAGTGACAGGGTTAATGACACCAGACCCCTGGTTACCTGTTGCTAGTCCCAGCAACCACTCAATTAACCCCTGCAATCCCTTCTACACTAACCCCCTAGTACACACTTTACTGCCACCACCAAGACTTTAAACCCGGGCGTCTTAGGTTACCCCACACACAGGAGAATGATAGAATCCCAGTTCTACTTTTACTGATCAAACACATATAATTAACCCTTTTTGGTAACGTGTTTACCTGAGCTTTCCTCTGGAGAGTGAAGCTCATAGAGAAGCTGATTAAAGGACCACTATAGGCACCCAGACCACTTCAGCTTAATGAAGTGGTCTGGGTGCCATGTCCATCTAGGATTAACCCTTTTTTTATAAACATAGCAGTTTCAGAGAAACTGCTATGTTTATAATATGGTTAATCCAGCCTCTAGTGGCTGTCTCTTGACAGCCGCTAGAGGCGCTTGCGTGCTTCTCACTGTGAAAATCACAGTGAGAAGACGCCAGCTTCCATAGGAAAGCACTGTAAATGCTTTCCTATGAACTGGCTGAATGCGCGCGCGGCTTCTGCCGCGCATGCGGATTCAGCCGATAACGTCGCTATGGAGAAGGAGAGGAGGAGGAGAACTTCCTCTCTCTAGAGCCCGGCGGTAGGGGGACCCTGAGGGTGGGGGCACCCTCAGGGCACTATAGTGCCAGGAAAACGAGTATGTTTTCCTGGCACTATAGTGGTCCTTTAAGTAAACATTTAATCTGACAAAAAAGATTCACTGTGCTGAGTACAAAATACAGAAATAAATGACATACAGATAACAAATTGCAAAACAGTACATAAAATAAAATCGGAGAAAAAACAAGAACTTCCTTACATGTATTTACCCCATGTAGAATTCTTGTGGGAGTCTTAGATGGTATAGGTCTCCTAGAAGTTGCTGACCAAAGAAAAAAATGAACAACTCCCTGGATAGTCCAGCACCCTCATAATATACCTAGACTAGTTGTTTCTCAGTGGGCAGACCCCTGGGTAATTCCTTGTGTCCAGCTCTGGTGATGGCTATCTAGATGTTTTATGGTCTAGGCCTGGTGCAAGATCAAAGACCACAATAAATGTCATCCCAAGGTTTACAAAAAAAACAACTCTTAACATATATCAACACACATTTGGCATGACAGACACCAACTCATACTTACTCCTAGACTCTGACCCTACTAAGAAATACCTCTTAGAATTAAAAGATTTGCTAAATTCTGCCTATGATAATGAAATCCTATCCCAACAGGAATATAAGTTTCTTTTACCTAATACCAATCCGACAATAGCAACGTTTTATTCTTTACCTATGATCCACAAAAATATTGTGGATCCTCCGGGTAGAACCATTATCTTGGGCAACAACTGTCTCACTGAAAAGGCAAGTCAATTTGTGGATAAAATCTTACGCCCTATGATCAAGCAGCTTCCATCTTACTTACAGGACACTGAAGACACCCTGATAGCATTGGAGGACCTACATGTTCCTTCATATACGTTATTCACAACTTTGGATGTGGTGTCCCTGAATAGTAATATTCCACATGAGAAGGGAATACAAGCATGTAAACACTTCTTAGATCTTTTGGAATATAACATACCTGTGACAAAGCCCACTATTTTGTCTGTATAGGAGATGTCCTTCTTTCAAATTCACTAACAGGTTCCTTAACCCTATTATATAAATCTACCGAACAGCGACAACCTCCTGGCTCTTTAACTGCAAACAAAACCACAGGATCAAGTGCTCTCTCGGTGTGGCCGCCATTTGTATAATCAAATGCCACGTGTTGGAGAAAACGCAGGCAGCGGGACTTAGTCGTCGAGTGTCTGGAACACTAAGTTGGACACTCGACCCGGGGATATCATATTTGTGGGGGTTCCTATAAGTTTATTATGTATTTTCTAGGGATTTAAATATATGTCTTTTCCTACGAATTTTGTTTTTAACATTAAATGATCACGATTTAATCTTGGGTGTTTTCCACCCCATATAAATGGGTTAAAAATTGATTGTGCTAAGGAGAGCCAACTTTCTGTACAATACAACGGCATCATGCGGAAGAGATAGACCCATTTTGGGTATATATAGAATTTTATCATATTAATTCTCCCCCACCAAGATGCCTATATTCCCTTCCATTTTTTCAAGGTTTTACCCGTATCTTTCAATAGCTTCAAAACATTTTATTCCATCATTCTATTTGGCTCGTTAGTAATCTCTATACCTAAACATTCCATAGAATTCTTTTTACAATCAAAAATTTATTTATCAAATAAATTACGCTTGGTATTTAATGTAAGATTAAATGGGAGTGGTGCTGACTTATTTAAATTTAAATTATATCCTGAATATATAGAGAATTCCCTTATGATATCCATAACTTTTTCCATGGATGTCAAAGGGTCCGTCAACGTGAGTACCACGTCATCTGCGTACATTGTAAGCTTTAATGACTCTCCCTCTAACTCTACTCCTTTTATAGGTTCATTATCTCTAATTTTATGCGCTAGGGGTTCAAGGCTTATAAGATATAAAAATGGGGATATGGGACACTCCTGCCTTGTTCCGTTCGTCAACTGAAACCAGTCAGAGAAGAAGCCACTCCCTACAACATTGGCTGTTGGGACTGTATATAAGGCCATAATAGCCCTAATAATATTGCCATGAATTCCAAAACTATGTAGTGCTTTCTCCAAAAAATCCCACCTTACCCTGTCAAACGCCTTTTCGGCATTTAATGATTGGGCAAGGAGTGATAAATCCCTTTTAGTTGCTACATCTGCAACATCTATCAATCTTCTGATGTTAACAATTGGGGATCTACTAGCTATAAACCCCACTTGATCTTGATGAATAATTGTTGGTATTATATTAGCAATCCTATCTGCTAACACAGAGGAATATATTTTAATATCACTATTTAGCAGTGAAATGGGTCTATAATTTGTTACTAGTTCCGGATTTTTATCTGGCTTTGGGATAGGGACTATGTGAGCCTTTAACATTTCTCTGGGTATATTTCCATGTATCATAAAGTAATTAAACAAATTAGTAAGTGGATCTATGATATTTCCCTTAAAGATTCTAAAGAAACAATTCCTGAACCCGTCCGGCCCTGGAGCCTTCTTTGCTTTTAATTTTTTAAACGCTAGTTCTACTTCACTTTGTGAGATAGGTTAATTTAATAGTGTCAACTGACCCTCTGTTATACCTGGGAGTTTAAATTGAGAAATAAATTCAGACATCTTATAAGTACCTTTTCTCTCTGGTAGATTATATAAGCCTGAATAATACTCTTGAAATGCTTTACCGATCTTATCTGGTGACAGGATTACTTCTTCTCCTATTCTTATTTTAGAAATCTTTTTTTAGTTTTTTTCTTTTTTTAATCTATTTGTTAGTAATTTATCCGCCTTATTCCCTTTATAATACCAAGTTCTTTTTAAACGTTCTAAGGCTAGATTAGATTTATAGATCAAGATATTGTTAATTGTCTCTCTTATTTCTTTTAATTCTGCACTACTTTTAATCGAAGGACTGTTCTTATTCTATTTTTCCAGCATTTCATATTCGATATATAAATGTGCTAAATTTTATGAGTTTTTTTTCCCTGAACCCAATTTTATGAAATATCCCCTAATTGTGCATTTAAATTGTGCACAATGATGTCTCAGAATTTTTATTTTCTCTAAAGTAATCATCTATAGCTTTTTGTATGATATCCACATTTGACTTTTTTTTAATAGATGTTCATTCAGTCTCCAATTAGATCTAGAATTGACAAAATCATCTTCAATAACCAAAATTAATGCATTGTGATCTGACCATGGAATATTGGTAATTAAATTTTTTTTAACCATTCTGGCAGTATTTATCTCTGTCAATATATAATCTATTCTTGAATAGACTTGATGTGGATAGAAAAAACACGTATAATCCTTTTCCATAGGATGCCATATACGCCAAATATCCATAAGGCCTGCCTTTTTGATAATCTCATTAAATCTTAGGGAGGATTGTTTTAAATATCCTTTATTCTCCTTATTACTTAGTTTATTTCTATCCATAGTAGGGTCCAATAAACAATTGAAATCTCCCAAATATATTATTTTACCTTGTTTGATTTTATCAATTTTGTCCACAAGTTTGTTTAAGAATAGTGATGTCCCGAACGGTTCGCGAACGGTTCGCCGCTGACTCATCATTGAGTAAACTTTGACCCTGTACCTCACAGTCAGCAGACACATTCCAGCCAATCAGCAGCAGACCCTCCCTCCCAGTCTCTCCCACCTCCTGCACAGCTCACTAAGAATGCAGCTTCACAATGGATGCTGTCCAGGAGGTGGGAGGGTCTGCTGCTGATTGGCTGGAATGTGTCTGCTGACTGTGAGGTACAGGGTCAAAGTTTACTCAATGATGAGTCCGCGGCGAACCGTTCGGGACATCACTATTTAAGAACCTTATGGGGGCTTTATTTGGTGCATATAAGTTTACAATAGTGTATAGCTGATTATTCATCTCACATATTATTATAATGACTCTTCCTTCAGTATCAGAGTCCTGATAAATCAGTTTGAAAGCTACTTTTGAAGATATTATAATTGCTACCCCTCTTTTTTTCTTTTTAAGCATAGAAGATTTAAAAATAAACGGAAATTCCTTTGAACTAAATCTATCTTTCTCTTTTACTAGCCAGTGGGTCTCTTGTATTCCACATATATGTATTGATTCCTTCCTAATAAAGTTTGTAAGAATAACTATTTTTTGCGGTGAATTTAACCCTCTTACATTCAAGGATGCTATCTTAAGCATGTCTTCATTTTATCCAACTCCCTTCTCTCCAGCGTGGGAAACATACATATAACATGACAAACACTACATTGCACCCCTACATTTAACATTAAAATACTTGGTTCCTTATCCGAAAGAACCATCCCTATACCTGTATTCCTTCCCCCGATATCAGGAGGGAAAGAATATACAAAATTAACCGCCCTAAACAGTTAGGTGAAGGGATACACTTTACAATTTATCTATACCACAAGTTACCAGGAGTTTATCATGTAACCCTAAACAAACAAAAAACAAAACAAAAAACAAAACAAAAAAACCTTAACCCCTTAAGGACGGAGCCAAATGTACACGTTGTGAACGAAACAAAATGTAAACAAAACCTCGCATTTGCGCTACATGTCTGTCCAACCGTAATTCACCTCTTTCATAGTAAATACACCCACCCTTATCATATATCATTTTATTCAGGGGAAACAGGGCTTTCATTTAATATCAAATATTTAGCTATGAAACATAATTTAATATGAAAAAATTGGAGAAAATAAGATTTTCTTTTATTTTTTTAGTTCTACATGACATTTTAACGGTCAATGTCATAATACTGTTTGCTTTTACTGCAATAAAATACACATATTTGTATTCAGCAAAGTCTCACGTGTAAAACAGTACCCCCTGTGTACAGGTTTTATGGCGTTTTGGGAAGTTACAGGGTCAAATATAGCACGTTACATTTGTAATTGAAATCGCCAGATTGGTTACGTTGCCTTTGGGACTTTATAGTAGCCCAGGAAAGAAATCTACACCCATAATGGCATATCATTTGCAATAGTAGACAACCCAAGGTATTGCAAATGGGGTATGTCCAGTCTTTTTTAGTAGCCATTTGGTCACAAACACTGGCCAAAGTTAGTGTTAGTATTTGTTTGTGTGTGACATATGCAAAAAACGCCAATTTTCGCCAGTGTTTGTGACTAAGTGGCTACTAAAAAAGACTGGACATACCCCGTTTGCAATACCTTGGGTTGTCTACTATTGCAAATGGTATGCCATCATAGGGGTAATTTTCATTCTTGGGCTACCATAGGGTCTCAAAGGCAACGTAACCAATCTGGCGAATTTTTTTTTTTATCATATTTGTGTTTATTGTTTTTGTCACGAGAAACAGGGGAACAGAAGGAAAAGGGAGAAGGGATAGGGGTTCCACAATAAAATATACATACATTGGTTATACATTAATCATACACATTGCATGGTAGATTGCGTAATCAACAGCTTTCTCTCGGGGCAGTATGCGTTACAGTCCTGTTTGACGCCTACATTTCTTATTCGGTTGTGCATATCAGTGCATGTCTACAGATAGTACTGTTATACAATATACATTACATCGTATACATTACATTGTATGTGCAGGGTCGCCTCCTAGGGTTATTGCCATATAGTAACTATGTTCTGGTGCCTACATATGTTTGACTCTTAACATGTTTATTGCTTGGACCACATTGGTCAACGTGTGTGGAGTATGGGGGAACTCAGGGTAGGGAGTGAACTCAACTTAACAGAAACTTGTACTGGAACTTGAGCTTGATCTCGAGCTAGGACCATTGAGAAATGCTTAGGGAACTACAGTGGCTATGCTCTCCTCGGTTTTGTATCGTTATTTTTATTATTCCTGTCATCATTGTTATCGGGCCTGGCCCGCTATGTAGTGCTCGTCCTTCGGTATGTGAGCCAGTCCTGCCACACCACCTCATGTTGTTGTGCTTTCCCCTTCAGACCCATAGCCATGTTTTCGTATAGACAGACATTATCTAATCTCTTTGAGATCTCTTCCATCGAGGGGATAGCTTCGCCCTTCCAATGATATGCTATAGTGACTGTGAGAAGGTTTACAATTAGTGGGGTGTGGTGCTTCTGGTGTAACATTGGCAACATATGTAGTAAGTAACTTTCAGGCGTCAGTGGCATGGTAAATAGGGTTAGTTTGTTTACCAGTGTTTGTACACTTAGCCACAGAGGCTGAATGTCTTGGCATTCCCAGAAGACATGGATCAGTGTACCCTGGGCTTTCTCGCACCTCCAGCATAAAGAGGAGACTGTACTGTACATTTTGGCTAATCTATGCGGCACCATGTACCATCTCATTGTGATTTTGCTGTATGCTTCCCACATGGAGATGCTACTAGATGCCTTCTTGGTGTTAGCTATGGCCTTGTGCCATTGTTGTATCGCGAATTCCCTACCGATATCTCTTTCCCATTGTGTCATGTAATGAAGTTTAAGTGGGGTAGCCGCTTCCCAGAGGGCATTGTAGCATAGTGCCAGGGGCTTGATGTGGCGAGCAGTCAACAGGTGTTGTGTGTTGTGAGCTGTAAGCCTCTGTGTGGGCTCTGTAGCTTGTAAGTTGGTCTGTAAGATGTTCTTGACCCTTAAGTATAGGAACAAGTCTCGGGGGGGGAGGGAGAATTCTGCCTGTAGAGTTGGGAATGGTTTTACTGCGGTCTTGTCAAGAATGTTTTCCACCCTCAGGACACCTTTTGCCAGCCACTTATGGACTTCTAGGTTCGGGGAGTGGATTTGTAGCGCTGTGATAGGGGACAACCTTAGCAGTTCCCTTGGGTCTAGTATATTCAAGGCCCAATTTCTCCAGGCCTGTAGAAGTGTCCTTGTGCATTGTAGGGTCGGTTTTTTGGTGAGGGTTGGGGCGCCTACCCACAGAGCTTGGGTTATTTGTGCCGGGTGGATGCAGGCGTCCTCAAAGGAGAGCCAGATTGGGGTTGGTGTTTCCTCGGAAGCTCTGAGAAGTCTTAGGCCTTGGGCTAATAGGGAGGCTTGATAATAGAACTGTACATCAGGAAGGCCCAGCCCTCCTCTAGTGAAGTGGAGGCCCAAAGTTTTATTTCTAATTTGTGGGGGTTTCCGTTTCCAGACGTGCGCGTTTATAACAGATTGGAGTCTTTTAAGGAGGCGGACTGGCAGGGTTATTGGGATAGTTCTGAACAGGTAGAGTATGTGCGGAAGAACCATCATCTTAACCGTGTTGATGCGTCCTAGCCAGGAAATCTCTAGGTCTTCCCATTTTGTTACCTGTGTTACAAGTTTGTGTATCAGGAGAATGTGGTTTTCTTTTATCAGTGTATGTGTTGATTTAGTAAGTTTGATCCCTAAGTAGGAGAGTGACTTTTTCCTCCAGTCGAACGTGTATGTGCGCTCAAGTTTTGTCGTAAGGGTGTGTGGTAGTAGTATTGGGAGAGCTTGTGTTTTTGCAGTATTGTTTTTGTAGAAGGATACTGCGCTGTATGTGTCAAGAATTTTTTGCAACTGTGGTATAGAGTGCTCCGGCTTTGTGAGGCACAGGAGGATATCGTCGGCAAATAATGCCAGTTTCTGTTCGCCTCGCGGAGTAGCTATGCCCTGGATTCCTCTTGTTTGTTTTATATGCCTTATGAGGGGCTCTAGGCAAAGGATAAATATGAGCGGGAAAGAGGGCAGCCCTGTCGTGTGCCGTTTCGGATGTCTAGTGGGGTCGATAGAAAGCCGGTGCTAAAAATTTTAGCTGAGGGTTCTTGGTACAGAGCTAAAATGCTGGCCAAGAACTCTTGGGGAATGCCCATTCGGGCGAGTGTTAATGTCATATACTTCCAGTTCAGACGATCGAACGCTTTTTCAGCGTCGAGCGCTAAAAGGACTCCCCCTTGCTGTGTGGAGTGGGCCCATTCTATGAGGTTGATGAAGTGTCTAGTGTTGTCGCCTACTTGCTTGCCTGGGACAAATCCTGCCTGTTCCTCGGAGATCAGAGTCGGGAACAAGGGTTTAAGTCTGTTTGCAAGCAGTTTAGCATACAGCTTGATATCTGCATTGAGTAAGGAAATAGGCCTTAGGTTCGCGCAGATCGTCGGGGATTTGTTTGGTTTGGGTAGTGTGACTATAAACGCTTCCAGCATTTCCCTAGGGATTTGCCCAGTTTGTTTGATATAATTGAAGAGTTTGGTGATGTGCGGAAGTAGTGTGGTGCCTAGTTTGTGATAGTAGTAGTTGGATAGCCCATCCGGGCCAGGCGATTTGTGTTTAGGTAAGCTGGCTATCGTGTTGGCCACTTCTTCGCAAGTGAATGGGGCTTCTAATAGTTCCTGTTGTGGTCTGGTTATGGATGGGATGTGGGTAGTGTTCAGAAAGCGGGTGATTTCTTCTTCAGACGGTTGGTGAGTTTGGGGGTCCCTGTCAAGCTGGTATAGGGAGGCATAGAAGGAGGCCAATTCCTCCACAATATGGTGTGGGTTGTATAGTTTGTCCCCCGTTTTGGAAAGTATGTACGGTATTTTCGTGTGTAAGTATTGCTGCTTCAGTTTCCTAGCAAGTGCTTTGCCTGCCTTGTTTCCCGAAGTGTAGTGGTATTGTTTAAGGTAGCGCATATGCTTCTCTGTTGTGGCGATTTCAAGGTTATGTAAGTCAGTTCTGAGTCGTTGTATCTGCTTGTGTGTCGCTTTATGTGGTGTGGTTTTGTGTTGGGACTCTAATGCGGCGAGTTTTGCGAGGATTTCAGCCTTCGTTGTGTTGTGTTGTTTTTTCGCCCTGGCTCCCGCCTGTATCAGAGCTCCTCGCATAACTGCCTTGTGTGCTAGCCATTGAGTTGTGATGGGCGTGGTGCAGGATTCGTGTAGTGAGAAGAAGTCAGTTAGTTGGGTTAGGATGGATGAGTAGGTGTTGGGGCGGTCCAGAAGAGCCTCATTGAGGCGCCAGGATCCCGTGCCACGGGCCGGGTACGGGACCCGAAGGGTCACCGTGAGCGGCGCGTGGACGGACCATGTGATAGGGCCTATTGCGACTGCCATGATGTGTGTCAGTGTGGTTTTATCCGTGATGCATAGATCTATCCTGGAGTGTGTCATGTGCACCGGGGAGTAATACGTGTAATCTTTGGTTCTCGGATAGAGACAGCGCCATGAGTCGTATAGGTCTTGTGTAAATAGTAGTCGGCTTAGGTGTCGCCCCAGTGTAAGTGATGCCCCTTTTGGACCTCTGTTCTGTGTGCGTTGAATGTCTAGGTGGGGATCCGGAGTACAATTGAAGTCTCCACATATAATGACATGTCCTTTCTTGTGTTTCGCTACCTGTTTTAATGCTTTTGTGAGAAATGCTGTTTGGTTCTCGTTGGGGGCGTATAGTGAAACAATCGTTATTAGTATGCCATTTAATGTGCCAACTAAAATAAGTAGCCGGCCGTCTCGTCCTGTATGTTGGTGGTTTGGTGTGAACGCCCAGTCGTCATGAAAGTATATGGAAACCCCTTTTGATTTTGTTTGAGTGTGCATGATATGCTTGGGAATAGTGCCGGACTGCAAATCTTGGGGGGTTGCGAGTGCAGAAGTGTGTCTCTTGCAGACAGGCTATGGCCGCCCCAGAGGTTTGGATGTCGCGTGCCGCCAGCCTCCTTTTATGGGGGCTATTAAGGCCTTTCACGTTCAGGGAGAAAAGGGTCATAGTATTAGGTGTCCCCATGGCTAGATTTGTGTGTGTCCGCTATATTGGAGGTCCCTAGTGGGATTCGCTTTGACATTAGGGGTGAATAGGTGCAATCTGGCGAATTTTAATGTGAAAAAAATGAAACACAAGCCTTATATTTGACACTGTAACTTTTGAAAACACCATAAAACCTGTACATGAGAGGTACTGTTTTACTCGGGAGACTTCGCTGAACACAAATACTTGTGTTTCAAAACAGTAAAAAGTATCGCAACAATAATATCGTCTGTGTAAGTGCTGTTTGTGCGTGAAAAATGCAAAAAACTTCACTTTTACTGGTGATATCATCGTTGTAATATATTTTACTGTTTTGAAACACTAATATTTGTGTTCAGCGAAGTCTCCGGAGTAGAACAGTACCCCCCATGTACAGGTTTTATGGTGTCTTGGAAAGTTATAGGGTTAAATATAGTGCTAGCAAATTAAATTCCTTTACTTTCGGCATGGGTTGTCAGGCAGGTCCCGCTAATTGTAATTAATTAAGATACCTAATTATGTAAAAATATTATATAAATATATATGTAGAATTAATATATGCATATATATACGTATGTGAATATATATGTATATATATATATATATATATATATATATAATTTTTTAAAAATATTTTTATTTATATATAGGTATATATATAGTGATATATACATATATATTTATGTATATAGATATATATATTATTTCGTTCTACGTGTATTTTGATATAAATATATATATTAGAATGAATAGTTAGAATGAAATAACACACATCTATATATTTTTTAATTATTTTTTTAATTTTATTTTTTAACGTATTTACAGATTTAATTTTTTTATATTATATATAAATATATATATAACAATAATTATATATATATTTAATCAATATCAGTCTAAGTGTAATTTGATATTAATATATATATATATAATTATATATATATTAATAGTAAAATACACCTAGACAGTGTATGTGTGTGTATGTATATGTGTGTATATATATATATATATACTTAGATCATATATATAATATATATATATGATCTAAGTATATATATATATTTTTTTTTTACACTTATTTAACTTTTATTAATTTATTTTAATTTTATTTCCAGCCAGCAGAGGGACCACCTGTAATTACAGGCAGCCCCCCTGCTGGCAATGCAGGAGGCAGCTAATCCTGCCGTGTGATTGTGAGGTCCTCGCAAGGACCTCACTCTCACATGGCCGGGGGGCTTCCAGGGGGTCGGACGTGCCGCGAGGGCTCCCTGGGAGTCCACCCAACCGCGGGTAAGTATAGAAAGACCGGAGGGCATACTATTACGCCCGGCGGCGTTTAGAGCCGCCTAAAATAGGGCGTAATAGTACGCCCTCCGGTCTTAAGGGGTTAAAGTGTTTATTCTATTTCCTTTTAACCATTAATTTCTTATTTGAATTTAAAATGTGCCTTTATAGGTGATTTTAACAACATCTATTTTATTGTGATTAGCCTCTTTTTTATTTTTTAACACACTTATATTTTTATCCTTTCCCCTTCCCTTCTTTACTTCTTTCAACTTTTTCCTTTCTCCCCATTTCTTCAACAGTGTATATGTCTCAAACCTATCTACGTGTTGTTCTAAAACTCTTCATTAATAATTACTATTATATTTCCTATATATTCATTTTATTGATTCTTATATCATATTCTATATATTTACTTTTATTCATTACATAGTGATATTTATGAATAATCATTCCTTATTTGTTCGATTTAATCTTATTTTAATAATTAATGTGCCCCTTAGTGTAGTTGAACTATTTGTTCCCCCTTAGTGATTTAATCAAATCATATATCTAACTTATATACGTGAACTGTATAGTACCATTGACTCATTTTACTTTCTTTTGCACCCAATACTCCTTTAATTATAAAGAATAACCCATCTCTCTGATATATAATTCTCTAAAACAAAAAAAACCAACAAAATAAATAAAAAATAAAAAAATAAAATTTCAGATCTTTCCCCTTTTAATTAGGGAAAAAAGTAAGAGACCCTGCGCGGGTACAGAACCACTCCAGGATCACCTCTCCCCGCCCCCCTTCTGAGGGAGAAGGAGACGGGAATCCGGAGTAGGCCCGAGCCCACGCTATTTAACATTCTCCTGTATCCACATTTGCAAGCTCTGAATTTCCTGAAACGTTTCAACTTTTTCTCTATATGACAATCTTAATTCCACTGGAAATAACCATGTATACTTAATTCCCTGGTCCCTTAATTTAATGGTACATTGTGAAAAGTTCTTTCTACTCATTCTAGTACTTCTAGATAAATCATTAAATATTTTGATTGGTTCATATTTTGAGCCACGTAAAGATTTAGATCTCATTGCTGTCATGACTTCTTGTTTAAGTCTATATGAACCTAATGCTGCAATGACATCTCTTGGGGCTTGAACTGAAATATTACAAGCGTTTGGGATTCTATGGATCCTTTCTGTACAGAATAGACTGTTATTTTGATGTAATCCCAAAAATTTTAAGAAATCTTTTAAATAGTCGTCCAGCCCTCCTGGTGTCACTTCTTCCTGGATTCCTCTTATTCTGATATTATTTCTCCTTGCTCTATCTTCATTATCGGTAATCTTGCCTTCCAATAACACAATTTTCTTTTCCATCTGCAAGATCTTTTCTTCCTTTAGCCCTTGTTGTACTTTTGAATGCTCAATTTTATCTTCGATTGAATTAATTTTTGCTGTTATTTTGGATATCTCCAATTTAAAGTCATCCATCATTAGGTGTATCTCTTTCTTTATATTTTCTAATAGCTCTTGTAAACATGCATTCAGATGTTCTTTACCAATCAAACATGGATCCTTTTGTGAGCAATCCATGTTGTCTTGCTCAGGATTTCTTTGAGTCGCAGGGTGGATTGTATCCTTCTTATAAGAGTCTATTTCATTTAGACTAATTCTCCTCTCCATATTATCTTTATCTTGAGGTGAAAAATAATTCGATAGTCTCTTTTCAATTCTTTGATCTGTCTTTTTCTCTCTTTTATTTCACAGCTTGGGTTCACTTTTTTTGTTTGCCATTATTGCTCACTCGTACGGCAATAAAAAATGGAATGAGAAGAAACACACACAAAAAAAATAAATTATATATATAAATAATTAACTCTCCTTCTCTTGTGCTTAATTTTTGGGACCATACAGTCTATTTCGACTTCCAGGCATTTATCCTCTATACTCATCTTGCATACATAATCAGCGTATAAAGATTAGAGAGTGTAAATAATCCAGATAGCATCGAGGTATATGGTAGCTTACATTTAAATAGTTTTCCTCTTGACCCCTCCTTGAAATTGCATGCGGTAGGAGATTACTCAATTTACCAACAGGTTTTCAAACGTTGAGAGCATATGTGGATTATATATTTATATACACCACACCTTTACATCTCCTCATCCCTCTTTATATCAGCATAAACTTATCGATAGCCACATACATATAAATTATCGATATATACACAGTGCAAAATACTTGTCTTTTGTACTTGTGTTCCGCTGTGTTTGCAATCCTTTGTGCTGTTGCTTTTAGTTTGCTGTTCCTACGTAGACTATTGAATTCAGTTTATGCTCGGTTTTTCCTCCATTTCTGCATGCTCCAGCATTAGTACAGGGTTAATTTCTCGACTTTCCAGCCAACCGCAAAACCCTCCCGTGCTATCAGATCAATATTTGTTTGTATGCCGCCATGGTCTCCCAGCTCCGGGTATCTCGCGGCTTTTGTCCTTACTCCCTTGTTTCCTTCCCTTCACCACCCACAGGGCCGTGACCGGTGTGCGTCATCACGTCATCGCTCCGCCCTCTTCTCCCGTTGGGAATTCCACAGCTATGTCAAACGTGGAGAGCATGTAATATACCTCAAGCAATAATTACCCAATATGATTTGGCAAAAGATCAATTTTGATAAAAAGCTGAGCAGAGTTTACTTAAGGATGAAATAAATGAAGATCTATGTTCCCTCTTCTGGAAGACAGATAATAAATATAAATATCGACAGAGACTTACTTCTAATGGTTTGATCCTAAATAATATCATACCTATATGGAATAAACTAAGGAAAGATTTGGACTTATTGGATAAACTTATTACTAGTCTTGATCTTAGACATTTGCAAAGTAATATCGCAGATTTAAACATACAGAGTTGGATTAAACTGGGGATTAAAAAAAATTATAATATAGTAGAGTATGGTAAAGTAAAATATTTTAATGCTCTAGAAGAGGATTATAAACTGGAGAGTAAAGAGATATTTACTTACATGAGAGTAAAGGGTTATCTTAAAGAGCACTTACCCAAAGACTACTCTTGTAAACAATTAATATTCGAACAATTATTACAAAACCAAAATACTACTAAAAAACTGGTTTCAAAATGCTTTAATTTAATTGAAAAAGATCCGGAAAATATTATCTGTCTTGTAATAAATAAATGGGAAATAAATCTCAGTAATAACATAAGATATGAAGAATGGAAAAGGGTGTTAAATCTGATCACAAAGAACATACATTGTCTTAATCTAGTGGAACTTCAGTACAAAATTATGAATAGGTGGTATTTAACACCAGATATGCTAGCTAAAATGTATATAGATGCCTCAGATAAATGTTGGCACTGTGGGGTTCAAGAGGCAGGAATGATGCATATATGGTGGGAGTGTGGATCAAAAATATTATATGTCTTTTATGCCTAGTCATGTTGACACTGTAATTTGTAACCATTTTGTGGGAGTGTTCTGGGCGTGTTTTCCTGCCTCCTGATTTTGTATATAAGTGGGCCAGTTATCCAGATTAAAGATATTTGTTTCTACCCTTCATCAAGTCTAGGCTGATGTTTGGGTAACTTGGGTTATAATCACTACTGCACTTGGGACTCTGAAGATTTATAATGGATATACTGAGCCGGAGTATAGGGGATCCGTTACAGTACCTCAGAAAGAATTTGTCTTGTCACTCATGCGTTTTGTACTAACCCATAATCACTTTGTTTGATGGCAAGTTCTATTTACAACTAACAGGGATTGCCATGGACACAGCTTGTGCCCTGGGATATGCTAATCTGTTTTTGGGCTTGTGGGAGCAGTGTATCGTCAACTCCTCAGAGTATAATAGGTACCAATCTTTTATTTAGAAATGGTATCGCTATGTAGATGACATACTATTCTTATGGAGTGGTTCCATCCCAATGTCTGAATAACTTGTGGTGGACCTGAATCAAAACGATATATACCTCAAACTTATCCACGTGATCAGTAAAAACAGTATGATCTTCCTGGACCTAAAGATTATATTATTGGAAGATGGCACCATAAAAAACCCAGTTGCACAGGAAAGAAACTTCAACTAATAGTTTACTGCATTGGAGTAGCTACCACCCACAACAACTAAAGGCTTCATTACCATACGGAGAGTACCTTCGGGAACGTAGAAACTGCTCAGAAGACATCACCTTTTTACAGGAACGCAGTGATCTGTGTTCCAGGTTCAAAAGCCTGGGATATCCAAACAGAGTCCTTAAACAAGCTTTTCAACAAGCCTGTCTTAAAAACAGGTCAGAGAGCCCAAGATCTAAGAAAATGAAAACAGACCTACAAATTAACAGATGTGTAGCCACCTATAATGCAGGATGGGACAATTTGACCAAAATCATGAAGAAAAATTGGTTGATCCTATTACTAACCAAGAACTGCAAGAATCCTTACCCATACATCCCTCTATGACTGCACAAAGTTCAAGGAACCTGAGGGATCTCTTGAACCTATTAAACCTAATCCCTAATCTCCAGTATCCAGCCACATTATCAATTTCCATGATTCTAATACTACATTTTTAAGCTTCCAAGTGATTGAGAAACTACTACCTAATCTCAGAAAGGGGGATTTTAATCTTACCCTATTACAAAAGGAATCCAAATGGATATATACATTTAGAACTTTGGCCCCTTTTGGCCTAAATGAAGAATTTAATTATACGTCATTCATACATAAATAGATCTCACAATATAAATAGATAATTCCAGCACTATGTTTGTAATTTTACAACATGACAGGAGGCTTTGTATTTTGCATATCTCTCTTTACTTACGCCATACAGTAGTAAAGAAACACATAGAAAAAAAGAACCAATCACAAGAGCGTAGGATGTACATAATGCAACGTGACCTCATCATTTCCTCTTTCTTTGCTGCTCCATCAAGCAGACAGGTAAGAGTATTATTCTCCTCCATTACTTTATGTTTCTATTGCCTCTTTTGAGGTTGTTTCTGTATTAATTTTTAATATACTTTGCTGTATGTTCTTGCTGTGCTTCTGTACTATGTGCAGCTCTGTTTTTCCTATGTTATTTATTGTGTTTCTACCTTATTCTTGGTTTCTGCCCTCTCCCCTCCTTGCTCTCACTTCTCTGGGGTCTGAGGGGCTTTTGGATCTTACTGGAGTTGCATGTTAATGTTGAATTAGGTAATTTATATAGGCTGTTTAAAGGGATTTCACCCATAAACTTGTATTAACTATTAGAGCATGGATTAGTGCTCTCTGTCAGGAATGTGGCCTACACTCAAGGGTTAAGCTGTATTTCCTGCACTGTGATACTGTATGGAGACATGCTGCCTCTGTGAACTGCTAAACAGGATTTCCAGGACATACTGCATGAAGGACAGAGTATTACTCTTCTCCAATAATTTATATTCATACTCTTCATAATCTGTTTGTGATTGTATTTAATAGATATTATATATATTTCATGTTATCCTTACTTCATACCCATTACGTGATTTATATCACATGTATTTTATAGATATTATAGACATTTCATACTATGCATACCGGATAGGTATTATATGTGCTTATGTTATGTATTTGATGGGTATGATAGGTACTTTATATGTATGGCATAGGTATTACATGTATTTTATATTAGGTTATATGTTTTTTTTTTATTAGGTATTTAATAGGTATGATGTGTATGTTATATTAGGTATTTAATAGGTATTATGTGGATTTAAGGGTATATGTACGTTATACCATCTATATTATACTATTGGGGGACCCCCTCCCCCTGCTTTGCTTCTTCTCCCTAGGGTCTCATGGGGATCCTGGCTGGGGCCCGACTACCCGTTTGTCCCCGGCATGTCCGCGGCCTCCCCCCCCACGACCACGCCGTGCTCTTGTCACATATTCATCCGCTTATAGAAATGTGGTTAATGACATTTACTGTCCACACAGGAAAAGTTTTGCCGAGCAGCAACCTAATCCACAGAAGGGTTAATGCTGAGCAGTAATTGTGCAAATGAAACCTGGTGTCATGTATTCATCTGCTTAGAGAAAAGTGATTAATGACATTTACTGTCCACACAGGAAAAGTTGTGCCGAGCAGCAACCTAATCCACAGAAGGGTTAATGCTGAACAGCAATTATGCAAATGAAACCTGGTAACTGACTTTGGGGTCAAAGGCCGGTTACAGCCTATCAGAACTAAAGGAGGGGTATTTAGGCCCAGTTCTCAGCCTGCTCAGTGCCCTGTCGTGGTTTCCCTTGTGGTTGTCTGAGAGCGCGTTCCTGTTTATAGTTTTCTACCTGGTTTTTGACTTTGGCTTTGTTTATTGACTTCTCTATATTCTGGTATCCTGACTCCTGGCTTTCCTCATCGCTGTGTCCCTTTCTGTGTTCCCTGACCTCGGCTAGTATTTTTGACTATTCTTTGTACGTTAAATCCCGCCATTCTAAGGACCGGTAATACGTTACTTATTTGTCATCCTTGCTGTACAGTTCTACGTGCTGGATCAAACAGTAATCCTGACAGCTCTCCAGTGGGGGGCGGCCGGACTCCCTGCCATTGCCCTCTCGTACTGCAGCCCAACTCTGCTCCCGGCAGTGCGTGGATGCTTGCTGGCACCCATTACTTTGGGTGCAGGGCAGTCCGTGGGGAAGCCGCGAGGTACCCCGGTCGAAACGTGGCGATCATCTTTGATCCCACGTCTCGCGAGACTTCAGGGGCTTTCTTCCCTCACTATTACTGCCGGCGGCCATCTTTAAGCTCACGTCTTGCGAGATTATGGGCGGCCATCTTGCTACTTTCACGCGCCGCGATTTCGGTGCTCGGGAGTAACATATACCTGGGCTTCCGAGCCGCCTACTTGTAGGTATATTTCCCTTGTCAAGGGAATTTAATAAGGGGAGAACTATTGACACTCTCTATCAGGGCGATGGCCAGCACTTAAGGGTTCATACCCTGTGCACCTAGAGTGAGCCCCCACTATACGTGTGCTGCACGGTGCTGCTGAGTGGAGGCGTGCAATGGCAACCTCTATGTACTGGATGAGCCCAAGTCTACTCTATTTGGCCATGATTCGGAGTACGACCCGACAGGTCTTCCGTGAACACTGTCTACTATTATAGTAGACTAATCTGTTTGCCCTGCATCCTGTGCCTGACTACTGGTTTGTGCCTTACACAGGGGTATCTGTCACTATGATAAACCTACTGGACATTGGTATGCACCCGTGGCTTTGTAGTCTCTTGCTTAGAATGTCCATATCCGCTTACAGTCGGACAACCCATGCCCTTCCAAGCCGCACAGAACAGCTCAGATGACTATGGTGACCAACGGAGGATGCCTTTCATGGTTCGCGACCTTACCATGAACAGTGCTGGACGCCACCAAACACCGTCCGGGAATGGGCATAAGATTTGGGTTATGGACTCAGAACTGTTTCTGTTTCTCACAGAAAACCCCAGTATTCACCTCTCCCATGGGATGCGCATAGCAGCACTCCTCTGCATTGACGGATGGTTGGCGGAACTGGGCGCCAAAATGGTCGGAACCCCAGGTACACGGCACAACAGTTCTGAAGGGAGCTTAATACACACGTGAGAGTCCTGCGGCTCTCATCAGGACCAGAACCTCCAGGAGGGAGGTGTTATACGGTTCCCTTTACAAGGGGTGTTCTTTGTTGACAGCAGAGCTGGTTGCCAATCACTGCGGGACATCTGACCCGGTACCAGCTATCGTTAACTCTATTGCCCATATTGAGCAAGAGTCAGCCAATGATGGTCTAGATAAGTGGACTGTGAACACGGGACGCATAGATACATTGGGTACCGTTTTGCCGCAGGGGAACACCCCTAGGGTACTATCATTTTACCTTCTACTACATCCACAGCATCTAGATGGAAGACACTCAAACCTGAGGAGGACCCCTTTCACGTAATCAACTGACTTGAGTTCATGGACTTAAAGACACGTCATGATGGTCGTTTTCCTTCCCTCTTGGCGACCTTACCCAGGTTCCCGGAGACGCGTCCGAAACATTGGCTCCTTTTCCCGATCCATTGGCTCGGAGCCTGGAGGGCCTCGATAAACTACTGAAAACAATGACGAATACAGGTGACGGAGACACTATCATCCAGGACAGTTTAATTCAGATCAATCCAGGAAACTGAAACCTCGTCAACACTCACGTTCATCCGAGGTCCAACTGTAACCTCCATGCTTGTAGAGAATGATACGCTCAGAGGGCTTGTACGCGACTCTCACGCCTTGCGAATATTCACACGGTTCTCCACGGCATTACCGTGTCCCTCTAAGGTGCATACCTAGAATTCTTGGTGCTATACTTCACTATCCATGGACTGGTAAGGAAGTGCTAGGTCGGCTGCACCCTACTGCGGGTGACCACAGATTAGACGGTCAGGGATACCACCCACTGGGAGGGACAAACTCACGCTTGTTATCAGACAACATGAATACTACTTCGGTTCCTGTCTTCTTCGCAGAACACAGATCAACCCGTCTCCTGGGGGAGACACATATCATAGGGGCCGACTGATTTGGTGTTTTTCACTGGTCACAGTATAAGTCGATGCATGATGGTGATCGCGCTCCGACCGACCGGACCTTCCCGAGGGACGTACAAGCTGCTACAAGGTTATGGAAATTCTCAGACTGGCGAGGATCTTCTCTTTATACTTTCATACCCGACTATTCCTCACGGACCCGAAGGGAACTCACATCTTCTATTCTGGGAGGGGCAGCTATCTGGGGGCCTGGACCCATTTTGGGGGTTCTTGGCAGGTCGGCGGACTATCGCAGGCTGCTAGGGACCTCTTGAGAGTCTCTGGGACCCCAGGGATGCGACGACCCTACCTCTCCATCTGGACGTTCCCGGCCTGTTTGGTGTTCGGAACGGTATCTTGATCCCTTATTTGAGGATTGGGACGGAACAACGGCCCATATCCCGACCTGAGGACTCCCTATGGACTAGGATCCTCTGGGATACCAACTATCCAACTTATGGGATGGGGAGGTCGTTCTCCTGTCCCTCTAGGGGACTAGACATACTGCTGACAGACTTTCTGGCTTGGTCTCATGTAGTTTCCCGTCACATAGCGGATGTGAGGGTGTTCAACGGGGAGGTCTTCTCTGCAACGCTGAAGTGCTGGGTCTCTCGACGCACCTTAGGATTCTTATTTAGTCCTATATTTTTTTCTGAGTGTTAAAAATACAAAATACGAAGCCTCCTGTCATGTTGTAAAATTGAAGATTATGCTAGCTTTAGTGTACTACTAATCTTAATTTTAATAATAACAGGAGGCGAGTATTTTCCCTCCCTGCTTCGCTGCCCACCCTTTCTATTCGTTTGTTTTTGTAGGTATCAGGGGCTCAGGTAGGTTTGCCTCTCACGTTTGTGCTTATATTAGTGATTGTCCTTCCATTAATCTGGAATCCTCATTAGATTAGTTATCAGATTTATAGTTTGCTATATTCTCCGATGGGATGATATACATGTTATGTTATTTGGATTTACATGTTCATGACTATATGTCTAAACCTGTCTCACATTCTCTTTTCGGTATGATTCATCTTTGAAGACATTTGGCGGTTCGTGTGAACCTACTGGGAATTTTTATCCTTCGGATTTGACTCAACCCAATCTCTTTTTTGTTCGTATAGAATTCCTTGCAAGTTTGCTCCTTCACATGTGGAACTTTGGAGTTATTATTAGTTTTTACTTGATATATATTTACTTCCGCTTTATGTCGCTTTCTGTAAGAGGAAATGATGAGGTCACGTTGCATTATGTACATCCTACTCTCTTGTGATTTATATGTGTTTCTTTACTGCTGTATGGAGTTAGTAAAGAGAGATATGCAAAATACTCACATCCTGTCATTATTAAAATTAAGATTATTAGTACACTAAACCTTGCATAATCTTCAATTTTTAATTACCTTATCCTATATTAATTACACTGCTCAGATTTTTTTCATTTAAAAATGGTTCATTAACATAATAGTTTTCCTATATGTATATTTCTTTTATTTTTAATACATTGTCATACACTCATTTTCCTATTAGGAAATCTCAACTTGTTTTCCCCATTTTTCTGACACATTATAGTATTGGATCGTTTTTTCGCACTATATTTACCTCTAGGTAAAGTTCTATGGGAATACTACACATAACTAATGCATACTTTTTGAACATCTCACAGTAGTAGTCTTGCTATGCATTGACTATTTACATTTATCTTTCCACAGTTAAGGTTGGTATTTTCTATTTACCAAATAACCACTTAGTAGATATTCCCATTTGTGTTTGTACATATTAAGTACCTTTATCTATTATTTTGATCATTGGATCAATCTTAGTCTAGTTTGTTTTGTAATTGACTTGGATTTTATGTCATAAACTTACTAGATCTATGTGGCTGCTCATTGTATATAAACCCCCCCCAAAAAAACGGGGGCCCCTCCCGAGGCCACACCCGTGCTGCGAGTGGGGGCTTTTAAACTCAAGGGGGGACCTATTGCCCCCCCGGCCCCCACCCCTGAGCAGTGGGTGGGGGCCCTAAAATACTTCAAAGGGGGGCGGACCTATTGTCCTCCCCCTGGCCCCCACCCCTGAGCGGTGGGTGGGGCCCTAAGGTAAAAGAAAAGTGTGGGGGGATCTATTGTCTCCCCCCTGGCCCCCACCCCTGAGCTGTGGGTGGAGGCCCTATTGTCCTCCCCCCGGCCCCCATCCCTGAGCGGTGGGTGGGGACCCTAAAATACTTGAAGGGGGGGGACCTATTTTCCTCCCCCCTGGCCCCCACCCCTAAACAGCGGATGGGGCCCTAAAGTAAAATAAAAGTGGGGGGGACACAGGCTGCTCATTATTTACTAGACATGCCCCTACTCACGGTATAGCGAGTAGGGGCATAATTTCCTAATACTAAGTAATCTTTACTTAGTATTAGTAAATGTGGCTGAAAGACCAATTCAGGTCTTTCAGCCTTTTAGTAGATAGCTCCCTAATACCGTGGGAATTAGGGAGTTATCTACTCATTCATTCCTGTCATTCCATTGACTGGCTAATTAACTTACATTTTATGCAGGGAGTGCAGAATTATTAGGCAAGTTGTATTTTTGAGGATTAATTTTATTATTGAACAACAACCATGTTCTCAATGAACCCAAAAAACTCATTAATATCAAAGCTGAATATTTTTGGAAGTAGTTTTTAGTTTGTTTTTAGTTATAGCTATGTTAGGGGGATATCTGTGTGTGCAGGTGACTATTACTGTGCATAATTATTAGGCAACTTAACAAAAAACAAATATATACCCATTTCAATTATTTATTATTACCAGTGAAACCAATATAACATCTCAACATTCACAAATATACATTTCTGACATTCAAAAACAAAACAAAAACAAATCAGTGACCAATATAGCCACCTTTCTTTGCAAGGACACTCCAAAGCCTGCCATCCATGGATTCTGTCAGTGTTTTGATCTGTTCACCATCAACATTGCGTGCAGCAGCAACCACAGCCTCCCAGACACTGTTCAGAGAGGTGTACTGTTTTCCCTCCTTGTAAATCTCACATTTGATGATGGACCACAGGTTCTCAATGGGGTTCAGATCAGGTGAACAAGGAGGCCATGTCATTAGATTTTCTTCTTTTATACCCTTTCTTGCCAGCCACGCTGTGGAGTACTTGGACGCGTGTGATGGAGCATTGTCCTGCATGAAAATCATGTTTTTCTTGAAGGATGCAGACTTCTTCCTGTACCACTGCTTGAAGAAGGTGTCTTCCAGGAACTGGCAGTAGGACTGGGAGTTGAGCTTGACTCCATCCTCAACCCGAAAAGGCCCCACAAGCTCATCTTTGATGATACCAGCCCAAACCAGTACTCCACCTCCACCTTGCTGGCGTCTGAGTCGGACTGGAGCTCTCTGCCCTTTACCAATCCAGCCACGGGCCCATCCATCTGGCCCATCAAGACTCACTCTCATTTCATCAGTCCATAAAACCTTAGAAAAATCAGTCTTGAGATATTTCTTGGCCCAGTCTTGACGTTTCAGCTTGTGTGTCTTGTTCAGTGGTGGTCGTCTTTCAGCCTTTCTTACCTTGGCCATGTCTCTGAGTATTGCACACCTTGTGCTTTTGGGCACTCCAGTGATGTTGCAGCTCTGAAATATGGCCAAACTGGTGGCAAGTGGCATCGTGGCAGCTGCACGCTTGACTTTTCTCAGTTCATGGGCAGTTATTTTGCGCCTTGGTTTTTCCACACGCTTCTTGCGACCCTGTTGACTATTTTGAATGAAACGCTTGATTGTTCGATGATCACGCTTCAGAAGCTTTGCAATTTTAAGAGTGCTGCATCCCTCTGCAAGATATCTCACTATTTTTGACTTTTCTGAGCCTGTCAAGTCCTTCTTTTGACCCATTTTGCCAAAGGAAAGGAAGTTGCCTAATAATTATGCACACCTGATATAGGGTGTTGATGTCATTAGACCACACCCCTTCTCATTACAGAGATGCACATCACCTAATATGCTTAATTGGCAGTAGGCTTTCGAGCCTATACAGCTTGGAGTAAGACAACATGCATAAAGAGGATTATGTGGTCAAAATACTCATTTGCCTAATAATTCTGCACTCCCTGTATGAATGTATGTTACTTGATTGTTGTAAGCGTTGCAAATGCTTGCAGCTGAATCCTGGCTATGGTTGTATACTTTTTATTTAAAATTGTATACAGTGTAACATTCTTCATTCTTCCACTGGGTAAGTATATTAGTACTTAGGCAATACTGTGCTTCGCAACTTCGGCACTTTGACACTTCAGAACTTCGGAAATTCTGTGTGGCGGAACCAACCTCGCCACTATGCACTGGAGAAGCCTGGTTGCCAGCCTCCTGCCATGTGACTATGGCCCCTGGGATGTATTGCCCTTTAAAGACATGATTTGGGCATAATGGATTTGTGTTGTGCTGCTGCTGGCCCTTTTAAAGGACCACTCTAGGCACCCAGACCACTTCAGCTTAATGAAGTGGTCACCAGGTCCTTCAGGGTTAACCCATTTTTTAATAAACATAGCAGTTTCAGAGAAACTGCTATGTTTATAATGGGTTAAGCCTTCCCCTATTCCTCTAGTGGCTGTCTCATTGACAGCCACTAGAGGCGCTTGCGTGCTTCTCACTGTGATTTTCACAGTGAGAGCATAGCGTCCATAGGAAAGCATTGTAAATGCTTTCCTATACGCTGAATCGCGCGCAGCTCGCGCGCGTTTCAGCCCAGGAGGAGGATCGGAGGAGGAGAGGAGGCAGAGAGCTCCCCGCCCAGCGCTGGAAAAAGGTAAGTTTTTAACCCTTTCCCCTTTCCAGAGCTGGGCTGGGAGGGTGGGGGCACCCTCAGGGCACTATAGTGCCAGGAAAACAAGTATGTTTTCCTGGCACTATAGTGGTCCTTTAAGAACCATCTGGGGACATACTGTGGAGTTACTGGGTGGCCACCATTTCCTGTATCAGAAGCACATGGTGAGAACAATGGATGGTGGCCATTTTAACTCACAGACACTGTGTGGACTTTTCAACACGGTGCCATCTCGCCAGTATTTGTTGCACAGAGACATCGTGCGGTGGTTTTGGACTATACAGCAGGGGACACATTATACAGTGATTGTTTTTTATTTAGCCTGTATATGTTCTGCAGAATCTGCATTAAACTGTATTTTCCAAAGTACTGAACGGATCTGTGTGAATTTTGGATATGTGGTTCACCCAGATCCCCCAGTTCCAATGATATACTTTTTATGGGGTTATTGCATGTTTTGGAGTCCCTGTGATGTGTTTTATGAAACTGTATTTCTCTATAATCATATCACAGCCAGAGGGGAGGATTTTGTGTGGGAGTGTCTGGGTGTATTGTATGGATTGATTGGTTGTTTTGTAACGCCCTGTGGGCTGTACTATGTTTGTGGATTGGGAATAAAAGAGACTGTATGTGACAGTACAGGGAGTTCCTGTTTTAACCCTCAAAGTGAAGTGTCGTCTCATTATTGGGGAAGGATTTATTGTATGCTGTTCCAGTTTGACTGCTAGGAGAGTAAACCTATTCGTATGGTTCCTATTCAACTGTCTAGAGCATTCATATGCTTGGGAGAATTTATTTGTTTCTCCGGTTCGGTGATTGTGGTGTCTGCCAGAGTGCTTGGAGTCCTCAGGAAGCGCTAGGAGCATCCTTCAACGGAGGTACCCAGGGTGCCAGGCGATCCGTTACATTCTGCAATTTCGGGACTTCGGCAACTCAACTATTCAGACACTCGGAAGTACCCGAATGTCAGAATGGCCCGAAATTCGGCCAAATTCACATTCGGACCGAAACGAATTGCACATGTCTAAAAGAAACTTTATTGTCCATTTGATTTTGCTCCACGTCGCTCCCCAGAATTTTTCTCATATATATATCGGAAGAAATGAGAACGAGGATGACTTGTTTGGCCGTATTTAAGATCCGAATCATCAAGGATTTCTTATATTCTGCAGTCAGCATGGTGATATGGTGTAAGAGAAATGGGGCCGATCGGAAGGGAGGGGGGGCGTTCAGAGTAACCTCCGTAGGATGGTGTTGATCGCCTTCCAAAAAGGTTTGACCTTCGGGCATTCCCACCAGATGTGGAGGAACGAACCTGTGGTCGCATGGCAGCGCCAGCAGTCCCCATCCAGTGACTGGTTTATTGTCTGGAGGGCCTGTGGGGTTCGATACCACATAGATAATACTTTAAATGTGGTTTCCGGGGTCTTACTTGTTAAGGCGCAATGCTGTACTAGATCACATATCTTCCCCCACTGTTGCGGTGTGATATTCTCCCCAATTTCCCCATGTATGCTGGTGCTGAGAGATTTAAGTTTTGTTGTAGTAGGGGATAAAGGATGAATATCGCATGAGGTTGTGGGGCGAGGTCTAATCTGTGAGGTTCTTTCTGAATGTTGTAAGCATGGGGGTGAAGTTTGTCTGGTAAGGTTGTGAGAGATCTCTCGTGAGCCACACCCCTAGGTACTTGAGTGCTTCATCTGACCATTGGAACCGAAAACTCGAGCGGAGCACGTCAGTTCTTTGTTTTGGTACTGTGATATTCAGTATTGTCGATTTTGAGTAACTTATTTTAAAGTTAGAGAGAGCACCGTATCTGTCAAATTCCTTCATAAGATTGGGAAGCGATGTTTCAGGCGTGGCCATGAAGAACAAAAGGTTGTCAGCATAGGCTGCCACTTTATTTCATTTTGTCTCCCACGTATAGTCCCCTAACATCTGGATTATGTCTTACTGCCTGGAGGAATGGTTCGAGGGCAAGGACAAAGAGCAGCCGTGATAGTGGACAACCCTGTCTACTTCCACATTGTATTTGGAAAGGTTCTGTGTAGGCGCCATTAATGCACACTCTGGCCGTGGGTTTGTGATAGAGTGCTGTAATCCAGTTATGCATGTTTGGTCCCATTCCGATGGCTTGTAGGGTCTGCATAAGGAAGATTCAAAAGATTTTACTCTACTGTATTCCTATCACTGAAACCTCAAGAGAGGTTGAGACTAATTTTTGATCTGAAGAACATCAATACCATGCTTAACATAAGAACAAGATGGAGTCTATTTCTCCAATAATGAAGACTATAAAGGGAGGAGAAGTGATGACATGCATTGATTTAAATCAGGGGTTCTCAACCCAGTCCTCAAGTACCCCCTACCAGTCCAGGATTTAGGGATTACCCTGTTGTGTCTAAAGTGTTGTTTTTTTCCCTTTTCCTAAAAACACCTTAGATACAGATGCGTAATCCCTAAATTCTGGACTGTTAGGGGGTACTTGAGGACTGGGTTGGGAACCACTGATTTAAATGATGCATATGATCAGATTTCTACCCATAAAGAACACAAGTTTCTAAGGCTCTGGATTTTGAGGATGCATTTTCAGTTTAAGGGCCTTCCCTTCAGATTGAACCTTGCAGCAAGAACATTTTCCAATATTCTTGTAACATTAATCACCTTTATAAAAAGGAAAGAGAAAGAGATATTCCACTATTTGGACGACATCCTTATAGTAGGCACTTCTTGCCAGAAAGTTATTCATCATACTCAAGGATATCCCTCAGGATCATGGATGGCTGATAAATACAGAAAAAAAGCACGCTAGAAACTTCCCAAAGTAGAGTTTTCCTAGGTGCAGTAATCAAAACTACTTCTGCACAAGTGAACCTATCATCAGAACAGTGGAAACAACACAAAGAAAAGTGTGGGAATAGGTGGCGCTTATAAGTATAATGTAGAACAAATTTCAAAAAGCTGCTATAAAACACTCATGAGGGTACTCCAAAAAAACACTCTCCACATGCAAAAGACAAACAAAAAACCTCAAATGGGTCAGTGTAACCACCTTCCCACTATTGGTAAGAGTGTAGCGCTAATAGGTGTATATTCACAGTGCTCAAGAATACAAATGTACACTTACCACTCAGGGTAATATCAGAAAAGTAGACATATAAAAGGAAAAAAACCAGAAAGCATACATAGCATATTTGCCCTTAATTGCAATGACGGAGGGAACCATGGACACATGGCGGATGTGACATCACCGCAATGTAAGGAGGGACTTAACGGAACAAACAACGCGGGATTGTGGGAAGGACTTCTATCAAGAGACACTCGAAATCCGGAAGTGACGTCACACGCACGTCACGTAGTGCGTGATGATGTCACTAAAGGTGAATGTACTCACTCTATGATACTTGCGCACAACGCCATCCGTGATTGGATGCTACACGGATGACGCGGCCTAACCCCTCCCATCCAGGAAATATAAACAAAGACCGGCAACATGGATATTACCGATTGAAAAAGCTGAGGATCAGCGAAACGCGTCTTGGTAGAACAGGAGAGGAAGGACTTCGGCACACACTGTATTTATTCATACTTTTTTTATTATTACTATTTGATATTTTAATGATTTTTAATTTTATTCATTTTTTATAATAAATCTTGTGTTTGAATATACTTACCTCCATCCTGAATTTCTGAATCTGGTTAAAGGGAGTGTCACCCTACATATTAGACACATATGCCGTTTATACTTAGAGCCAGTTAAAAAGGCTCTTAAAAAGGTGAGCAGTTTTTTCTTCTCACCTTAAAGAGATATTGTTTTATGTCAAAAGTTAAATAATCTGCACCCAGAAGTCTGTTTCTCTTTTCTCTTGGAGTCTTCACCCTAATTGAAAGGAGGGAAGGAAAGAGAGAAAAAAAAGCAAGCAGAATCAATACGGTTTCGCTGCCTTCCTTAAAGGCACGGATATTTGAGTGTTTAGAGCCTATATCCATATAAAAGGCTCTAATAAATGTGAGTTTACTTATATATATTTAAATTCACTTCAACACAGGTTCAACGTTATTACCCTATGTATGCTTTCTGTTTTTTTTCCTTTTATATGTCTACTTTTCTGATATTACCCTGAGTGGTAAGTGTACATTTGTATTCTTGAGCACTGTGAATATACACCTATTAGCGCTACACTCTTACCAATAGTGGGAAGGTGGTTACACTGACCCATTTGAGGTTTTTTGTTTGTCTATCATCAGAACAGATCCACAGAATTCATATGAAAATCAGAAAAATTCAAAGCATCAGTTATATTTCCACAAGAGAAATCATGAGCCTGCTGGGTTCATTAACTTCGACGATTGGTTTGGTGAAGTAGGCTCAATGGAAATCTCGACCCATTCAGATGTGTTTTCTCCAGCAAATTGACAAAAGAAATACAAATTAGGATCAGAAGATGTTGATTCCTCCTCCTATAAAACAAGAATTGAACTGGTGGAAGAAAACAAAGAATCTGAGTCAGGGATACCCCCTTGAAGAACCGAGATGGTATATAATAACTACGGATGCAAGTTCACTTGGATGGGGAGCCCACTACAATGCAATGTGGAAACAGGGGAAGTGGAATTACAGAGAAAGTAATCTACACTCAAACATGAGGGAATTAAGAGCAATTTACAAGGCTCTTGTAGAATTAATTCCATTCATTGCAAATGCATGAGACATGATCAAAACAGACAACTGAACAGTAGTTTCCTATGTGAACAATCAAGGAGGCACTCGTAACAGGTTATTTTTAAAGAAGTTAAGCCCTCTGATGGAACTTGCCCAATCCAATCTTCAGAGACTAAGAGCTGTTTATCTTCCAGGCACAGAGAATACTATAGCAGATTATCTGAGCAAGTCAAAAATCCACCCAGGATAGTGGAAACTTCACCCAAAAGTATTCAGGAGGATTACTCATCGGTGGGGAATTCCCCAGATTAATCTCAAGGCAACAGAAGAGAATTGTCAGATTCCCAAGTTCTACTCTCTCCATCCAGATTCCTATGTGCAGGTCAAGACGATCAATCACAACTATAGAACTTTGATCTGGAGTATGGGTTCCCTCCCCTACCCATGATTCATTGATTTTCCTTTACTAATTTATGTTACAGCAACATTAATCTAGTTAGTAAATAGCAGTTTTGGTGTAAATTTGCTGCAACACCCCCACAAATGGCAATAGGGCACTGTTACGGTACCTCCAGTAATTAAATGCACATTTAGTGAATGTTCCCCATTCGCAATACTGTGGTCTGGTAGCGTATACAGTGAAACCATGCGAACCGCCAGCTAGGGAACACTCCAAACTCCCGAACGGTACCCGTACGGCTCTTTCCCTTCTCGAGCTCCAAATACACGAATCGCCAGTAGCAGCCGAACGGCAATAGTTTCCAAGCGGCAAATAATTCCAATAAGCAGTCTCTAGGCGCCGGTAATAAAATCCCCCCAATAATGAGACCAAGCTCCGCTTTGAGGGTAAAACACGAACTGATTTACTGTGGGCTACCTGCCCGGTATTTATGCAGGTCTCCCACTTGGTGGACACTCCCCTAGGGGACCAAATGGGAGACTGGAATAACAGAAGGACATGGGGACATTTCAGACATACATCCCCACAATATTCCCAGCATGCATCACAGTTCCCTCCCCTCTGCTCGGGAGATAATTGGGAAGTAATTCAATTATCTCCCCGAGCAGAGGCAAATCGCCATTTTAACTCAAAGTTATAAAACACATTAAAATACATAACTTTCTAATTGCTGAACATATTGCATTCGTGTAGCCTGGATCTGAGTACATATTATTGGCGAATAGCGCTCAGATCCCATACGCATAGTTCAATCGCAATGGAGTCTATTACAGTTCTTCGGTATGCGATTGACTCCATGGGAAGGCTATCTGGGTTAAGTTCATTCGTGTTGTTGAATCTCCCGAACGGCCGGCATTCGTATGCTTTTGTCGATTGAGAAGGGGAGGTCGACGGCTTCAGCGGTGTTCGGTTGAAAAAGTGTCCGTTTTCAGTTCCATGAAATAACCGTTGAACACCGCTGGTCTTTCGCATGGTTAAAATGGCTGCCGCCTCGTGGTCGACATACGAACGACGACCACCCGGTATTCGGTTTTAATTGAGAAGTGTCTGTGGTTAACCGCAACGTTCTAATTGGGAGCAATAGGTTAACCAGCAGCACACTTCTCTTCTGGGTGGCCGTCCGTTTGGTAGTTCCTTTCGACAAAAAAAAGACATTCCCTTAAACAAAGCATACGAATGGGGAATTCATGCAAACGGCAAAACAGACGAACACAGTGCTTTTAGTCCATACAGATGGGTCTGTCACAGGCACTAACATTTTTTGTTAGCGTGGAGTACTTAAAACTATTTGTAAGCATCTTCTCCTCAAGGTCAATTTAGTGAACCCTTTGACTTTTTGCTTTCCAAGCTATGTTAAACTTTGTACATAAAAAAAATAACACAACATATCTCTGTATAAGTGTAAATACTAATAGATAATATAATAAATGTACACATCCATGTAAACCAGAGCTCTTGTCCTATGTCTCGTTTTGGTACCCTGATGTCAGTATAGTTGAAACATCACTCAGCAAGTTGCAGATATTAAGAGAGGAATAGAGATGCGAGATGCACTAAGACATATTAGATATAATTACATTTATGGAGTAAAAATACAAATATTATTGTATTATAATATATTATTTATTGAAATGTAATAAACATAGCCTGGACCAATACAAAGTGAACTGATAAACTGTCCTCAGTACAATATAAGCTATATAAGTATCCAGTTTGTGCAAAAAAAAAAAATACTTCTGTGTCCTCTAAAATACATTTCACTGTATTACAAGTTTTTTTCAAATGAGAAAAAAATATTGTTTAATTTCTCTTATTTTCATTTCAGGATCTTATGAAAATTGCTCATGTTAAGCCTCCACATTTTGCTCGATTACAGATCTTCAGTGAAACATTTGGAAATGTATGCAGAGACTCTTCCATATTTGGAAATATATTAAGTGAAATTAAGGTACTTTGCCATTTAATATATTCACTAATGTATATGTATGACACAATTTTTGTAGGATTTATCAACTTTAAACATAACTGCAACAGAGGATATTGAGGTTTAATAATTTTCCATTATAATAATCTAATCTAATCTATACAAAATTTATTCAAATTGTATCTAGTAAATTTGACTTTAGAGAGACTCTGTCACCACGATTTGTGTCAGTGTGCATCCAGAATGACAATGGCAGTCTTTGGCCATGCAGGAGCTTGCCCCTAGTGAACAACATGTGTAAGCTCCTTTCGTATCAACACGCTATGTTTCCCAAGAGCCAGGATTTGTAACATATGCTTTTTGATTGAGTAAGCTATAAAGTCCTTTTGTACCAGTTTGACTAATATGTCAAACTTACTGGTAAAGGGGCAGGGTACCATAACCATGCCAACAAGCTATGGTGATTATGGTGCTTACGGTACCCCCATAATTTCTATTGAATCATGCTAGGTAGGGTTTTAGCAGAGCTTTGCATTAAAAACAAATGGAAAAAAAAGATAACCGTGTGAATGCTAGCGACCAACAATATTATTATTACACTTTATAAAGAGCAAACACAATCTGCAGTGCTGTACATGGTTAAAATGGGTACAAGTAGAAAGACATGGGTACAATACATCTGAGACAATGTGTGACCAACAAATACAGTAGTTTGGGCCATATTCCCTTGGAACTTACAAACTAGATGTATAGTGAGAAATTGGAGGTGTGCTTCTGCAGTACAAAAATAAATAAAAATAAACATATTAAGCCCTTGATGCTCAACCCATCTGCTAAAATAACTAGCAGGGACCCTTCATTCCCTTAATTATCTAGCACTCAGGGATAAAGAAGTAATAAGGGCAATGATAATCCTGATGACCTCAGGCTGTACATAGACCTCCCAACAAATACAGGGATTCCCTAGTCATAAGTTGGTTATATCCATCTACACTCTCTTTCAAGCCATTGGCTTGGGAATGCATCAGTCTAAACAAATCTGGGGCATGGTGTTTCATAAATGTGAAACAGCATCTGTGTTCTATTTTCTATTACCAACAGTCTTTATTAACTTCTAACTCAACACTAACTACTTCTTGGAAAATAATTACATGCAATTTATTTTATCTAGAATGCATATGATCTGTACATTGAACATCTTCTGGATACTCAGTCTTCAACACAATTTGAGGTAATTGCATAAATGCTAATTAAACATTTCATTGGCAACCTTTGTGATGGAAAGTCAGGATTGCGTTAGATAGAATGCATTTATTATGTTTATTGTTTCTTTAGCTAAATGTTAAAAGGTTTGTCTAAGTATATTTTGACCCAATATTTTTTTTAAGTTAATGTGTAATGATTTTAAATAATGGTTTAAGCCACAAATAAAGCATAACAATATTAATTATTTAGATGAACCATTAGGGGCAGTATGTAGGATTAATTTCCATTATATTGTTTCCTTATGCCATGTGCTTCTGGCAGTGACATCACAGGCCAGCCTACTCTACAGACACAAATCATCCCACTGTGAATAAAAAAACAGATGTAATAGAGATTCACTCTCTCTTGACTGCGAAGGATGTAGACTATAGGCTCTAACTCTTTATCCCCAGTCAAGGGCTGGGGACATGTGTAAGTTATATGTTGTAGTTTTGTATTGTACTATAACTCATTGTTACTGCTATACTTTGTTATATGCTTTTACTTGTTATAATTATTGTAGGAAATTTACATTAATATTAGGTTTTATGTATTTTCTATACACATATTCAACTATAATACCAAGAACTATAAAAAATCGTAATGTTTAACTTATTTTTTAATTAGTGTATATTAATTAAAATATTAATATATTTAAGCCACAACATAATGTTAGATAGATAGATCGATAGATATATAGATAGACTGATTGCCATAACAATTTTGGCAAAAATGTAAGTAAAAAAAAAATCTTACAAAGTGTACACACTTTTTCAACTGTACCTTCTCTAGATGATCTGTCAACAGCTGAAGTCCAACTATTTACGCAAGCCCGAACATATTAATTTGTGATTCAGAGTGCAATTCTTGGCTTCAAAATAAGTGAATGGAATGGAAAGAGGTTGCTTGTTTTAGGTGGGAGCAAAACAACAGCTTTGTTTCCAGGGATGAATAAGAGGTCTGCCCTTCAAGAGTTGGCAAAAAAAAAAGTTGAATGATAGGTGGGGGACAGCCACTAAATGCCAGTTTTATTTACAGATCAAGTGAACTGATCAATACAGGGAAAAATGAGGAGCAGTAAATCACTCTGCTTTTACTGAGGGATATAGATCAACAGTTATACATGGTCTTTTAACCTCGCTGTACATGGAGTGGGAGATAATTTATTGATTCTAGTGTGAAAGTAAGGTTAGCTTATTTTTATTTTCAATTTGACTGTTTTGATTGAGACATGAAAGATAATTGTAATGGGGTACAGAATCAAAGAGGGGTTACATCGGGGTTACAACACTGTACAGCATTTGTCTAACACATTTTCTTGCAAGCAGCCCCCATTCCCGTGTTACACTTTGCCCCTCTAGGTCGCACCCTCCCTTCTCGATCTGTATCTCGAATGTAATATATGTAAGATATTGTAAGAAGATGTAAGATATTGCTCTCTCCTGGTGCTCCTCCTACCTCTCTCAGCGCTCTTTCAGTGTTTCTTTCTCTGCCTCTGCTTCTTCTCCCCAACTCCTCTCTGTTGGTGTCCCCCAAGGTTCAGTCCTTGGTCCCCAACTGTTCTCCATCTATACTGCCTCCCTTGGTAAACTCATTAGCTCCTTTGGCTTCCAATATCATTTCTATGCAGATGACACGCAAATCTACCTGTCCTCTCCTGATCCCTCTTGACTAGTGTCTCTGACTGCCTCTCTGCTATTTCTAACTGGATGGCTGCCCACTTCCTTAAACTAAACTTGACCAAAACTGAAATTCTGGTCTTTCCTCCCTCAAGTATTGTTACTCCTGTGTCTGTCTCCCTTCAAGTCAACGATGCTACCATCAGCTCCACCACACAGGCTCGCTGCCTAGGTGTTCTCTTTGACTCCGTCCTCTCCTTCAAGCTTCATGTCCAAATCATGTCATTTCCATCTCAAAAACATTGCGCGCATCCGCCCCTACTTAACGCCAGATGCGACTTGGTCCATTCCACTGTCCTTTCTCGCCTTGACTACTGTAATTTGCTTCTCAGTGGTCTTACGTGCTCCCAACTTGCGCCGTTACAGTCCATAATGAATGCGGCAGCGAGGCTCATCTTCCTGTCCACCCGCAACCTCCCATGCCTCACCCTTCTGTCAGTCCCTACATTGGCTTCCTATAAAATATAGAGCTCAATTTAAAATTCGGGTTCTTGCTTTCAAATCTCTAAATAATGCTGCTCCCACCTATCTGTCCTTCCTTATACACAAGTATGTCCCATCTAGGCCCTTACGATCTGCTGAAGACTTACGTATATCTTCTGTCCGTACTCCCACCTCTGATGCTCGCCTTCAAGATTTCTCGAGGGCTGCACCGTTCCTGTGGAACTTGCTTCCCTCCTCCGTTAGATGCTCACCTAGTCTCCACTCCTTCAAAAAATCATTAAAAACCCAGTTCTTCATAAAAACGTATCAATTAAACTGTTAATAGCTCCTGACTGATTCCTCTTCTGCAACTGTCACTAGTCTAATACTATCCTTACCTTTTTGTGTCATTTTACCCCACTCCCATTAGAATGTAAGCTCAACCCCTCAAGCCCTATAGGGAATAGAAACAGGTAAGGATGCAGTATCTCTCTGGTTTGTTGTGGACGAGTTTACTTCGATATAATTAACTCGTAAGAACTATATACATTGTGGGTTTTTTTCAAGTAGTACTATACGACTGTATAGTCGACTGTCCTAAGGTTGTGATGGTAAATTGCATTGGATATTAGGTTGTGCCCTTGAGAGCGCTGTTTTTCAGGATGTCATATCTATCTCCCTGTGCAGGATTTGTGGAGTTTTACATGGTAGTGTTTCTCAACGCCACTTTGTTCTTTTTGAATTTTTTAAATTATGGTCATGTGAGGATCCTCCATGTGTTGGTTGCTAGTTATTGTATATATAGTCATTCCACTTAGTATGGGCCTCCACTAGGTGCATCCTAGGATGGATCTATGCATGTGCCATACATTCATAATCCAAGTTCAAGGTCATTTGCTTTTTCAAGTCCACTAGAAGTGGCAGTTTGGTAGATTTCCACGTCCTTGTTATTAGGAGGTTTGCAGTGATGAAAATGTGGAAAATAAGGCATGAGTCGGTTTTGGAGAGTCTGTCCCAAGCCATAAATAAAAGGCACATTTCAGGTGTAAGCGTTACATTCTTTCCTCTAATATTCAATATGTTTTGCCAAAAAGGGCGGATGTTAGCACAGCACCACCAAGTGTGGTACATTGTTCCTCTCTCACTCAGGCACCTCCAGCACATACTCGACGCGTTGGGGTACATGTACGCCAGGCGATTCGGCACCATGTTTAGCCAACTAGTTACAGGGGCACTTGATACAGTCGTTAAAATATTTTTTTGTTTATTATTTGGAGAAAGAAAATTCAATTTTAATTAAAACATTTTCTGCCCTGTGAACTCCTGAAACACCTGCCAAGATCCATGCTTTTAGGTGGAGATCTGGTTAGTATCGTTGCAGTGTTGACAGCAGGGCCACCAGCAACCTTTTGTATGCTTGTCTATCCATCTATGTCACCAGCGCCGGTGCAAGGATTTCTGTAGCTCTAGGCAAAGATCCATTTTGCCACACCCTTATGTCACTCACTCACTGACAGACACACACTGGCAGAAGCACACACTCATGGACAGACACACAGACACTCACTGACACATAGACACACGCTCACTGACATACATATACTCACTCACTGGCACACACTCACTTACAGTCAAACACTCACACACTCACTGACACACAGACTCAGACCTACCACCCGGGGGGGCAGCTTCTCACTCCTCCAGTGCGCTGTTTAGTATGCCGGGGCTGGAATGATGTCACATGTCATATTCCTAGTTCGCCTAACGGTAGCGCCGGCCCTGTATGTCATGTGGATAGAGAGAATTTAGTTGTTTGGGACAATTTAGGGAAAGAGGGGTTTAGAAATGGAGCAGCTCACAGAAGTGGAAAATGGACTTAAGAAGCAGTCCTCCAGACTCTGTAAAGACCGTTATTTGCAACAGAAATGGTGAGTGACTAGGTGAATGTTATTCCCTGAGCTCCAGAGTAGGCACCAAAACAGATAATAGGTTTGCTAAAATTTGAGCTGGAATTCTAAGCAAATAATGGTATTATAAACTTAAACATAATGAGGTATTATATATTAATGGAGCAACATTTCAAAAGAATGTGAAACCTACTAATAGGATGTGCCATAGGGTAGATCCAACTATAAACCACTGCAGTAGACCTAATTACTTACAATAGCAATACAAATCGGTAGGGTATTGACGACAAGCCCCCTAGAGGCTGAGCAACTCCCATGCATGGCTAAAAAGCATTAGATGCTGCCTATATGCATTGCTCGACCAAAGCAGCAGAACTGAGTTACACACTACATAGCTCTCACAAACCTGTTTCCACATAGAGAGCAAGAAAGACACACACACACAAAAAATATATATATAAATAAATATATATATATATATATATATATATATATATATATATAAAATTATAATAATAAGGTAATCATATCCAAGGTCACCCCTCCCACCCCATGAGACTCATACATGGATACACCAACCTAATGTTGGCTGCCAAATTTTCTGACTGCTACCGCCACTAAGCTTCATATATATGGTAAGCAAGTACTGGGTCACTATAAAATAATATTTATATGTATTGGCCAAAAGTCGTTGATCTGATACCATGATGGAAGCCTTTTGCTTCCATCCCCACTGCACCACTATGTGGTGCCTTGCCAGAATTCCTGCACAGTGGTTCTAATTAATGTCTATTTACTTCTGTTATCAAATTTCTGTTTGTATTATATTTGTTTACTGTTATTAGATTACGCTCTAAAATGCATCTTCCATGGGTCAGTCGGGAAGGGGTACCACATCCTACACCTTTCAAGCCAGACAATGCACTATACCTTCCCCAGGTAATACGGGGATGTCCTCTGGGTTCGACCGAACTGGGACAGGGGGGACCCCCCGACCACTGTTTTCCTACACGTTGGTGCACACAGTTCCATGATCAGCCACCATGAGGATATACTCACACAATGTTAGAGGACTCAACATCCCAGTGAAACAACACGTCTTGTATAGGGAAATCAAAAATAAGGGAATGGATGTAGTGTGCTTGCATGAGACACACTATATGACGGGGACTCACCCAGACATTCTGCAACAAGACTATCCATCCCAATTCCACGCAACCTCTCCCAACAAAACTAGGGGCACTTCGATATTGATCAGTAAAAATTTGGCTTTTCTCCTACACTCCCAACACAGACCCAGACGGCAGGTACACTATTATTGCAAATATATACGCCCCGAACGCAAATCAATGGAATTTCCTCTACAAAATCATATTAAAACTACAAACCAACAAGGCACCACAATTATGTGTGGAGACTTTAATCATGTGTTTGACCCTGCATTAGACGCGACTCTGGCCTCAGCCAAAGCCTGCAATGCTCCACTCAAAAACCAAGGCAAGGCACTGAGAAAGCTCATCCAGGAATACCACCTGTATGACATGTGGAGGGCCACCCATGTGGAGGAGAGGGGGTACACCTTCTTCCCACCCCATGAGACTCATACATGGATACACCAACCTAATGTTGGCTGCCAAATTTTCTGACTGCTACCGCCACTAAGCTTCATATATATGGTAAACAAGTACTGGGTCACTATAAAATAATATTTATATGTATTGGCCAAAAGCCGTTGATCTGATACCATGATGGAAGCCTTTTGCTTCCACCCCCACTGCACCACTATGTATACCTATTCTCGTCTCAGGTCCGGGCATGAACCAAATAAACCAATGCGAGATAGGACTTGGTCCAACCATGCCTCAGTTTTACCGACGCTTAAAGATCTCTATGACTCTACCCACAGGAGCCCATGGCAACTAAACACAGCACTTTACTAGAGACGCTTTACTAGAGACCTAGAGGTGGCAATAACTCAATATTTCAAAGATAATGACAGCACAGACATTACCCAAAATATTCTATGGTAGGCCCACAAACCCGTGATAAGGGGATTGTTAATACGATGAGCATCCTTTTTACAAAATAAATCCCAATCACAACTGTTAAAATATCAAACAGAATTACATCGCATAACAACGCAAAATCAAATTACACCAAACGAAAAGCTGAGAAATCAAATCACACAATTAACAAAACGCATACATCAATTGTCTCTGGATACGGTAGGCTTTCAATTAAAAAAAACTTAAAGCACAAAACTACACACAGTGCAATAAAGCAGGCAAATTGTTAACCCAAAGAATTAGAACTCAACAGACTGCCCAAAAAATTGCGTATGTGCTGTCCCCCACAGGGAACAAGATAGTAGCACCCAAGGACATTAGCAATGCATTTGCAAAATACTGTGAGTCACTCTATAATCTCCTGGATGACCCAACTGTACCCCAACCCCGGGAATCCAAAATAGCCACCTTCCTAGACAAGGTCCACTTGCCCAAACTCACCCTCACGCAACAGGCGTACCTCTCAGCCCCAGTTACGGAATTGGAGGTGTTGAAGGCTATCGCCTCCCTGCCCGCGAAGAAGGCTCCGGGTCCGGATGGCTTTGCTAATTGTTACTATAAGCAATTTCAACAAGCCCTTACCCCGCACCTCACAAGTGCCTTTAACGAAGCAGTTTTATGGCAACAACTACCCCCAGAAGCGCTGAAGGCGCATATAATCACACTACTCAAGCCAGGTAAACCATCCACCCATCCCCAAACTTTTCGCCCCATATCATTACTAAACACTGATACAAAACTTTTTGCGAAAATCTATGCCACTAGGATGGGGGAAATATTTCTACACATAATTAAAAATCACCAAGTTGGTTTTGTGAATGGGCACCAGGGAGGGGACAACGCAAGAAAAGTTGTAGACATCATACACGGCATACACAGGCACCATATAGATTGTGTGACACTCTCGCAAGACACGGAAAGTTTCTAGAGGCAGTACTCCACAAATTCTGGATGCCTTCCGCTCGGCGGTCAGGGCCTTATATTGCAACCCGTCCACACAAGTTCAAAATAAATTTATTTGCGGACGATGTCCTATTAACACTGACTCAACCCCACGTCTCCCTACCAAACCTCATGGATATCATTAAAGATTACAGCCTTAACTCTTACTACAAATTGAAAGTCACCAAATCTCAAGCATACAAGTCCGAAAGGACCAATTGAAACACCTCAGCGAATCATTTTCGTTTGACTGGAGACGAGACCACATTACCTAGGCATCCACATACCTCCCCACCTACCCCTCCTGTTTAAATTAAATTTTGTTAAACTAATCAAGACATTCATGGACATGCTCCAGACATGGGAGGGCAAGTATCTCTCATGGTTGGGTAGACTTGTAGCGGTCAAAATGACGCTGCTTCCCAAACTTCAGTATCTACTACAAACTATCCCCATTAGACTGCCCGGATCCTACTTAGACATGATCCAGCGGCTGTTTGTTCACTTTACATGGACAAACCACAAAGTGCGGGTGGCCACCAGACTCCTACAACGACCAATAAGAGACGGGAGACTGAGTCTACCTAATGTCAAAACATACCATAGGGCAGCATTGTTGGCAGCAATACCGGTGTCCAATTCAGTCGAGGAACCCCCTCAATGGGTATACATTGAATCACAATGGACATGCAAACAAGGTTTAAAGCACCTATACTGATTGCTGAAATCACTGATACCACGATATCCTGACATGCTGTCAAAAAACATGGGAGACGGTCAGGGCTTCACTGGGCATGGTCGGACGGACAGTAAGGGAAATATCACTAAAGAGCATTTCGGTAGGCATCTCGACATTTGACCATACCCCTGGGTAGCGGGAGGCTGCACACGCCTCTGGCAGGTATGTGAGGGGTGTAAGATACTTCCATTAACGGAATTACAAACCAAGTTTACATTATCCACCAGACAAATCTTGTCCTACCTCCAGCTGAAGTCCTTTGTATCTACCTTTAATATGACCATGAGTCCCACGCCATCACATTTTAGCTCCCTAGAACAGATGTGCCTCTCAGACAGCATACCCAAGAAAATCATGTCCTGGCTTTATGCCCTTCTGATGACACCAACCTCTGACACCCATGCCGAATTTAGAGAGGCCTGGCAGAAAGACATGCGTCTCACTATCGAATAGCAGGCCTGGAAACAAGCTTTCCTGGCACACAGTGGCCACACCAGCTGTGCCTCACACTTGGAGATTATGAGAAAGCTCTTATATAGATGGTACATGGTCCCAGACAAACTATCTAGAATATACCCAGGGTGAGAGAGTGCTGGAGAGGGTGTGAGACATTTAGTGGTCGTGCACGGTTCTCGCTCCCTATTGGGCAAGAAGTCATTGCCAATACACTAGGACAACCATACAAGCTGACACCAGAACAAGGTCACCTCACCTCTAGGCCCAAAATAGAGAGACAACTGATATTTCAAGTACTCATAGCAGCAGTAACGCTGATTGCTAGAGGGTGGAAACAGCCTCACCCGCCAACGTAATAAGCTCTAATGAACCAAATCTCACTGAATTGGGAATACGAATGCATGGTTAGTACATTTATCAAATCAAACCCCACAGCAGTAGAGGCCAAACATAGATGGACTGCGTTTGTGGAGAGGCACACATAGCTGTATTAAATTCAACCAAGAGTGCTCACACTGGGACGACTAAAGGTCCAACTACACAGCGGTGTCCTCATGGACAACCAAGGACAATCCACACAGTACCAAGGCGCAAAGATATAAGTGAAACCACCCTTCCGAGAGACATGGTTTTAGAATGTACATAGAACTACTACATTTAGGCCTAGAACATATTTACACCCATGGCAGTTTCTTTTTATCTTTTTTCTCCTTTGTTTAGGACAGGACGCTAACCTTGACAGTGACCTCATGGAGCCTAACACTAGGAACTTCACGGGACACCCGGGGAGCTCAGCTATGTGCACTGAGGGACTCTAATACAACCTAAGATACAACTCCCATAACCTCTATAACAGCAATAGTGGCAGACACACTCAGGGGCTAACCCGAGCACCACCATAGACCCGCAGCAGCGGGGGGACACTGACGCACTAGGGAGGAAATAGGGGAGATACTGGGCTACCATGAGAAAATGATTGGGGCAATGAAGGTGCTGTGTGGTGGTTGTGTAATGTATATATATATTTTTTTATATATTTTTTTTTCAAAAAGATTTTTTGTTTGTTTTAACATTATCAAATACATACAATACCTCAATGAGCATTACAAATATACAAATAAATATGTTCCATTAAGGCAGATATATATAAAGTGCTTTTTATGCACACAATAGTTTTTATAGCTTTTGATACATACACATAGAAATCCATACAATACAAAACTAAAATAAACCGCAATAGGGTTACAGTATCTATAAATTACATAGATAGCAGAATTGAGGTATCGCCATACTCCATTCACACTAAAAAACACATACACTCCCGAGGAACCAGCATTGTTTTAACCATTTGTGCCTTTACTTTCCATATGGGTGCGTCTTTCGCTAGTTTCTCTCCGGAATCAAACACACTGCGGGGGCATCTCAGACCTTCTATATTATAAGCCTTCATTACAAGCCATACACTTGTCCACTATATTTTTCCACCTGCTGGTTTTACTCAGACCCACAGAGTTTCCTTGAATTATTCCAGTTTCCATTTTACATTGGTATATTATTTGTTTTTTAATTTCAGCCCACTCTAACACTTTCTTGCTTTTCCAATGCCTAGCTAGGACTATCTTAGCTGCCATTAAAATGTGAATTATTAACATACTTTTTTCAATAGGCATAGGGGGTCATCCCTGATGTAGCAAAAAACTCTGTGGCGTGAAAGGTATATATATCTGACAGGTATTATAAATTTGTTGATAGATATTCTTCCTTGTATTATTTAAAAATTTACATTGCCACCATATATGGAGATAATCTCCTTTCCCATCATCGCATCCCCAACAAGCTTGATTCTGATCTTTATAAATTTTAGCCAGTTTTTCTGGGACCAAATACCATCTGTTTATGAATTTATAAAAATTCTCTGCTATATTCAAACAATGTACCGATTTATTTACCTTAACTATCACACTTATCATATCTTGCTCAGTAATTTCAATATGTAGATCTTTTTCCCACTTGTTCTTAAATTTCCAGACATAAGACTTCTTAGAGTCCTTTAAAAACTCATAGGATCTAGTTATATGGCCTTTAATTCCTTGAGTTTCCAGAATCTTTTTAAGATTACTTGAATTTTTATTAAGCTGGAAATCCAAGAATTTCGCCAAGTAAAACAAAATTCTTAAATATGTAAATATCTCGTTGTTATCAATCTCAAACTCTGTTTGTAGCTGGTTGAATGGCTTGATTTCCTTTCTATCAATAATCTCTTGGATATTCTTAATTCCCTTCTGTGACCATCCGCTGATATTAATATCCTCAATATTCCCCTTAATCATCTCTATGGGTAAGAATGGAAACAATCTATATTCTATTTTACAGTCTTTCTTAATTTTATTCCCGTATCCCAAAATATTATAAATAATAATCGAATTTCCTGAACATACTGATTTACTTTTATTTTTCTCCTTTCTTGTTTCCCAAAACAGAGCGTTCAGATTATCTGTCTCTACTAATGATTGCTCTATTTGATACCAAGCTTGATCTTTTTGATCTGTACTTAAAGTGTTGACAGCATGTGCCAGCATGCAGGCATTATGATATTCTATTATGTTTGGGGCAGCAAGACCTCCATCTTTTTTTCTTCTTAGATAACAGATGTAAACTTATTCTGGGTTTTTTCCCCTTCCAAATAAATTTAGAGAAAGCTGACTGTATAATTTTTAACCAGGGAATTGGAACTTGTATTGGTAGCATTCTAAAAAGATAGTTCCATTTGGGCAGAATATAGGAGCGAATAGTATTTATACGTCCTATCCAGGAAATCTCCCTACTAGCCCATTCTTTTAAGATCTTATTTGTATATTTTATGAGGGGGAGAAAATTAACCTCCATAACTTTTTTTATGTTTCTTGGGATTTTAATACCAAGGAACATAGTATTATCCTATGCCCAGACAAAATCATAAGATATTTTAATAAAAAGCTTATCTTCTCTAGATATATTAGTTGTCATTATTGTTGTTTTATTAGTATTTAATTTATAATTTGAGTATTCACTGTACTGACCCAATATCTTTATCAATTCCGGCAGCGAGGATCTAGGATTCTGCAACATAAGCATGACGTCATCGGCATATAGATTGATCTTATGTTCTATTTTATTTAACCTAAGTCCCTTGATCTTCCCATTTTGCCTTATATCATCCGCCAAGGGCTCGATGGTTAAAACATAAAGCAAAGGGGACAGGGGGCAGCCCTGTCTAGTGCCATTCTTGATATTAAACCAGTCTGCATCTATTCCTGGACCTACCGTCCTTGCTGAAGGCATAGTATATAATGCCATAATGGCATCATAGACTGCACCAACTATGCCATATGCCTTCAATGTATTCGCCAGAAAATCCCATCTGACCCTGTCAAAAGCTTTCTCAGCATCCAATGACAGGGTCAGAAGGGAGACATTCTTCCTTGATGCAGCATCGTGAACATCCAATATCCTTCTAAGACCACCTGAAGCTGCTCTGCCAGGAATAAATCCAGCCTGGTCTTGATGTATCAGGGCAGGAATACAAATTTTTAAGCGGTCTGCTATAATCGAGGCATAAATCTTTACATCTCCGTTAAGGAGAGATATAGGGCGATAATTCGCCAATTTAGCTGGATCTTTGTCCGGCTTCAGGATTGGCTTTATTAATCTGTAACTTATTTATTGCTACTTTAATATCGTCAGCAGTTATTGGTTTATTTATTTCCATAAGTTGTTCTCTTGTTATTTTGGGCATTTTTTTATTTTTAAAATATTCTGCTGAGGGAAGTTGTTGACCTACAGGTTCTAAATTATATAACTGACTATAATAGTCATTGAAGGCTGCCCCAATTTTCTTTGGGCACAAAAGCATCCCATTTTCGGTCTCTATTTTATGGATCCTCCTCAGTTGTTTTTTTTTTTCAATTTATTTGTGAGCAACTTATCTGCCCTGTTACTCTTATAGTACCAATTTATCTTTAAGGATTGTAGAATTCTATTTTTCTCCTCATTCATTATTAATACTATTTTGCGTTAATAGCATTTTTGTACTTATCTCCTGGGTTGGTGCAGCTTTATTTTGATTAGATAATTTATAATAGTCAACATAGAGATCCATCAGAGATTTCCCCTTCCTTTTTTTATCAATTGTACCCAATTTAATTAGATAGCCTCTTGTAACACATTTATATGCATTCCATACTACTGGTGGTGAGACTTCTCCTCCCGCATTTTCCTGAAAAAACCTTTCTGTCATCTCCTTAATATATTATCTATTTTCTTTTCTGGATAGGATGTTATCATTTAATCTCCAATTCGATCTTCTAGCACTATTGTTCTCTATGTCCAACTCCAAAATTATAGCATTATGGTCTGACCATGAGACTTAATCTATAAGAACTTTTTTAGTACAGTTGACCAAACCATCATTCCCCAAAAATAAATCAATTCTTGAATATGAAAAATAGGATCTGGAAAAACATGTAAAATCCCTCTCAATTGGGTGAAACACACACCAAATATCCATTAATCCATATTTCCTGAGTATCTTTTGAAATTGAACTGCCTGCGAAATTGCAGATTTATTTGGCCCAGCATTATTTAATGTTTTTTTATCTAAGCTAGCATCCAAAATTGGTTGAAATCCCCCATTACAAGTAGCTTACCCTGTTTTATTTTTTCAACTTTATCTAAAAGATCACAGAAATACTTATTAGAAGGATTATTGGGTGCATAAACATTTACTAGAGTATAAATTTCTGTTTGAATTTTGATTATCAGTATTATAACTCTGGCTCGTCTGTTTCTTGATAGATTAATTTAACATCTATATTGTTACTCTTTTCCTCTGCCTCTCTAATGAGGCGGATACTGCTATTAAAAACCTTTGTGGGACAAATCTTAGGCTGTCCTCTCTTCTCAAATGCGTCTCTTGTAAAAAGATAATTTGGGCTTTTTCTCTCTTAATATAATCAAACAGAATCGCTCTCTTACGAGGAGAATTTAGGCCCTGAGAATTTAACGATACAATTTTAACCATTACAGTTTTCCATCCTCGTAACAATCAATTTAAAGAATTCTCCAAATTCATAATCCATTATGCATTATCTTGGTGGACTTGTTTTGTAAATTCCTTCTTGATCTGAATTTGAGCCCCCGCACCTAACACACAAAACCACATCAATCATACTCCATCCCCTCATCTGTGAGGGGCATTCACACCAACAACCCTGAGTCCTAAACTCCGGGTATTGATCCCAAAGGGGAAAAACCCCTACTTGGGATCTTGTCCTCATCAGGATAACTCCTAGATAAGGAAAGAAGAGCTGAGCTATGCTATCCCGTTTTATTAAATTATTCCTTCACCTTCTAAATTGCCACAGCAATATCCTTAAACCTCCCCACTACCAGCAAAGTGGCCAAGACCCTTTTACACTTAAATTTTGAAATCCCAGACAATAAATCAATCCTGTAGAACCTTATAGTCTCACAATTATTTGAAGTCCCAACCCGTATTTGCCGCCAAACCTCACTTTGGGACTATTAATGGGGTTACTTCTTTTTAATACAAACTCTTTTTACCCATATTCATCTATTTATACTAATGTAATAAATGTCAATTTCCATTGATTTTTCTTTTTTTTCCCTTTCCCTTCCCTTTTCCTTTTCTCAAGTGCTACACACCTATTTTCCCTTTTCTTTCTCTTTTTTTATTCTTTTTCTCTCTTTTCCTCCTTTTTTGATAGCGGGTGCACTACCCTAATAAATTTAAAATTAACCCAATCTATTAATTATTTTTCCTTATATTCCACTTAGTCTCATCAGTCCAACTTGCTACTGTATAACGTGATTCCCTCCTCTTTCGTGTTGCCATAATATATACTCCATTTTATCCTTATCTCCATCCTATATACCGTGTTTCCCCGAAAATAAACCCTACCCCGAAAATAAGCCCTAGTCAGATTTTCGGGGTGGGCTGCAATATAAGCCCTACCCCGAAAATAAGACCTACCTTTGCGGCGAGACTTCCTTCTTCTGCTGTAGGAGGAGCGTCGCGCAACGTGATGACGACATTTTGCAGCGCCGTCAGTCTGCCTTCACGGATCTTCAGCGGAAGGATCCATTTCCGGGCGGTGAGGCTCCCAGTGGTCGGACTCGGCAAGGAATCTTTGAAATGTGAGTACCGCTAGATATTTTATGTCTGGGATTAATTGAATTAATTAAAGGGGGTGGGGGGGTGAATTAATTAAAGGGTGGGCTGGATTAATTAGAGGGGGGTGAATTAATTAAAGGGTGGGCTGGATTAATTAGAGGGGGTGAATTAATTAAAATTAATTAAAGGGGTGGGCTGGATTAATTAGAGGGGGGTGAATTAATTAAAGGGTGGACTGGATTAATTAGAGGGGGTGAATTAATTAAAGGGGTGGTGAATTAATTAAAGGGTGGGCTGGATTAATTAGAGGGGGGTGAATTCATTAAAGGGGGTGAATTAATTAAAGGGGTGGTGAATTAATTAAAGGGTGGGCTGGATTAATTAGAGGGGGGTGAATTAATTAAAGGGTGGTGCTGGATTAATTAAAGGGGGGTGAATTAATTAAAGGGTGGGCTGGATTAATTAGAGGGGGTGAATTAATTAAAGGGGTGGTGAATTAATTAAAGGGTGGGAATTAATTAAAGGGTGGGCTGGATTAATTAGAGGGGGGTGAATTAATTAAAGGGGGGTGAATTAATTAAAGGGTGGACTGGATTAATTAGAGGGGGTGAATTAATTAAAGGGGTGGTGAATTAATTAAAGGGTGGGCTGGATTAATTAGAGGGGGTGAATTAATTAAAGGGTGGACTGGATTAATTAGAGGGGGTGAATTAATTAAAGGGGTGGTGAATTAATTAAAGGGTGGACTGGATTAATTAGAGGGGGTGAATTAATTAAAGGGTGGGCTGGATTAATTAGAGGGGGTGGATTAATTAGAGGGGGTGGATTTATTAAAGGGGGGGTGGATTAATTAAAGGGGGGGTTCAATGTACATACCGGTACCGTAAATAAATAAGCCCTACCCTGAAAATAAGCCCTAGTGTGTTTTTTGTGACTAAAATTAATATAAGACCCGGTCTTATTTTCGGAGAAACACGGTATTACCCTTACTACCTTGCTCCAAAGTCCATCTCTATATTCAAACAAGTTATATTTTATACCTTTCGAAAGAAACACACCCTTTATGCTAAGTGCATAGCGTAAATCATTAAAACTGAACCCTTGGTTTCCTTCTCTTCAAAATTTAAACAAATAAACAAAAGCTATCGGTTAACCCCTCAACCTATTTTCTTGTATTTATTGTATTAAGTGAGTGAATCCCCGCACATGACAGAAAAATCTCATTGCAGAGCAAAAAAACGTGCTAAACTAAACCTTATTTTCCAACCACTTTATATCCTTCTTGAGTGAGACTATATATATATAAGCCCATCTCTCACTAGTATTTCATATTATTTTCCCTTAAACGTGGAATAGCTAAGATCCCACATTTAATTCAGCCCCGCCATATTTTACACGAGAGAAAAAAAAAAAAAACTTCCTATGTGCTCTGTGTACTCTTTAAAAATCTAATTTAAACCTTTATAGTGCTATTTCTACATATCCCCAAAAGAGCTCGAATTTGATTGTTAGTATATTAAACCTTTTCTTTTCTAAATATAATAGTGACTCAGTCTAAGCACAAAAAAAAAAAAAATTCTATACATTGTTAAACCAGATTATTCTACCAATTTGTGTCCTTCTCAGGTGAGTCAAAATTGTGCATATTCCCATCTTTAGTAACTATAAGTTTGGTTGGGAAGCCCCACCTATATTTTAGATTATTTTCCCTTAAGCGCAAAGTAGCTGAGAGAAATTGTCTCCTCGCTGTTCTTGTCTGGAAAGACAAATCTGGGAAGACCTTTATATCATTAAATTTGCCTTGATCTCTTTCCATTAATCTTGCCGCTTTTAGAATTTTTTCTCTAAAAGAATAGGAGTGACAAGCGATGATTGTATCTCTTGGAAGTTCAGCTGGAAGTGGTTCTTCGTTTGTACAGTCGATGTATTCTTTCAAGAAAGTCCACTTTATCCTCAATATTTATTTTAAGAACTTTAAAAAACTCAGAGAGGTAAGTTGCCAAATTATCTTGTGAGATGGATTCAGGGATGTTTCTTATTCTCAAGTTATTTCTTCTTGCTCTGTCTTCTATATTTATAGTACTCTCTTCAAGATCATTTATCTTCGTTTGTTGTTTTTCAATAATCTAATTTTGCTTCTGTAGAAGAAATTCTAGATTTTCTATTTTTTGTTCGTTGACTTTAACTTTTTGTCCGATCTCCAATATATCTTTCTTTAGAGTTGCAAAGCATTTCTATTTTTATTTGTTCCAACTGTAGATCTAAACATTCTTTTAAGTATATTGGGGTGACCGTTTGTCGTTCATCTGAGGGTTCCTTTACCTCAGTATCGCTGAAGTCTGCAGTTTCCTTACTTAAGGCAGCTTTGTATGGTGTTGATATCTGGGAGTTCTCAGGTACTTTTATCTGCTGGGACATTAAAAAAATTTGAAAGTCTTTTCCTGTTTATCTTTCTTTTCCCGGTCTTTTTTGGTTGGAGGTTTCAAATCCTGCCTTTGATCAGCTGTTTTCCTTGTTGCCATTTTTTCCCCCTTCCTTTTCCTTCTCTTTTTTTTTTTCTTTTTTCTTCTTTTTAGGTCTAAATTCTTTAAGCTTCTTTAACTCTTTCCTTCTTGTTTCTTATCTTCCTTTCTTGATATCCTTCTTTCTCTGTTTTCTTTACTCAATTCTGTTTATACACCGCTTGGCTTCTCCTCTTACAGCTTCACCACTTCAGTGCTATCAGAGCTGATTATTGAGCAGTGTATCTCTCTATATTTTTTTTTTCCTTTTTTTTTCAACTTCTCTACTTCATTACCTAAAAAGATGTTTTATAAACTTTTCCTGTTTCTTTTTTTCTCCTTTTTCTTTTTCTTTCTCTCTTTTCTCTTAATATTTACATATTTACAGCTGCTTCAATTTTAACCCCTTCGGCGCTGAATATTAAACAGTAAAACAGTTAGACAGTTTTCCTTTTTTTTTTTTTCTTTCCTCCAAGCTTTAAATCATGCTTTTTAAATGCCTTATTTAGTTGCCTTATTTAGTTTCAGTTTCCCAGCCTGTTGCTCCAACGCTCACCTCCTTCCGGGTATGAGCTTTCCATCTACTCACAGCTATATCGTAGGACGCTGCACCTCCAACATTCCACCTCAGGGTTCTTATAGGACCGAGGGACAGCTTTCTCTACTAGGTACCTTTTGAGGTTTCAGCCGGCATAATCGTGGGAGCAGTTACTCATATATTCAATCGGGCGGCGACTCCTTCTTTTCCCGTGTGGGACTCCAGCTCAGCTCTGTACGGCAGCGTGTACGCTACGCTCCCTGCGTGACGTCATGTCATCACGCGCCCCTCCCGGTTGTGTAATGTATATTAATGTTTATGGGCATGTGAAAAATAAATAAATAAATAATGAATATGAAACGCATGCCCGGGCTGAACTGTGAATTGAGCTAATGAGTTGCAAGTGTCATCTACGATTGTCTGTTTTAACCCCTCTACCTTTTTTCCCCATTTCTCTTCTTTACCCCAAAAATAATAAAAATTGTCAAATTGGAGAAAAAAATGGATAGTTGTTTGGAGGGATTGTAGAGGAGACTTCATCTTTCGCTCCATGATAGTGGAGTCTACCGAGTGAGAAAGTAAAAAAAAGTTGCATCTGACGTTAGTGATTGAAATGCCGAGCAGGAGCCATCTTGCTCCAAGTGTAATCTCTCCTTTTTCATTTATCTCTGGACCTTCTGGAAATAGCACTAAAGGGCTTTTACAGTTCAAAGACGCTACGCCATTTGTCTACTTACGTGCTTGGTCAGCCATGCCCCCTCTTCTTGATAGATTTCATGTCAGAGGCATGTCAAAACAGCAGGTTATGAAAATAATTCAGACTGATTGTCCAGCTATTTGCTGTAGAAAAAACATCATTTTCTTTAAGCAGCTGATACTTCACAATATGTACTCTCTCCGCAATTCAGTTTCAGCAAAAAAAATACTGTACTGTTCCTGCATTCTACTATTGAAATAGCAGCTGGGTAAGGTTGTAGGTCAGTGGATGCACTTCACAACAGCTTTATGGAGCCCTCCTAGTGTCCAGCATGCCTTCCTCTGCTTGACAGCACACTGGTGTATGGTGGTGGCAGTGAGGAGGTACAAGTATAGCAGTATGCCAGACTGGGAGTGCATCTGTAGGGCAGCAGAAGCATGGATGAAAAGTACACTTCAGCAAACATCTTGCATTCAGTCAGACTAATGATGTCAATTTGGTTGCAAAAACAGCCACTTTAGGTTTGTGGTCACTGACATTTATCAGCATGGTCAAAGTTCTTCAAGATATTTATTTTGTACGTGTGCTCTGTTCTACACACAGCCTTCATCTTATAGTAATGGGTGCAATTCAGGAAGCCAACAGAAAGGATTGCCTGTCATTGCCTCCGCAGTGTGAAGGATAGCCAACTCTTGAGGCTTAAGCAAGAGAAAAGGGAGATTCCTGTACATTTACTAGAGGAAGCTCAGCAACCAAATACCAATTTAACAAACGTGACCTCTGTGATAGAGGACGCCCAGAAACTAATACAAAGTGTGTGACCTCTAAGAAGCATGAAGCTCAGTAACAAATATCAATTTGGCAATCGTTTGACCTCTGTAGAGAATGCTTCGTAACTAATACCAATTTGATGAGTGCGTGACCTCATGGAATGATGAAGCTATGTAATAATTATTGATTTTGACAAGCTCCAAAATAAATAGCAATATGATGACCATGTGTCCTCAGTGACAGAGGAATCTCAGTAACAAATACCAATTTGAAGAGAGCGTGGCCTCATTGAAGAGGAAACTCAGTAGCAAACATCAATTTTTACATGCACGTATCCTCTGTTACAAGGAAGCCCAGTAACTAAATTTCAATTTGATGACCTTGTGACCTCATGGAATGATGAAGCTCTGTAACAACTATCAACTGGATGAGCAGATAACATCTGTGATACTGGATTCTCAATAACTAATACTGATTTGATGAGCATGTGACCTCTGTGAAAGATTAATCACTGTAACAAATACCAATTTGATGAGCACATGTCATATGTAAATGAAAAAGCTCAGTCACAAATTTTTTTTAATGAGTTCATGACCTTTGTAGGGAGGAAGCTCAGTAACAAATATTAGTTTTAGGAGTGCGTGCCCTCTGTGAAAGAGGAAGCTCAGTCACAAATTATTTAATGAGAGTGTGACCTGCAAAAGAGGAAGTTCAGTAAATAAATACCAATTTGATGGATGCATGACCTATTTTAAAGAGGAAGTGAGATAACAATTATTGACTTTAGCAAGCTCCAAAATAAATAGCAATATGATGCACGTGTGACCTTCACAAAAGAGGCAGCTAAGTCCAAAAATAATTTGATGACCATGTGTCCTCAGTGACAGAGGAATCTCAGTAACAAATACCAATTTGAAGAGAGCGTGGCCTCTTTGAAGAGGAAACTCAGTAGCAAACATAAATTTTTACATGCACGTATCCTCTGTTACAAGGAAGCTCAGTAACCAAATATCAATTTGATGAACACAAGACCTCTGCAAAGGAAGTAGCTCAGTAACAAATGTATATATAAAGATCTTGTAACCTCTTTTGAAAGAGGAAACTCAGTAAACAAACACCAGTTTGATGAGCTTGTGACCTTTGCAAAAGAGGAAGTTCGGTAACAAATACGAATTTGATGAGCGAATGTCCGCTTAGAAATGCGGAAGCTCACTAATCAAATAATTAGATGACTATGTGACCTCTGCGATTGAGGAAGTTCAGTAACAAATATGACATTTATTCAGTGTGTGTCCTCTGTGAAGAAGAAGGCTCAGTAATTAAAAAAAAGTTTGATGAGCATGTGTCATTTGTGATAGAGTAAACTGAGTAACCAAATACCAAACTGGTGAGTGTGTGACCTCTGGAAGCTCAGTAACAAATATGAAATTTGATGAATGTGTGTCCTCTCTCATAGAGAAAGCTTAGTAACCAATTACCAATCTAATAAGTGTGTGACTGCAGTAAAACAGGATGCTTAGTAATTGTAACGAAATCCCCTATTTACAGACTATACAAAAAAGCCTGTTCGGTTATTTGGAGAATTACAGCAGGATTTCGTGGAAATAACAATAAATGCGAAAGTGGCCGACCCCAGATAGCTATAGTATGGAACTTGCAGTCGGCTGCAAACACACGAACGGCCGGTGAAAGTCAAACTTCGGTCGACGATTCAGAGAACTGTGTTCGTGGGATCTGAGCGCTATTCGCCTAGAATATGCCCTCAGATCCAAGCTATCTGGGGATAGGTGGAACTTAAAGGTTATGTTGTGTAAAAAGAAAGTTATATATTTTTATTCTGTTTTGCTAAATAAGAAAAGCCATGCTTCTTTCTTCCTGGAGATAATTAAGGCTCTCTTTGCTACCTTAAGTTAATTATCTCCAGGATGGAAAAGAGGGAGTGATTTATGTAAAAGGGGAGTGCTTATGCTATAGCCACTGTGATTGGCTACTGTGTTACTTTTGTCCCAGTCTTCCATCTGGTCCCTTAGGGGAGTGTCCACCAGGTGGAAGACCTGCATAAATACCGGGCGGGTAGCCCACAGTAAATCAGATCGTTTTACCCCTTCATGAAGTCTCGACTCATGTTTGGGGGATTGGGAGTTATAATCACTTCATTTCAGTTGGATTTCGGGAGAAGCTGCAAGGATCATCGCTGCACGAATGCAAGGATCCTTTACACTGGTGGCAAGCGGCGGGATTTCCTCCTGAACAGACGTACCGAATTGAAACAAGTGGTGAATGGCGCATAGATACGAACGCTTGAAACGAACCACATTAAAGGAACTGCTGGAAGCTTGAGGCATAGTGGCAAGCAACAAACCGAAAGCCACGTTAATAGCCGAACTACTGGAGAGCGATCAAACTGGCGAACCACAAATGGCGAATTCAGAGGAAACAGAGTTCCAGAGGGATGTGAGATGGAGACTCAGCCTGGTAGGACCTAACCCTGCACCAGAGATCGTGGTACAGATCTTGGCACAAGCTACAGAGTCCCAGAATGCCAGGGAAGCACGAGAAGCCAGAGACAGGTCACCTCCAGTGGATATACTGTCGCTATCTGGATCTACAATGGGGCGGCAGCGGAAAATCAACTATGCTGCATTTAAAAGCTTCGTGGAAGGTGAGATGGATATTGATAATTACTTGCAAGATTTTGAGAGACAATGTGTGTTAGAAGATTTGGAAAGAGCTAACTGGGCTGCAGTATTAAGTAGTAAACTATCAGGGAGAGCAGCCGAAGCGTTGAGAGCTGTGCCAGATGGGGATATACTAAACTATGACAAGATAAAAGAAATTTTGTTAGCCCGGTACGCTGTAACTCCTGAAGCCCATAGAAGGAAATTCAGGGCCCTCAGAAGACAAGGCAAGGATTCATATATGGAGTGGGCATTTAGTATGCAACGCGCTGCCAGTAATTGGATGCAGGGGAATCAGGCAACTACCCTAGAGGATGCTGTGCAATTGTTGTTACTGGAGCAATTTTTTGATTATACTCCAGCGGAGGTGAGAGACTGGGTCAGAGACAGAAAGCCAAAAACGGTGGAGGAGGCAGCCAGGCTGGCAGACTAATTCCATGAGAGCAGGCGGATGGATGGAAACCGAGGGGTCCAGGGCCAGCGGCCTGCATCTGGCCCGCCAACTATGCCACAGAGGGTACCACAACCCCGGGGTACCAAAAGACCGCTCCAATGTGTTATGGGTGCAAGCAAGTGGGGCACATCAAACCTAATTGCCCACAACGCACTACAGACCGCTGGGGGCGGGCACCGGTACCACCAACCAAAGCAGCCGCACACTGTGTGCAAGAGGATTACAACTCTCTGACTCAAGAGACACCCAGTAGCAACAGTGAGAATTGGGCCACCTTACATGAGGTGAACCTTGTGCAAGCGGCTGGGGATAACAGGGCGCACCACCGCCAGTCAGTAAAGCTCAATGGACAAGAGGCTCGGGGACTAAGAGACAGCGGGGCTACTATTACCTTGGTCCAGCCACACCGGGTCACCCCGACCCAGCACACAGGACGCACCATTGCTGTAAGGGTGGCCGGAGGTGCAATTCACAAACTACCAACAGCCCGGGTTCACATCGATTGGGGTACAGGGGCCAAGGCCGTTGAAGTGGGCATCATGCCAGATTTGCCCGCGGAAGTATTGCTGGGGAATGATCTAGGATGCCTGACGTCCCAATTGGCAGCCTGCAGTCCCGAAGGAGCAGTACCTGTTACCACCCGGCAGCAATCCAGAGCTATGGTAGCCTCCCCCTCAACCCATGACCAGGTAAGCGATAACCCTCTGACGATTCCCCCTGACCATACTTCTTACTGGGGTACCCCTCAAGACTTTGAGTAAGCGCAACGGGAAGATCCCACCTTAAAAGGGTATCGGAGGGAGGCAGAACAACCCCAGGGAGACAGAGATCAGGCAAGGTTTAGCTGGGAAAAGGGTTTACTGTACCGAGTGACTGGGGGGACAGGGACAGGAGCGGGCCAGGTAGAAAAAAGACAGTTAATAGTACCCCGTAAGTATCGAGTAGAACTGTTGCGGATTAGCCACGATATTCCCCTAGCAGGTCACTTGGGCATTAAAAAGACGAGAGACAGACTCACCCAGTCCTTTTTCTGGCCAGGGGTCACTAGAGATTTGCAGGATTATTGTAGGACCTGCGAAGTATGCCAAAAGGTAGGGAAAAGAGGGGATCACCCCAGGGCAAAACTACGCCCCCTACCCATTATTGAGGAACCCTTTTTCCGAGTGGCAGTTGATTTAGTCGGGCCACTCAGTAAACCCAGTCCATCCGGTAAGAAATACATTCTTACTGTGGTGGACTACGCTACCCGCTACCCCGAAGCTATAGCTCTGTCCAATATACATGCAGAGACGGTAGCGGAAGCACTAGTTCAGGTATTCACTAGGGTGGGATTCCCTAGGGAGATAGTGTCAGATCAGGGAACCCAATTCACCGCGGTGGTTACCCAACAGCTCTGGCAGAGCTGTGGGGTAAAACCCATATTAAGTTCTCCCTATCACCCCCAAACCAATGGCCTCTGTGAACGTTTTAACGGCACCCTTAAGCAAATGCTCATCACGTTCACAGAGACCTGTAGGAATTGGGAAAGATTCCTCCCTCATTTGCTCTTTGCCTATAGTGAAGTTCCCCAGGAGTCCACCGGATTCTCCCCGTTCGAGCTATTATACGGGAGACGGGTCCGGGGACCCCTGGATCTAGTACGGGAACATTGGGAGGGTGATATGGAACAAGCAGGTACCCCTATAGTCTCCTTTGTACTAGAGCTGAGGGACCGGCTACAGGCTCTGACCGAAACAGTTCGGGAGAACCTGCGAGCCGCCCAACAACGGCAGAAGTACTGGTATGACAAGGGAGCTAGAGACCGTATATTAGAAGTGGGACAAAAGGTCCTAGTGCTTAAACCTAACAAAATATATAAGTTACAAGCATCCTGGCAGGGCCCCTACACTGTAATAGAGCGGATCAGTGATACCACGTACATTGTGGCAGACTGTTCCAATGAAAGGATCCGGTGGTCCTTCCATGTAAACATGCTCAAGCCATATCTCGAGAGACCAGAGGAGGTCTCCGTGGTATGCGCTCCAGCATATGAAGATAGTGAGGGTATCCCTTTACCAGATATGCTTCCCCAGGAACCCACAGGAGTAGACCAGGTACAGTTGGGTCCAGAATTAGGTTCCGAGGAACAAGCTCAGGCTTCCCAACTGTTAAAGGAATTTGGGGGCATGTTTTCAGCAGCCCCAGGGTATACGACCCTGGCAGTCCACAGAGTGGAGACCCCAGGCCAGTTACCCCTGCGGCAGCAGCCTTACCGAATTCCAGAGGCAGTACGGGAAAGCATGTTAACGGAACTCCAGGACATGTTAGAACTGGGGGTCATAGAACCGTCCCAAAGCCCCTGGGCTTCCCCAGTAGTGCTGGTTCCTAAAAAAGACGGTACCACCAGGTTCTGCGTGGACTACCATAAGCTAAATGATCGGACCGTTACCGACGCATACCCCATGCCCAGAGTAGACGAGCTGCTAGACCATATGGCTGGGGGGAATTATTTGACCACTATTGATTTGTGCAAGGGATATTGGCAAATCCCTTTGGAGCCTGAGGCCATTCCAAAATCAGCATTTGTCACCCCATTTGGCCTATACCAGTTTAAGGTTATGCCATTTGGGATGAAGAATGCCCCAGCTACGTTTCAAAGGATGGCAGACCGGCTCCTAGAGGGATTTCAGGGCTTCGCTTGTGCTTACCTGGATGATATAGCTATCTTCAGTGGCACTTGGGAAGCCCACCTGGAGCACATCTCAGTAGTGCTCAACAGAATTCAGAATGCAGGGCTAACCTTGAAGCCTGAGAAATGCCACGTGGGCATGGCTGAAGTCCAATATTTAGGTCACAGAGTAGGGTCAGGAAAACAGAGACCAGAGCCCGCTAAGATTGAGGCCATCACCCAGTGGCCTCAACCCCGGACGAAAACCCAGGTCATGGCGTTCTTGGGCACCGCAGGTTATTACAGGAAATTTGTAGCGGAATACAGTGCCCTTGCCCAACCCTTGACAGACCTCACTAAAAAGTCCCTACCCCGACAAGTAGTCTGGTCCACTGAGTGTGAGGAGGCGTTCCAGAAACTCAAGGCTGCGTTAAGTGCATCTCCTGTGTTAGCAGCACCTGATCATACTAAAATGTTTCTCGTCCACACAGATGCCTCAATGTTTGGACTGGGAGCAGTATTGAGCCAGGTGGGAGACGATGGCATGGATCACCCGGTGGCGTATCTGAGCCGAAAACTATTACCCCGCGAAGTCAGCTATGCCACTGTGGAGAAAGAGTGTCTGGCATTAGTCTGGGCACTTAAGAAACTACAACCCTACTTGTATGGATGCTCTTTCACAGTGCTGACTGACCACAACCCTTTAATTTGGCTTAACAGAGTAGCTGGCGATAACTACTCAGATGGAGCTTGGCACTGCAACCCTATAATTTTACAATGCAGTATCGCCCCGGGAAACAGAATGCCAATGCCGATGGCCTGTCCCTGCAAACTGAACTGGAAAAGTAGTTATTTTTGTTTGTTTCTCCTGTGCTACCGGACATCCCTTAGCCGACCCGTTAGGATCTAAGCAGGTATGCCGTTCCATGGGACTAAGGGGGAGCTGTGTAACGAAATCCCCTATTTACAGACTATACGAAAAAGCCTGTTCGGTTATTTGGAGAATTACAGCAGGATTTAGTGGAAATAACAATAAATGCGAAAGTGGCCGACCCCAGATAGCTATAGTATGGAACTTGCAGTCGGCTGCAAACACACGAACGGCCGGTGAAAGTCAAACTTCGGTCGACGATTCAGAGAACTGTGTTCGTGGGATCTGAGCGCTATTCGCCTAGAATATGCTTCTTTCTTCCTGGAGATAATTAAGGCTCTCTTTGCTACCTTAAGTTAATTATCTCCAGGATGGAAAAGAGGGAGTGATTTATGTAAAAGGGGAGTGCTTATGCTATAGCCACTGTGATTGGCTACTGTGTTACTTTTGTCCCAGTCTTCCATCTGGTCCCTTAGGGGAGTGTGCACCAGGTGGAAGACCTGCATAAATACCGGGCGGGTAGCCCACAGTAAATCAGATCGTTTTACCCCTTCATGAAGTCTCGACTCATGTTTGGGGGATTGGGAGTTATAATCACTTCATTTCAGTTGGATTTCGGGAGTAGCTGCAAGGATCATCGCTGCACGAATGCAAGGATCCTTTACAGTAATGAAAACCAGTTTGAGGGGTGCGTGTCCTCTATAATAGAGTAACCTCAGTAAACAAATGTGAATTTCACAAGTGCATGTCCCCAGTGATAGAGGAAACTTGGTATCAAAAAACAATTTGAGGAGTACGAAATGTATGCTGACATGCGGGTGTATTTCTATGGTGTGTCAGTATGTGGACTTGTGTAATATGTTTGAAGTGTTGAATCCGTAAATATTGCAATGGTTAATTTCTGGAGACTTTGTGGTTTTACATATAGAATGCATAGCAGCTGATAAATAAGTTTGATATCATCATTGACTATTAGGCATGAAAGGTTCAGTTTGTAGCATGCTGTAATAAACCAAAACTTGTAAAATCAGCAACAATTAATGAACAAAGGTAGGTTTATAAAAGCACAAGTAGGACACTTAGTATAAATTAAACTTAGAGATGCAGCACAGTAATAGTAAATAGTAAATGTACCTGGAAACTAATTGATTATATATCAAACTATAAAAAATGCCTAATAGGTAACGTGGACAAACGAGGCATAAAATAATAGTAATGAAAACACGGCATGACTGAACAAATGCCAAATGTACTGAAACATAGTGAATATGTAGCGTGGCTGAATGTACTGAACCAAAGTTATTACGTAGCATGGCCAAACATAGACTGAATGCACTAAAACAAACTGAGTAGGTCAGAATTACTGAGCCAGCATGACATATACCGCGACCGAATGTAGGCTGAAGGTAATAAACCAAAGTGACTATGTAATGTGGCCGAACATACTGAAACCAAAATGTAGCAAAGAGGAACGTATAGTAAATGTACTGAAACAAAAAGAGAATGTATTGTGGCCAAAACATAGGCCTTATATATTACAACCAAAGTGAAAATTTTGCGTGGCAGAATGTAAATCGAATACTGAAAGTGAACAAAAATGTAGCATGACTTATGTAAGATGAAAATTCTAATGAAAGTGACTATGTAAAGAGGCTGAATGTAGTTTAAATGTACTGAAACCAAATGTAGCGTTGCCGAAAGTCAGACAAATTTACTGAACCACACTGAATATGTAATGCACTGAACCAAAATTATATGTACTATGGCTAAACTTAGAGGGACACTATAGTCACCAGAACAACTACAGCTTAAAGTAGGAATTGCCTCCAGGGGCTGTCTGTCCTTTTGATTAAATTTGCCGTTAGAAAATATGAGAAAGGCAAATCTAGTTGATATGCTGTAATTTTCATCAAATTTTATGCATTAAGACAATTTAATTTCTTAGTGAACAACTCCCTTAGGGAGATATGTGGGTGTAGGACACCAGCAAAGTATTATGGAAGACTTTTTTTTGGCTTAAGTTTTTTAAAATTTTTTTATAGAATTTGCTAATTGTGAAAATGTATTAATATTCATATTGTAGTAAAATACTAAATCTAATTGTAGCCTAAATAGCCAAAAATCTGTGAAATCAGTAATTTTCCAGATCACATATTCTAGCCTAATTTTGAATTTCAGGTTCAGGTTGACATGTGTTTATAGCATATGTTATGGTGTTTGAAATATAGAAATACCAATACTTATAGAATGTTTATTTTATGCCACATTGTACAAGTCAATAAATTCTGTTTCTATATATGTAAATAATAGAACACAATTCACAATTTTTAAGGACATTCACATTGCTTATTTTTTAGCATCCTTATTTATGAATTTTTTTTTTTTAATTGGACAGGTGTTGATGTCTGATATAAATGGCTTGAGAAAAAGAGCCGTTAAGACTGAAGATGTGCAAGAAACTTTCTGCTCGGTGCAGAAGCTTGAACATAAAGCTCAGACTGTTTTAGCATATAATGAGCAGTAAGTGTCATGACATACAGTTTTGTCTATCTCCATGTGCAAAGCTATATTTATTTGGATTGTGACTTTCAGGCTGCTTGCATTGAAATAAAACACTATTTGTTATGCCGGTATATTTACACTAATAAGCCACAACATGAAAACCACATGCGTATCAGTCCCCGTTGTGCTGCCAAAACAGCTCTAATTTGTTGAGGCATAGACTCCAAAAGACCTCTGAACATGATGTCCTGTAGTATCTGGCACCAAGACATTAGCAAAGATCATTTAAATGGATTCTATAGTGTTAGGAATACAAAGTTTTATTCCTAACACTATAGTACCCTCTGGTTCACACGCGCCCTGGTGGCTTTTCCGCATGGCCAATATAGAGTTAAATATCCTATAGTCATTTATTCATGTCCCTTGGTGCTGGGTTTTCTGACGTCATCCAATGCCGGGACCTAATGTGACGGGACCCACCATTGCATCGATTTAACTGATGCTGGATGTCCTCATGTGGTGCATGAGGATGTTAAGCATCTTTTAGGGGACCTAGTAAATTCCTGGAAGTGCCTCTAGTGGCTATCTCATAGACAGCCTATAGAGCTCCAATGTAAAACTGCAATGTTTTACACTGCAGGACTAAGTGGGACAAGAGTGCTATACTCAGACTACTTTAAAGAGATTAAAGGGATACTCCAGGCACCCAGACCACTTCTGCCCATTGGAGTGGTCTGGGTGCCAACTCCCACTACCCTTAACCCAGCAAGTGTAATTATTGCAGCCACTAGAGGAACTTCCGTGTTCTTAGAACACAAAAAGTGTTTTAAGCAACGCCTGACATCCTCACGCTATGTGAAGACCTCCAGCATCATCAAAATCCCCATAGGAAAGCATTGAATAATGCTTTCCTAAGGGGAGGTCTAATGTGCGTGCACGGCCATTGCCGCGCACTCGCATTAGGTCTCCCCAGCCGGCTGACGTCGGCGGTGGAGGAGTGTAGGTGGGGAGTAGGTCGGCGCTGGACTCCTGGGTTTTAACTCCTTCAGCAACTTGGGATGGGGGGTGGGAGGGAGAGGGGTACTACAGGGTCCTGCAGTGCCAGGAAAACTAATATTTTTTCCTGGCACTGGAGAATCCCTTTAAGAGGTCTCGGTGCCTATAGTGTGCCTTTGCAAGTTACCTCCAAGGATCAGATTTGTTGTGTTCCTGCACATCGAACAAACGCTCAATCAGATTGAGATCTATGGAATTTGAAGTCTTTGTCATATTCCTCAAACCATTCCTTAGAATTGTTGCAGTGTGACATTGTGCATAATCCTTCTGAAAGAGGCCACTGCCTTCAGGGAACACCACTGTGATGAAGGGATGTATGTGGTCTTCAACAATCTTTAGATAGGTGGTATGTGTCAAAGTAACATGAACATGAATGCCAGGACTGTAGGATTCCTAGCAGAACATTGCCTAGAGCATAACACTGCCTCTGCCTTCTTCCCATAGCGCCTTCATGACTATCCACCTGATCTAAAAACAAATGTGATTCATCAGACCTCCTTCCATTTCTCCATAGTCAAGTTTTGACATTCATGTCCCCACTGAAGGCTCTTTTGGTAGTAGTCAGGGGTTATCATGGACACGCTGACCTGTCTGCAGCTACACAGCCTAATACTCCGCAAAATGGGATGCACTGTGTATTATGACATATTTTTTTCATGTCGAGCATTACAATGTTATAGCAATTTGAGCTACAGTAGCTTTTTTGTGTGATTGGACCAGATAGGCTAGCCTTAGCATCCATTAACTTTGGGCGCCCATGACCCTCTAGCCCTTACTATTTGACCATGTTTGGCCCTTGCCCAAGTTTTTTCGCTTACCCATTTTCACTGGTTCTAACACATTAAATTCCATCCATTTGCTGCCTAATATATCCCACCCCTTGACAGGTGCCATCATAACAATATAATCAATGTTATTCACTTCACCTGTCAGTGGTTTTAATGTTGTGGCTGATCAGTGTATAATACAAAACACAAACATGTCATAACTCAGTTGTCATCTTTACTTATTATAATTATTGCACCATTCTAATCTATTTTTTTATATCTTTACTGATCAACAACCTCAGGCTTTTAATAATGAAACTCAAATCCAATATTTCAGAGTCCTGGAAGTTGCTGAAATTCTTAGTACAGTAGTCAGTTAACCTTTCTTTTAAACCCTACAACCTGTGCATTTTTATTGTTGAGGGTGTAACTTTGTACCTGGAATACTTGCATCAGGAGGGGAAATACACTACTACTTTAAGGGGTACAACTGCGGCTTGGGTCCTGCAATTGTAAAGCAGTCATGTTGAGGATATATAAATATCTGCCTTATCTGGTCTGCATTCAGGATTTGAAGCATAGTTCGCCCCTATATTCTTCTCATGTGGAAGGGGAAGCCATGCAAGGAAACTCACTAATCTACTGTACCACAGGAAAGCCACAATCCTCTAACAGAGAGTGCTTACAAAGAGTAAGGTGGCTAAAACAGACTTCAGTTGGTGGTATAAGTGTGTGTGCGAGTCCTCATTTGTATATGACAGTGTGAGTCAGTGTTTGTTCTGCAATTTGTATTTGTTTGTGTATATGTGTGGTAGTGTGTATCTTTTTGTGTATACGTGTTGGGATGTGTGCATTTGGGTGACAATATATATATATATATATATTTGTCTATGTATGTGGCAGTGTATATCTTGGTGTACTGTACAGATATGTGTATCTATATGTGTGTATGTGTGTCACTAACCTGGTAGGCCAGTTAACAGCTGAAACCTTATAGCAGGGAGACAGCATACCTTTACATGAATAACCTTTAGGAGGACCTGGAAGTGTGTACAGGATCATGTGAGGTCTGTTGTGGCACAGCCAGGTACTTAAATACAAAAAGTCCAAAAAACGAGTTCTAATGATCAGAGGTCAGGAGGAGACACAAAGTTAATGAATGGGTAAAAGCCAAATCCAAGTAGCTGGCCTGGGAGATTCAAAGATTCTGGGGGCAGGGTAAAAGCAGGAACATGTACAGAACCAGCACACCAGGTGACTGTAGCCAAAGCTAAGAGCTTTTTTATGAGTTTCCTTTTCACAAAGATGGCCTCTTCTTGAGTGTGATGTGACACCTAACTCTATAAATAATGCCTTCTGTGACACCTTCATCTTAGCAAATACTTGCAGCAGAGACTAAGGCCAGAACTCTTACCTCAGACAGCAACAGTATGGCTTCAAGGACATTGAGAGCAAAAACAGTGGAACGAGGCTGTTCGGAACTTTCCCATAGTTCTTTCGGCAGTGTGGCAGTGTATCTATTTGTGTGGTAGTGTGTTTCTGTTTGTATGTGTGTGTGTGTGGCAATCTGTGTGTGGCAGTGTGCATCTGTGTATATATCACTTCTTTAGGAAAGCATATCAATAAACTGTTAATAGATTTCCCTCCCTTCAAGTGTGTCATCCAATAAACACTTTACTGTAAACTATTCTAGTAACCTACTATTTACTGTACATAAAATACATCCTACCCTTACCTCTTGTGCCACCCTTATCCCACTCCATCTAGAATGTAATGTTCCTCTCTGTTCCTGTGTGTCCAACTGCTCTTGTTGCAAATACTTGTCTGTTAGTCCACCTATTGTACAGCACTGCAGAATTTGTTGGGTTTTTATAAATAATAATAATAATAGGTTTAGTAGTGTGTGTCTGTATGTTTAAATTTGTATCTGTTAGGAATGCATGAGAGTAGGAAAGTGCATCTCTGTGTGTGTGTATTAGTATGTATCTGCATGAATGTTTGTATATGCATTAGTGTCTTCTGGCAATTGGAAGGGGGAGCCTGGCAAATGATTTTGCATGGTGCCCCAAGAGTTCTCATGGCAGCCCTGCTTGCATTTACTTGGACTGCATCATTCTATTCTGCAGAGTGCGTTCTATAATGCCTAACTTAATATAAGGCCAATTTCACACTGATTGTGTGTGGTGTGTACTTGTGACTGTGTTGTATTTGACAGTGAATGTGGCAATGACTGTGTGTGTCAGCATGTGTGACTGTATGTGACCTAGCGTGTATGACTGTGCGGATGTGACTGTGTGTCAGGAACTGTGTGTGATTGTGTGTGACTACTTATCCATGTTTGGTGTGAGTATGATTTCATGTCACTGTGTATGAATGTGGGGTGGGGGAAGGGGATGTAAAAGGGTTAAGAAACAGCCATGAGGTGACATAAGTTAAGAGGCATATTAGATGGCAAAAGCAGCAAAGAGAGACACAAGGATAAAGGAAGAATTTTGAGAAACACACAAGAAGGGTCAGGAGATACACACAAAGTGATTGGGTGAACACAAAAGTAAAAACATTCTACCCCAGGGTGAGGGTGACAAGCCTTGTGTATGTATTTCAATCTTCCTTTCTAGATGTTAATTGGATTTGTTATTTATGCACACCAGAGCACCCAAGGGTAAACTTTTATGTGCTTAAAACAGCAAATTTGAATATAGAATTTTTTGTTTAAAACTTGAACTAATTTTAGAGTGGAATTTTGAAAAGTTCCCATTAGGACTTGACTGCTAAAAGTTTTTAAGAAACCATTCAATTTCAATAAGTAAACATTAGGTGCAGTATTTCTTGGGAAGATGTTCTATAATATGTCGTAATTTCTCTCTTGTAGGCTTAGACATTTTTTGAAGAAAACACTTCAAACCTCATCAACCAAGGACACAGAAAAATATGAAGGTAAGAAGTGAACAGATAAATATACTTTAATTCATAGTGAATAAACAATGAAACTTGCAGACAACTGGATTTAATGCTACTGTGTTGCTCTAACACCTAGGGAACTTGATTTTCATACTCTTATCATTCCTTACAGGGTTATTCACTAAACGTCGGATTTTGTCCTAAATTCTACCAAATTCCGTCTGCACTGGCAATTCTCATATTTATTAAAGCTAAATGCGTCAGGATTCAGTCAGTCTGACAGATTCTGTAACAGTGGTTCAGATGAATTCAGAAAATCATAAATTTTTGCATCTCAACCAATCTACAGCACACAAGTCTGCCAATGATAAACCAAATGCATATGGCAAGATGCCCATTTGCAGATTATCATTCACTTGTTTTTGCAAGTAAATTGATAATGTGAAGAACTGAAAGAAACAATGTGTGTGAACACCCACCACAGTGTAATAAGTACTTAATTTATATCAACAGAAAGGAACTTTCCTGTATAGGATAAGATTTCCAATAGTATCCCAAAAGACTTCCTCTTGTCTTCCACACAACACAAGCAAAAAAAGGGGGATGATCTGCTGAACCAATCATAAATAAAACAACATAGCGTATAACTGTGTATGCTGACAAATTGTAGAAGTTATATTCACAAATGGCCACTCACACTTTTGCTGAAGTTTGCAAGCCTTGAATATTTTCCTTTTCAAAATAGGAATTCCAAATCCTCTGTCTGGGTTAAAATCTCCATAGATATATTGGCATGTATGTGCTCAGGAAAGAAATGTATATAAAAGAATATAAGATGCACATTCAGAGTGAAGTACAAAAAAGTATTTAATAACTTACATAAAGATATAAAATCATCAGTGTAGTCCCTCTATGTCACCACCAGGGGTCCTACGCGTTTCATCCAACCAAATAGGACTTCCTCAGGGACTTGTATGGTGTGTGATCAACAGGTACAAATAAACAATGAACAATAAAAATTTCCCTCCCTCCCCAGTTCTTATATATCCCTTCAGTGTCCACATAATGAGTGATCTTTTGCAGGTGTTTTCCCTTCAATGTCCACATAATGAGTGATCTTTTGCAGGTGTTTCTTTTCTGTTGTTAGTTGAGGGTTTCTGTCTTGTTGCTCACTGCTCGATCTCAGCCAGGCATATAATTATAGTTTGGTGGAAACAGGGAATAAGAGGAAGGGGTAGTAAATATTTCACTCTGCATCAAACAAATTTAATACTTAAAGATAAAAATGAATTATCATCATTCTCATTACCTATATTAATAAAGTGCATACATATAAAAAAATAATGAATACAAAAAATATATATGAAAAATACATATAAAAAATTATATACAGAAAATTATATTATATATAAAAAATGATGTTGATCACACACCATACAAGTCCCTGAGGAAGTCCTATTTGGTTGGATGAAACGCGTAGGACCCCTGGTGGTCAGTCAGACAGCTCAGCTCGCGAATGCTCAGCTCGCGGTTGAGCGCTGAGTTTCTTCATAGAATGTGAGTGGTGCAGCGCGAAACCGTGCATTCGCACCACATCGCGATGACGCTTCTCAAGGAGTCCTATTGGGCCCTGCGATTTTGTCATTTTGACTAAAAAGGGGGCATGGCCTAGTGGGGAGCTCGGCGCTGGAACGGAGGTAAGTTTTATTATTAATTTATTATTAATTTATTACTATTTATTTATTTATTTTTTATGGCAAGTTCATATAAAAGCAAGAAAGAAGGCTGGGGGACTTGCTAGTCAGCCGTCACATTAAAAAGTACAAAAAAATAAATAAAAATCCTATGGGGATCAATAAAACCATTATATTACTATAACGGGGTTATTGTACCTCCATATCTGGACATATCCCCTAAACACTTCAAACTAGCCATTGGGCAAACATTGCTGTTCAGTCACTAGAAGAGGCCCCATACTTTACATTTTAAAGGGGGAACCAAGTGTACCCTCCCCTGGCACCCACTCATGCCAGTCGGTATGGTACTTAATATTTATAATAATAGGGGGACCTCTCCGGCCCACACTCATGCTAGTAGGTGGGGACCCTAACACTTATATGGGGGGGGACCTAGTGTCTCCTCACCTGGCCCACACCCATGCAGGGCACGTACCCTGTTTGCTTCCACAATGCCAGAACAGGGAGATATTTTGCTATCAATGTAGTGCAAGGGATATCTTGTTAGGTACCATATGGTTAGAAACATATCGTTACATTATATAAATCTACTGCTAGGTGAGCCAAAGTAGCTGTATATAAATATTTTCTTTGCCATTGCATTAGAGAGTTTAAGAGATCAGATTCCCGTTTTCCCCAAAATAGGGTTTAGAAACCTGTATCAAGGCAAGATTGCAGTAATTAAGAGACAGTAGTCTGGGTAGGGGGCATTAGATGTGCACATACGCTCAAACTTGGTAAGGGAAGTATATCCACATCTGTAGTTAGGTAGAGTCAATACTTAATGTATCATTTGTTGATAATGCAACCAGTCAACAATGACTGTATTTCACCTTGGAACAACTCAAGCATAGATACTAGCTCTTTATTCTGCAGGATGTGTCTTAAATGAAGATGGTCTCATTCTTTGACTCAAGAAGGAAACATGGCTGATGCTCCTAGGACCAACTGTTGATTGTGGAAAAGTTGTAGGATGGGAAAATAGCCAAAGAGGGTTGGAAGTTTTCCCTATAGTTGCACCATATTCGTATAGTGTTGTAGATAGTGTAATGCCAGGCTGGGCATAGCTTTGCTAAGGAGGTCACCTACCACGGCATTGTATGAATGTTGACTGTCGAGACATTTGCCTCAACTTTGACCTGGGGTTTATTAAAATTCAAGTGACTCCAAGCCATCAACCTTGTAAGAGTGGAAGCAATGTAATATGAGTTGAAGTCAGGCATGCCTAGTCCCCTGTGTGCCACAAGAAAACAAAGAGAACATGCCTTCATTCTCAGTTTTGTGTAAGCTTATATGAAATGGGATACTGCTTGATTCAGGCAATGGAAGAAGGAGCTAGGTACAAAGATAGCTAAAATAGTAAACAAATATAGTTATTTTTGCAATGACATCTTGGGTTCTGCTCAGCCAAGGGTTCTGCTCAGCCAAGAAATGTTTGGATCATTACAACTCCCAAGTTCCCTGTGGGTTGATTCTAGTAGTGGTAGGTAGTTCATTGAGGTAAGATTGGAAATATCTCCAGGAATTTAAATTCCTAGGTAATGCGCTTTGTACTTTTCAAAATGGGAAAGTCATCCCCAACTCCTTCCTCTTAATAGCAGAGACTACAACGCCGATGTATTCTGAGTTGTAGTAATTCACAGAGAAGTTGGAGAATAAACTATATTATTCCATTTCTATCATTAAGGCAGATAAGGATTGAGTTGGATTAGTCAATGCAAATAGTAAATTTAGCTATCTAGGAATTTAGCTATGAAGAAAGGTTAACAAATTTAAACATCTTTAGTTTAGAAAAAGTCGCCTCAGAGGAGATAGGATAACATTATACAAATATATCCATGGCCAATATAAACCATTGTGTTGAAATCTATTTACAAACAGGACTTTACATAGGACATGAGGTCATCCGTTTAGACTGGAAGAAAGAAGATTTAGTTTAAGGCAAAGGAAAGTTTTTTTTTTTACAGTAAGAACAATAAGGATATGGAATTCTCTGCCTTAAGAAGTGGTTTAATCAGAATCCATACAGATGTTTAAACAGCAACTAGATGCATACTTGCAAAAACAGAATATTCATAATTTTTCAATGTAGGATAAATGCTTCTTGATCCAAAGATTAATCTGACTGCCATTCTGGGGTGAAGAGGGAATTTTTTCCTTGTTTGTTCCAAATTGGAAGTGCTTCAAACTTCCTTCTTTTGGATCAACAGCAAAAAACAAATGTGAGGAAGGCTGAACTTGATGGACAGATGTCTCTTTTCAGCCAATGTAACTATGTAACCAAATCATAGGCAACAACACAATTTGTGTCACCAATCTTACTTTCAGATATTCATTGGTTGCTCCTCACTGCTGTGAAAGAAATAGCTAATACAAAATATAGTAGCAACAGATTGTAACCCTGCCTTGTGCCATTATGGATAGTTGGCCTGTTAACCCTTATAAGTACTCTAGGGCAAGAGTACAAGGCTCCAGTCCAATTCCTCCAGCTCTCACCAAAGCCAAATTGGAGGAGCAAGTCCTGCAGCAAGGACCAGTCTACTCTATCAATGCTTTTTCAGCTTCCATTGATAAAAATATTGATGGTAATTTAAATTTAGCACAATTTAGCATAATGAGCCAAATTCAATACCCTAGTCATGTTCTCTTTAGCTTCCCCTGACCTAGGTAGACTAGTCTCGACAATAGATGGCCCAAGCAAACTGCAAGGATTTTTATGAATATTTTTAGATCATTATTAAGGAGTGAATGGGCCTGTAGCTCCTGCATTGTTCTGGCCGCTTTCTCTATTAAGGCAATATATGGCTTAAGGGTATGTAGAGGATGGGGTGTCCCTGTGCTAGCGAGTTATAGGCTGCTAGGAAATGTGGAGTTAATTGTGTAGCAAAACTCTGGCTGGTGGTAAGTCTGGTGGTAAGGACTTTTATTAAGAGGGATTGATGGCCAATAGAAACTCCTCAGCGGTTATCTAGAAATTTAGAGTCTACTGTAGTGTAAGTGTAAATGTAGTGTAACTGTAGCCTAATCTGATCTTATATTAGTGAAAAGATGTTAGATAGGGAAGTAGAGAAGCTGCAATTTCAGAGGTAGAATGGTGCAGGTACCGTCTTTTGAAAGGATTTTGTGTCTATAAGTGAGTTGTTGATGTTGCTCTAGAGCAAGGGTATCCAACCTTTTGGCTTTTCTGAGCTGCATTCAGAGCAGAGGAATTGCCTTGGGCCACACATCAAATCTATAATATAAATATAATTAAACTTCAAAAGTCCTTTTCTTAAATTTGTTTAGTAGATAACTCCCTTATTTGTTATTCTTATGTGGGATTACCATATTTAAGGATAACAATTTAGGGAGCTATCTACTAAACAAATACACATGTATATACATATGCACACATAACCACACACACACACACACAATCACAGACCTATACCACAATCACAAATATACACACACAATCACAGATGTATACACATGCACAGACATACACAATCACAGACCCACATACACATACAAGTGCAGATCCACACATACATACATTCACAGACCTACACACACAATCACAGACCCACACACTCATATACAATCACATACCTATACACACAGTCACATAAATATACACAAACACAATCACAGACCTCTGCACACAGTCACATACATAGATACATGTAATCAAATGTACACACAATCAGAGACCCACACACACACATACAATCACATACCTATACACACAGTCACATACACACACACATACAATCACAGACCCACACACACACATACAATCACATACATACAGAATCACAGACCCAAACACACACATACAATAAAATACATACACAATCACAAACCTATACACACATAATCACAGACACATACATACAAACACAGACCTGTATGCACAATCACACATTTGCACACACAATCACAGACCTATATTCACAGTCACATACATACACTCATCATCACAGATGTACACACACACACACACACATACAATCACATACACACACACACAATCACAGACCCACAAACACATACAATCTTAGACCTATACTCACAGTCACATACATACACACATGATAACAAATGTACACACACACAATCACAGACCCACACACATACGATCACATACCTATACACACAATCACATACATGCACACACACACAATCACAGACCTATACACACAGTCACATTCATACACACACACACACACACAAAATCATAGTTGTACACATAAAATCACAGACCCAAATACACATGTATATACATACATACACATACAAGTACAGACCTATACACACAATCACATACATACACACACACACACACACAATCACAGACCGTTACACACAATTCCAAACCTTTTACACAGTCACAGACTTACACACACAATCACAGACCCAAACACACACATATCTATACACGCACAATCACAAACCTATACACACATAATTACAGATGTGCACACACAATCACATACATACAATCACAGACCCACACACACATACAGTCACAGAACCACACACACATACAATCACAGGCCTATACACACAATCATATACAAACACATAATCACAGATATACACAAACAATCACAGACTCAAACACATAATCACTGACTTACACACACAAAATCACAGACATAAACACCGACCCCCTCCACACACACATACACACAATCACTGACAAAACATACACAAAAATGATCTTGCTCTGGGAGGGCTGGAATGGATCCTCTGTCCCCGGTGGCGAGCAGTTGAGGTTGGGATCTCTGTGCTCATCCTGCACAGGTCCCTCGCGCGCCCAGCAGTGATGCCGATGCTGGGATGACACCATATTGTATGTATCGGGGCTGATGTGTACTATGGTCATTGCTGCCGCCCAGGAGCAGTGGGAGTCTGAGCGCAGGACTTTTTTTGTGTATTTTTTTATTTGCTTTTGTATCACACAGACCCAAATAAAAGATTTGCCTTGACGTGGCAGGTGGACTTACATTTAATGGCCATTGGAGTGGAACTAAAAACCTCCATTATTCTAACTATGCATATGGATTTGGAATAGTTCCCAAGTAACTTTTTTCTTTGGATTTTATTGTATGTATTGGGGCTGATGTGTACTATGGTCATTGCTGCCGCCCAGGAGCAGTGAGAGTCTGAGCACAGGACTTATTTTTGGATATTTGTAACCCGCTATAAGTTTGTTACTGAGGGACACATCTGTTATAATTTTTTCCTACTACTTCAAGGCACTATTGATAACTAAACTATTAGATTTCACAACCCTGTATGATAATCTTTACATGGTTATCCAAATAATGCTCCTGGCTCTTTAATAGATGTCAAGGACTGCTCGATTTTAGACCATACTTCTCCCTTAATTCTGTCCAGTTGGGTGATGATAGCATGTGCTAAACTACATGTTTTCCAATAGTCTTTTAACTGGGGTTCCTCCAAGCCATCCTTGGTTAACTTTCAAAGTTTGTTGGTTCATGCTAAAAAGTAGATGTTTCCCTAACCAGATAAATGTATTAAACAGAGTCTGAACCAAGCCCAGCCAACTGGACAGAGGGGTCATGTGAAAAAGGTATATCCATTTAGGTAAGATGTAAGACTTTAACATGTTAATTCTCCCCCACCATGAGATCTTTATATATTTCCATACTTCTGGCTTTCTACTGGTAGACTTTAGCAGTGGCAAAAAATTAGCCTCCATTATTTTAGAAGGCTCATTACTAATCTTAAAAATCTGAATTTTTAGTACAATCAAAACCAAATTTATCAGTAAGTTATTTTTTTCGTTTTTTTCGTTAAAAAAAAAGTTTTTAAGTTCATTGGTAATTAATCTGTTAATTCTCCCTGATGGTTACTGTCAAGGGTTTGACTGCTATAAAATACAGCAGTGGAGATAGGGGGGTTCTTGTCTAGTCTCATTCTTTAAAGTTAACCATTCTGAGGCAAAACGACCCCTCACCACTCATGCAGTAGTGGAGGTTTATAGAGCCATTATTGATTTAAGAATATTGCCATGTAAACCAAACTACTCTAGGGCATGTCCGAGAAAGTCCCACCTGACTCTGTCGGAAGCCTTCTCAGTATCCAGCAACAGAGCCAGATGGGACACATGTTTAGTGATGTCTATAAGTATTCTAATATTAAATACACGAGATGTACCAGCAACAAATTATACCTGATCTTGGTTTATTATTGTAGGTATATTATTTTTAATCTGGCTGCAATTTTTGAGCAATATATTTTAATATCAACATTTAATGATGAGATAGGCCTTCAATTTGCGATCATATCTGGACTCTTATCTTGTTTTGGAATCAGCACAATAGGGGTTTTTAACATCTCACCAGATGAACTAATAGAATTAAAGGGACATTATAGTCAATGAAGCTGAAAAATCAGGACATGATTTCTAAACTGCCACCACTCCCTCATTTTCAAGCCCACCTACACAAATCTTATATCAAAACGTTCAGCTATCCCTGCTGCCACTAAAAATGTCCACGGCTAAGCCATAGTCCTGATAGTTTTCAAAATATGATCATTTGTTTGCAACTCACGCCGTCCATTGACATTCATTGAAACTCCACTCCAGCCAGCTTAAATTTGAAGGGCAATATCTAAACTGCGACTGTGCCATCATTTTTAATATTGCAGAGACAAACTATGCATCAAAATGTACGTCTGGGTCTTGTGATTCTCACAATATAAAGCTCTTCACTGTAGGATGTATAGTTTTTAAAATACAACCGTTTGAAGATGGCAATCACCCAAATACTCTGACCTGTGCCAGGCTGGAGCAGCAAGTGATGTTATAGACAGTGCCTTTTGTAGCCCTGCTAATGTTTTTATAAATGTGTGTTTTAATGTAACTGTGAAGCACTTTGGGCAACAACGTTGCAATTAAATGTGCTATATAAATAATTAAAGTTGAAATGCATTTCTCACGCTATCAAGCTTGCCATGTGCACTTTTTAAATTTGACCAATCAATTGGTTAGTGTAATGTTTACTATCCTTACTCACTCTAATCACTCCACACAGTTACTCTGCCCACTCCATAAAGTTACTTTGCCCAGTCCAACCTTTCCACAGTTACTCCAGCCACTCCAACCACACAAGTTACTCAAGCCACTCCACCCAGGTACTCTGCCCATTCCTGTTGTAGACTACTGGTGGAGGCAAGAACACCACACAATTTCCCCAGAAATTGTAGCTTTTCTAGTTATTATTCTCTTTAAAAAAGATTGGTTGCTTATTTAATACAATTTTAATTTCGTTTTTTTTTTTTTTTTTTGTAAGAGTTGATCGCTTAATCTCCAGTTAGATCTTGTTTTATCAAAATCACATTTGATTTCCATAATTTCTGCATTGTGATTATACCTTAGAATACTAGTAATCAAATTTTTTTATGCTTTTTATCTTATGTGAGCTGGACAAACAAGAATAATCACTCTCATGGAAGTACTATATGCATCAAAGATCTAAAAGTCGATTTTACTCTAAGATTTCATTAAAACTTTTGTCTGTATTTATTAAATTATATTTATTATCTTTCTTGTTTAATCTGTTCCTATCAAGGGCGGGATCCAATATATAGTTAAAATGCCCCAAATATATAATGTTCCCTTGTACATTTTATTGATGCATGATTCAGTGCATAAATATTTACTATTGCTTCACTTCCGAGCAGGCCAGATGTGCTTTGTCTGAGCTCCACTGTCTGAAGCCGGAAATCAGAGATTACACCCAGACTTGTTATCTCTGACTGCAATCTGCATCCATGCTGTTATGGGAACGTCAGTGTAACTGGGGATATCACGCTTCCCCATCACCGGAATGTCCAAAGCGAGGCTTGCAGCCTACATGAGCTTGAACCTAGGAGGGACAGCTGCTCTCCTAGTTCTTTGGTCAGCAGAGCAGTACCTGTATTGACCTATCCCCCCCCTGGACTGGTGGGGGTCATCCCGCTCTTAACTGTTTTACTCTATTTACCTCTGCTGTCTCCAAGCTGCTGTCACTGCACAGGTTTCAATAGTTGCAGTCTCCCTTAAGATGGTGGACGCACTATGACTACATGTACATAGGTTGACACAGATCATGAAGACTCAACAAGATGCATTTGAGCACACAATGACAAGCTTGGACAATTTCTTTGAAATTTTCTAGGGAAAACTAGCAGCCCATAGTATAGCTGCACTGACTCAGACCTGGGAATGGGAGTGGAGAGGCGTGAGGTGTGAGGGTCCCTTTTGGGTACAACTTCAACACTAGCACTTGTGTTTTCCAACAGGCTGGGCTGAGGTCCAACAGGGATGAACCACCATTGCATCAACAACAGACGCGGAAGAACCTCTGCTCCTGGCGGCGATGAAACACCAGGAGCATCTGTCGTTTTCCACCTGGGATGGACATAGACTCATACATGAGCACCTGAGTCCATGTCTTTGAAATGTCATTACGGCTTGAGGCTGGAGGGATACCTTACTTAGCTCCTGTTTCGTAGACCCTTTCAACAATCTCCATAAACTCCAAAGCCTGAGCATAGGCTGACTTTAAAAATCTTTACTTGTGCCAATAGCAAGCCATATTCAGGTGCTGTCCTAATACTCGCTGATACCACCTTATTTCTCACTATCTCCGGGGATTCTAATTTTGGTTGATTTTCATAATAATTTGTGCTGTGTAGTTATGCTTCAGAGAGTTTAGTTTCAGTGATCACTTCGTTATGACACCCTAACCTAACGTGATATTTACAAAGCTGATTATTCCTTTACAAGTTACTTTAGCTTGTTAAATATGTGCTTTCACCTGTCCTAATACAAGATAGGTGCAGCTTTACCTTTTTTTCACACGTATATATTTTACCATTGTATTTGAAATTTTAGCGCCTTCTTGCTTGTTCTTTTTTTGTGTACATTCACCTGTTCGCACAAGTACTCCAATGTGTTTTGCCTTACCTGATTAATGCATTATTTTGTAACTTGTACTTGACATAGGTTTTTAGATTTTATATTGTTGTTCATACAAATGTGCTGATATCTTAATTGCTTCATACTGTAGCAAAATCCACCTGGCTGTCCAGCATATTTCACTTCCATTGTTTTCCCCATAGACTTTCGTGTGAATTAAAACGTTTGTCTAATTGTTCCCATAAACTTTACTGAAATACGTTATTCACCATACGAACACAAACTACCGAACACTGGACCACCTTGATGCATAAGTGTGACTTCAATTAACCTCCCGGTTCGCTTCATTGAATTCCCCATTGAAAAGCACGAACTCGTTGTTAAAGTCCCTGGGTGGCCGCCATTTCGGGAGCTGAACACGTGGCGGTGGCCATCTTAAACTCCCGAACAGCGGTGTTTTGCCGTTGAGTATCTGGAACTAAAATCGGACACTCGACTAAGCGAACACCACTGAGACCTCCAGATCTATGGAAGAGAATGATAGAAACTACCTGCCGTTTGCCGGCTGCCGTTTGGTAGTTTGAATCCCACGAACAAGGGGATTCATCCGAATGCAAACACAGCTCTGGATGGCATTGAGTTCGGGACTTTTTGGCTACAAAAAGGAGACCGACCGCAAGGCCAAAACTCATGTAACTGTTTCGGCTACTGTTGCCTGTGCGGTCGGTCAAAACTTTACACCTCCATAACTCCTGAACCCCTGGTCCAATCTCGATGATTTTTGAGTATGTTGCTCATCCCGATCAGGGGATACCATATTAAGGGGTGTACCTTATGTATCTGGGGTACATTCAGAACTTGGGAAAAATTGTGTGCCTTTTTAATTATGTTAAATGTTTAGCTGAGGGGAAGAGATATGTGGGTGTCTCCCTTGCATGATTGCATAAAAGGATTGCATAAAAGCAGGGGTTGTGTGATTAAAGAGCAGTTCTGCTCCTGATACTGTGTGTCATCCAGTTATTGGGAAAGGTGATGGGATATTCGTGGATTATATTGCTGATTTTGCCTGCTACTCTATTGAATTTACTACTTGTTCCTGAGTTATTCTAGGATACCAGTGGAAATAGGCTGTGGGAGACCAGCTTTCCGCTGCATTGGTTGGCAGCGTCGGGATCCAGACTCACAGAAGAACAAGTACCAATGGAGTACGGATGGAGATCGATTATTCCACAGTAAAGCGGTCCACGTTAAAGGACCTTCTGGAAGCAAGGGGTATTCCTGCCAGCAATAAGACAAAGGCTGTCCTGGTCTCAGAAGTCATGGCGGAATACCGAGCAGAGGGCGGTTTGGCTCCCGAACAGAGAGGCTCAACATGTGAATTGGAACGTTTAGAATTCCAAAGGGAATTACAATTCAGACTGTCATTTTATGGGGAAAACCCACCAACAGAAATCATCTCTCGAACCATGACGGAGGTGCAGGAATTTATACTACGGTGGAGGGACCAGCAACCTCCAGAGAGGAGCCAAACAGTTCCTATGGGACAGGAGGGGAAGCCGAAAATACCATACCAGGCTTTCAAAACATATGTAGAGGCGGAGGGGGATATAGATGCTTTTCTCCAGGACTTTGAAAGGCTGTGTGCCCTACACAAAATTGACATGGAGGATTGGGTCCCTATTCTTGCCGGCCGGCTAACGGGGAGAGCAGCAGTCCCTGACGAGAAAATCAGGAACTACAGCCATGCCATGACACCAGAAACCTACCGGAGGTGGTTCAGGGAGCTTAAAAAGACTGAGAAGGACTTAGTCGTTGAGTGGGCCTGCCGGTTACACAGAGCGGCCCTGGGATGGATACAAGCACACAAAGCCCAATCCATGGAGGACCTACTGCAAATAATGCTGCTGGAGCAATTTTTGATGGGCTACCAGCAGAAACCCAGGAGTGCGTGAGGGACCGCAACCCTACCTCCCTCACTGAAGCGGCCCAGAAAGCCGATGAATACGTGGATGCCCGGAGACAACAGAAATCTGTCCCCGCCAAGGCAGCAGCAAGACCCACCGTGGCACCCACCTACCCCACCAGCTCAGCAGTACCACCCAGGCAGCTTCCACCGCTGACGACTTCCCAGCAGCGATTCCGACGACTTCCCAGCAGCGATTCCGGACACCCGACACTATGCAGTGTCATCACTGCCAACGAGTGGGACACTACAAGAGGGACTATCCGCAGCTACGAGATCGGACTACCTGGATCCGGCCCGGCCCACCACCACCACCGCGAGCAGCCATCCTCTACCAGGTGGAAACTCCAGACACCTACGGAACAGTAGTGAGCAATGGGAGGTGTTACATGAGGCCGATCCACTTCAGGCTGGGGCGGACAATCGCCAACATAATTGGCAGACTGTTTATCTGGAAGGGAAACCAGAACAAGGGCTCCATGATTCTGGAGCCACCATCACTCTGGTTAAGAGTCACCTGGTGCCTAACAACGCCAAGACTAGCCGGACTGTAGCCTGGTACATTTGAATTGGGGAGCGGGGTCTGGGAATGTGGAGGTGGGGTTGATGCCGCAACTACCCGCCAAAGTTTTGTTGGGGAATGACCTGGGGAGACTGACATCCGCTTATGAGCCACAGATTCCAGCCATTGAAGTAGCGCATCCCGTTGTTACCTGCCAACAGGCCCGCACCCAGGACCACAACTCACACCCGGAGGTTCTGGTAAGAAACCCTTCCCCTTGTTTAGAGTATGTTCCCTGGGCGTCCCCTAGTGAGTTTGAGGCAGAAGTAGCTACCGATCCCACACTGCAGGTTTATAGGGACAAGGTTACGTCTGGTCAACCCAGGGTAGAGGGGGAGCGATTTGTATGGGAAGGGAATTTTTTATACCGAGAGACTGAAAAGAGATTAGATGGGTCAGACCCTATCACCAGTAGGCAGCTGGTGGTACCGCAGAGGTACCGATCAGAACTGCTCCGGATAGCGCATGATATTCCACTATCCGGCCACCTAGGAGTGAGCCGTACCCGGTACCGGTTAACCCAGAGTTTTTTCTGGCCGGGGATAAGTCAGGAAGTTGAGGTATTGCAGCACGTGCGACACCTGTCAGAGGGTAGGAAAGAGGGGGGACCACAGGAAAGCTAAATTACACCCCTTACCCATAATTGAGTAACCGTTCAGCCGAGTAGCGGTTGACAGAGTAGGTCCCTTGAAGAAGGCTAGCCCCTCTGGCAAACACTATATTTTGACAGTGGTGGACTATGCCACAAGGTATCCAGAAGTGGCGGCACTGTCTAACATCCAAAACAGTAGCTGAGGCCCTTATGCGAATCTTCTCCAGAGTGAGGTTACCCAGGGAGATCGTCTCGGATCGGGGCACTAAGTTTACCGCGGAGGTTACTCAGCACCTCTGGAAATTCTGTGGTATTAAACCCATAGTTAGTACCCCTTACCACCCCCAGACCAATGGGCTCTGCGAACCGTTTAATGGAACATTGAAACAGATGCTCCGAACCTTCGCTGAGACCCATCGGGACTGGGAACGATTCCTGCCCCGCCTCCTCTTTGCCTACCGGGAGGTGCCGCAGGAATCCACCGGGTTCTCCCCATTTGACTTGTTGTTTGGGAGGCGAGTAAGAGGTCCGTTAGACCTTATTAAGGAACACTGGGAGGGAGACCATAGCACGGACGGTACCCCATCATACCATATGTACTGGAGTTCTGGAACTGGCTGGAAGAGTTGACCCGGTCAGTACAGGAAAACCTTCAGGCGGCCCAGACACGGCAGCGCACCTGGTATGATCGGAGCGCAAGGGACCGTAGTTTTCAGGTCGGGCAGAAAGTGTTGATTTTGAAACCTGTCCGACATGACAAGCTACAAGCCACCTGGCAGGGCCCTTATAAGGTGTTGGAACAACACTGTGACACCACCTATATAATTGGTCCATGTAACAGCACGGGTGGGGGGAGGCAACGCAGCGCTCCATGTAAACATGATGAAGCCCTACCGGGAGCGCTCCGAGGAGGTTACGGCCATTTGCGCGCCCTCCTCCGAGGAGTTTGACAATCTTCCCCTCCCAGACCTGCTGGGGGACGGAACATTGCCCAGTGATCTAGCCGAAGTTAAGTTGGGAGACCGGCTGAGTCCACAGGAGCGTAGCGAGGTACAGCAACTCCTCAGGGAGAAGCAGGAGACCTTCTCCAATATGCCTAGCTACACTCCTCTGGCCACTCACCAGGTAGAGACCCCAGGTCAACTCCCACTGCGCCAGACTCGATACCACATCCCTGAGGCGGTAAGGGAGAATATGCGTAGGGAGATCGATGAGATGCTCCAACTGGGGGTGATTGAGCCCTTGGACAGCCCCTGGGCCTCCCCTGTAGTCCTCGTACCCAAGCGGGACGGCACGACCCGCTTCTGCGTGGACTACCGAAGGTTAAACGAAAAGACAGTGTCAGACGCTTATCCCATGCCCTGGATAGACGAGCTGCTGGACCGGATGGCCAGGGGCCAATACCTCACTACCTTTGATCTATGTAAGGGGTATTGGCAAATCCCACTGGCCCCGGACGCCATCCCTAAGTCGGCGTTTGTCACCCCACTTGACATATACCAATTTAAGGTGATGCCATTTGGGATGAAAAACGCTCCGGCTACATTTCAGAGGATGGTGGACCGTCTCCTAGAGGGGTGCCAAGACTATACCTGCGCATACCTCGATGCCATTGCCATCTTCAGCAATACCTGGCAGGAGCACTTGGCCCATATAGGAGCAGTTCTAGACAGGATCCGGGAGGCAGGGTTAACCTTGAAGCCCGCTAAGTGAAGTATAGGGATGGCTGAGGTTCAGTACCCTGGACATAGGGTAGGTTGTGGGAAGCAGAAGCCTGAGCCAGCGAAGGTAGAGGCCGTAGCTCAGTGGCCAACCCCCAGGACCAAGACCCAGGTATTAGCCTTTCTAGGGATGGCAGGGTATTATAGGAAGTTTGTTCCCACTTATAGCACCCTGGCCAATCCCCTTACCGACCTTACCCGGAAAAATCTTCCCCACCAAGTAACCTGGACCCCGGAGTGTGAGCAGACATTCCAACAATTGAAACATGCTCTTATAAATGCCCCTGTCTTGGCAGCTCCCGATCCAACTAAACGCTTTCTTGTTCACACAGATGCTTCTATGTTTGGATTGGGGGCAGTACTGAGCCAAGTCGGGGCAGATGGCGGAGAACATCCAGTGGCGTTCATCAGCCGGAAACTGTTACCCAGAGAAGTGAGCTACGCCGCCATCGAGAAGGAATGCCTGGCTGTGGTGTGGGCCCTGAAAAAGTTACAACCTTACCTGTATGGACATCCATTTTCGTTTTCACGGATCACAACCCGTTGGTCTGGCTAAACCGGGTGGCAAAGTTCAATGCCCGGCTGCTGCGCTGGAGTCTGGCGCTACAGCCCTTTGACTTTAACATCAGGTACCGCCCGGGAAAACAAAATGGAAACGCAGTCGGGTTGTCTAAACAAACTGACTTGGAGAAAGGATCCGTGAGCATCCCCGGACATCCCCAAGCCGATCTGTGCTGGATCTGACTGTGGGCAAGGGGGAGCCGTGTAGCCGTGTTGCTGATATCTTAATTGCTATGAAAATGAAAACAAGGGGAGGACCGGAGGTAGAGACTATTTCAAACCTCACAAGCCTGACCTATAGAGATGGAGAAGCAACCCATAAGTAAATGATTGAAATATAAAAAAAAAAGATTAAAAAATAACCTTTATTGTGCATAATATAAAAAAAACAACAACATGTGTTTTGAACATAGTTACAAATAAGTCCTAAATGCTAAAGATAATAAATGGTGCTAACAAAAAGTAAAGTAACCAAAAACTGGATATTGCTGAAAAAGGGGAGGGGGAAAGAGAATGAGTACTGACTGCAAAATCACAGATAGAGGGTAAATGCTAGGAAGGTAGGAGTATGAACAGGGAAATGACTGAAAGATAGCCAATATCTATGCCGGACATATCACTGTATGTTCGGGTTGGAGTTCGGTGTTTGGCAATTTAATGGCGTGTTTTCAAAGGCTGCAGGGCAGCCAATCAACAAGCGTTTGACTCGTGTGCCCTTAGAAGCCATCACAGCAATGCCTACTAATGGCATGGCTGTGAATGGCCAGTGCAGCATGTGACCCAGCCTCTATATATAAGCTGGAGTCATGTAGCGCCGAACGCACATGCAATCTTATTAATGTAGGGAGAGGATGCTGCCGCTGATAGGGACAGCTTAGGAAAGAATTCTGCAAACTAGTACATTAGTGGGGTGGGGTGCACTTCATATTTGAGAGTCAAATAGAAGCTTCAATTACCGCCGTTACATCAGAGTTTTAAAAAGTAAATTTTTGGGTGTGAAATAGTACATTAGTGGGGTAGTACATTAGTGGGGTGCACTTCATATCCGAGAGTCAAATAGAAGAGTCAAATACTGCTGTCACATTGCAGTTTTAAAACTTAAACTTTTTTGGGTGCTAAAAAGTACATTAGTGGCCTGTTCTTCATATCTGAGAGTCAAATAGAAGCGTCTAATAGTGTGCTTACAGCGCTGTGGTAAACATTCTTATTTTCTGGGTGCTAATCTGCTAAATAGTACGTTTGCGGACTGCACTTCATATATGAGAGTCAAATAAAAGTGTCTAATAGTGTGCTTACAGCGCTGTGGTAAACATTCTTATTTTCTGAGTGCTAATCTGCTAAATAGTACATTTTGGGCCCTGTTCTTCATATCTGAGAGTCAAATAGAAGCGTCTAATGGTGTTCTTTCTGCACACTTGTAAACATTCTAATTGTTTAGCTGCTAATCTGCTAAATAGTACATTTTGGGGCCTGTTCTTCATATGTGAGAGTCAAATAGAAGCATCTAATACGGCGGTTACAGCGCAATTGTAAACATTCTAATTGTTTTGCTGCTAATCTGCTGCTTACATTGGAGTCTTAAAAAGGTTTTTTTTTTGTGCTAAATAGTATATTTGGGGTGTTCACTTCATATCTGAGAGTCAAATCGAAGCATAACTTTGATACGAATTTACTACATCGGTCACTTGTAATATTGTTTCACACCTACAACACTTGTTACACAGATCTAAGTTATAGAAAAGAGATTGATATTTTCTACACTAGAAACTACAAGATAACAAGCTGCTATATTTAAACCAGTGATCAATAGCTAAGAGGTACTTCAACAATATTGTAATTCTGGGGCAATACCCTCACAAGTCAAACTGAGAGGTCAGTTAATAGGGAAAACTGTTGCCTGGATACAATTCTAAAACAATTTCCATATGTCCTTTGCAGACTTTACATGCTAGAAAAACACAGGTGCCAACTGCTGTGGCTTTCTGCAGTGTGCATACCGGCAAGGAGGGCAGGGTTGAGGAGTGGGTGGAAGATGATATGTGCTAATCTGCTAAATAGTAAATTTTGTGGCCTGCTCTTCATATCTGAGAGTCAAATCAAAGCGTCTAATAGTGTGCTTTCTGCGCACTTGTAAACATTCTAATTGTTTTGCTGCTAATTTGCTAAATAGTACATTTTGGGACCTGTTCCTCATACCTGAGAGACAAATCGAAGCGTCCAATAGTGTGCTTACTGCGCACTTGTAAACATTCTAATTGCTTTGCTGCTAATCTGCTAAATAGTACATTTTGAGGCCTGTGGTGCACTTCATATCTGAGAGTCAAATAGAAGCGTCAAATAGTGCACTTACTGCACAGTGGTAAACATTCTTATTTTTTGGGTGCTAATCTGCTAAATAGTACATTTTGTGGCCTGTTCTTCATATGTGTCACTTGTAATATTGTTTCACACCTACAACACTTGTTACACAGATCTAAGTGATAGAAAACAGACTGATATTTTCTACACTAGAAACTACCAGAAAACAAGCTGCTATATTTAAGCCAGTGATCAATAGCAAAGAGGTACTTAACCCCTTAAGGACAGAGCCAAATGTACACGTTGTGAACAAAACAAAATGTAAACAAAACCATGCATTTGCGCTACATGTCTGTCCAACCGTAATTCACCTCTTTCATATTAAATGCACCCACCCTTATTATATATCATTTTATTCAGGGGAAACAGGGCTTTCATTTAATATCAAATATTTAGCTATGAAACATAATTTAATATGAAAAAAATGGGAGAAATTACGATTTTTTAAAAATTTTTTAGTTCTACATGACATTTTAACGGTCAATGTCATAATACTGTTTGCTTTTACTGCAATAAAATACACATATTTATATTCAGTAAAGTCTCACATGTAAGACAGTACCCCCTATGTACAGGTTTTATGGCATTTTGGGAAGTTACAGGGTCAAATATAGCACGTTACATTTAAAATTGAAATTCGTCAGATTGGTTACGTTGCCTTTGAGACTGTATAGTAGCCCGGGAATGAAATTTACACCCATAATGGCATACCATTTGCAATAGTAGACAACCCAAGATATTGCAAATGGGGTATGTCCAGTCTTTTTTAGTAGCCATTTGGTCACAAACACTGGCCAAAGTTAGCGTTAGTATTTGTGTGTGAAAAATAAAAAAAATGCCAATTTTGGCCAGTGTTTGTGACTAAGTGGCTACTAAAAAAGACTGGACATACCCTGTTTGCAATACCTTGGGTTGACTACTATTGCAAATGGTTTGCCATCATAGGGGTAATTTTCATTCTTGGGCTACCATAGGGTCTCAAAGGCAACGTAACCAATCTGGCGAATTTTAATGTGAAAAAATGAAACGCAAGCCTTATATTTGACGCTGTAACTTTAAGCTTTCTCATAAAACACTAATATATAGAGTACTGGCTATGAGGAGACTTAGCTGTGAGCACCACAAATATTTGTGTTTCAAAACAGTAAAAGTATCATAGCAATAATATTGTCCGTTTAATGCTGTTTGTGCGTGAAAAATGCAAAAAACGTCACTTTTACTGGCGATATCATCGTTGTAATACATTTTACTGTTTGAAACACTAATATTTGTGTTCAGCGAAGTCTCCCGAGTAGAACAGTACCCCCCATGTACAGGTTTTATGGTGTCTCGGAAAGTTATAGGGTTAAATATAGTGCTAGCAAATTAAATTCCCTTTACTTTCGGCATGGGTTGTCATGCAGGTCCTGCTAATTATAATTAATTAAGATACCTAATTATGTAAAAATATTACATAAATATATATGTAGAATTAATATATGTATATATATACGTATGTGTATATATATGTATATATCTATATAATTTTTTTAAAATATTTTTATTTATATATAGGTATATATATAGTGATATATATGTATATATTTATGTATATAGATATATATATTATTTCGTTCTACGTGTATTTTGATATATATATATATATATATATATATATATATATATTAATTTCTCAATACAGTTAGAACAAAATAACACACATCTATATATTTTTTAATTATTTATTTTTAATTATTTTTTTAATTTTATTTTTTAACGTATTTACATTTTATTTTTTTTTATAATATATATAAATATATATATAACAATAATTATATATATATTTAATCAGTATCAGTCTACGTGTAATTTGATATTAATATATATATATAATTATATATATATTAATAGTAAAATACACCTAGACGGTGTACGTGTGTGTATGTGTGTATGTACTTAGATCATATATATATAATATATATATGATCTAAGTATATATTATTATTTTTTTTTTACACTATTTATTTATTTTATTTTTATTTTCAGCCAGCAGGGGGACCACCTGTCATTACAGGCAGTCCCCCTGCTGGCAATGCTGCAGCCAGCTACCCCCGGCCATGTGATTGTGGGGTCCTCGCAAGGACCCCACTCTCACACGGCCGGGGGGCTTCGAGGAGGACGGACGTGCCGTGGGGGGCTCCCTGGGAGTCCCCCCACCGCGATCGCCGGCGTGGGATCGCCGGCGTGGGATCGCCGGCGACCGGGTAAGTACCGAAAGACCGGAGGGCGTACTATTACGCCCTGCGGCGTTTAGAGCCGCTTAGAATAGGGCGTAATAGTACGCCCTCCGGTCTTAAGTGGTTAAACAATATTGTAATTCTGGCTGGGGCAATACCATCACAAGTCAAACTGAGAGGTCAGTTTATAGGGAAAACTGTTGCCTGGATCCAATTCTAAAACAATTTCCATATGTCCTTTGCAGACTTTATATGCTGGAAAAACACAGGTGCCAACTGATGTGGCTTTCTGTAGTGTGCATACTGGCAACGAGGGCAGGGTTGAGGAGTGGGTGGAAGATGATGTGGAGGATGACGAGGTCCTAGACCCCACATGGAATCAAGGTCATGCGAGTGACGTGTGCAGTTTGGAGGAATAGGCGCTGGTCGCATAGAGGCATCAGCACAGCATAAGAGAGAGCAGGGTGCAAAAGCGGAGCGGCCGTCCCCTAGCGCTTGTCGGCATGTATTAGCTTGAGAATTACCAGTTATCCAAGTAACACATGTAGCGATCAAAGGATCCATAATAGACTTGAGCGCGGGTTCATACCAGATTTAACGATCCATTCGTAGTTTCACAGTGAGGTGGGCAGTCCGGTGACCAGGACCCAAACACTGTCTGGTCGGCGGTCGGATGACCGGGACCCAGTAAGCCTGATGTTGAAGTTAGGAGTCACAGTGTGTCGAGCACCAGCGTTTGTGCAGCCACATACCAGGACCCTGATGCAGCTTCAGTAAAAAGAGTACCTGATACCAGAAGCCATCACCAGACTGATCTGCAACTTGGAACAGGATGTGACATTCACTGTAGTGGCTGTGCGCGCTTTTGGCGTTGTCACCCTGCTGCTGCTCGCCTGTCTGTGCTGTAGCATAACTTTGGCCTTCCCGCTCACCGCCTCATGAGAATTTGCAGGCAGCAGCAGGCTATAGTGGAGTTTCAGCTGCAGCACGCACGGGTCAGTGGCTCTGCACCAGACTTCCCTCCAATTGATCAGAGTTAAAGGATTTTCTAGTGGACTCATTACAATTACAGGGCCTCTAAAGAGTCCTGTATTGTTATTTGTCGTCACTACCTTCACGCGTCGGGAGTGTGTCATTTGCACGCCTGCTGCCTACCTTGCATGGGGTAGCCGTTTCTCAGGGTCCCTGTATGGAATGGAACTAGTGATGTTGCGAACCCGAAATTTTCGGTTCGCGAACGGCGAACGCGAACTTCCGCAAAAGTTCGCGAACCGGCGAACCGCCCAAACCGCCATTGACTTCAATGGGCAGGCGAATTTTAAAACACACAGGGACTCTTTCTGGCCACAATAGTGATGGAAAAGTTGTTTCAAGGGGACTAACACCTGGACTGTGGCATGCCGGAGGGGGATCCATGGCAAAACTCCCATGGAAAATTACACAGTTGATACAGAGTCTGGTTTTAATCCATAAAGGGCAGAAATCACCTAACATTCCTAAATCACAATCAATATGGATTGACACCTGACATATGACATATTGACACCTTGACATATGGATTGACACCTGTCCTCAGAGCCCCTGATGCACACGGACACAGAGCAGAATAGAGACTGGTCCCCCTACATAGGGTCACTTGGCAGATATGGATTGACACCTGTCCTAAGGATCCCTGATACACACTGACACAGAGCAGAATAGGGACTGTTCCCACATCCAGGTCGCTTAGCGATATGGATTGACACCTGGAGTTCCCTGATACACATGACACAGAGGA